>VFXK01000001.1:1200000-2400000 GCA_009746055.1 Metschnikowia pulcherrima
TTTGTTTACCTTCGCTAGTTCTCACTTGTTACCTATTTTCTCTAGGAAGAACGAGAAGGAGGAAATATATAATATATTTTATACCCTATTTGACTTAAGATGCGTGGCCAATGTTGAAAATTTCAGGCCGCAAAAGTCGGTGTTTGACTTCCGTTATCAAGCCTATGGCTAGACTATAGACCCAAAAAGAATGTCAGGATCTCGCATCGAAACAAAATTTAGGGCTTTTGGTTTTTGTTGAAAATAACTTTTAACATATCTTTGAATACCTGCATTATGAAATATTGTCCTCTTTTAGTATGCTATAAACAGCGTCAAACCACGCTCTGAAATCCATACAAGCAGCAAACTGTCTACTTGTTATTCATTGGATGCAAGTTTATCAGGCGAGCACCAACTGTGAACACTGTGTTAGCCCTTTCGTTTTCTGATGAGTGACTTTTTGAGTCCTGACTGTTTCTGTGGCACAAACTCTAAAGTTCCAACAGGCCTTGCAGAATCAGCCACAATCCAGTGACGTACATTTCGTCGTGAGGGAATCTGATTCTTGATGCAAGCATCAGAAATTAAATTGCACACATGTTCTCGTAAACCACCTGTGACGAATTCTCTTTGAAAAGCCACTGGCTAGCTACAATAAAAAAAAGACATTGTTTCGTTTGTGTATAGCATTTTCAGTCAGTTCATCAAAAGCTTTTTTACTCGAATCGATTTTCCTTTCTTGCAGATAAAGCGCCACGCTATATCCTTGCATGGCACCGCGATCTGCACAACTGATGTAGAGACCAAAAAAAAAGCTAGATTGGTGATACGAAGCTTTCAGCCAGCGCTTATTTCTATCTAAGTCGTTAAAATTGTAGATCAAAAACTTTTTAAAGCGTTGTGGAATCGCCAAGTCCAGGATTTACAAATTTCTCTGAGCCTTGTTTCGCGCGCGGCGGTGAGTTTCCGTTTACGGTAACTGGATTGGTGAGACATCACCCGATGCGAGCGGGCGAGACATTTCATTGGCGAGAGCGAGAAAAAACTAAGCGTTGTGAAAAAAAAAATGGAAAAAAGGCGCATATACGCAACCACGTCGTTCGCGAGAAGAAAAAAAAAAGATAAAACGGAAAAGACGTGGATCTTACCCATCGTGAAAAAAATAGGTAAGAATAAACGGGTAGTAACCGGATGATGCTTTTTGTTTGGCTCGGCAGAAGTTGCCCTCGACGCGTCTGACGCTGACGCGTCCCCGCCAAGTTTATTTATAAACAATCATGGTGTTTTCCTGCACACTGTTCCAAACTTGCATGCTGCGGAACATCTTCACTCGACGCGCGTGTCGACCATACAACTCCACGAACGGAATTTTGCAATGTACAATACGATGACTAGAGCAATGAGCGTTTTGGCTCAAACACATAACCGCCTTGGGCTTGTATACCTCACTTTTTTTTGACAAAAACGGCTATCTCAAAACCCTCTATTTGCAAACCCCCACAGTTAAAAATAGCCCACGACGAGTCTCGCCCAGCACTGCCCCACAGGCGCAACGTTTTGGCACATGCGCTTCCAGCTCCAGCGCACCCGGGCGCCTTATCACGCCCATTATTCTATAATTATCAGATACGCAATCTGCAACCACCCAGATTCTGAGGCGAAAAAGTCGTGAGTAGCGTCTGTCGATGTAACAGGCCCGTGTGAATCGGACCGATTTGCAAAATCAAAACATTATAGACGCCGGTGTAGAATTTCAATGGGCCCCAATTCGTTGATAGTGTTGGCCTCAACGAGCGAAAGTGGCCCCGCGGCACTGGCCCCTCGTGGCTGGCTCTCGTAATAGCACTGATTTGAGGATGCGAACCTATTGAAATTAATGACGCTAGCATCATGTTGATACTTTTACTGCTCGTACATGGAAATCAACTAGTTTCTGCATGTGAAAGCCTTCGTATTTGACACGGATCTAAGCATTTGTCAGGCACCAAATCGGCCCGAATTGCGGGTGGAGAAAAATGGTTCCACCGCGGCAAGGGGCCTTAAATTAGAGTTTGCCAATAGGTGCCTTGCGACGCCCGCGGGCGCGAGAATACCGACACGGACAAAAGTATACATTGGACAACATAGAGATATTTGTAATTTCATACCAATATCGTGGACTTGAATCAGCTCGAAATTACTTGAATCGGCTTCAAATTTTGTATTTTGCCCTATAGTTGTAGTATTCCCTATCCCCTCCAGTATCTGTTAACCTCTGTGGCTTACAGATAGCGGAATGTCGCGGTAGCTCTGGCCGGGACAATTTTCTCATTTGGTGTCGTTTTGCACGCAGCGTTTCGCAGCACAAGAATCTTCCTTTTTCTTATTCGATACCCACCCAGTGGCCCGTTTTTTGCATCTTCAGATTCTTGATATACTGTTGGTACAGGTTTTTCTTGGATTTTGGCCCTTTTTGTCTATTCAGAGATTTTTGTTTCAGAAAATACGGCGTTTTTTCCTCTGTAAACCCCGTCTACCATACATTTCCACGTCGCTGGAAATCACAGAGCTGGCGCCGAGGCCTCAAAACAGGTCTAGCAAAGAAAAACGCATCACCCGCCCAGATAATTAAGGAATTGGCATTTTTGTTGAGCTAGCCGCTGCCCCTTCAAAGGATTCACCGCCACAATCCCCGCTTTTGTGGCAGCCCCTCTCGAGTCGTCACACCTCTGTTGCGGGCCCCGTTATGGCACCATGGACAAGTACCTTATGAGCCTGCCGACACAGCTCCTGCAAATGTTTGTTAGCACAGACCACGCTAGCCGCCAGGGGCTTGACGACCACGCAAGTCATGTGCCGGCCCCTGCGAGCCCCTCGTACGAAAACGACGACTACGCGCTGGCGTTGCCTGACTTCAGCTACGGCCACACGCCCGCGTTGCGAGACGCGCACGAAGTCGAATCCCGCGAAACTCCGTTCGTACGTGGCCACCTGAAACACTTCTCCGTGGACGGATTCTTACAGGCGCCGTTCACGCTCGGCAACGCGCCGCGACACGCATTCCAGCACCTGCGAAATGTGTCGTTAGATGACCACAGCTATCGCCCACAGTTCGTCACGCCGGCCCAGCGTAGGGGCCACGCACACCTGGCATCGCTCACGTCAAACCTGGCGGACCCGCCCTCGGGCACGTTCCTGCACCTGGTGCTGACGCTGACATTTGCCCTGGCAGACCTGGCGCTGTCCAACAAACTGCTACTAGAGTCACCTTATTCGAGCTACGGTGCCGCCACGACGCCAGGCCGGCGCAAGATGCTGACATCGCTTTCACTGCAAAACCTCTACACCACGCCACTCAGGGGCAATTTGGCGCCGTCGCCCAGCATGAAGGTGAGCAAGCTGCTGGTGTCGCATCGACGGAACCGGCTGCGTGCGTCTGCGGAGCCCGGCCTGGCACTGCTCTTGACACTGATCGCCAACATGAAGACTGCCCACGCGCAGTTTCACCCGCACACGCATACGGCGGCGCAGAACCCGTTTGAGACCGTGGGCGTGTCGCCCAACATGGGTCACGTAACCGACTTCGACGACGCGAGTTTGGTCACGCCGGCGTCTACAGGCACGGCCCTGATGTACTTCACGCCGATCGCGCACTCGCGCCACTTCGGTGGCTCCTTAAACGAGCCAGGCTCGGGCTTGGCCAACTACCCGCCGCTTCCCCGCATGCACGAGCCTCAGAACCAGCAGGAATTCCTGTTCAGGCAAGCAAACCTCGGCATGAATGTCCAACCCGGCTCGTTTGAGCACCTAGGCAATGGTGATGACACAGACACAGATGCGCCGTTCTCGCCGCACCCCGACCTGATGCTCAGTAGGTCGCACAGCATGCGCAACTTGCGCCCAGGCCAGTACTCACAACTGCCGCATATGGCGTCCGAGCCTCCCATGCGCAGCTTCCGCCATGTGGCACCCCAGATCGACTTGCTCCTGCCCGAGATGGGCAGCCCTGCGCGCAATGGAAATTCGGCGCTAAGGTCGTACCCGGCGTCAATCGACCTTGCCGCGATCACGAAGCTGGGCATGGCGCACCTGGAGCTGCCTCTGGCCATGTCTCCCCAAAGACTATTGCCGCCGTTGCCCTCCGCGCGGTCCACTTCCAGCATCCCGACTCTCAACACCGCAAAGGGCTTAAGGGGTATGAAAAGCAATCTTCATGAACTGCTGCTGAACCAGAACCTTGCCATCAAGCCCAGTCCAAGCTACCCCAGCCCTTCTCAGATTCATGAGACGTCTACCACGGACGAGATTGCCAAGTTTGCCGAGCATATCTTGAATCTGGACATGAAACGGCCCATAGTCATGCACGATGAGCAGGCGGAGCCGGATGACCCGAAGAAGAAACACAAATGCCCCTTGTGTTTTGCGCCTTTCCAGCGGCCCGAGCACGTGAAGCGCCACCTCAAGAGCCACACTTCGGAAAAGCCATTTCAGTGCGACATGCCCGACTGCGGCCGCCGCTTCAACCGCAAGGACAACTTGAAGGCTCACATGAAGAAAATTCACGGCCAGTCCATGTAAGAGCTACTTAGCATAGCTAGAGAACGCCGCCACATGCTGTTCGCGACTCAACTCACTGCGAGACGCTGGTATGAGCAGCCCATTATTCATTTATTTATACGATCCTGACAAAGGAGAGGGATGCCAGGGGGGCAATGGTGCGGAATAATCACTACAGAATATGGAATCGAAATCACTGCATTAACTTTTTGTAAGAACTGTTTAGGTGGGTGTAAACGTGCACGGATCCGTAGAGATACCTCCAACATTCAATGGAAGGTTCTCAAAATGACCCCATTCACACGAAAGAGGCACCTTCGAGTGTGACCAAAGTCTACTCTAGTTTTCAGGGTATTTTCTCACCACAGCGTCTACTGCGGCACAGTAGGTGGCGATGTTAGAGTCGTTCAAGCCAGCGACATTAACCCTGCCATTCAACGTTCCGTAGATGTGGTGTTCGTCCTGCAACTTCTGGGTCTGTGTAGGAGTTAATCCCGTAAACCAAAACAAGCCATGAGAGTTGACCACGTGATCCCACGACCCGGGGGTCTTGAGCTGGATAAAAGTGTCGAGGACTTTCTGGCGCACGCCCTTGATTCTTTCGGTCACGTCCGAAACGTCCTTGGTCCAGATTCCCCGCAATTCAGGAGTCTCCTGGATGATGGCCGCCACACGTGCACCAAATGCAGGCGCGAACGAAAACTCGGCCCTAATCAAACGAGTCAATTCGGACCGAATCGTGGCCACGGCGCCCTCGTCCTTACTGCACACGTGCGTGCACCCGGCTCTCTCCGAGTACAACCCCATGTTTTTCGAGTAACTCTGGCACGCGATGAACTCAAAGCCCTGTTTCCATGCCTCTCTGATCGCCCACGCGTCCTCATCGACATCACCGCTGGAAAAGCCCTGGTAGGCAATGTCAAAGAGCGGTAAAAGGTTTCTAGTTTTCACAATCTCAAAGATCTGGAGCCACTGCTCCTTTGAGAAGTCGAGCCCCGTTGGGTTGTGGCACACGGCCTGCAAGACAAACACAGATTTGCTGGGCGCCTCCTGCAACGCCGTCAAAACCGAGTCAAAGTCCACCGCGTGCG
Organism: Metschnikowia pulcherrima; assembly: GCA_009746055.1. Classification (NCBI taxonomy): domain Eukaryota; kingdom Fungi; phylum Ascomycota; class Pichiomycetes; order Serinales; family Metschnikowiaceae; genus Metschnikowia; species Metschnikowia pulcherrima. Next base: position 1,205,610 of record VFXK01000001.1, read on the forward strand.
TCTGCGCCGCGTAGTAATTGTAAGTGTGATATTTCAAGCCCGCGTGCTCAATCATGCCCTGGTAGTTCAGCCAGCAAGGTGTGCCCACATAAACATCACGCAACCCCATTTCCCGGAGCAACTCAAACGCCAAGTGCAACGCCCCGGAGCCGGAGATGCTCTGCACAGAGGCAACATTCTTGTGGTTGGCGCCAAATATCGTCTTTTGCGCCTGTGCAACAAACGCAGGAATCCCCAGCATCTGCGTGTAGCAATGGCCCGGATCGTTTTCAGCCAAGATTTTTTTCGCCGCCTTCACGCTGGGGAATACGTAGTTGGGGTCGCCTTCCTCGGTTTTGTACACTCCCACACTGACGTCGATCTTGTGTGGGTTTTCGTCTCTGGCGTAGGCGTTCATGAGCCCGATGATGGGGTCCTCTGGAGACTCGGGAAGAGTGAAAAAAGTCTGTGCCATGGTGTTTGTTTGGCAACAAAGGTAATTTGGATGAAACTATATCAGCCACTATTTTCCTGGTAAATCGATTATGTGAACTAATCGAGACCTGTGTTTGTTGACGAATGCACTCAAACTTTTTTCACTAGGCGGAATTTTTCCCCAGTTTATATGGCCTCGCCCGTCCATGCATGAAAAGCTCTACAGCTGCGCAGATGACGCATGCGCGCGCCGCGAATACCCGCGAACACCCGCCGGATGCGGCAGCTCTAGGCACACCTGCGAGGTTAATTCTTGACGCCACTCACCATGCGAGAGGTTATTCCGCAAATAGCCGTCACCGCAGCGCCGTACTGTGCCTCTGTAGGTTGCAATTTCTGCTGCACCATCAAAGCCAAAAATCTGGCGTTGTTTTCAAGAGTGCTCTGCGCGGCGCCATTTCCTGCCGGCGAGCCCCCATCAAGCGCCTGCTCCAATTGCCGCAAAAACAGCTCCATTTGCGGAAGAAAAGTGCGCTCAAAAAGGTCATCATGAATCCTAATGATTTCTGTGATAGTGTAGCTTTTGAAAAATACCGCGACTGCATTGATTTTTTGTAACAAGGTGTTGATATCAACAGACTCGCCAAGCAGCAACATTTTGTGCAAAATCGGTTCTTGAAGTGAATTCGAAGTATCGTGGGTTTTCGCAAATGCTTGCAACAACAACAGAAGCACCTCTGCGGATTCATCAATATTGAGCAAGTACAGCCACGCAGCCTGGAAAATCGTGACATCGGCGCCGCCTTCCAAGACCGCCATCGTCACGAATTTCCGCAAAAACTTCATGTAGAGGAATCCAACTTCCTTGTAATAGGCGAAATTATCCACAATCACTTTCGTATTGTGAAAGAATCCGTTGGCGTTTTCACGTAGGAACAAGTGCACGGCAATGTCAGGTGTCATGACATTATTGAAAAAGTGGTACGCCTGGTAGTACACCACGTCCTCGAAGTTGTGACAGAACAAGTTTCTGGCCACCTCATCAATCGGTCTGATTTGGTTGATCTGAGAAATCAATTTTGCCTGCGTTTGCGTGCTGCTGACACAATTGCCCAACGAAATCGCGCCCGTAGCAATAAGGAAACTCCAGGATCCGGCCACGTCTCCCACCTTGCGGTGCATATCCTGCCAATTATCATAGGATGGAAACGAGTAGATATTGCCGCACGTGGCGAAAAGTTTGCGCAAAATATCAACCGCGTGGTCATCGTCTTGAGGTACCTCGATGAACAAGTCTGTCATTGTCTCGACGGGGAAATTTTGGTTCGAGTCCGGCACGTTTGTGCAATTGTAAAGAAATTCCGCATGCGCAAGAAACGAGTCTGTATCTTTCTCACCACTGTCAGGATCCACCAGGTTCATGAAGCCGCCAGTGATGTTGTAGAACTCAGACCGGGTCACTTTTTCAGGTAGGTATTTCGAATACTCCACCAAAAACTCGAGGGGCTCTCCTATTTCATTGCGCCCGTCGTGGGTTTCCTGGAATGTAGAGTGTACTCTAAACACCCACAGGACGACTTTTTTTTCGTAAAGTTTCGCCAAAAACTCAGTCTTTTCCTCATCTGCGGCAGAGAAAATGAATTGTTTCACAAGCGAAAGCATGCGGCCCTGCTCCTCCTCGCCTTCTTCGCCTTCGGCATGATTGATTTCCACAGGGTCAGTCGCTACAAATTGTTTCCAAAATTTGTCCAAAACCGGCTCGTTCGATAACAAAAACCGCCTGTTTTCGGAGTTATCGGCACTGTAATTGATCAAAACACGCAATGCCTCAAACGGCTCCTTCTTGAAAAACGTCACCACTAACGGAATCAAATTCCTCGCTGCCTCACTCAGTCTAATCTCCTCGTCGCGTAGATGCGTGCCCAAATCATGGAGTGCAGACAGCACACTCTTATGCACGAGCAAATCCTGTTCGATCTTCTGCAAATCCCGTTTCGGCGCTTGCGTGGAATTCATCTTACAGAAATTAGTCAAGAAGGTGGCCTGAATGGGGCACGTGTCTGATTTGATCTATGATGATTTCGCGCGATTTGGTGTTTTCGCGACTGAAACTTGTGTGGAGGACCCGGTTGCGGAAAAGAAAAAAGGATAATGCCGATTCTGAGATTATGGGTATTATATATATGGATATTCATTTCGGTTGATATTTTTTGAGGTTTTCTTATTTCTTATTATGCTTATAATAATTTGCCGGGTAATTGAGTGTCTACGTCGCTTTTTGAATTTTTGCTGGGTGTTTTGAGATTCATAATGTGCACAGTATTGCCTCTCTGTATCTTAAATTCAAAACAAGTAACCCGGACCGAGTGTAAGAACTCAAATTGAAGTTTAAAAAGCAAAAGATATGAAAAATGTAATTTAGATAATGAAGAATGAAATGAAAATGGTTTGGGGCTCGGGTAAGACGCATAAAGCAGAAATACAAAAAAAGGAAAAAAAAAAAGAATGGCATGGGCGGGATCTTCCTCTTGAATGACGAATTTGAATTTGTATAGAGAGTGGAGTCATGCTATTTATACTCGAATGAATACGGAGAACTAAAAATCAGAGGCAAAGAAACTCAAGTGAAGTAGTCATAGTTTGAATAATCTATCCGAAAATAAAAATTCATCAGGGACATTTCAGCGCATGGTATCGAAGCTGGCCAGAAGTCTTGATTCTTTTTCTCAAACGAGACACCGCTTCATGAACAGTAAGAGTGGCAGTTATGGCCACCACGTACTCAACCAGATGTTTCAAAGCGAAAAATAATCAACAAGACATAACAAGAATGAGTCTTTCGAGGGTAAACATTATACTCACTCACTGAAACGCTCTAGTACGTCACTTGCAGGTCGGTGAGACCATCCAATGCAAAAGAGATATGATTGGGTAAGCTTTGATCCTCCATGGTAGCCGGAGTGGCCAGTAGCATTCCAAAATTCGATCTCTTTGTTGATGCAGCGAACTATATTACACGTGTGAGCACGTGCCTAGGCGAGTTTCACATATATTGCAGAATTTAATGCATGAAAACCATTCATGAATCAAGACTCATGGAAACACTGGATCTGCAAAAGGGTAGTCTCTTCGATTGATATCGGTATATGCGGAAAACCCAACGGCAAACCCGGGTGAACCTCGATGTTCATTACTTACATTCCCTGATCATTCTGTTTCCCCGAAATCGACGAGGTCCTCCCCTTCTTGATTCTATATCAACACGTCAAGACAAGAAGTGATACTCGCTCCAATCAATTCCGGTCCCTTTCCAACTGCCTCGACACCTGCGGCGCCGTCGAGACTCAAGCCTGCAAGTCCCGTGACACCAAACGCCGTGATACCCTTATCTTTTACCCAAAATACACACGCGCTCACAAATTTTCAAATAATTTCTCGCCGCTGCGCAAGCCAAGGATGAACCTCACATCGATGCAGATGCTCAAGCTGTAGAGCATGGGTAGGATGTTGAGCAAATCGCGATCACTCTGGTCGTTGATCCAGCCCTCGATCATCACAGCATTATCCTCGTGAAGAGCGTAGCTGACAGGAGAGTTGTCCAAGATGATCACGTTTTTCAACTCGTCGTCTTTGGGGAAGAAAGTCGAGAGATTCTTTATATACCCGACGCCCTGCCTGAACGTGCAGTCGTTCCTGTAATATCGCTTTGTGAACACTTTAGGCAGCTCTCCCGGCGCAGCATTCTTGTAATCGACCATATCGCCTTCCAACCAATCGATGATCGGATCGGCATATTCCTTGACGCTGGCAGTGAAGATCTGGAGCTCGTACCACTTGGAGACCTCTTTCAAAAAAAAATCACAGAACGGCCGCTTGTACACGTGATATAGCGTGGCGACGTTGTTGACCCGCAACTCAATCATGTGGCTGTTCTCGCCAGACCCAAACAACCGCGGCGCGCCTCGCGAGAGCGAATGGATCAAAGTCTCATCTAAATCTAGCACCAAAACTTTCTTTTTCCGTCTTTTGTCCGGGTTTCGCAGAAGTGGGAATAACCGCGGCGGCGGCGGGAGAATGTATTTAGACGCCGTGGGCGATTTCACGTGATTCGCCATGATTTTCTCTTCCTTGAGCAAAGCCGTTTTTTCGTTGATATCATCTGCCAGTGAAGTCGCCGCAGGGAGCAGACTCGCATCCTGGTACCCGCTGCCAAAGATATATGTGAAGGGGAACGAGATCAAGAGCCATAATAAGAGGAAGGGACGAACCGTTAGGATATGTAGAATTGCCGCCGCCAGGGCCACCGCAGTTCGCCATCGCGGCCTCGTCTGTATTGTTTCATTTTCCTCGATGATTGGTTCGCATGGCGTGGACGGGAACTCTGTGGCATATGCTGCTTTCTCATCCTCAACTTGAGTGGTCTCTGTATCAAGTGAGATCGCGTTCGGGTAGAGCGGCTCCAAAGAAACCACGAGTTTTTTCAAAGAGTTCATTGCATATCCAGAAAGTGGGTTTGCTTTATGATACTAGAAATTGATGGCCGTAAAAAAACGTCGAGCCTAGAGCGTGAATTGGCAGAGTTGTATGAGAAATGAATGCAAATGCGCTCGCAATAGCAACTATGCCGCGGCCCGCTGATGATTGATGATGCGCACTGTTTTCAGTCCTGTGCCTCGTGGGCCAAAAATAAAAATACAGGGCAAAACACCGCGCCTGGTGCAACCTTCCCAACGATTATTAGCCAGCACAACTCAGCAAAAAAATCAGGTTTGGATTAAAAGAGTTGAGTTTTTGAGGCGATCACAACTTGGTAAATATCTTGTTCCCAATTGTTTTTTCAATGATTAAACCTTTTATGATTCTCCATCAATAATTTTTTTTTTTTTTAATGTTGGCGTGGCATTGCAGCAGCGGTGGCCGCGGACTAAAGCGAGCAGTGCACACAGGCCCCCCAACGTCGTACCCGGAGGCTGGAGCGGCCCAAACTTCGCGCTCTTTTGGGGCCCAACACCCGTCAAGTCCCATCAAAATGTGTCAAATCCGCCATTCGCTAGAGAACCTCGAGATGCAGGATTGCGTGAATTCACAAGAACTGTTGACCTTAAAGACGGTTCATGTCCGAAAATGGAGTATTTGGCAGTCTTTGGGGTATCGAAAGAGTGGATATTGATACACATCAGATACCTCGTCTGATTTGTCTCGTCCTGTAGACCCTTTGCTCGAGAAAGCCCAGTAAAAGACTCTCTTTAGAGATCGAAACACCTTGGCGCGTATCCCCAGAAGATGGTGATTTGAGGCGCCGCTTTCGCAATGATTTTCGAACGTAAAGACACAGTCAAATTCAGACCGGAGTCACACGCGCCAAGAGGATAAGTTGGAAGAAACGTATGAGCCCAAAAAAGCCACCAGAAAATACCCTAATCGCTCACAACGTCTTCGCCATCCATGATTGTGGCATTGATAAAATTTTGGAACATGGCCAGAATCGACGTCGCGTCCACGTTTCTGTCGCCCAAAACAGCACTGGTGAGCCGTTTCATATTCACCATCACTGACATATCGTCATCCTCGGCGTCCTCATCATTAAAATCACCGTCATAGGCCGAGTCCGCGTCTCTGCCATCACCTCTCGCATAGTTTCCGCCTGTAGCTTCCGCGTTACTGTCTATAGTCTGTTCATCAATCAAGAAATTCGAGCCCAAATTCGTCTTGATGAGCCGCATTGACGAGATTCGAGCGTCCTCATCCTCCTCATCACTTTCGCCGCTTTTCTCGTCCCCGGCCTCTTCCGGCTTGATGAGTTTCAACTGGTTAGTATTATAACTCGCGCAGTAGCGGCACTTCAATCCCATTACGTGATACGCGCAGCTGCTCTTGCCCTTGCAGTCGTTACAGCTGATGATGCAACGCCATTTGTCGTACGGGGCGGGTAACGGCAGCTGGCGGATCTCCTGGTCCAAGATGCGGAACTGGGTTTCCGTGTTCACCACGGTTTTCTTGCATATCGGGCATTTGTACGAGTGCTTGATCATCTCGTCATAGCACAGCTGGTGGATCAGATGGCCGCATTTCATGAACACCACTTTGCTCACGCTCGTGAAGAGATACTCATTGCAGATCGGACAGTTACAGTGGGTCGTGTTCGACACACATTTATGGTGCTCCTTCAAATCGATCAGAAGACATATGTTGCATGTATCACAATGGAAATAGTCCTTCGAGAGGCCTAATCCGAGCCTGCAGATGCCGCATTTATCGCAGTGGTAGATGTCTTTGGACGCGTCGTTATCGTAGAGAACGCATTTCAAACAAAAATAGTTGGCCAATTCGTCCTCGCAATGCACACAGTAGTTGGTGTCCGGCACCTGGGGTGTGTTGCATTTCATACACAAAATGTGGCGCACAGAAGCACGGGCAAGTTTGTGGTCGTGAACCTCGGCGTCGTGACAGAACCTGCAGGGATACCATTTGAGACACGTGGGGCATTCAAGCTTGCAGTTGCGTTGGTAGTGCGGGCACCCTAGGATATTGAGTGTTTCGCTATGAAACGTCGGTTTCGTGTCGGCCTCAGTCAACACAACCTCGTCGTCGCCCTCATCCGAGCTCGCAGCATCACTAGTAACGTCAACATCATTGTTTGTGCTAATTTCTGAGCTTAATTTGGCCGAATTGGGGTGTATATCCAGCAAATTTTCATGCTCTCCTTCGTGGTCCTGCATGGACCTTCTGGAGTGGTGATACTCGTCGGTTGAGCCTGGCACAGACCCCGGTTCGTCGCCGCCTTGCTTCAAACCCGCCTCGCCGCCATTTTCCTGTTCTCGATGTAGCTTCTCATTGATGTATTTGTAGTAGTTTCCCATCATCAATTTTGTCACCAACTTGTTCTTCAGGTGCTGGCTCAAGCTCGCGGCCTGGATGCGCTGAATCTTGCGCCGCAACAAGTCTTCTTTGAAAAAATCATCGAGCGAGTCCAAGTGCGTGAGCACCTCGGCCTCCTCATGCGTGAGCTCGTCGACGGTATCTAGGTCTGTATTACTGCCCGTTTCGTCTGCAATAACGCGGGGAAAGCGTTTTTTTTTGGGCCCACGAAGCGAAGAATGTGATACTCCGCCTCTAGCCGCTGTCTCGGGGAGCACAAGCTCGCTGACGAACGGCTGCTCGCGGTTTACGATCGCAGCCACACCCACAGGCTCTGTATCGCGCTCAAAGTCGTCGTTTTCGTCCGATTCGGCCCATTCTTCATCGCTCTCGTCGGCAGGGAGCGTCACAGCCTCGTGGATGAGCTCAGTGATGGGCTGGAGCCGCGCAATTGCCGCCTGGAGCGAATTCCCTGCGCTCAAATCGGTCAAAAATGTATTCATCTGAATCCGCGTCGCCACCGCGGTCTTGACCGAGTTGACCAAATGCAGCCGCAGCTCAAATCGTGCCCATGCGTCCGGCCCACTCGTGGCGTTTTGCACGTATTGCGAGATGTATTTGGTCATTTCTGTGAGGTCAAAAGACGGTGCCGAGAGGCCGCTAAGGTTAGGCAAATTGGGCAAATTGGGCATGTTTGGCATCCCTGGCATCAGGAGACTTGGGAGGTTATCGGTATTGAGGTACGAAGACAAACTCGGGAGGTTGAATCGACCGATCTGGTCCATTTCCTCGGTCAAGGAGTCCACATCGCTATCGCTGGCGGAGCCGGGCCCGGATTCGGCCGTATATGCACGTTTTTCGCCCAGATTGGGGTCACAGGTAGCCGACATGTGAGAATCTGATTTGTGGGGCTCAAAAAAAGGCTTTTACCTGTGTGAATATAGTATATTTCGTTCCTGGGTAGTATCACGAAATCACATGAGACTCGAGGCTCGGCCCGAAACGCGAACCCAGATGCGCATTCAGATAGAGATAGTTTCGTGAAACACAATAGAGTGTAGTTATCCTTTCTAGAATTTGATAACTGTTTTGTAAAAAAAAAAAACCAACAAGTGTTTTTTAAAGAATAGAGTTATTTCAGAAGCTTTGGAATACGAAAAGTAAAGTGGATCTCAGATGTTTGAGAGGGTATTAGTCGCCCCGTTTTCACTTGCCCCACTTCAAGGCGAATGCCTAGATGTTGAGAACAATTCAATTCATTACCAATGTTTTTTGATTTCTCTGCCTGATTTATTTGATTAGATTTCGGGCGCCAGACTTGCGTATTTCACTCTCCACAAAAGCATGTATGAACGGATTGAAAGCTGCACGTGATCGTTTTATGATCACATGACTTCGCCGTAGAATCAGATCAACGAGTGCTACAGGGAACATGGCAGTAAAAACTGATCAGAAAGTGGCGAAATAGCCATATTTAATTTTTAGGACACTGGCTTGTCAATAAAGCCGTGAACTTTTTTTTTTTTTTTTTTAAAGATATATCACATTATAGGACGCTCTCGCTCAAGTATGACAGGCACACCCAAACAAGCGCAAAAACTATACAACATATAGAAAAAACCTATAATAGTTCGCAACTTCACCCCAGGCGTCGTTTGGCAACACGAGATCTCTCATCGGAAATGAATCCGCTTTGAGACCTCTACCCAGAATGAACTCAACTCATCAGACTCACCAGACTGTCATCGGCCCATGGGGTTGGTCCTCCCTAGAGCGCGAGACAATAGTCGATTCAGGAGGGGGGCGAGACTAACACCATTCTCCGCCTCCCGGCGCCGTCCTGAATACGCCTTACGTACCACTTTCACAAACCAATTGAGGTTGCGCAAGTTTGTAAATGTTTTATCAGTAGGTGCAAGCATTTCTCTCAAATTCATTGGCCTCGGAAAGCCTAGTTTGTTCCACCAGTATCTGGAGCATGTACACTCATTGTAGAGGTGAGCTAACATAGCCTTTGAAGATACTGTTTCCAAACACAAGAGACATTCCATGTCCCTTCCAACCTTCGGTGCATCGTGTATGGGCACATAGGACCCGTAGTTGAAGTGATGAAGCGCTGTTAAGTCATTTCTTAAGAGCCACTCATGCTTGTACATCTCTTTCCAGAACTTTTTCCAGCGTTGCGGCTTTCTGGCTTCCCGGCATATTTCCAGAAATCTCCTTGGCCGAACCACTGGGGCTTTCTCTTTGCTTTTCTTACTCAACGATCGGAATGCATCGGCCCTCAACCCACCTGCTTCCTCGTTGGAAATCTGGAATTTTCCTTGTGTCTCTCCGATACTTATTGCTTGTTTCACTTGTTCCTGGATCGCACCGGTTTCCATGATCCCTACCCTTTCAGGCCGGGTCACCACCCGTGTACCAGATACCGTCTTTTGCCAGGCTTCTAGATACATTCTCTCACTATGCGTGAACGTCCAGTCGAGGTTTTTGAAGTACATCCGCTCCGTGTCGAGCAAAAATTCAAGCCAGCTCAATCCTTCTATTCGGTGTACTGGCACTTCTGCCAGTCGGTGTATGATCTTGCTCATGTGGTGTAGCATTTTCAACTTCAAATATCCTGTGTGCCAATCAGTTGCACCCATCAAGGTATTTGCTAGTACCGCTGCTCTGTGTCCTTGCAATTGAACCGCAAGTTCTATGACTCCATACCCCCCCTTCTTCGGGCGAGCATAAAGCTTATCCCTTCCGATACCGTAGAACACTCTTTGTATGGCATCATCCATAGCCTTGATTTCCTTCTTGGACATACACTGCACCAAATCTTTGTATACCAATGTCGAGCTCACGTACATATTCGTAGCTTTGGCTTTTGTTATGACATCTAGTTGGGAGTATCCTCGCTTAAAACTGATGAAAGGGAGTTTAGCACGCACAGCACTCCAGTCAACACCTTTCAACGGCAATCCCAAGTATTTCAAGTCCTTATCTCTCACGTACGTTTGTGTATACGGGAGCTCGTGTTGAAAATGATCAGCAAAGTCCGGATGAAAACCCAAGAGCTGTGATTTCCTGGGGTTCACTTTGCTATTACTGATTTTCTCAAAGTTTTCAATGACAGACGCTGCAATAGCATAATCTGAACGGTTTCCCAAGTATATGTTGACGTCATCCGCAAAAGCATGGTGTTTCATTATTGCTAACTCAACACCGGAGTACTTCACTGTTATACCTCGTAATCTCTGTAGCCGGAAAAGCAAAGGTTCAAGCGCAAGATTAAATATCAATGGAGAGAGGGGATTACCCTGTCGCGTGCCACACTTCATTTTGAAGGGCACTCCCGCACAGTTGTTGATATAGATTTGTGCTTCTTGGTCTCTCATGAGCAGCATCATGAAGCGCACCATGGCTTCTCCTATTCCGAGCTTTTTCAATACAGCTTGCATATATTCATGCGAAATTCTGTCAAACGCCTTTGTGAAATCCGCCATTAAAACAGCCTGATATTTCGAGTCATACGTTTCATCTCTCTGTTCGCAGACCAAGTCTATCAACCAAAAGCTTTTTGTGGCACTTCTTGCATTTCACCATCAATAAACACCGTCTATTCTTGCCTCTCCGACTTGAGGACTAAGATATTTGCATAAAGGTATACCTCCTACGCTTTTGCGTAGACGGAGGATTCATACACCGTCAGAAGTGTTACTTTTGACGTCAGTTTTATTCTATGCATAAAAACGAAGTCAGAGGAAAAAAATCCAAAAAGATTGCAACACGACAATTTGGCATATGGTCTCCCACTACACTACTCAGTGTCGCTCTGCGAAGGTTAACTAACGTTGATCGGACGGGAAACAGTGCTTTCTTCGCGAAATGGTCGCAACCGAAAGTTTCGTTTTTTATTAAATCAAACCAAATAGAAGTAAAATATTACAAGATACAAAGATTTTTTGTTGCGTATGCAGGTTTTTTTCTATAGACATATAGATTTTTGATCGTTTAACCGCGGTTTCCTGTTAATACGATTTGTTTCTTCAAAAAAAATTGTTGGACGCATCATCAAGCGCCCTCTTGGGATGCGAAAATCGAGAAGGGCGTTTGAGCGAACTCAAATTTGGACAAGTTGCCTATAAAGTGGCTAGGATAAGGAGGAAGACCTAAGGCTTGGAAAAGTTACATGTCATTGGTTGTGTGCTGTCTGTGCCGTGAATGCCCACAAAAATACCTATCATACATAAGCTTTACCGCCTCTACAGTCCTAGGTAACTCAACAGGTGCACCCACTGATAAATCACCGAACAACTTGCGCGACCTCAATTGGTTTGTGAAAGTGGTACGTAAGGCGAAATCAGGACGGCGCCGGGAGGCGGAGAATGGTGTTAGTCTCGCCCCTCTCCTGAATTGACTATTGTCTCGCGCTTCTGGAAAGACTAACCCTATGGATCAATGACAGTTGGCAAGTTGCTTTCATTTTGGGTAGAAGTCTCAAATCGAATTCATTTCCGATGAGGGATCTCATGTCGCCAAACGATGCCTGGGATGAAGTTGCGACCTATGATAGGTTTTTCTCTGTATTTTAAATAGTTTTTGCGATTGTTTGGGTGTGCTTGTCATACTCTGATGAAATCGTCCTATAATGAGATATATCTTTAAAAAAAAAAAAATAGGTTTTTTTCTATATTTTGTATAGTTTTTGGGATAGTTTGGGTGTGCCTGTCACACTCTGATGAGAGCGTCCTAACAAGTGATAAATTTTCGAGAAAAGGAAAAAAGTAGATCTAATAACTTGGTCCCCGATTGTGGGCACACTCGAGGCACAACCTACTTCTCGTCTGATTGTGTCGTACTTTGCTTCGAAATTTTTGGCTATTTTTGCAAGATCTTTTTTCGCTCAAAAGCCGAAGAGATGTGATCCAGTAGCTCTATAAGCAATCCAAACACGTCAATCACATTCATCGTGGCAACTATGCTCATGTGAAGTGATGACAATCTATATCAGGCATATCCCAGCTAATACAACTTTCAAGTTCTTGATCCCTTAGGATTTTGAGAGTGCTAATTTCAGAAGAGTTAGGTATCTGAACATTTAGCCACTCCTGCTTATCGGTTGACAAAAAAGCCCCTCTGCGAAGACAATCTTTTGAAAATAGCCCGAAAGCTCTATGAAGCACGATTCTTCTAATCAGCGGAACATCGAATCCAAAAAATAGCACTATTGGTCTCATGAAGGGCTAGTACTCAAATTGCGATAGTCTTTTGACACTAGGTCTTCAGCAGGGAGCTTCATTGAAGCAGAAAGTTCATGAGATTTTGGCAAAGTAAAAGTGGCCGGAGCGAGCTTTTCGCATAGTAGACAACGACCATGGGTAACTTTCAAGACGATAGGAAAAATCATGAGATTATAGGTAATAAGTGTACTCCTCATCTCAAGCAAGCTACTTCTTGTTTTTTCAAAATTGAAAGCGCTCGCATCAAACGTACTCAACAAATCGAAAAAGTTAAACGACTAGTGTGACGCGAAAAAACAAAATTTATATGCGGTCGATTCTAGCATAAGCCAGATAGAAAGCGTTTTGAACTGATTTGAAACGAACAAGAGTGTATGATTACCTGTATCCATTCTCCGTTTCTTCAACGTAAAACATCACATCTGACGTGTTCAGAAATCTGCCAGCGTCACCCATAAACCATGTGTTTAAAATCCGAATAGATATGAAATCAGCAGCTTAGAAGCTTATCAATTATTCCAACTTTATCAAAAATCTGGTTTAAGCCACTAAAATGTCAGAACACGCAAATTTATCAAGATCAATTTCATCACAGCCAAGAACGTGGTTAAGTGCATGCGGATCGCTAAAACGACTCCTTTTGATAAATGTCTCGTATTAATGAATCATGATCTTGAAATTTGCTAGGTTTTTGTTGCAAAGAGACAGAGTGGATAGTGAATGGTCTTTTGCTGTTTTCATTTAGTGAAAAGCTTGATTTTCGAAAAAAGCTTGTCAACACATTTCCGAGATGTGAGCTTGCGCGGCTTTATGTTGGCAAATGAAGAATACGCCAAAGCATTTCTTGTTTAAGAGCTTTGAGCAGGCCTTGGAGAGCAAATGTCTTTTTGCTTGCCGCCTCTCGTCGGTTTGTGCATCGAGGAGATATCGGGTCTCAAATCTTAAATTAGCAAGGGCTGCTTTTGTTATACACAGACCAGGCGCAGGAGATGCAGCCAACGCGCAAAACTTGCATATAGCACGCAAAAGTCAATTGACAGGTCCAAAATGCACTCCTGTCGGAACACAGCGGCGAATTAGACCCGACCCTGGGCGCCCCTGCCTTTTTTGGACCCTTAAGTTGATGCGTGAACAAGCTCATTGCCATATGATTTGTACCCAAACAGGGCTATTTACGTACTAAATGGATGTTGTGGTCTTTAAAGCAAATCCGAAACTTCGCTTTTTTGACCATGAGTGATAAACGTGTTTGTTCGGCTTACTGACAAGACAAATCAAAGAGAAAAAGCCCAGCGAGTAGACTGGCGGGCTTCCTCAAGCGGGTCAACGTGATCTTCTTGTTTCGTGCAGTTAACGTGGTTAGCTTGCTTTGGAACGAGCATGTCATGGCGCAGAAATCGCTATGAAGACAATCCATCGCAATATGAACACGGCAACGTACTTTCCGATTCTTTTGAAAGGCTTGAGTGAGTGAAAGTCACGCGCATACGAGGCAAAATTAGCCGTTTGCGTGTTCGTACGAGTGAGAACCGGTCAATTTGGCGCGAATTAGCAAACATTGGCTTTCGTGCATATCGATGGCGGCATGCATGTCGCTCTTTGGAAGGGTCTAGACACATACCGGCTCAAGGGAAAAAGACATCATATGATATTATAAAACAGCTACTTTTGTTTCCGAAAAAAAAAAAAAGTCGTACCATGAACGAACAAAGTGAAAAAAAGAAATCTGACAATGAAATCGAAGCTTTGTTATTGTTTTGTCAAAGATCGATACACCTTGATTCCCAAATACAAGCTGCATGTCTCGCACCGGAGTTATGAGATGCCGAGTCGGCATGACATTGGGTGCTTGAAGGCAAAAGAATGAGATGGTTGCATCGGGACTTCGATAAAGCATACTTTTGATGTCCAAATTCTAGAGTGTATGAAGAAGATTTTCTCTTTCCAACAAGGGCGGCACCAGTCTTTAGGCGTACTTCTTATCTCCTCCAATTTAATGCTATCAAACAAAAATCACGACTAGGTAGATAGCAACAGAGCAAGGCTAGTCTAATGGAGAACGTGTCGAAAAATCTTAATATTTTCGTTTTGTTCCATGTGGCGTCTTAATACACGAATTATAATCTCATTTAAGAGCGAGCACGATGCAAATGTTGACGTACAGACTTTAGGAGCGAGGCCCAAAACAAAAGTGTGAAATCGCTCCCTTACCGTGATAGCCGTAAGCCACATGAGGTGACATCGTATGTCGTGGTCATCATGCATTGCCCACGGAAGGTACTGTGAATTAAGTCTCCGCGGAGAGTCCCCGATTTTGAGTAGTCTGAAAAAGAGTCACTCAGTAACGATTTGAACCTTCTTCCGAGTCACGGTCACATCTTACGAGTGACCAAAATGAGAAACACCATAAACAGCGGATAAGAAGCCTCAGACCTAATAATTGTTCAAGCACCTTATGAGGCATTTTCCCAAGCTTGCTGAATTTTCGGAGATGGCTTGTTTTGGACGGGGCTTTTTGTTTTGGTGCCGTGTAAGGAGCCGTGTAAGGACCGACACAAAATAGGCCTGTACAACTTTGCTTGCTTTCCTAAACAACTGTTTTACATGATACGCATACGCTGTGTATGTGCCACCCAAAAGTTCTTCTATGGGCTCTTTGCAGTGTCGCTCAAATTTCATAAAGGCGGATCTGAGTAAAATCAGGAAGGCCAGCGGGTATCTGCAAAAGGCATGACGTCAGTTCGTAATTAATGTTCACGATGAGAGTTCTTTTCTGAGTGATGGTAATCATTCCAGCGCTGTTTCCGAAAGCATAAATTTTACCGTCTGCCCATGGGACAATTCACCACCCCTTAGATATTTCTATCACCCCTGTAGTTAATAAAATTATCACTGATAGCCCCTGGCATCAAGCATGAGAAGTCAAATGGTCACTGCGGAGTGCACATAAAATTTGGCCAAGAACTCGTTCGAGGGGACCATGCAGAAAAAAAAGATTCGGCAACGGCAAAGCGGGGGCGCAGGGTCAATAGCCGTAAATTTCTTTTGAAAGGCCAATGAATAATTTAATAGGAAGATTGAGCAAGTATTCCCATTCAAGATAGACTCAAATACCAGAACATGTGGGTATAGTGCGCTGGAAAAAGGAGTGAAGACACGGCAATTCTTTCCGCTGATGCGCCTCTACCCCCAAGGTTTTTTTTTTGAGCCCCAATAGGTGCAAGATTAAACTCTATTTTCTCGAAAATGCGCTGATTATCCCTGTCACGTCGTGCGACACACATGTGTTATAAGCCACTATAGGTAATGGTTCAATAGAGAATATATAGCAGTCAATGACCGCATGTATGCCCTGGCGGTGACAAATTTAGGCACAATGGGCTATTCGCCTTTTGACCTTGGCTACGACGCTTTTTACAAGCGTGATTCATACTTTGAAGATAGTGAGGCTGTGGGGTTTGCGACAACAAATGTCCTGCAAAACGTATCCGCCAATGTCATGCCAGCCGGGCGGCCGAGAGTCATGGATCTTGCATTCTTGGTGTCCAACAAAACAGGGTTTTGTGCGGAGCTTGGAAGATGTGAAACACCCCCAATTCATGTTCGAGCGGCCGATTTTGGCGGCCAGCCAGACCCGCCAACGCCAACGGATAGTAGCATACTTACCTTAGTGAATCTTGGGGAAGCTGGAACAAATAAGTTTACTGGCAGCCCCGAAGTCCAGGATAGCGTCGACAAGCATGATACGAGAAAGAGATATAAACCCAGAAGTGGCGAATACCTACATGGTGTGCCGGTCAGAATCAAGACCACAAATATTCTTGGGAGGGATGTGCCCAGATCAGTAACAAGACAAGCGCCGAAAAAAATCTTGCCTGCGTCACTTCATAGCACCACAAGGCCCGATTTCGAAAAGTTGAGTGAAGTACTCGAGAAAATCGAGAAAATCTCGTCTCAAGGTGAAACTATTTATGCTTGTCCGGTGTGTCCAAGTGAACTCACGACCAAAACTAGCTTCCAGGAACATTTGAAGCAGCATATGGCTGAGCGAACTCTCAAGTGTCATTTGTGCCTGCGGCGGTTCAAGACGCAACCAAGCCTACAAAGGCATATTGGCTCTCACTCAAAACTGACTTTTGAATGTCACATATGCCACAAGGTGCTATGCTCCGTCCCGGGCTACAAGATGCATATGGAGTCCCATTCGGGAATTACATATGAGTGCACGATTTGCAACAGGGAGCTTTTATCGAAGAGTAGCTTTGATGGGCACATGAGGAAACACATTGAAAACACGGTCTACGAGTGCACTTTTTGCCACAAAAAACTCAAGTACAAGCTGACGTTGAACGAACATATCAGGCTTCACACGGGCGAGAAGCCTTATGAGTGCAAAATCTGCCACATGAAAATGACCACATCACAGATCTTAAGGAATCATATGAAAAAACATAAGTAAATAGCCTGGCTGACCTGGGCGTTGGAGTTGCGCCATTTTCTGGCAAAGTGGCGAAAGCGAAATTGAAGGGCCTTGATGTTCTGGAAACATCATCGCCGTCAGACAAAATGGCTTTTTTTCGAAACAGTAATTATAAGAAATAGTGAATTCTTCATGTACTCTAGGTAGTAATGTTTGATGAAATCTGACGAGATGATTTCTTTTGACACAGCTATCACCTGCCGGCTAAGCCCACCCATGGAGGTGGACTCTGACTTGTATGTTCTCTTATTTTGACGCCGTTACCAATTTTTCTCCAGCAGGGTCCCGGCTTCCTTCTGATCATTATTGAAATTGATTATTACCGGAGTCAAAATCCTTTATGGCGCAGAGTCAGAAGTGGCTTAGCACCTTCGGGATCGCACTCACATTCTTGAATTGATTATGCCCACCAATCACGCTCTCGCGGAGTAATCCAAATGTACAGAGACTCGGAGCTATCCAACACGAGAGACTAAATCCAAGTATCAGCTGGTCAAAACAGTACCGTTCGAGCACATAAAGCAGCTAATCAGCATGCTCAATAACATACATCACTTCTTCGCTAAGTGAATATACGATATACGTGTCTGATGCCCTTTACGCTTATGGAGAAGGAGAATTATTCCCAATTGGATTTGAATGAAATCGATTCTTGACCCTCTTGGTTTGCTTGTGAGAAAGGTCTAAAGATTGAATGGCTAACAATTGAGAAAGACCTAAGGGCAATACAAAATTGAATCTAGAGAGCTCCACTTATTGAAAGCATACAAATAATCGCATCGTTTCGACTAAAAGATGGATAGACTGACTCATTACATCTACAAGCGATTACATTGTCTTCGCTGCATTGTTCTGCTGCTTGTCTTTATCGAAAATGCATGCATGAGGCAAACAATAAGATTGAGCGCCAAAATAAATCGTAAAATTTCTTTTAGGCAAAGTCCAAACGCTGGATTATGTCGGACTGTCTCGAGAAACATCAGAAATGAAATCACCCTTCTCAGATACTCTGAATAATCGAGACCATGTTTTTTTTTCTTTTCTGCCGCTCATTACTCGCGATGAATGTCAGTTTTCAGTCAAACCTGGGTGAAAATCCAAACATGGATATATGTGGATTGAACTCAACAACATCCGATTTCAGCTCAGTTGGAATGCTCGATTTAGAAGCAACAACGAAGATCACGATATAAAATTTCGGAAAAAATTACGGTGAACGTTGGTGCCTGCCCCTTCGCCCTGCGCCCTAGCAATGGTCGAGAAAGTATATTTGCTGAAGATATGAAAAACACGCCTTTGCTCATGGCCAGGGATTGCAAACTAAGTAAGAAAAAACATAAGAGGTATTTCGTAATGACGAGGTCTCAGCAGTGGGGCCAAAATTATTCATGCTCGTTTCATCTCATAGGGGTGCTACTACGGCGATGTACATCGAGCCTCGATATTTCTGTTCTCCTTCATTTCCCTATCTTCCCCAGTGATGAATGCCTCTTCAGGTATCTGAAATGAAACTAGATAAATTCAATGAACTTGTTTCTCTTCATAAAAAAAAGATCGCTTTGAACAATTGGTTTTGCTTCATTTCCTACATATTCTCGAATATGATTACTTGATACAACGATATTGATTCTCCAGTTCCAAAAATGCGGAGCCTCAAATTACTGAGTGTTTGAATCATAGTCGCGTATGGTGGGCTCACCCTTGCCACAATCCGCCAACGTGATGAAATACTCCGAAAGTGAATGCCGGCAAATTTGAGTGCGAACGCAGCCGAACAGCAAGAGATAAAAAAACCATCAATTGCACATTCATATTCCATCTTGAAAAGGACCGTATTGTTAATAGGCCTGATGATGATCAAAGCGCACCAAAGAGACAGGGACAATCACCCTTCATGCCCGTTTGCGACGGCGCATCCAACGTCATAAGAAATAAACGCGCGTGTAAGTCACGCTTTTGTGAATCTACAAAGAGATTTGGGACTAGCCGAGAAGGTAACTTCAGCAATGTTAACGATTTTTAGCAGAAAAAGAAGAGCCACCACTCAAGGCTGAAGTTTTAGCTCGTGGTTAAGTTAGCCAACTTAAAAGAAGTGGCTTAGAACTGTTGACACTCGTGTGCGGGCCATTTGGTAGCCTCCCGGAGCCAGTTTTCGCATGTTGTTCGTGTGTTCTATGATATGAAACTAGAAAGTTTGTGTATGCAATTGTGCAAAAATTGAAAGTAAATAATCATAAAAAAAGGAAAAAACATCATGACCAATTTATGCGTGAAGGGTTATTAAGGGTGCATCATGTGTGAAATCGATGTCACGCCGTTTCAGACATCACTGCATTAACAGAAGAGACGAAATTTATGGGAGTTTGTTTCATAGACCACCTTTCCATGACATTATCATGCTATAGGGGAAAGAAAGGGGGAACGGGCTGTGGAAATGTTTTGGCGAAGACTACTCGCTCACGAACGACAAAAATATAAAAAGTCACAGGAAAATCTGCTAAAAATGGATGTTTTCGGAAAATGAGGAGCCAATTCTACTTGGTTTTAGAATCCCAAATGCATTGTGTTTCATGCCGGTCGCGTATTCCCGCTAGCCATCAAAGAATGACCAAAAGTGCTGCAAATTTGGCAGGGAATGTGTGGCCTGACCCCGCTTTTCTATATAAATGTCTTCATTTTTCCCTTCATGTCCTCCAGGTTTTCAAATTTCTTCACATTTTCTTTTGAGTCGCCCAAACGCTCGGGGTTTTTGCTAATACTTGACAAATATTGATCTTGTTTGCTACCTATTTATAGCATGAGTTGCTTTCACTCAGGTTCCTTCAGAGGCCGTGTTGAAATGGCAACTAATTTCCAGACCCCAATGGGCATGCAAAAAACTTTTAAATTTGAAGTTTATGAGGATACCGAGAACTATCACTTTCATTGTGCCATCCCTAAGTCTCAAGTAGCGGGCATGTTTTGCTACTCCGCTAAAAATGATTGTGAATACCAAGAAACATCTCCAGCTTATCATAAGCAAAGATCAAGCACCCAAATTGAGGGCTTCCAAACTATGTCTACCTGCCACTCGGGGGACATCCCGCAAATTGTGACCCTTGATAGCGACGATGACCACATTTCATACAGCAATGATAAGACACATTATTCGTATGGAAAAAGGTCAGAAACGGATCTGTATGTACCCGAGAGTGACTCCGAGTCAGATGAGGCAGTTCTGGAGAACGACTTTTCATTTGAGTCTGCTTCACCTGAAGATGATTTGGGCGCTGAGGACGGTATGAATAGCTCAGATATACCAGATTCCTATGGGTTCGTGACTGGTGATGAGGTTTAGGACACTTCATATGCACCAACGCCGGTATGTGGCCCTACACAGCTGCAAGATAGGCCTAAAGACGATTCGCCGCAAAAATGCCCTTTCTGCGATTACAAGTCCGCATTCTTAATAATAATGAGGAAGCATTATGATACACACACAGCAGTAAAGGGGAGATGCTGTCAGTGCAAAGTGCACTTTCAAGTGTTTCATGAGCATGTAGAGAGTAATCGTTCTCTGACTGGAGCGATGACGTGCGGGCAATCCGCGAACACAAATTTTGGCTCTACCCGGTGCTGATGTCTGACAGATTATCTCAAAGTATGCATTGCATCTCATTATTATTACCGAAAATATGCTTTCAATTGTTTTTTGCTTGGCACTTGGAGATGAAGTCTATGGCTCGTCGAGATCACTCAGTGGTACTGACCGAAATGAAAACCGATGAAATGCCTTTATTCAATTCACATTTGTGTGATTGACGCCATAATCTCACATGAGGTGGTGGAAATATTTTTTATAGAACGTCTTTCTGCACGATCGGCAGGTGACATTCACAAGTGAAGCATGAAGAAGATAAAGAAAAAAACGACGCTCACGCGTGAGACCTCCCATCAGTAGCGTTTTTTTTGCAGCCTTTATTGACACAGGGCTCGTAACCCCCAACAGGAGTGCACATGCGTACCTTCAATGAGTGGGATACTGAAATTTTGAAATCATCAGGAAAGCTTGGATTTCAGACTTGATTTTTTTATTACCTTTTACCTAGAGCAGTCGAGCCGCGTTTTTGTCCTTTGAGAAATTGCATTCCAAATGTCCCGCTGGCTTAAGTTCAATAATCGTGAGGAGAATTCTACCAAGTCCACCCGTTCTGAACTTTTGTGGTCTTTATTGATTTTTTTATCAGAACATCTGAGTGAACTTTATAAATCAAAGAAGCTTTTTTCTTTTCTGAATCGGGAGCAATTGGCCGGCAGAAATCAAAAAATCTCGATGTTGCAGCCTCAGAGTTCGTGAACTTTTACCACATGTGGTATCTATACACGATCAAGGAGCAGAATAGGGCCATTGAACTTATTGAGCTTTCAAAGTGATGAAAAATGGGGAAAACTATACAGATCTACGAAATGAGTCAAAGAGGAGGATTCTTGAAATAGACGGATGGGAAAACTTTTATGTTTGAAATTAAAACTTGCGCTTTTTTCATTTTCCAGTGTGTTTTATCAAATCATAGAAAAAGAAGAAGCTGCCAATACGGGAATTACCTTTTTTTTTAAAAAGCATAGATAATTAAGGGTGATTGTTGAGAATTTTGCGAAAACGATTTTTTTTTCATGTAATTGCGGTGATAACAAATCGAATCCTAGTTCAAGGTAGGGTCACGTGACTCACCCAGCAACAGATAACGGCTCATCGGATTCATCAATCTCATTTCCACCTTTAATGAGTACAGAATACGCAGCTAAGACACCAGGCAGCCCGCCTCTACCGATAAAGCAGGCTATAGAGAAATCTATTCTGTTTGTTTTGAAAAATGGTCCATCTTTTGAGGAGAAATTGAAGCAGAACGATGCGAACGGGCAGTTTGCGTTTCTAAAGCCAGATAACCCACACAACGCGTACTATAAATACAAGCTAGAGGCTGGTCTGCGCCCGAATCTACATGAGGAAGGAAAAGGCTCAAGTAAGGATGAAAATGAGGCCAAAAAGTTGCAGAAACCTCGAGAATTATTGTTTTTAACGGACCTTCCGCCAATCTCTAATCATGATCTAGAAATCATCAAGGCCACGGCACTTTACGTGGCATGTAATACAGACAAACACCTGGAGGCGTTCCGAAAATTCATGGACAAAAGGGGAAGGCGGAACCAGTTTGCGTTCATGAACAAATCGCACACTTTGCATGGCCTATTTCAGAGCTATATACGTCAATATCGCGGCATTGTGGAAAAACAAGCAAACTCACCAGATGGTGACCTGGCCAAGCTCATTGACTCGTATATGGAAACGGAAGAAGATAATCTCTTCGAAATAGCGTATGCACGGGCGGCATATGAGAAACGACACAAGATCAAGGAGAAATCCAAGGAGCAAGAAATCAAGAAAAGGCAATTGCACTATGCGTCGATCGACTGGCAGGACGTTACCTTTGTGAGCAAAATGAAATTCGATGCTATAGATGAAGTATCGGAATTGCCCTTGCCCATGCTGCTTGAAAGCGTTGTATACAGATCGCTAGAGGCGAAAAGTAAACAGCTAGAACTTGAGATTGGCGAGAATGTTGCAGAAAAAAGCGTTGACGAATCAGAAACACGAAGAAATGAGCCCATGTTAAAAGGTGACTCGTCCGAAGAGAAAAATCACGTGCCGCTGAATGTACCAAAGGGCATGAAGATCAAAGCCGCTGGCGAATCTCGGCTCAAGAGAAAGGCCAATGAGAGACAAGGTAAGGATAGCATAAGATGCCCCATCACGGGAGAATTGGTGCCCACAGACCAGTTCGATACACACTTGAAGACGCTTCTTCGGGACCCGCGCTATAAAGAGCAGCAGGAGAATTTTGTGCGCAAAAACTTTACCTATTCGTCGAACCTAACCACGGACCAGGTATTCGACAATATCAAGCGGCTTGTGAGAAAACGGGACCAGTCGGAGGAGGAGGAGGCAGCGGATAAAAAGCGAATCAATTTGGGCTAGTGGTTTCATGTGTATACACAGGAGAAGGAGTTTTATTTGTTTGTATTGTTGATGGGTGTTTCATGGGGAACCTACATGTGGTGTGATCGAGTGAATACGGAAATCGGCGGGTTTTTGGCGACGAGCTGAAAAGGCCGTTGTTGAGGACTTGGAGTATTTTTTCATTTTTTTTTTCCCTTTAAAAATATTGATGTTACATTTTTGACATTTCGAGGAGAATCAGGATAGCTCCACATTCTCTTTCCGAGTCTTTGTGGGTTTGAAGATCAACCGTGAAAAGCATTCTCTCACAATACATATGCCCTCGTCTTTGAACAAATCTCAGGACTTTCTGAACTTTATTTTGTGTTCCACAATTTCTGGTACAAATGTTCACAGCACATGGCGAGATGAAATCCTGGCATCTCTTCCACGACAGTTTTGTGATGCATAAAACAGAAAAAAGTCATCCACCCAAGATAGATGGCGATGAAACCTTCGATGTATGTTCCTAGTTATTCATACCGTGCCATATATTCGGAGGAAAACAGTACCACGGCTGGAGACTGGTACACCAGGCTCCTCCTCGTGCTACAATATATATATATATATATTTTTCTTTTTTCGTTTAAAAGGAATGTAGGCTCCGGCCGTTTGAAGCGACTTCGGAAATAAGAAAGGCAAAAAGTACCCCATATTCAATGGTATGGCCAATAACACCCAAATGTAGGGAGTTTGCCTACTATGCGTTAAAAAAATGCTCAAGCAAATTCCTGTTCCACAAACAGAAGAATATGAAATTTCCTTTGGTGGAAAATCACAAAAGATCATTGGCGTGCTGGCGTGGCTTATCGGAAAGACTGGCTCAACGTCAAGATCAAGGCCTCACAGCTATAGCATATAATAAGCAACATACTGACGAATCAGAGATGGGTCACAACAGATGTGAGTGAACAAAAATGATCGGAAATTCCTGGCCATTTGATCAAATCATGCAAGATTTTGGCACTGTTAACTTTGCTTCAATTCAAATATAGCTCAAGGAACGTGTTTTATAGGCATGTTAAAAATAGACTGGGGTGCGCTGAAGTTTAAACTAGTCTCGCAAAGGAATGCCTTCAGGAATAAGGGCAAGAAGACAAGCTTGAGAATCACATCCTTCTTTCCTAGATGAAATCGAAAACTTTTAGATTTCGGCCATAGTCATTGCACGGCTCTCTATAGGTTGAGTCACGGCTCTCTATAGTTTAAGTGACAGAGTCCAAAGCGATAAGCAAACAATAATACAAAACATGCAAGCTCAGATATTCACAGGCTTTACACTCTACATGCAAAAAAATATAACAACGGTGTAGATTACCAATTAACGGGTGGTGTGGGGGTGATTAAGCCTTCAAAGAGGAGGCTCTTCTCTTCTTGATCTCGGCTCTCTCGGCCTTGCGCTCGTGCAAACGCTGGGCCAACAACTGCGCGTACTCGGCGGCAGCGTCTCTCTGCTGCTTGGCGTTGTTCACCTTCTTGGCCTTCAAGGCTCTCTTTCTCTGCAAAGTCTGAGGAGTAACCAATCTCTGGATCTTAGGGGCCTTGGTGAAAGTCTTACCGTTCTTCTCAACGGTTCTTCTCACAACGTAGTCTCTCACGTCGTCCTCCTTGGACAAACCGAAAAACTTTCTGATGTGGTTGGCACGCTTAGGGCCCAATCTCTTTGGGGTGGTGACGTCAGTCAAGCCCTCAATGTCAGACTCACCCTGCTTGACGATAGCAAGGGCAATCACCGACATGTCCTGGTTGACAATGCAGCCTCTAACGGACTTTCTCTTTCTCTCACCGGTTCTTCTTGGTCTGTAGCAAGAGTGGCCCTCAGACAACAACAATCTGACTCTGGTTGGGTGCAAAACACCCTGCTTCATGGGGAAACCTTGCTTGTCGTTACCACCGGTGATCTTGAAGATGTAGCCCTTGAACTCGTCACCAACAGAGTCACCCTCGACCTCCTGGCCCATGCGCTTCTCGTAGAAGACACGCAACTTGTGGTCGTCATCAATCTCGATACACTTCTGGGTACCGTTGGCTGGGTAGGAGATGTTTAACTGTGAGTTAGTACAATGTTTTGGGTGTCGTTGTGTTCTACGGGCTCGGCTGCTTAAACCAGCGAAATTTTGAACCGGCTAGCGTTTCTGTGCGTGAAGAATTATGGGGTTGTTTGATGCTTCAGAGGCTCTTATAGGGCTTGGTAAGGTGCATTTCGGGGTGTGAAGCCTCATGACTTCCGTTTGATGATTTTCAGGATTAATTTTGTATCACCGTAGAGAGAAAGATCAAATCAGTAAAACTTTCTGATTCTCGTATCCCGAGCCCTCTTATATCGACAACGCTTTAAGAAACAAGAGTATAACGATATGGTTCCTAAGTCCGGCCTTTGGGGAAATGGTGCGTTTTTATGTATAATTAGCCACCCAGATCACCGATTAATCGTTCCCTCTTATGCGTTCTTTCTCAACCCGTGTAAATTTCGCCAGCCAGCAGGAGCCACGTATGGTCTTTCATTGTGACATACCTTCATGTTGAACTGGTAAGCCTGATGGAGTAAGGAAGAAAAATTTTCCAGCTTTCTGAGTGGATTTTTTTTTTCCGCTTGGCTCGCGCAGGCGGCGCCGGTGCGTGGAGCACGTGACTGGTTTCTGGCTGGATGTACGGGTCCGGGAACCTGAGGTACCGTCGCGCCGCGCTTTCGGTGGAAAACCCAGCGTCACGTGAGTAGGGCTCAAGCCCTAGTTGAGCAAGGAAGGTTTTTCGCGATTGAGATTGTTGTAAAGGCGGAGTCTTATAGATCAGTAGAGATTTTGAACTAAGGCAATCAAGGCAGAATGAGTCTTCGTATCTCTGAGATGTAAAAGAAAAATTATCGTTTCCCATAAGGCTCCACTTTTGGAAAGACAAATTCGGATGCCAACCCCGATTTCGTCCAATCTTATGATATTATATATGCAGACCTATCTGTGGGGTGTCACGTGTCGCTCCATTCAATCAAATGGATCTTGCAGCTCTGTGCAGTTTTTTTGCAGCTCATGCTATGAGAGACAGTTTTCTTGAATTAATCAATAATTAAATATTAAATGGATTCTGACCCGCCGAATCAGACTTTATATTGATTACCGTCATTGAACCAAGCGAAATTCTTTCACAGTGTGCAATTGTCGAGGAACAGTCTCAACAGGACAGGATCAATTGAGTTGGTGTATCTGGTGTGTTGCTCTTGGCTCACATCTGCACCAAGTGAAATTAGTAAACTCCAATTCTTCCATAACGATATCTGTAGTTACATCGAGCAGATGAATATGGGCTCTTGGACCGAGAGTCACGAAATACGAGCCCTTTTAGTGTGGTAATGCCACCGGTGCTAATAGATTGCCATGCTATAGTAAAAACCACAATGCTGCGTGTAGTGAGATTGGAAAAGCGTTTGTCACATTGTCCTTCGTTATAACCGTGATTCTGTTACAGCACCAATAAAACTGTTGAGATCCAGTGGCGAGCTTGTTGTAAGTGAAATAATGACGAGAGGCTAAAATGGTCTACTACCAAACGGAACAAAGCGCATAACCGGATAAAACTTTTGGTTGAAAATTCAAGCTAATTCACATAATGTTACAATTGAAGGGAGGCGACATCACAAGCCCCATCTGCGATCCAATGATCCAATGGTAGACCCCAAGGGCATGTAGCTTGTTGGCTCGTAGACGGGTCACATAAGTTCACCCAATGTCTTTCTATTTCACGTGCGTTTCTTTACCATCTCAGTCTTTTTTGAAGTACAGTCCCATATACTCCGAGCTCGACGGCTGTGTGGCGGTATTTACCAGTTGCTGGTCGTCCGGATCCGCAGGCTGTGACGGCACATTCAGCGACAGCACAGCACGCATGGGCATGGGCCTCTGCCCCACCGGTAGCGATGTTCTGTTGTTGGAAAATACAGCATTCATCGTGTGTGGCGTGAGCCCGTTGGCGCTGGGCATGCCAGCAAAGTAGTGTGACATTGTGGACGAGTAAGGCGTTAGCCCCGTGGGCCATTCTTGCGAAGGGTACAAGTTTGATGGCGACGGGAATATCTCGTTCATGTATCGCGATGGTAACCCCGATACTGGCGTTTGCTCGCCATTCATGAACTGCTGTGCAATCGGCTGCTTGAATTTTGCAGTGTCGGGCTCCGCACCCGACCCACTTTGGCCGCCGCCTGAATCGCCCAGCGGCAGCAGGCTCTGCACTTGGCCCACGTTTGCCATATTAGGCATTATGTTTTGACCCGCAGCATTAACAGGGACCATTCCGGGCGCTAAAGGCATGCCGTTCATGCCATTCATTCCTTGTAGTTGATTCATATATTGCTGATTGAAAACCTGATTGAAAACCGGCGTCGGTAAGATGGAGGGCGGGTAATGACCCAGCGGGGACGGAGGAGGCAATGTTGAGTAAAATGCGCCAGCGCCGTTGGCCGGGAGTGGCGGCATCGCCCCGGTCGATGGGCTCAGCGACTGCAGCTTACTTAAGGGAACGTGTAGCAGGTGCATTTGCTTGCGGGAATCCGGACTTCGAAACTTGGAATTGAACAGAAATCGCGAAGCGTTTAGTGGCGGCGGATGAACTGCCAGAGCGTCTGCTGATCCCGGCTGTTTGTCCGTTTTGATGGCGTCTGTGGGCGTGATTGTATCCGTGGACCCAGTTTGTGAGTTCGCCTCATGAGGGATTTGCACGCGGAGAACGGGGCGTTGCAGTTGCGTTTCAGCCTGAACCATTGGCTGCTTTCGTGAGCTCAGAAATGATGAGTTCGCGGGCTGTTTAGTGTATATGCTAGCCGGCGAGGCTGTCTTCTTCTGGCGTTTTGGCTCGGGCGAGACCGACTCATAATCTGACTCGGCGTTCATATCCGTCACATCCTCATTTTCTAAAGACGCCTGAGATCCGGACTTCAAGGTGCGTCGTTTCTTATACTCGCCGTAATCTTCTGGCAGCTTCAGCTCGAATGGGCTCTTGTGTTTGTAGTAGTTCATCAACTCTTTGGTATCCACCGACGAGTACTCATACACGCGGTCGTTTCCAACAATAATCACGGCCATGTCAACATCACAGAGCACAGAAAGCTCGTATGCCTTTTTGAACAAGCCTGCTTTCCGCTTGACGAACGTCACTGTCTTGGTCCGCTCATCGCTCAACGGTTGGATCTCGATCTTTCTTCTTCCCATTGCGGTGTATTCGTCGGGTGTTTTTCTTGTTATTGCAGCCTCAAAAGCAGGCTTATGAGGGTTTTCTAGAGGTTGCGAATAGTTTAACGCAACTTCGAATTGATAATCGAGACCCAGACAAGTTAAAATAAGGTGCGCGTGTAGGTGATTTGGATAGTGGCAACTCGTCAAAAGGTGAATCCGAAACGAGACAGTTCAAGGAATATTTTGGTATTTTACGATAGGGAAGTATCGGCGAACAACGTCCACTTTTCGGCAGATAATTTAGCGCAACGTGCGTTTGACTTCAATATGGCCTCGTTGAAGTTAAAAATAGACGTGCGGCATCGGCGGCGTGCTGTTTTTTGAAGTTCCTTGTCTTGCACATACCACGCGAAGCGAAGGCAGCCCGGCATGCACGCGCGGCTCAAGGCTCACCGGCTTCTCTCCTGCGGCCAAAAAAAAAAATCCCTCAGCACAAACTCCCACGTGTTTCCACCAGAATGGCAGCAAGTCTAGTCAAATTCTCGCTTCCATTTAACTTGTGCCTGTAGTTTTTACTGGATCGACGCCGAGGATTCTCGTGATGTTTCTCCATTTGAGAATCTTGTTGTGGCTCCATAAGTTTAACCATAGCGCGAGTGGCGTTGGGGCGGTTAGCTAGTGCGCTTCACGTCAACTGTCATCCAAAAAGTCAAATGCGTGCCGATTGCGGGGAAGCATGTTGGGTTGAAGTAAATCAAAGGCTGCAAAAACAAGGATGAGAATATGGGGGAAATTCGCTCTTATTTATAGTCCGTGAATTCTTGGCTGTTTGAGTATTTCTTTTGAAGGCCTTTAAGGAGCCGAATTGCACAATCCAAATTTAGCACGCGGCTGCGGGAGCGCCTGCGACTCATTATTAATTCCACATATCTAAACGCTCTGTTTCGGCCATGATGGCAGCTTTTTCCCAGTCAGGTATTGATTACATAGTGTCGACCATGAAACATGAAATACAAGTTGACAATGACTTAGGTAGCTATACTATTTACAATGTTATGGGTGAGTCATGTTGGCTATGTATGGGTGCTGAACAGATAAGGTGACTTCTCGCAGGATCTATTGTTCAAATGTTTGACACCTCAATCCCGAGCCCTGGCTATCGCTGACAATTGAGCCGTCCTAGATTAGTGAGCTTTTTGGACCTAGATTCGAACGATATCGATTGAGTGAATTTCTTTTGGAATTTGGCATTTTTTCTGTGAAAAGCGGCAAATGAGCGTTCCTTTATCTCGGTTTTACTTGCATAACATGAATGATCTACTCCACGAGAGTAACGTAATCCTCAGAACAACAAGATTACTTTGATAAACTAAATTGCTGTCAGGGTGTCCGCTTTGGCCCAAAAAATCTCCATCATCTGTGGGGCGTTTAGAAAGATAAGCGGATGGTAACCTTTCATGATATGCTTTTGCTCGATACGTCCGACTAAGGACCGGGAGCCACACCTCTTCATGAGTATTTATCGATGATGACTTTTCCTAAATGGGTTACCATGATTAACAGCATCCGCTTTGACGCTAAGTAAGCCTCAAGAATCGACATTAGAAAAAACTCAAACCTTTTCACAAAAAAAAAAAAAAATGGACTGTAAGCACAACGATCGCGACATGATCGGCTGAGATTGTGTGCCTTACCAAAATTAATAAGGCAAGACGCAAAAATAGATCATAGTCTGTCGCGGGAATAAAAATTATCACATTACTGCAAGCGCCGGAAGCGTCTATGTTACTTTTTGGTTCAATCTAACTGATAGAAAAGAGAATCGCTCGACCAAAAAAACCAACGAAATATCTTTGATATGATTATAGGGTTTGCGAGTATGACCAGACCATTCAATTGCATCCCCGCGACAGGTCTGGCCGGATGCACTGAAATCGGCAATTACAGCTATGTGAACAACCAACAACGCTCTAATTGATATTTACAATTCTTGAAATTGGTTTAAGACGTGTGAAAAAATCCACGATGGTTTGGAAGATCAAGTACATCATCGAACACTGAACGAATGCTCAGATATGTTGTGATGGGTTTTAGTCTCGGTTCCACTCGCGACGCGTGCCCCACAGGATATATTGGCTGGGAAGCGATAAACAGTAAACGAAGTACAACGAAGAAAACGTACTTGGGAATTAAAACTTGCATTGAGATTTCTTGAAGGCCTTTTTACAAAGACTCACACGACTCTCAAATCATTTTAATCAAGCATACTTACCTTAGGATCACGTTATGATGACTCGTGGCGGCACGACAAGCATTTGTCCTGCACATGGCTCGCGCCAACTGGACAACTGGTCGCTGAAAGACAGTGCATAACATGGAATTATACATTACACCTTACCAAAGTGTTTTTGCAACACATTTTTTTTGGCTATGAGTATGAGACCCAAGCCCGCACGGGCAAAAAGACGCGGTCACGTGCAACAGTATAGCACTGGCGGCGGTGCAAATGCCATGTCAGAGACGGAATCCGTGGCGGCCGCTCAGCCTCCTCCAATGCCTCCTTTAGCGGCGATACCCCGTCCACAATTCGTGAATCAGAGCCAAGGCGGTGGCAATATGGAGCGCGGTGAATCACAAAATTCGAATCAAAGTAACCCCGCTTTTCGCCGGGGGCAAAGTACGGATATTTCTTTCCTGTCACGTGTCCTGAATTCGTCACATATCTCGGCGCCAATCGAGCAGCAAGCCGGTGCACAGGAATCCGATCAACGTGATCCATGGGACGAGGAGATTGGAGATATCCCGTGGGAGGATGACATGCCGGCTGAGCCGCCGCAGGAGCCTTTACAGGCACCGAATGCGGAAATTTTATCTGAAAATGGCAACCATAACGCCATAAGTAGCACTCAGCCCCACGTAGGTCCACAAGATCGTGAGAAGGGCCCAGAAGACAAAGAGGAATTGGCCGAGTTGCCGTGGGACGAGGAAGAGTCGCCTCAGTGGACGCACAACGCACATGAGTTGGAGGAGCCTTCCCGGAACTACAAGTCCGAGCCTTTGCCTTGGGAGCAACCCACGACACAGAATGACCAGAGTCTGAAGTTGCCATGGGAGTCATCTCTAGACGAAGCTGCACCTCAGCACATTGACCAGGAAGAATGGGATGCCAATGTTGAGGGCGAATCAGATCACTGGAATGCTGAAAGTCGGTCAGAGCAAACACAAAGATTGCCTTGGGAGCAGCCAAGCGATAGCTTGCCTTTGGAAGATCATGGGGATGATTTCTGGGGCCAAAACTCGGGTCAAAATGAACCACTCGCGACCCTTTCAGAGAATGCTAAGGCAGTCCCAGATGAGAGCGAACAGAATGATGAGACGGTTGTGCGGCACGAGACAAAATCACTCTCTGAGAATTACGAGAATATCACAAGGCATGAACAATATGACTTCAATCAAGATACACATCAAAGTCTTGATTGGGATCACTCTAATCACCATTACGATGCTGAACATGAACCAAACACTGAGTTTTTTGGCGATTTGAATAAAAATTCACCAGAGCTGTATGTTCACGAGAGTAAGCCTGATGAGCTTCCTTGGGAGAAGGACAATATGTCCCAAAATTTGCATCATTCGGTTCTTGATGATATAAGATCCGAGGCTTTTCATCCTCAGAGATCTACCCATCCTATGGAAACAGGCACGCGCTCCACTGGAGAGGCAGCGGTTACTGAAGACAACTTTTGGAGTCAGCAAGCACAAACGGATATCACACGTCACGAACATACCTCTACATACGCGCACATTGAGCCAGAAGAACATCATCCCAAAGAAAGTTTGTTGGATGGCGACGAGTTGTCTCCACAGCCAACTCAGGAGCTCGACGTCGGACAGGCACAGCAATGGCTGGAGCAGCTTGCCCTGGGATCACACGCTCAAAATGATCAAGAACACGGTGATACAAGTCAAGCTGTGAAGAGTGTGCTGTACACGACGAGGGATACCCATATTTCGCCGCAAGCTCAAGAATTGCCCGAGCAGGTACCTTGGCCGTCCATTGAGGAGTCTTTTGGTGGCAACTTTGAACCCACAGAGCAAGCGATTCCTGATCAAGGGCCTGGCGAGTACATGCTGAATATGGCTCACGCTAACATGACTACCGAGAAGGATCCACAAACCGAGTCAGAGAGAAATACGAGTATGTTTTCCGAAGACGCCGACGTGGCCTCGATTGATCTTTCTCAGAACAAGCACAATGGAGATCCAAAACCGGACGTGAAACGTGCGAAAGCGTTGGAACTTTTGGACATGGATGACGACTTATTGTTGGACGACGACTTTTTGGACAGCGACCCTGAACCCCAAGCCCAGCCAACAGAGTCTTTGCCGGCAGTGCCATCAACAGTACAACAGCCAATCCCACAAAAACCGACCGAGGCAAAAGCGAAACTGACATTTGCCAGCAAGTACGCCAAGCCAGCGGAGTCTCTCAATACCGGTCTGCAGTATACCCCACAAACAGCTGCTCCCAGCAGGGCATATGCACCCCCACCAACTACAGGCCTCATAGCCCCTACAGTGCCAGTGGCAGAGCCAGTGGCGGCTTCTGTGACCAAGAAAAATGATGCCTACGATTTTCCGCTTGAGTTTGCCACAAAAAAGGTAAAACCAGCCACTAGAGCCTCGCTGTCAAATTTTCTTGCGCCCAATGCGGCGCCTGCGGGACCTAGCCCAACCACAAATACAATGCAGCAGCCAGTCATGCCCGATAAGACGCCAAAGAAGCCATTTTTCGAAGACTTGCCGGTATCTTTACCCAAGCCGGCGAACAAGGCCAAACGGGCCGCCGCGGCAGCCACGAGCGGCAGCCCGACAATCCCACAGCCGCCCTCGTTGCCGTCTGCGCAGATGTTGCTGAAGAAGCTGCCGCAAAACCCGTACGCTAAATTGGCACCAAAGGCGGGAATACCATCCCTGCAGCCGCAGTTACCTATGGCACCTGCAGTACCCAGTGTTACAAGCGTCCCAGGAGTGCCTGTTGCCCTTCAAGCAAACCAGGTTCCTACGAAATACCAGCCGTCAAGTGCCATGCCACCTCCGCAGCAAGTCGCGACTCCTGCTCCTGTACCCACGAGGGTTGGTGTAGTGCCGCCAGGAGCTAATTTGTCAACGGGGAATATGGGTAGCAGACCAATGGGAAGTCAGCACGTCGGCCAGCAATATGGTCCAGTGGCTTCTACGAATCAGTATGCGCCTATGAGCCAGAACCAGTACGGCCCTGGTCCTGCTTCCAACTATCATTATGGGCAAGGCTCTGGGCCAGAATATCAGCCAAATGCAGGAATTTCGTATGGCCCTGGAATTCAGCCCGTCTCGGCCAACCAGTACGGGCCTGGTCCTATACAGGCAAACCAGTATGCCCCCGGCCCCGTCCCTGGCAATCAGTTCGGGCCCGGCCCGATTCCAGGAAACCAACAGGGCACAGGCTCGATTTCTGGGAGCCAGCATGGGCCCGTTCTGGCAAACCAGCACGCTTCCTCGCCAGGCCATCAGTTTGCATCCGCATCATTATCTCAGCAGCACTCTCAACAGTCGCAGATGTCGCATAACTCGCAGATGTCTCAAAATGGCCCGGATGTCAGTCAGATTCCGCAGATTGGTGTGCCGCAACTGGCTGCGCAGGGCCATCCTGCACCTCAAGCTAACAGGGCGTCAAGGGTCAATACGAATGTTGGCAAAGGTGGCGAGAAGTCCAGCTTGAGTCCTTATGTACCGGACACCGGGCCTTACGGTCCGTCTGCACGCACGCATCTGAGAACGAACTCGCTTATGGGTGGCAATGCAAGAGAGGGTAATCCGTATGCGCCAGCGCCCCATGGTGGCATGACTACGTCGCCTAATCATGCGTTGGCTCCTGTGAGTGCTTCAGGCACTCGAAAAAGGGGTAAATCAAACGCCAGGCTGAGTTTGCCCACGATTGCCCAGGCTCCCGAGAGAGTGGAGAACCCCGAAGCGCTTCTTCGCCGTCAATTCCCCATTTTCAGCTGGGGTGTTTCCGACCAGGCCGTTTGCTTTGTGCCACAGCCAGGTAACGGGTTTGAGTTGCCGCGAAGACTTCTCAGAGTCGCCAAGGTAAGTGAGATTGTGCCCCGAGTAGATGTGCATGCTGATTTTCATGGCCCGTTATCCAAGGCAAAAACAAAGCGAAAAGATATTGAATCGTGGTTGGAAAAGAATATTGCTCGCTTGCGGGATGACTACTCCAAGGTAGACGAGTTGCTTCTCAGTGAACTTCTCTACGCGTTGGTGCAGAACGATGGGGAATTCACACTGGATGCACTCCACCGGCAATGGGCGTCGATTTTGACACCAAGTGTGGATTTTGCCATGTCTCAGGACGCGCTTTCGGGCTTTAGCACGAGAGCAGGACCCGGCCTTGCTGCTAATGCTTTCAGGCTCGACAACTCCGGCATAAACACTGTGTGGGCAATGATTCAAGCTGGCAACCGGGACGCTGCTTTGCAGTTTGCCGTTTCAAAGCTGGATTGGGCGTTGGCACTTATAATTGCGCAATCTCTTGGGCCAGACACGTTCAGCAAAGTCAGTGGAGACTATGCGCGCATCACATTTCCCTTTCAGACCAATCAGAACACACGTGTGCAACACTTGATGCCGCTTTTGTTGAAGATTTTTGCCGGAAACGCACGGGGTGTGATTGATGATTTGATGAACGTCTCGAGCGAGGGCGAATTTGCCAGAACACACTACCGTGAGATCGTGTCTGCGGCGATCATCAACGGCGCCAGCACGGAGTTTTTGGTAGAGTTCGGGCATTTCTTGGGCACTTCAGGCTTGACGTGTGCCAGTGAGCTTTGCTTCATGTTGGCCGGGTTGATCTTGTCTCGTGTTCCTCTCAAAAGTGGCGCCGTTTTTGCGTTACTAGGTCTGTACACGCTGACATCGGTCTACAGCGAAATATACGAGCACGTGCTTGCAGTGTCGTCCGTCAGTGCCGCATCAATTCCGCCTACGGGTTTGCCAGATTTGTTAACGGCGAAAATCAAACGCGCTCAGGTCTTAGCCGACATGGGCTTTTTTGCCGCCTCGCGCAAATATTGTGACCACATCGGCAGTGTGATGAAAACTTTGGGCAAGTCGCCATTTGTGCTGCCAGCAGCGTCTGCAGACTTCAAATGCTTGTTGGTGAGACTATCCGATTGTTCATCGACCGACGCGGGCTGGCTTGGCTCAAAACTTAGCAAGGTCAATTTGGACAAAGTTTGGGGACAGTTGGACAAGTTTATAGGTGGTGACGACTCGAGCGCGAAGCCAGGCGAAAAGGGCGTATTCAGCAAATTTAGTCCCAACATCTCTCGGAAAAGCTCAATGTTAGATGTTACAGCATTGGGTGTGAACAGAGCCGAGAGTTATATGGGCCAACCCGTGGAGATGTCGAGCCCATCTCAAAGGCAAAGTCGCCCTGCCGCTCCACAAAAGTTTGCCACCAGCATTCCAAACCAGGCCAACTCTCAACCTCTCTTGCTGGGTGCCCCCGTCGGCAGATATCATCCGCAGAATGGGCTGCTGAGCAGTGTGAACTTGTTTGACTCGACTCAAAGGGCCGAGCCTCCACAGGTGCAACCAGTTATGGGCCAGAAACTGGCTGTGAATGCTAGAACGCAGATATATTCCAACCGCGCCGCACAGCTTTCATCTCTGTCCGTTGCCTCACAACATGTCCCTCCTCAAAACCTCGGCGCAGGCTCAGCATCACCCGCCAAACCGAGCCGCCCACACGTGAGAGATGTCCTCAAGCACGAGCCGACCCACATGATTTCGGCCAACTCCACGAATGGCCACTCTCGCACATCCTCTCATTTGAGCGAAACGTTTGATCCCGCGCGCTCACCTCTCCTGAATCGCCATGAGCGCCGCTCAAGCGTTCAGAGTGAAACCAGGGATATACAGGGTGCCGAGGAGAATTCTCTTGGGACACAGACTAGAGATCTTGAAGATTCCATCGAAGAAGAAATGATCGGAAGAGAAATGAAGGAAAGTGAAAGAAATGAAGAAGAAAGGAACGAAGAAGAGCCAATGAGACAGCAAGCAGATGTAAGAGGCCAGGGTGCAGTACCCGAGAGTACTACTACCAAGCCCCTTTCTGATATGGAAGCCGAGCCCATTACAACTAACGTTGCCTCTGAGTCACAGGAGACTGTGCAGGCCCCCGCACCTCCGCCAACCATTTCGCCTCTTATGAACACCGCTCCAAAACGTGCCAATCCTTACGCTCCAAAAGAGTCGAATACGAACAATAAGGGCATCAACAGGTATGGGCCAGGAGTTGCTGCAAGATCAAATAGGTACAAGCTCGAGGCCAAGCCCGCAGATGCAAATCTTGCTGGGTTGGGTAGCTGCACGCCATTCTCGAATGTGTTAGATGATACGCCTGTGGGAAACCCTGCCGAGCCTGAGGTGCCAATGGAGAAATCGAATGAGGAAAGCGCGAAAGAGGGTGATCTGAAGCCTTCAATAGGTGATAAAGAGAATGTTAAAGACGCGGATGTGCCGCCTCATTCTGCTCTCGTCAGCGAAGACCCACAGACGCCTCATGCTGGCACACAAACGTCTGCTCGTCCTCTAGAAGAGCAGAACCCATACGCGCCTCCCGTTAAGTCTGTGGCTACAAACGTGGACATAAGTTTTGACGCAGGAATCAACGATGATACTGAGGAACCGCTTGCGCCGCCAAGAGCACCCTTACTTTTAAATGGTGCGTCCGCACCCAACAATTTCAAGCAGGGGTACGTGAATCCGTATCAGGAAGGGAGAAAAACAAACGCAGACACGCCCATCCAGAACGGGTTTGACGAGTTTCCCATTCCAGGTTCACCAGAATACACTACGCGGGCAAACTCTGTGATTGGCCATGCAGGCTTGTATTCCAGCAGACTATCACAATCGCAACAGTCTGCATTGTACCAGCAGTATGAGGTGAAGGACGATACCGTTCTTGACTATGTGCCTGTGCCCGAGGAGAATGAGGAAGATGATGCTGGAGCAAGTAGCGAAAAAAAGGCCGCGAGAAAGAAGGACATGGCTGACGCAAAGCAGAAGATTCAGGATGAGATGAGCAGTAGGGGAGGTGGCCAGAACGCAGAGAGTGGCTGGTTCAAAGGCTGGCTTGGCAACAAGAAAAATGATGACAAACCTAAACCTATCAGAGCGAAGTTGGGCAAGGCAAACACGTTCAAGTATGATGAAACACACAAGAGGTGGATTGACAGCAGCCGGCCATTGGAGGAGCAGCTCAAGGAAGCAGCTCCGCCTCCGCCACCTAAGAAAAAGTTGCAGGCTGAGAGGCCTCAAAGGGAGGCGCCGGCGATCGCTGCGCCCGCTCCCATGAGAGGGCCTAGCGCCGTACCTAGCACCATTGGCGGAAGAAGATCGTCAGTGACGAAGACTCCCAGCAAGCCTATGCCAGAGCCTGTCGCGCCAAAGCCAAACTTGGCAAATGCAGGATTGGACGATCTTCTTAACATGAATTCGGCTAACAAAGGGCCCGCCGCAGCGAGCCGTAGGGGCAAGAGACGATACGTCAATGTCATGGAGAAGTGATAATCCAAAAAAGATGCGAGGGCTCTAAAAGACGATGTTTGAGGCAGATGCGGTTGGGAAAACAATCAATTGTCCAAATTGTACATACAAAAGCATATTTCTTAGTAGCTACGCATGCACGATCACTTTCCGGCTATTGAATCGGCCGTGAAAGTATGTAAAGCAGCGGTTTCACAGTTTTCCCATTGCGCAAACGCTTATCTCGTGGCGAATCCAGGGCAAAATCATACCCTAGCTTCGTATACCATTGAAAGGCCTTTTCGTTATCCGAAAAGACAGTCAAACCCGTGGCAACGCAGGAAAAATGCTGCTCTACACCGTTTCTGGCTTTTTGGCCCATTTCGTTGACGAGTCGGGCATATTTGTGGAAACTGCGCATGAGAATCGACCCTAAATGTCGATTTTGGAAATGGGGCAAAACATGGATTTCGTATAGGTACAAGGTCTTTCCTGCAGGCTCCAAAACCATCATCATTGACAAGAAGCACGAAATGTCATTTCCGCATTCATACCAAACATACACGAGCCCCGGCTCAGCCATTTCGTCGAGTTTATCTGACTTCCAATCTGGGCCCTTGTGCCTCGCGTAGAACTCACCTAGCCCAGTATCGACCACACGTAAAACCCGCTCGATTTGCAGAATTTCCATTTCCGAAACGGCCAAATGTTTCCTCGTATGAATCTCGCCAGAAATCTCGATTTGCCTTGGGAAAACGTCCGGAATGCATGATGCCATTGATGCGCTCAAGGTGGTCATGAAGTGCTTGTCATTTTCGTCAAATTCGCCATTTCCGTCCATATTCAGGCAATTGTTTAAAGAAGAACGAAACAAGAAGAAAGAAAGAAGAAAAAAAAAAACAATAAACCCGAGATCTGGTCGTTAGTTATTGGTGATGCAATTGCACACGTACATTACGCACGTGTGGAGCCTCCAGGATGCTATGAGCGTAGAAGATGCTTACGCGTCATGGGTGGGACACGATTTTTTAGAGACAGACAGGATTTGGATCACTGAAGGACCCAGAAAGACTTCGATTCTAGATTGTTATATTTCATTTTTCTCTTCGTTTTTTTCTGTTTTGTTCTATTCCCCGCAGATATCAGCGCTAGCAGTATATTTTATCGTGAGTGGTAATTTCCACTCACCACTTAAGCACCTGGTATCCCAGGC
Source organism: Metschnikowia pulcherrima (assembly GCA_009746055.1). Classification (NCBI taxonomy): domain Eukaryota; kingdom Fungi; phylum Ascomycota; class Pichiomycetes; order Serinales; family Metschnikowiaceae; genus Metschnikowia; species Metschnikowia pulcherrima. The sequence goes on from VFXK01000001.1 coordinate 1,244,578, forward strand.
GCGAACGGCTGGAAGATCATGGCTCCTAGATATGTGCTGATTATATGTACTAACGACAGCCATCACTGGAAAGGAGAGTTTTCTCAGAACTACAAATTGTACAGACAAAAGAATAAACATCAAACAATGTTTTCAAAACACTCCTAATGAGGAGTTTATTAGTCTCTGGCATGTGTCATACAATCAGTCGTTGAAGAATTATATGCAGGCTTGACTTGGTTCACCGGTATATAGTGGGGGTTCTAGGCCGCAATCGAGTGAAGAACTGTTTCTATCTTCTCGTTCACATACAAGAAGGAGTCCAGTTCCAAAACTCCTACAAATTCGTGACCCCGGGCCAAAGTTAAGTGAGTATTAAAATCAAGAGATGCCTGCATATAGAGATTGCGTCAGTAGGGCCAAAATACAGACGTATCCCGACACGGTTTTTAAATAGCCATCCTTGGCTTATGAGACTTATGATAAACAGCCATCAAACGATACAGCCAGGATAATGTCTCGACGAGCATCTTTACAAATGTGTTTCGCTCCATTGTTGTAGTAGAAGTGGCCATGACGCGTGGCAGCTACTGAGCTACGCGTGCCGTGCACGTGACCCACACATGAAATGAGTGAGGCTCAAATGTAGTTACATAACCTGTTCTCACCAACATCCCAAGAATACCCGGCTTTAACTACTTTTAACGAATTTTTAGCACAACACGCATAAACATCAAGGCCTCCATGAAGCAGTGGCACAGCTCGCCAACACGAGAATTCAGTAGCCTAGAGGCCATTGAGGAAAGACAGCGAGCACGTGCAGGCCAGCTCTACCAGCCGATGCTGTCGCCGATAAAAACGGCCACAAACACGGACCAGCGACTGCGCCTACGAGCACAGATGCGGCAAATGCGCGACGAGCTCCGACACGAGCGGCAGGCGCTCAGCAGGGAGAAGACGGTGGTTGATGAAGATCGGATTCTGAGATTGAATATGTTACAGGAGCAAGCCGAGGCGCTCGAGGTCGACTTGGATTTACTCTTGCAAGAGGAGTATGAGGCGAGAGAAGAAAACAGGGATGATTCTGCTCAAAACAAACCAACCAGTGGGGCGCTGGCGCCCAATTCACTGGACACAAAGTATCTACAGGAATTAGAGGAAGAGCTAGAGGACTTTTTGGCCCAGGAAGAGTTGGAGCTTGAGGCACAGCTCAGGGACTTACAGCTTTGATAAGGTCATGGGATAATGTCAGAGCAGCAATGAGAAATGATGGGAAACGAGTCCATGTTAGGTCTGAAATCACGGTACTATTGAAGAAGCTATTTGGTGGGATTCTTGCTTTATTTTGGTGGAAAAAGCTCAAAGCAGTCACGTGAAAAAGCATTTTAGTGAGATCCTAGCTATGACGAAGTTCACTCTTGCGGAACCAAATCAAAAACAATTCCAGTTTCAAACAACTTAATGCTGTTCGAAACACCACAGAATTCTGACATGATTGATCACAATCTGAAAGGGAGTGAATAAGTAAGACTTTGATTTTGCTCAATCTGACTAATTAAGTGGGTCGGTTTGACAACATGGGCCAAAACGTGCTGGAAACCCGCTACTCAATATTGTTGAGAAAAATTCGTGCGATCAAAGTAGTGTATCCATTGCTCTTGCAAAGAGTATGAGAATGTTCCGAAAATGCAGAGAGGCTAAAGTAGATCTCTATTTACTTGTCGTGATTTGTTTTCATAAGGTGCCATACACTCTATTGTGCAGTAATCCCTCCTTATAATCATCACGTACATTATTCATGGCTCAGATCTGGTGTACAGGAATACCGTTGCATCCGGCGGGTTGGAGACATAGCCAGGGTGTGTGTTTACTCAAAAGTTTTGCATAAAGGGACACTATTTTCATTGTAGAGTAAATTTCACGAGTTGTCAAAATTGTTTGCGCTTACAAAACAAGGACAACGACCTACCCCGTCATTTTTATGGATCTCAAAAGCCAATTCCGAAGCATGCCGTTCAATTTCAATAATGAGCGAAAGCTGTAAGCAGACTGCTGGTATTACCAAAGCATGACGATTAAGAAGTATTTACCTGATTGCTTTGAAAAAGAACAATTTGACTTTTCAAGCTGGGTATCGGCGCAACATGAACGGATAAACCACTCAACGCTTATCAATAAGCTAAGGGAGCTCTTTGAATCGGGTGCTCGATCAGGTTACGAGAAACTCATTTGTCTCGAAATCACCTTAGAGTACCCTATCATACGAAAAAATGAATAAGTTGAAATTTTCAATAGATTAGTCAGATAATGGATGTAGTGGAAGATGAATATTCACATTTCCAATTGTTCTCGGGCAATGTTCAACCCATCCATATCCGATCAAATGAACTACCTATTGATGAACAAGAAAGAAGCATTAAGTAACGAAGTGATTTTTATGTTCGAACTTGCAAAAGGAGGGTTCCCAGGAAACCTTCGAGAAGAGAATAGACAAACAAAAACAAGATCGAATCTGAAACTTAACCGCCAGTTCCATGCGAGGTGAAGCCCATATGAAGGTCAATGAAAGAATATTCGATTATCGATGACTGCCACAAACAAGAGAGTGATCTACGGACAAATTAGTGTCAAGAGTACTTTGCGAGAATATCTAGCATATTGGGTTCAACTAGGTGAAGTTTCCGTAAATCCACCGACTGAAAAATGTGCACTTATGCACCAAGCCTGATCGATAGTGAAAAGAATCACCAAAGAAACAAATACAGAAGTCAAGTTCAATTATGGTCACAAGATACAACATCCATACTTTACAAATGCTTTCACCACGACTGGACGTGCTATTGAATGATTTTACATATCCAAATAAAGATGCTGATTGACGTTTCTTTCAATGCTTCACAAATGTTTTTGGAAACGCAGACCAGCGAAAAGTGACCTCATTTGTATTCTTGTCCGTGTACGCGAAAAATTCGAAAGAACAATCCCACACTGTCACTTCACTTTTGCCTTCAAGTATTCAGCAACCTCAGAAACAAGCTTTTCACTATTCTGCAACGACTTTTGAGTTTCGTCGAATTTGGTCTCTTTCTCCCAAAGGTAGATTGGGGCCACTTCGATCTGCTCCATCTCGTCCCGTACCAAAGAAAGCTGGTCTATTATATCAGCCCTAGTTTTTTCATAAGAAACATCTTTCGATCGGTAATTATCATTTAACGATTTGGCCATCTTGGCAAGACCCGTTACTTCTCCCGCATACCTTGTGAAATTGTAGTACACACAGAAAGTGTCATCGAATCCTCCATCGCACACCTCCTTCACTTTTGCGTCACCGGGGGGAAGCAAGAACACGTTAGCCAGATTGACTTCGTTATTAATTTGCATTTTTTCATCTGCAGTCAAGACAGCATCCAAATGCTTAACGCTTTTTTCCACTAATTTCAAAGTCACTTTTGCCATGTGCCACCGTTCCGGGCTGACCTCATTTTTCAAAGCATTTTTCAAATTCACTGTCAAGTGGGTCATCATGTAAAGCAACTCAATTTCGCTATGGGGCAATCTGCGTTCATCAAAGCGTTTTTCAATGATGGAATTCTCATCAACCGAGGATCCTTGAATTGCCCTGGAGAGCACTACCGAAATAAGTGTGAAAATGGCCAATTTCATGATGCTTTGGTGATGTATCAGAGAGATAAGTGTATAAGAATTTTCAAACAGACGAAGTTCATGAGGTCTACTTATATACTAATATAGAGCACTCGCGGGTAGACTGAAATACGGTGATGTCATTTTGGAAGACTGGAAAAAACGTATCGGGGGCAGTGCTTGCTGGTGTTCTGAGAGAAGGGTAGAGTAAACAATACAGGGGATGGTTTTGACGACAGAAACACAATAGAACAATCATCTGGATACTAAAGTTCTAAAATGGATGACGCCCACTAAGATTTTAAAAAAAGAAGTATGCCATTTTTTTTTGTGGTTCAAATAAAGGCTTTGAGAATTTAGCTTCTTGTACAAGTACTAAAGTCTGTGGCTGAATGCCCAACCTGTTCAGCCATCTTATCAGTTGCAGCCAGGCATTAGTAATACGACTGCAGGTGAAATTTCAGCGGTATAAATGCTTGGCACATGGAGGCTGTGGTACATTGCGTGGTTTACAATACCATTGAATCTGGTGGTCGAAGTGGAATTTGGAGCCACGTTTTTAAAGAAAAATGGGCCATGGGAATTGGGCCATAGGCACGCATGCGTTTGGTTTGGCCTGGGAGAATGGGCTGGCTTGACTGAAATCCAAATAAAATAAGGGAAGAATTCGCTATCACGCACAATTCATGTGCCCTGTTGCACCTATTGGTTTGATGTGATGTCTACTCGCCAAGAAAATGGGAAACAATGACCAAACGTCGTCAAAAAGACCCGGTGTGGGAACTAAAAAAGAAAAAGAAAAAAGAAAACCATAGCCTGGACGAATTCCACAATTCCGCTTTTGCAGGATGAACTCGAACAAAAGACAGGAAAAGCAATTTGGTTGATCCAACTCTCAGAAGATCTGGCCCTTTCGAAAATTACCCCACCCACCCTAGCGTTTTTTTTCTCTCTAATGGAGCTCAGAGTAGTCATTTTTGCATTCTGACTTGTTCAGTGTATTCAAATATGGCAAATAAGCATTGGCCAGAGCTAGCGTTTTATTATATTCAAGTTGCACGCATTACGACTCGCCTTTTTCCCTAGAGTCGCCGTATTTACAGTCCCCAGTCAGTGACAATTCCGTGCATGTTTCTGATATGTAGTAGTGTTCAGCATTTGGTTGTCTTACCCAGACAAGGGTCACACATGTCGGTCAGCAATAATTTTTTCTTTTTTTTTTCTGTAATTCGGGCGATAACAGCTTCGCCGTTTCGATTCATTTGCCAGAATTCGCCATACAACCATGAATGCTATTGTACTTCCTTGCCACGAACGGCGCCAATGCGAGAATCAACATTTGGGCAAAGAAAGAAGTAGAACCAGAAAAAGTTGAAAAATATGAGCGTTTACATGATCATAGACGAAGCCTTGCCGTGAATCTCAGTCGTAATGTAGCTTTTTTCGAAGTTGGCATTGATGGAGAATACCCTGGTTACTGGAGTGAAGCCGCCTTTGAATGTGAGAGAGTTCTCTAACAATTTAGCCTAGCGTATAACTATAAATGTGTCAATTACAAGCATAGTGCGTGAGATTAATGATGATTCCTTTGATGTATAGAAAAGTATATATATATATATATATATATAAATCTCGATATTCTCTTTTCGTCAATCGACCTCTTTTATCTTTCAGGGCTTTTTGATGACTACAGTATGTCCTTGTGAGGTGTCCGCTCCGAGGCTCGGACGAATTCGCGGCCGCGAATGAATAAATGAATATGGGCGCCGTTTGCATATACCCATGCCAAGACAATGTCAAATGTTTTGACACATTGTCTCAAAAACGACCGAATAAATTTCTGGGCGAATCTTAGATTTGCATATTCTGTCAAAGCGAGCATTTGGATTTTCACCTTGTGTTGTTGAGCATTTTATACAATGAGGTTGTTGATGGTATCACTTATACAGTAGTCCACGCTTAGCAGCATCCATGAGAAAGCCGCGCTCGGAGATCGCTCCCCCACGACATCCGAGGAAAAGACGGTTTTGGCCAACACCAAAAAATTGACCAATGAATGATTTGTTGATTTTCTTGGTGTGCCAAACAAGGCAAAAGGTGCCAATTCCTGCATCGAGTACGGGTAGCTAGCCGGTTTGTTCCATGGTTTCTGGCAATGATGAATTGCATTCTCGTAAACCACCCCCACGGATGAGCCCACAATGCAAGATCGGCCGAAACTGCCCCCAATATCTCGGGCAAGGAGTATTGCGTTACCTCATGTCTTTAGTTGAAGAAGAACAAGACCTGAGCACGGAACAAATAACATTTCATTCAGTGGCCGTTGTTCGTATCTGCAGGCCGAAAATTTCTTGAGCTTGTGTAGCCAATAACTGTACACGTTGTTGTGGTAATTCCCGCACAGCACTTTGTTACCAGACCGAGTTTGCCGTCTTTGCAGAGTTTCACCGCGGGAATGTAAGGGCTCATGCTGCGTGTTGTGAGCCAGTGGCTGCAGGGATGCCAAGAAAAACATTTAACCCATGCTGCATATAATTGTGTCTCGCACGGCCCTTTGCATACAGATGATCTTGATAAAACAAATAAGTGCAGCGTGGGGGTTGCTGCCACGTCAATAAAGGACGAGAAAAACCTTGACACATGCCGTTTGTTCTCATCTAAAACATCGAAATGAGTTGTCTGGCTTCTCAGCCGCAGATCATACGGATTATCCAAAGTGACTCTGGTCGTGGTACATGCGGCCAATGGAGAATGTTTGAATCGAATTAAAAGCCAGGGAATGCGAGTGGCTCAACGGAAAAAAATATATAAAAATTCTATTTCATGCCTGCACATGCCCCCTTGCATATGCGCTTGCGTAGTGTTGCCATCTTGTGAAAGCAGTGAAAGCACCTAGACCCAGGCCGTGGAATCGTGTCATAAGGTCACAGATGATGGAAAACTTTGGTTTCAGCTTAATTTGGTTCGATCTGAAGAGCCTCTACCTGCAGTTTTCCACAGGGGCCAAAAATTTGCTACCATAAATATTCATGTGTGTGAGGAAAATTCCAGATTCGGGACTGATCCGAAAATATAAGCATATAAGCGGGCATTGCATGAAGTGTTCTCAGGAGTAACTTGCTTTTCAATTAGTAAAATTTTTCTGTGGCCAATCACTGCGTCGGTTTTTCTCTTTTGGACGCGGTAGGCTGCTCCAGAGCAGCGCGCACCGCTGATGCCTTAGATAATTTTGTGCAGGCGTCACGGCAGCAGCCGGCTTTATCCCGGCCCTCCCCCAAATAGGAACTTTTTGTCTATAATCATCTGTAGTTATTTGTTGGAAACCCAATTTCTACAATAAGCCAAGAAAAACACCAATATGCCTTGTTTTCCTTTAGTCACTGCTGCGGTTGCTGGTCACGCCGAAGGCTTATCTCATCCAATACGCCCGGTTTCCTGAGCTTTCACACATAACAACAGTGTGCAGTCCGTGCATATGACGCGCATGTTGGGCGAATCCGTGCAGGCCAGCACGGTTATATTCAGATGCCCCATTGTATTAAAGACGCCGGGGGTCCCCCGAAACAATGAGAATTCTTGTGAAATCCTTCAGCGACACTCCGTTTACCAGGAACAATGGTCTCATTCTATAAATTCGCTGCCTTGGCATTAACAGTCACGGCAGTGGCCGCCGTCGATGGCGTGGAGATCTACCATAAAGACAAACTTGCAGTCAACGCATGCACAGCGATTTTGAAGAAAACCGCCCTTTTTTTCGGCTCAAAGGACAAAGTCGGCTACTGTAACACGAAATTGCAGCAGGCGTTGGGATCGATGGCCCACTGCTTGAGACAGTTGCCCTCGGATATTGGTGTGAATGCGTTCATTGAATCGTGTGAGAAATATAACTTGACATTGGAGGACTTCGACGCTGCCTACGATAATGCCACGCAATACTTGGTGACAAACACTTCCGCGTACCCCGGATTCAACCTCACCGAGAAATTCTATCTTCCTGTGAAGATTGGGCAGAAAAAAGTCAATGGCGCCTTTGACTCGACTGTGGGCCGTTATTACAACTACAACTACGCGAACTACTACGGATGGGTGCTCATTGCATACTGGGCCGTGCTCATATTGTTTGCTGGCTTCTTGAACATGGTGTCGGCCATGTTCCCGCGTTATGTGCAGTCCCTCAATGGCAAGGTATCGAACATGATCAAGAAGTACGTGACGATGCCTGCGCTTGTCAGACAGAAAAGAGTGCAGCACGGCAAACTTTTCAGATTTATTGAATTTGTGATTCCCTCGAGGATCGAGTCGATCCAACTATTCGTTTGGTTTATCTTGGCGTTGGCGTTTAACGTGGCGAACTTCCACCATGACTCGCCCAACGTGATCTGGAATCTGAAGGCGGCAGAAATCGGCCGCAAAATCGCAGACAGGTCAGGTGTCATGGTTCTTTACGTGATCCCGCAGCTTGTGCTATTTGCAGGGAGAAATAACTTCATGCAGTGGATCTCTGGCTGGACGTACTCGCGCTTCAACATCATTCATCACTGGATGGCACGGATTGCGTTTATACTCATGGTCGTGCACGCCGTCGGCATGACGTATAACGGTAAGAACATTGGTGCGGGCAAATACGAGGCTAGAAATGCGAAGCCGTACGTGCAATGGGGCTACGTCGCCACCATTTGTGCCGGTCTCATGTGTTTCCACGCTATGTCATTCATCAGAAAGAATAACTACGAGCTGTTTGTGTTGGCGCATAACGTTTTGGGCGCCATTTTCGTGGCCGGCACCTGGATCCATGTCGCCAACGACAACTTCCAACAGATGATGATTGCCACCACTGCCGTATGGGCTTTTGATAAGGTTGCGAGACTCGCTAGAATGGCGGTTTTTGGCGTGAGAACTGCTGACGTGCAATTGATTGCCGGCGAGACGTTACGTGTCAAGGTGCCCCGTCCCTCTTACTGGAAGCCGCACCCAACAAACTATGCGTTCATCTACTTTTTCCGCGCCTCGTGTTTCTGGCAGTCGCATCCATTCACGATTGTTGACAGCGCTGTGGAGCAGAACGTGATTTCTTTCTATATCAAGGTCAAGGGCGGGATGTCGAACTCACTCTACCAGTACTTGGCCAAACAGCCCGACCAGCGTGCGCAGATCAAGTGTTCTGTTGAGGGTCCTTACGGGCCCAGAATCTCCTTGCAGCATTACGATACTGTGACGTACCTTTCTGGCGGCAATGGTATTCCTGGCATGTTTGCCAGCGCGACGCATCTTGCCAAAAAGGGCACCCACCAGAAATTGAAGCTTTACTGGGTCATTCGTCACTGGAAGTCGATCGAGTGGTTCTACGAGGAATTGCGCAGCTTACAGAACTTGTCGGTTCAGCCTATCATCTACGTGACGCAATTCAACACCCCGTTGGATGAATCCTTTATCGAGAAATTCAAGGGAAACGAGTCCTTGGACACTACCAGCCTTGAGAAGGACTCAGAGAAAGATTCTGAGCACGAGAAGGACGTCAACAGTGAAAACGCCACCCGCGTGATGTCCGCATTGCCTTTCATTGAGTTTAGAGCAGGCAGGCCAGACGTGGCGGCGATTGTGAAGCAGGAAATCGCCGAGTCTGCGGGCTCGACGGCTTTTGTTGCGTGCGGCCATGACACATTTGTTGACCACTCGAGAAAAGTCGTTGTGGACAGCTTGGAGAACGGCAAACGCGTCGATTTCTTCGATACAATGGAGACATGGTGATGGGGATGTAAGATATTTATATCATATTTAATTAATCTATTATGAAACACTTCTGTTTATTCTTATACTAGGTGTTGCATGTATGGTTGTTTTGGGTAAGACGACCCGGCTACTGTTTTGAGGAAGCGCATTTGGAAGGTATGAACTGGCAAAAAAAGTTCTTTCAGAAAGTAGTATTCAAATTTTGCCAATCTCTGCATGACGTAGTCTTTCCCGCAGTAGAGTGAACCACTATGACCAGAATAAATTTAATTGAGATATACAACCTATACACGTACACCCCGAGTGAGGAATAACAAGAAGATTGGTAAGAAATTACTTCTGTTAAGTCGGTATATACGACTTAATAGTGGATTTTTTCACCCAAATGATGCTGGTGGGAACCGTTCAAACACCCGCTGAGGTTTTGACACATGAGAATTTCGGATCGTGACTTGTTATCGGCGATTTTGAGACTAAAACAACAGGGTACCCACCACCTTTTGGGCGGTGACGATTAACTTCGTATTCATAGACTTGCAGCTGACACATACCAGTGAGTCTGGTAATTATTTGAATTGATTCGCAGCACAGTTGGAAGATTATCCGAGTCAAATAGAGGGCTCACACGGAGCCTGAAATGGCATTTGCTCGTTCACAGATATGTATCGTTCGGTATAGACACATAGCAAATTGACTCAACATGCACACCCTTTATTTGACTCAAAACTTTTTCTTGTCGCCCAAGTACAGCTTGGTGGTGATAATCTTGGAATGTGTAATAGTGAATGTTGACGGGGATCGGGGCATCGGAAACCTTCCCGATCTGCAACTTCTCGATCTGCACATGAAACTCATCAAGTCTGTAGAAATCGGGGATTCTGCCGTCCAGGGCCTTTTTGGGGCGTCTCATAAAGTTGACCTCGTCGTTTTTTCTTTATAGAACTGGATTTGAAGCTGGACCAATTTTACATCTTCTTGAAGAAAGGAGCAGATGTCACCTCTCTTCCCTTGGCTGAAGAGGAGCTGGAGTGAGCCTTCTTAGACTTTGAAAAAGAGGGAAAAACGTCTGGATGTTAGAGTTGTGGCAAAACCTAGTGTCAAATCAAATGGTTTCCTGGCTGGAGACCCCATGGTTGTGTTTTCGTCTGTAGATAGCGAGCCGCTCAGATTACATGACTTGAAAGCTGCCGTAACAAGTCTTTTCTGACCTTTTTTGGCTATAGTTTTGAATAAAGAGCTAGGAAACCCAAAGAACAATAAATTATTGGAGTGTCAACGAAATTTAGGCACGAGAATATGAATTCTAACATTCCCGAAATGAAAGTGGATCAAACTAGTGATCTGGTAGAAAAAAGGTTTAACATTTCGATAAGCGCCACTGGCTAAATGGTCAAATTTTGTATAATTCTGGAAATTCACCATTATATATTGCAGTTTTTGCCTTTGGAATCAAGCCAGCACTGATTCGGTTGTGCTTCGATAAGTCATATACAACACCTGACACTGGAGATAACTGGTCGCCAAGTTATAAGTAAAGAACAAATAGCAGATTCCACTATTACATATTTTGTCCCTTTTAAAATTCATTTTACAGCAATACCTTTCGCAGATACTCACGCTTTTTGGGTTGAGTTGCTGAAACTCGCTCAGACTCAATCGTGTTCTACTTACTCTACCCCTTAATGTGTACTCTTGGGAATTTATGCTTTGCACGAAGATCATTCACGAACTAGTTTTTGGTACGACTAGAACTGATAATCGTCAACGAACCCTCGCACACTCTAAAAATTTATCCTGAAAGAATAATCATATTCTCATAACCTCGCTGAGATTCTAAAGTCAAGCCACTGACGCGTCCATCTGTGGTGCGTGTCTCAATGAGGTAAACATGAAAAACAACAACCTATATTTTCTAGTAATTTCCAGAAAGAGCCAAAATTCAACGACTATACAGTAAGAAAGTGTATTTCCAAGAGACAATGAACCAAGTTATTTGGCCCGCCGCCGCCCAGTCGGGCCTGTTCACCTGCATAATGCCCAAAGAAAGGCTGGCCATCAGCACCAACAAGGATACACATTGTTCAGGAGGATTCCAGCGGATTAACCTCCAAAATCTAATGAAAGTTTGGCTGAAATGAAAACTTCGCAAATATGCAGCTATCCATATATTTTATTTGTTCTTACCCAGCCTTCACTGAATGAATGACCCTGTACAACATCCGGTTCCGGCGTCTGAGGATTGCGAGACGCGCCTCGGCCGCGAAACAAAAATAGACGGGAAAAAAAAAAAAAAAAAAAAAAACAGGAAAAAACACCTGAGCGTGCGGGCGCCAGGCGCGTCTCTGCAGGACGCCCGTCAGTGACCAGTACATTTCCAGATCAGGTTCATCTCTCCTATATGTCTCGAGAACCACCCAAACTCAACTCTGTTTGATCTATTCACGTTTTCGGGTCCTGGTTCCTTTTTGCAGCCACTACATTCGTTTCTCAGGGGCCATATCCACTCTTTATTATCGGCTTTTCCGGACTTTTTCAAGCAGATTGCATTGTTTTTTTCGTTCTTTGCCCGGAAAATCTTAGGCGCCAATTGATCACATTTTGAGATCCCGCAAAACACCGCAACGATAGAACCTCACAGGGTGACAGGTCTTAGAAAACACAAGATACGCACCATATTACCCCTCGGCTGTCATTTTTTTCTGCAAAAAACAGGTCGATTTTGGTACCTCAGCGGCTAATTTACCCCTTCCTGAATCGTGCCTCTGATAAGACCACAAAAGGCCCAGGAACGCGTCAAACTCGCCCTGAAAGTCTAGATTTCCGCAAAAGAAATTTATAAATTTGACCATGCCGATGGTGACGCCGACGCTAGAAAAGCGAGCCTCGTCAACCACGTCGCTGCGTGCGTCGTCGCTGTCGTTTTCGTGTTCGGGTAAGAACGCCCATGATTCCAGGTGCGAGAAGCCGGCATCGAGCAACGGGCTAGAGATTGGTTTGGGCGTCGGAATCCCCGTGTTTGTGATTTTGTGCGTGCTAGGCCTATTCATGTTTAAGAACTATCGCAAGGAGAAAAAAGAGGCGATGGACCATGACCCAGATTTCGATGAAAATGGTGACGCCACGGCGTTGCCTGATTTCCCCGCTTTTGCTAAGGAGGACCCGTTCCAGACAAGGGGCCTGATTCATGCACTCCATGGCGTCGGAGGGTACCCCTTGGCCCACCTCCAGAATAGGTCTGCACACGACTTGCGCTCGGTGCTGCTGCCTCAAACAGGCACGGACGAAGGCACGCCCATCGACGGCTTCGTTTTGCCTTATCAGAACCAGCTCGGCTCCAAGGCCTCGTTACACGAGTTCGCACGTAATCTGACTGACATGAGACTCTACAATCAGCGTCGCGGATCAGAGTACCTGTCATTCACTGCGCTAGGAGCTAATGGCCGCGGATCCCCCACTAAGGCGGCCGCAAGAGGGCGAGGCGATGACGAGAAACGGGCTGAATCTCGTGCCATGCCGCTGCATTACGCCGAATTGCCAAACACGCTGAAGGTGCTGCTCACAAACGAGGACTACTATGAGGGCAAAGAGACCCTGGATAGCACGCGCACTCCCGGACTGTCGGGCAGTGACGACCAATTCGGCGTGCAGTATGAAAATGAGCTGAAAATGGCTATCAATCTGACGTTGCCCAGCTCGCGCCGCAGCTTTCTGCTTTCAAATCAACTTCACCAGCCAGTTCAACATACCTTACCAACGAAGCTAGAACCCGAGAGCGGATCTGATTTAGAGAGCGTAGCGGATTCCGAGGACGAGAGTTTGGGGCCTGCGTTCGTGAGTGCTGCAAGCTATGACCTTCTGTCGCCGTTTGAAGACAGACATGAGGTTCCAAAGGGCGCGCAGGACCCGGTTTTAGACCGCGCCAATCACACTCTTAATGACGCTGAGTCTCTGGAAACTGTCGATTTCAATAATGCTAAGATCGTGGAAAACGCTCCTCGTTTGCTGCAGTTTGACATGCTTCAAAACGTCAGTGACGACGAGGCCGAGCCGAGCAAATCCATGACTCCGGACCAGGCCGAGGAGTTGGCCCGCATGAAGTCGGTGTACAAAGTATACTTTGACCGCTCGAATCTGGTTGCCTCACACAAGGACACGGAGGGCAGCGCACGTTTTGAGGCCGATAATTCGCAACCGTTGCCATCGCTCGATCACTTGAAAATCAATTCTGAACTAAAAGGTGATACAGCATACGACAAGAGAAAGACGACGGGGCTGTCAATCTACGAAGAGGGCGCCGCTGCAGATATAGTCGAAGGCAACATGGTACATCCATACCAACAGTTCAACGTGCATTCAGAGCAACAATCGCGGCCACCGCAACTGTCCGTCAAAGCCTCTGGCTCCAACATATATGTGTCACCAGAAGAGCCCCGGCTGCCAGCAGACTTTCTCCCATTGAAGCTGTTGCCGCACGCGTCCGACATTCGGAATTCGACGCTCGAGACGTTCACATTGTACCAACCGTCGCTGAAAGTGTCGTCGCCTTCGGTACGGCTCCAGCAAGGATACTTTGACAACGATTCAAGCTCGCCCCGCTTGCCGCTGCAGGACTCCTTCCACACCGGCACCTCCCCGCGGCTCCCACACCAGGGCGAAGTACCGCCCGTTATCCGTGAAAACACTCAGTCAAATACCGTTCCGTCGCCCGCCCAATTGTCACGGACCTCAGTGGTGATGCTCAACCCGGTAAGCGAAATTACCGCGCTGCGTAAATTTCGCCCTGCTGGCCTGTTGCCCTCGGGAATGGGCTCGCCCACTTTAGGCCACCCTGCCGACGACTTGGCGGCAGGAGACGACTTGATTCCTGGAAACAGGAAAAGTGCTGTGCGCAGGATGATGAACTCTAATTTTTAGCATGACCCAGTGTGTATAGTATGTGATATAAATTGGCCCTTTCCAGTGGCTGATCATACAGCGCCAAAAGCGATTCTGAAGGGGTATGCTGAGTAATGTCCCCTGGTGACCCAGATGTGCCAAAACCTCAAGTGTAGCGAAAGCAGACAAAGACGCTTAGTACATGACGCTACAGGTCTATGGAGTCCAGCATTGGTATAACTTCAAAAGAAAAAGAGCATTTCTTCAAGCAGTTGGTCGAATTGGGAAATATTGAGTGTTTCTTACAATAAAGGACGGTTTTGGACTACAAATCGAGACCCTGCCCAACCCCAAATTCAACAAAACAGGCCGCAAAATTCCGTGAGATGCGGGTTTTATATTCCGACAGAGATGAAGAGTTATTGGCTGCTCATGATTTCGGCAGATCAGACTGGATTATAAACGTGTTTAATTGACTATACAGGCATATCCCCAAGGCGACAAAATTTCTGACTTCATCATCGATTTTTGCCTTCAGCGAAAAATCAAAAAGGCATTAGTCTTCTACAATCTATCTTGAAGATGCAAATAGCTTTGCAGATGCAAATAGCAGATTGAGACTACCTATCCTATATTGTGTGTTTCCTTATCTGTGTAGCTTGTTAGGTGTATGATCCCCATAGTTATCAGGCATACGCAAACTATACATCTCTCTGCTTGAGCCGGTCATCACTTCGATTCCAAAATGGCGGCCTGACCGGCGTCATTCGAGATGTTTTGCGCCCGTTTCAAAACTGAATGTTCGAACGTCGATTTATGCATACTTTGATTCAGCCGCATACATCCACTGCTGATTGGCTGCGGGAATCTAAATGAATGGCCTTGACCTACATTAAAAGCTCTTGTTGTCAAAAAATTGCGAATGGCCTTTCTGATCTCATCTTTGCATTTCGTGTGGGAGAAGGAATCTAATGGTTTGTAAGACTTTTCTAGTGACAGCTATAGGCACGCTTCGTCATATCCATATATACCCACGAGTATATGCATACAGACACATAGACATAAGTGGTACCCATCACTTTTCTATATGCTCACTATTAATATAATCGATGTTTCAGCAAAGGCATATATATAGAGCCCATTTACCCCTTACCCGGGTTCCATACAAAAATGTACCCAATGTTGGTATATTAAATGATGCATATATAAGTAACCCGCCTTTACGCAAGATCGTAGTCGTCGATCTTGTTCTTGTATTTGAGCACGTTCTGCTTGATCTTGGAGGAGTCCACCCAGGTCAAGTAATCCTCCAAGTTGCGTGTCACCAAATATGCAGAATCTGTGATCACGTTTGGGCCGACCCTCACATGGCCTTGCTCAACAAACGTATTGGCGTCCTTCACGTTCTGAGCCATCCGCAATCTGCACATGACCACGCCGATTCTGCGCCTACAGAACGCGCTCACCGAAACCTTATTTTCCAAGTCGGAGATTTTCGATTTCGTCGCCAAAATGCCCATGTTGTACAACTTCTCCAAGAGTAGCTGTTCATGCTTGATGCGAAATGGGTCTGTGGGCTGTAGCAACGAGAGTTTGTGTGCGAGTTTGCGGATTTCGCCACACACCTTATTGTACTTGTGGTAGTCCTCTCTGTTTTGTATATGGTACGTAGCCATCACCTGCGTGTCACGGTGGCCTTGGTCTTGTTTCCAGTTGAGAAAATCGACTTTCTTGAGCAATTTCTGCTCGTGATGCTTGAGTTGTCTGACCATTTCGGGGGGTTTTGCGGGTAAAGTTGAGTTAGATAGGTTTGAAGGTGTTTACACGGGAAATAGAGGGTTTCTGTCACCTTCCAGGGCTCGTTGTTTGGGCTCTTGTATCTCTGTTCTGGTTATACTGAATATTGAGAAGAAACCGATGAGCCCAGATGAGGCGTATATGCAGGATCTGTGTTGTATATGCAGGCTTGGGGTTTTATCAAGGCCTGGATATGACCTGATTCCGTGTTTTTTTTTTGCTTTTGATTTTTAATTTGCCTGATACATTTACTTTACGACTGGTCCCACTTATTGTCAATATTCATGAGCATACATGTTTGGTTTTTTGATTGTGAGTCTGGGAAATATCAATACAGTGGGGACTTCACTATAAGCAACCCAAACATAAACAACAACTTGCAATGTAATTTGTTGCAAAGTACTTTTCTGGGAAATTCCCACAGTGTCATACAAACACCCAATGTTTTTTTTAATTCGGCTAGATGCAACAAATCCTACTGCTTATGACCAGAATGAGTATCCAGATAGATAATTAGCTGTAAAGTGGCCGCACTTGCATCCTGAGACCGAAATTCCTAGACGAGGAAGTTCCTATAAGCGGGCTTTGAGCGTGTTTCCTCTGGTTATTTTTGCTGTAATTCGGACGGTAGTAACAATTCCAGACCCAGGTTCATAGGCAAGCAAGAGCACTATGAAAGCTTTGGTGAGACATTTGGAATGCTTGAATATCTCGATTTTCACTGGAGTGGCTGTGAACATGCATGGAAGGACTCTGAATTTTGGAACTTTGGCTAGATTTGTTAAATGAAATTGACAAGCAAAAAGACGAAAAGATCGGAAAAGCTTGTTTGTTTATGGACAGTCACTCTTTTCATAGAGAGGCCCTGAGATTATTGATAGCTGCGAAAAAGATTGACATTACGAAGGGGCTTTTTTTGGCACCTAATACGACTATGCAATTGCAGCTGTTAGATCAAGAAAAAATGTCTGTGTTTCAAAACCGCGTTCGCAGAAACGTGGTTGAGATTTTGGCTCCATTTGCTTTCTTAATTCGATAGACCCTTCGAAAAGGCCCACAATGCTGCATCCAGTCATATGAATTACTTGGGCCTGGGCCGGAATAGACCCAGGTTGCTTCTAACATAACTGGCATCACACAGGATACTTCAAACCACTGATGTATGGCTTTGTTGAAGTCCTAAACGAAAATCTACTGGGATCATTGGTATCCAGCAAGCTGCCGGAGATGATGACCATTGTATTGTTGGAGGAGAATCTTAGAGCAGTCGATGAATTGTTAAATTAGCTCAGTAGCCGAGGGGTTATCGATGAAACCCTTACTTGCGGTGGGATGTTTTGACTTGATTGACTAGGTTCTTGCCCAAATAATTAGAAGGTTCGGACACCTCGGAAACCAGCACTCTGGAAGGTGAGATCGGAGCCGAAGTACAGTGGGGAAGAAGTCAGGATCTTCGGGGAAGAAGTCAGAATACTCTGCATTGAGCGATGGCAGTCAACATTTCTTGTTCTGGAACCTGATCCACACAACACATACACCCCCATTTCATCATGAGCACACAGGCGAGGCGAGGAAGAGTGACTGGGTTTTCAGAGGAGCACGAAATAGACCGAAAAGACGGTAAACACATGCTATACTGGGAGAATTTGAGAATTGAAATGACCAAATTACAATAAGTGAAATATCCGCTAGGCTAAGATGAGATGGTGCGCAAGCACATCTGAGTTCATGATGATAATGGTACAAAAAAGCGTGACCCTCGATTCCAATGCTTGCTGCAAATCTAGTCAGCTTTATAACCGTCCGCAGATCTGCAACCTCCCTGTGGTACAAATTTTCGCCGAGCTCTTGCAATCCTAGTCTTGCAATCCAACATGTTGCAAGGACGACTTATTGGGAAAATGCAAACTCCTCGCCAGCTGCACCACAGTATTTGCAGAGCTTGCGCTTGATGCAGTCAGCAAAGTTCGTTGTGTGATTGCACTTACTCCGCGGCCAGCTGCTGCAAGTCTCGAAGGAGGTGGTGCCGACGGATTGTATCGGGTGATATCGTTTGGGAATAGGTCTGGCAAGTAATCGAAGACGTTCTCTTGTTGTTCGTCTAGAGCATCCTAATTGACCCATCTCAAATTCTCAGCATTGTAGACCATGTTACTCTTTGCATTTTTCTTTTGATGTCGAAACCGGTCAACTGTGATCGAGCTTGGCTGCTTCTGCTTTTTCCCCACCAGCCCGTTATCATTGTTGACATCAAATCTCAAAAGTTCGTGTTCGTCACCCTCCTATTTTTCTGAGCCCGGACTGAACTTCATTTTCTCATTGCCTGTCATTAAAGGTGCCGTGGACTTATTATCCAAGTACCTCACTATAACAACACCTTTTTTGGTGGCTTATCTTGGAGCTTTCTGTTCGAAGGTTTCTTAGATGAAACTGTTTCTCTGAAATTTCCATGAACTTTTCCAAAAGCTGCTTTTTATAAAGCTTCGTGTTGTAATCCAACAAGTCCTGTGACTAATCACTCACCATAAGCGCCCAAGGGCTCTTTCCAACAACCACAGTCTGCTACAACAAACGTCAAGGGATAAAAACTTGCTATAAAACCATATAAAAACATATAAAAAAAGGGGAGGGGGTGGTTAGTAGATATAAAAAAAAAGAATTGGTGGTCGAGCCGTTCTTACAAAAAAATAGGCGAAAACACTCGTGGCGGCCAGGCGC
The DNA here is from genome assembly GCA_009746055.1 of Metschnikowia pulcherrima. Lineage (NCBI taxonomy): Eukaryota > Fungi > Ascomycota > Pichiomycetes > Serinales > Metschnikowiaceae > Metschnikowia > Metschnikowia pulcherrima. Next base: position 1,263,319 of record VFXK01000001.1, read on the forward strand.
CATTGCTAGCATATCATAACACACGAGATTATTGCGGCAGGCACGTTCAAACACACACACTTAATAATAATTGGCCCGCTGCAACAAAATCCCGTGGCTGGCAACAACAACCATAGCCTCTAGTGCCTCAAAACTGCCTTGGTGCACCTAAGTGCTGGCAGTCTTGTGAGCGTTTTCAAAGGAGGCAGCTTCAATCTCAAGCTCCACCTCGTCCTCAGCAGGGAGGTCGATGTCGAGGTCACGGATGACCTGCTCATCAATGTCGATATTGCTCTCGGTCATGCCGTAGTAGGCAATCGATGCAATACCAAGGAAACCGGCAATACACGAGAACACCAACGCAACAATGCCTCTGGCGGTGAAGCCTGCAGGCAAAGGCTTGTGCTGCACGTTGGCACCGGTCAAGTCCATGAAGTTCACCGCATTGCCTGCAGCGTTACCCTCGATCGACACGTTGCTGTTGCTGCATACACGTTTCCAGTCGTCGGTAAACTCCTCTTTCTCCTGCAACTCGGCGGGCGCCTCGATGAACGTCACAGCCAAGCCTTGGTCCAAGTGCCACTCAATGTGACAGTGGAAAAACCACACGCCCGGGTTGTCGGCCTTGAAACGCAACACCATGTAGGATTGCGGGTTCACGTAAACAGTGTCTCTGACCATTGGGTGTTCGGGCCATTCCTCGTGGTTTTCAGGGTCGTACGCCACCGGTGGGTCCGCGTCGTCCACACTGGCACCACGCTCAATAACCTGGAAGGTGTGGCCGTGCAAATGGAACGGATGCTTACCGGTATCCAAGTTATTGACTGCAATGTCGATGATGTCATCCTTGCCCAACACAATGGCGTGCACGTTACCGTAGATGTACAGGTTGGTGGCAAACTCGCCCAGGCTCAACGCCGTGGCCAAGATCGGCACCTTGGGCGTGGTGTAGGTGATGTTGTTGAAGAAAGCATAGTTCACACCGTTGCCCAAGTTGTCCATGGCCACGTCGAGCGTCACCAACAAGTCCGAGTCGGCCAAAAGCTCCTCGCCGCTCTCGGGAACCAAGAAGAAATCGTCCAAGTACTCGTCAATCGAGTCCACCATGTACTGTTCCGGCGTTGGTGCACTGGTGTTGTACGTGATGTAGTTGGTCAGGTTCAAGAGCAAGTCGCCCGGAATCACATCCAACATCGTGTCGTCAAACTTGCTCATGAACGCATAGTTCCGGCTGGTGTCGCTCTTGGTTGTCACCAACACGTCGTAACGCTGAGCCACCGTGATGTAAAGCATATCGGTGGTGTTGGGCTGTACGTAGATACCATCCACCGCCACAACGGTGAAGTCGTGGTCCTCCATGTAGAGATATTGCGACACGAAACCGCCCACATTCACGATTCTCATGAGGTAGGTCGTGTTGGGCTCAACCACCCAAGAGTTGTTTCTCGTGTCGTTGAACAAAAGATTCTGTGGGATTGGCTCGGCACCGGTAGGGTTATAAAGGTTCATAAATTTGGGAATCAAGTAGTCTGCGTTCTTGTGGTACCACTCGCCCAAAGGCAAAACCACCTCTTCGTCAAACTCAAATGGGTAGTCAGACTCGTCCTGCTCCTCAATGATGAACACACCTCTCATACCGTCACCATATTGACCCGCGGTGTGCGAGTGGTACCAGAAAGTCCCCACCTGGTCAGCGGTGGTGAAGTTGTACAACATCGTGTCGCCAGGGCTAATAGGACACTGGGTCACCATCTCGGGGCCGTCCATCTGCGAGGTTCCGTTCTGGAACATGCCGTGGAAATGCAACGTCGTATTTCTGTCGTCAAAGCCATTCTTGAGGTATAAGTTGACACGGTCGCCCTTTTTCACGCGCAAAGTGGGCAAAGGCCAGGTGTTGTTGAACCCAATCACGGGCCGCTCAAAGACACCGTCTGGGTTAGCATTGACCCAAGTAGTCTCGTAGTACCAAGTATGCGTTTCCGCTAAAACAACGCTGGCGAGCACCGAGAAGAAGAGTGCGGAGAAAGCTCTCATGACTCTATATGTGTGCAAGTGGCTGTTATATGAAGTCCCCCCTATGGAATGTAAAGAACAGGCTAGAGAAGAGAAAAGGGAAATTTAATTAGCTCATGGCCTGGCAAGGGTTATATACTGGTGGGAATTCCCCGTTGGGCGCCCAAATGGGCCGAAGCTCGGGTCGCGCAGCCAATCGCAGCAGCGCGTGGGCCAGACGCATGCATTGACATGCGCGACACGAGCCAATCAAGAGCCGTGGTTGTGTTTATATGCAGGCTGCAGCGTCAAGATGCAGATTGGCGTGTGTAATCAAAACCATCTTTGACGCGTCACGAGCCCGCTCCCTTCTCAATGGATTTCGCCAAAATCCCTCATCCCCGGCCGGGAATGCTACCTTAGGAAAAATTTGGGATGATGACTTTGGTCTATATGACAATGCCTGTAATTTCATTTGGCTCCGATTAAGGCAAATCCACGTTTTTTTCTAGGAGAATGGCTCTTCTTTATCTCTTCGTCTCATTAGTATTTCCCGTACTCGGAGTTTCCTGCTGTTTGACTGGGGTGACTTTTTTTTTGATTTTTTTGATAGTCGCCGTGTGCAAGACTCGCACGCAGTGAGGCACTTGTATCGAAAAATTTCTTGATCCAGCTGTCACCCGGTAACGAGGCTTCCATGAAGCCAGGCACTTTTTTCTGCTATCAATGTGCCCCTGTGATAAATCACGCCCGCAAATATATTTATTCCCTGGAAATTTCCGGGATAAGTATCAGTTCTCACTGGCCGAAATTCCGCCGCGAGATGAGCTTTCTTTTTCCTGCCCCCCTCGGAATTACGAAAAAAATCTTTCGAGGTGGGATGCGCGCCAAGAAATTTCCTGACGCATGCCTGTGTACGGCGACGTGTAGTCAATTGGGGGATATGTATATCGCTTAAGGCGCTTTACGGCTCGAACTTCCGCCCAGGCTGGATTTACCAACGCTCTGCTGGAGGCCGGGTAAGTCCCCGGACGCCTCTTTTCCCAACAAGCCAGATTCAGCCAATGAGAATGTGCTGAAAGAAGTTCAAGACGGCTGTTTGAGCTCAGAGTGGGGCTTGAACAACCCGCCTCCCGCCGTTCCGTTGCTCTGAAAGGACGATTCTGGGCCCGCTTCGGCTGTGGCTTTGTAGGGATGAGGATATACTAGAATCAAGGTGAAATAATTCAGCCTTGCCAAACCATCAGACTATGCGAGTCGCTGACTCCGTCTTGGTCGTAAAAACGGCTTCCTCAGCACGAGTGTGACCGTATTTACTATGCATGCATATCTTTACGTAAAACAGAAGACACATATCACGCAAAGACTACCTCGACGCGCCGTTAGGGATTATCCCCGCGAATGATCTTTTGTGGATACTGATTCTTAGAACATATCAAAGAAACATCTTCCAGGCTTGTTGTTCTGCATACAAATCCGCGGCCATCATGATCATCGTAGACATTGCTGAACCGGAAGTCGCCAGTCTCCATTCACCGCCTGAGTGCACTTGCAAATTCACAGTTAAGCCGTTTTTCAGGCCAAACCACACGCCACGAGAAAAAAGCCAACAAAAAGCGGATGGTGTTTTTGCAGCCATGAGTTCTGTGGGTCAGGTTCGGTTTCTTTCTCTCACTATACGAACGCGCATCAGCTGTTCGCAACAACTAAACAGTAGTAGTGTTCAGACGCCGCAGAGAGATGCGAATTTTTTGAACGGCGCCAGATCGAAAGATGCAGAAAGTGTGGCGCGGTTGCAGTATAAACGGCCGAGTCACCCGACGCTGGTGCCTTTACTAAAGCTTTTCCTGTCGCTGTTCCCACTATCTATCAAGGAACTGGTTGAGGATTATTCGTTTCGCAAAAACCCTCTAAAGTTCCAGCATGATTTATTGCTGACGCTTCCATTTTATCCAAATCCGGATCCGGATGGGCGGAGGGGCGAGGTTGTGCAAACAACGCTTCTGTCCGGCGAGAGAATCAATGAGTTCGTGATATACCCAAAACGGTTCCATGGAAAGAAAGTCTCACCGGAAAATGTAGACTACCGCCGGCTGAATCATCTCATAATGGTGCACGGATACGGCGCCGGGCTTGGTTTCTACCTCAAAAACTTCGACGCTCTTTCTGCGGACGAAAACTGGATTGTTCACGCAATAGACTTGTTAGGGTATGGATGCTCATCAAGGCCCCAGTTCAGTGCCAAATCTTTGAGTGAGGTCGAGGCCTTTTTCCACGATTCTTTTGCTGAATGGTTGCAGATCCGAGGCTTGAGTGAAAATCCGCATAAAAACCTCGTTCTGGCACATTCAATGGGCGCATACTTGATGACCACCTATGGGATCGAGAGGCAACCCGATTTTTGCAAGAAATTGCTCATGATTTCGCCAGGAGCGGTCATCAAGCACCGGCGCCAAGTCGTGGTGCCGCCCTATTTCGCCAGGTTATGGGAACAAAACATTCTGCCGTTCTCATTAGTGCGGAAAGCGGGTCCGTTGGGCTCCAAGCTCGTCAGCATGTGGTCGTCTCGCCGATTTGCCAAATTGTCCCAGAAAGAGTCGCTGTTGCTCCACAAATATGCATACGGCATTTTCCAGAGCCCTGGCCTGGGTGAGTATATGTTAAACTTTTTGCTAGCCCCCGGAGCCGACGCAAGACACCCTTTGATTGAGCGTGGCATCGATAAACTCAAGTGTAAACTCTTATGGTGTTACGGCAAGGAAGACTGGATGGACAAGAAGGGTGGCGAGCTTTGCTCTGAGCTTATCAACACAGCCGCTGATGACCCAAGTAAGAGCCTCACGTGCGAGGTGGAAAACGCTGGCCACCACGTCTATCTCGATAACATTGAGAGATTCAATGCCATGGTCCAGCACGAGATGCAAAAGTTTTGATAAACGAAACGAAAAAAAACGTTGATTTCGCAATTTGGTACTTCTCGCCAGCCAAAAGAAAGAAAGAAAAACAGAAAAATCCATTCACGAGTTTAGAAGCGAGCTGATATCCTGGGGCTCGGTTTCGCCTCCCTCAAAATCGTCTATGACCACCCGCATTGAAATGGGGAGCCGCAGATCGGAAACAAGAATCTCCTCGCCCACATCAACTAGGTTTGCCAATTTTTTTGCCAAATTTGGCCGCGTCAACTGCTGCAAATGCAAAGGCCGCGCCATGTATATATTCATTGCCGCGGTGGCGATCGACGGGTCCTTGAGCATGAATTCATGCGAAGTCCTTAACATGTCCATGAAATGGCTCACCCGCCACCATTTCTTCGCCCGAACGTGTTTCACGCCCGTGCCGCAAACGGGGCAATTTGGCTTTTTGGAGTGTGAATAAGTGTAGGTAAAAATCGAATCGTCGCCCGAGTACATCATGTAGTTGTCCAAAACAGGGTTACTACTGGTTATGAGTTTGAACACCTCGTTCGAGCATGCGGCGGCTATGATGGCGTTGGTGGATGCTATCGCGGGGATAATGTTCTTGACCACGCCCGATGTGAGGCTCCGCGTCACGTTCTCAATACCGAACTCGGCAGCTCTTTCCAAGGATATAGCATACATCTTATCGACGTCTTCCGAACTATCGGCGTCGAATTTTTTGCCGGGAAACCGCCGCGGCCACTCGAGCTGACTGGCCCACTCAATGCAGTGCTCCGGGAGCCGAGGCGTGTTGGCTATGGTACAAACCGGGTAGGTCGTTTTCGCCGAAAGCATATCTAGCGAACACTCATAGCAGGAAGTTAAAGTGGGCAAAATGACCCTCGCCTGGCCTCTGAAACCCTCGCTGCCGCCGTCCACCATCGGGATTAGCCCATCCAAGTTTTCGTCCACAAAACCAGTCAACATCGCATTGATCCAGCGCCGGGCCTCGATATCGTCTAGGCCGCAAACTACAACTGCAAATTGGCGATAGAAGTCTGCAGACAAGTCCTGGATTCGGCAGAAATGCGGGGTGATTTCTAGCAGCGGATCAACACGGGCCTTGATTTTCTCGGCGGCTACTACGGCCTTGGGCTTGCCTATATCTTTTTCCCGGAAAAGAAACTGCCGGTTGAGATTCGTCACGTCGACCGTGTCCATGTCGATGACGTCGATTTTCCTGCATCCCGTGAGCGCTAAATTCTTGATGATTTCACATCCAAGCCCGCCGGCACCTATTAGAAGAATTCGTGATGAACTCAACGCTTTCTTTGCATCTTTTGCGCTGTATTCATTAGGCACCTCGTTATATGGGCCTGGTGCGGCGAGGAGCGGTTCTATGGATGCCAACGAGCGGACCATTTTTAGTATTTTGTGGTGAAATTGGATAGATTTGGTATCACGTTTGATTATGAAAGACAAATCAGGCAGATAAATTTGAATTGTATGCAATTTTTGTGGCTTTTGTGGCCGTATCAGAATACATAAAATGAATCTGGCCGAACGCGAACTGCATATACTATTACTATATGCACTACCCTATGATAAGATGACAGGACGTTTTGAATTTGGATCTTCAGAATGTTTTATAAATGCCCTACTAAACGTTGTAAGCCCATTGCTATCAGTCGCATTCCATCAATGTGTGATGCGGCTTTTGAGAATTTGGCTATGAATGTGCTGTTTGTTCTTCCTTCAGCCGCGTATGCTCCCAATTGGTCTTTACCGTCCAACAATCCCGTTTGCATTGGAAGATCATGCTCTCTATTTATAGCATATCGCTCCTGTTTGCTGATCCCATGCTGTAGCGCAAACCTAGTACTTCTGACAACAAGCGGGTACTTCGATTCCGCGCGCGATTTGTATGAATATGCTCGAATGAATATCTTTTCTTTTTCTATGCAGTGACATCATTCTCTTTCTCCGACTGTTCACCTGCTTTGTGAAGTCTCTTGGACGCTGGTCTTTGGGATGGTGGCATGCCTAGCGGTCGTTTGCCTATGCTGGTTCCCGACACCGCCAATGGATTCTGGCTGGCGTTTATTTGACTCGGCGTGTGCATTGCGGGAACGTCGGCTCTGCGAACTTTCGCCGACCTGTTCAAGTCCACCGAAGGCTTGTAGGTGCTGGCAAAAGGCTTGTGGTTATAGACAGGAATCCCGTCTTTGTATGACTCTTTCTGTACGTCAAGCGCCTTTTTTGAACTGGTAAAAAAGACTTGGCCCGGTGCAATTTCGCCTTCTTTGGCATGCTCCACTGATGAAATGTCTGGAATGTCACTTCGCTTGTTCAGCGCGGTGTCTTGTTGTTGGTCGAAAGCGTCGGCGGGCATGTCGTCACTAAATACAAACAGATCGTCGAAATCGTCGAGATCATACTCTTTCACCATAGACGGCGTCAATACAGTCGCGGCTCCAGGCCGTGACAGACTCACGCTGGATATTGCGCCGGGTTTGGGCGCAGTGAAGCTAGGAACAGAAGACACGCCATTTGCCGGAATAGGCAGAGGTTGCTTTGTCTGATCTCGGGCCTGATTGGGCACAGCAGGCCTATTGGAATTGTTTGCGCTTGCCGTTGAAGCTGTGCTGGGTGCGGACTGCACTTCCAGAGGATTATGTGACAGCACCGAAGACGGTGTGGACGACGCTGGATTCTGGTATGTATGCACATTAGACGTCAGGCTGGCAACCCGCTCTGCGTCTGCGGCTTTTTTCTGCTTATCAACCTCCCGCTTCACAATGAGCGGGTCGCGGTGGAAGTCGTCCCAGTCCAATTCTAGTGCCGGGAGCTTCACCTTCTGCATTTTTGCCACAATGCCCTTGTCATAAAGACAATTACCCAAGACGTTGCCGAAACAGCGTAGGCAGCGCTTTAAAGCGTCTGTGAAGGCTTCCTTCTTGCATTTCTCAAACGCAATCGCCTTATTTTTCGCGTTGTCGATGTTTCCGTACCCAAAATCTTCATGAAATGTACCATCACGAATAGTGATACGCACCACGACTGAAAGGCCGAGCGAAACACGCCCAGACCCATGCAGATCCAAGTAGTCGACCTGAACGCTAATAAGCTCCGAGCTCCAGCCGTTGAACCCAAAAATCTCGTTGGCTAGATTCAACGCCTTCCACCCTTCTATGTAGGACACGTTCTGGCCGCCACCGCCCGGCCGGCAGCTGACGTATTCGGGCCCAAGGACCCTGTTTAGCTGTGTCTGGATCCTCTGTGCCTCTTCTGCCGAATAAGGAACCGTTGTCAGCGCGTTTTGGCGCGTTTTTACGGCCGGTTTATGGAAGTTCTGAGGCGGCACACGCGCCGGGCCAGGTCCCGCGGCGGAGGGGCCCAGAGTGCCGTTTTGACCCGGAGAAAAGCCGTAGGGTGGTTTTTGTCGGGGCTGGTTATTCATCTATGCTATTTTTCTGGCCGAATTCGGTGGTCTAAGGGCACTTTGGTATGTCCTGAAGAAGACGTGATGGGGGTGTGGACGTGACTATATATGGCGCGCGAATACAGTACTTCACGCGACGCGTAGGGCCTGTCCTGTCGGATTGCCACGCCAAATTGCGGCAATTTATTACTGCGAATTTCGAGATAATCATGTCATGCATTTCGAAACAAATATATAGTGAAAAGGGGTTGTTTTGTTTACTCAATGAGCCGTGACTGTTCTAGCGGTATTAATAAGCGGTGAAAATCAATAGTATCTTTTTGTTTTGCCAGGCTAGAGCAATCATTGGGGGTCTTGCTGCTTAGAGATCGCATATTGCTGGAGCAGGCAAGAGGTAGATGACTGTAAACGGTGTATTTTGCTTTTAAGTGCATGCCGTTTATTCAATTCTTTGTTTTTTCATCTTTAGTTCTTAGTATCTGGTTCATTTGTATTATTTCCCTTCGAGATTTCGATCAGATTGACTAAGCCAAGATAGCAACTGCAGTGCAGCGCATGTAGAATGAAGCTGGCTAGGATCAAATATACATTCATATATAGTTTTTTGGGGGGTCAAGAAAAAAATTCTGGACCCCCAGCCCTTAATCAAGAAGATCTAACAAAACAAATCGAAACACTTCAAATCGAAATGTTACACTTGTCTTTCCTTGGCATTTGATGCAAATATTTCTCAGGGCTTGTGCGGGTCGTTAAGGTCACGTTTGATTCAGTCTAATACTTGACCCATAAAACCCTATTGTAGGCTTTACGTTTTTTGAAGGAGAAAAAAAGAATAATGGCGGGAAGAATAGCGCACAAAACATGAGACAAACAGATCAAGCTTGCTATCACGTCTTGGACTACGTGTGGCGATTGCAATTCTTATCAGTAGCATTCACCATAAGCTAATACTACATGAAATCAAAACAGACTTAGCGCCGATTCCGTGATTACTGATTTCCATACAAAATCGATCTCACTTCGTGCTTTTTCCGGCTTATCAGTAAGCGCATGCAAGCAAACTCACTCCAACTCGTTGATTGGGTCGCATTTATCGAAAGTGGCTTGAATGACATGCGAGCCGAAATCAGCGATTTTGTTCCCCAAGGGGTCAATAACCGACAACTCGAGCTTGGCGTTTCCCTGCAGATTGAAAGAGGTGACATTGACCGGATAGTAGAATCCCTCAATGAGCCGCACAAGGCCCTCGTTGACGCTCACCACGGGCTTTGCTTGGTCACTTATGGACTTCAAAGCCTTCAATTTAAAGGTCTCGGTCTCGAATTTCGCCGAAAACTCACAAGGGAGTTTCATGGGGCCCACGGTTAACTGGGCTCCATCATCGGCGGCCAACTTGAACTTGTACAGACCCGTGACCGAAGGACGGAAGTATGCATATGAATGGACCACCATGTTTGTCACCGTCTGTCTCGAATTATAGATGTTGTTGAAGTTTCTATTTTTTGGGTGCTGCAAGAAATGATAGTTGATATCCATGACATTTTTGGGGGAATCCAACCGGCGGCAAATCTTACAAAAATCCTCAAAGAATCCGGATTCCCAACCAATCACGCTGCCGAGCTCGTACGCATAAAACTCCACATTGAACCCTTCACCGTGGTAGCGGCTTGGTGCGATTGAACCCTCTGCAAAGGCAAGAGTCACGAAAACGTAGAAGAGGTAAATAGCTTTGCACAACATAGCCAGGTATTCTGATGGGAGTGATTGATGCTTTTTAGCTTGAGACCTCCTACAAGCGTACTCTAGCTATATATACATTATTTTGGGTTTTTGGGGGGGTTTTTTGATGTTTTTTGTCTGGAAATTATACATGAAAAGATACAATAGTTAAATTATGGCTGCGAATACAATTCAGAATCCTGTACTGGAGTCTTTACCCTAGTCACAATTGGTCCGGCGTGCCCTCTGGAAAACAATGGAATAATAGGGGATTACCGCTCTTGATTCTTTTCCAAAATACGCTGGACACGTAGATATTTATTAGAAAGAATGGCTATTTCCAGAACCGCCCCTTGCACGTTAAGTTGAGTTGAAATAGCCATCCATGAGTCATACATGCTGTTATGCTGGTCGCCAATACACGTGTATTTCATCCCCAAGCAATCAGGATTACCATGAATGAGGAATGGTCTGTCACCACATATGAAGATCATATGAAGATCATATGAAGAGGGATAGCTAAACGATTGTGCAGCGACTCAGCCTCCTTTGCAAATTAAAGTTAGGTGAAACGCCAGGTGGGTTATCTGTGACAATGGATTTCATTTCATGCTCAATGCGGGGCTTGGAGAAGTCACTTTGGTCCAGTCACCGTCATAGACTTTATAGAGTAGCGGCAGAAAATAATACCCATTGATGCTGTTCCCCTCACCATGAATGACAATATAGCTCATGGGGATTGGTCAAAATTTTCAAAACCCCAATGTTAACAATAGAAGCTGAGTTCAAACAGCACATAAATGTCAAAACAGTATGATCGTCGACTCTTGAGGTTAGTTTGCCAATAGTTCAAGCCAAATTGGACATACTTCCTCCCAGGTCAATGAAAGCATTTGAAATTCAGTAGCACAAAAGAAATGTAGGAATATGTGTATTTCTTCAGGCGCTTTCAGGCATTTTTTCTCGATACGAGATCTCTTTTTTGTTTACGTCAATGGCTGTGTTTACATTTCACTGCACCTGGTTGCCCCCTCGCTTATCTCCGTGACTGCGCGTCTTGCATTGTTGACGTTTGCAAGCGAGCGGAGCCTCGAGGCGCAGCCAGGGATCATTTATTTACAAGTTGCACGTGTCAAAAGCGAGAAAAAAGGGAAAGTCGAGATCCTCGAGATCCTTTAAAGTTCTATTACATATCTTGATTCGTTCAAACGGAACCAATGACACATGAGCGACATGCAAGGAGTGTCTTGCTGCATCCCTTGAGAATACACAGATCCATATATGAGGAACCTGCGAAAAGACTTTTTTTGGCCGCGTTTTCTAAAGCTGTTTGAGTTGTTGTCGCTATACTTAAGATTTTCTCCTGAGAATGCTTTTCTGCGAATTCTCGCTATTTTGCCCAAGAGAGATGTGATCTGTATATGCCTGTTTGATGATGCCACGATCACCTCGTGTATTGCATGAGGATATCATGGGCACGGTGCAGGTCGCGTCGGAAATCGCCGATGTGTTGTAAATTTGTATTCTTACACAAACTTTTTCGGCAACTTTAGTGAGTTATCCATATAGATTAGATCACAAAATCTCGGTATTCCATGACACAAAGAAATTCGAGGCAAGAATTCCCCAGTAAATCAGACCGTGCTTATTCTCGTTCACACGCCCACCAAATCAAAGCCATATCGACAAGAAGACACGCATACTAAACTAGACAAGAATTGCCGATTTGACACGAAATTCATAAGATTCAGTGTTTACTTACGCCACTTTTCATCCGTAAGTCGTCGCTGATTATTCTGTAGAGTGTAGTGGAATCTTAAAGGTGAGTGTGCGAAATGTAGATATTGTCCAAGGAGCCAGAAAAGCTTTCGATCCTACTACAGTCCGACACGTTCGGCTACTCAGACCCACAGCATGTCATTTATCGCATTGGAGCTTGTTTCGGGCTATTTGTGGTTGAGCTCAATAACACAGCTTACACTTCAGACACTTCAAAACCGCTTCTTCTCGTATATCTCCTTGGCCAGCACAACAGACCCCCGGGCATCCCGTTGTCTCCTTATAAGTTGCCCGACGTTTCCTCGCGCGTAGCCCTCGACAATCGCGCAGCCCGCTGCTTTTACCTAGAGCTTACCTTCAGAAATTCTCGCGCTTTCTAAACTCAGCGAAGCGAAGCCTGGCACACCTCACCAATCTCCCCTAAAAAGTGCACCGCGCCATCTTTTTTTCGCGGGAAAAGGCGGCCACATCAACTTCACTCACGTCGCAAGCCAGCAAACCCAAAACCCGACTCCAAAACCGCCAAAAACAAAAAGAATTGGACGAATCCGGATTTGAACCGGAGACCTTTCCCATGCTAAGGGAACGCGCTACCAACTGCGCCATACGCCCGGAAAGTGGTCCCTAGCAGGATCGAACTGCTGATCTTGGCGTTATTAGCACCACGCCTTAACCAACTGGGCCAAGGGACCTGTTTGTGTGTGTTTTTCCTGGGTGTTTTTACATGAAAATTTGGTGCAAAATTTTGATGTTTATTATGCAGGATTTGCTAGGCTGCGAAAAGTCATCTATATGCAGAATCGCGTGCTTTCAGGCGCATATTATGCATATGTTTGAGATGATAGCTCCAAATTGGGGTCTCACACGCGTGTCTTTTGCTGCAAAATGCTCAAATTACTTTCTCATCATTGAACAATCAATTTGTGAAGACAAAAGCTCACGGAATTAAAAAGAAATATGCTTTAAACTACCAAACTGAAGTTTATTCCATTGCAAGACTAAAACTTGATCGAATACTGACTGAAATCCAAAGCCATCTATACTGTCGCCCTTGGCCGTCAAAAGCCTGGAACCAAAAATGCTTTCACATGGTATCATGTGAGCTGAAAATCTCTTTCGTAAATGCAAATTTGCTGTTTCCACCTAAACTGATCCGAAGATGTGATCCTGAGATTTGGCCCTAACTGCTCCCATGCCGCAGCCATTCTCTACAATCAATGCTTGTAAGGCAAAGCACTTTTTGAAGCAAAAATTTCCAAACTTCTTCTCCTCTCGCGGTCCTGGCCATGCTGCCTGGTTCGTGAAAAAAGCATTTTTTTGACTTGAATTGTTCCTGCATCCCCATCATGGAATGATGCTTTGTACGGTGGTGCAAGAAAAACACAGACCAAGGACTTCTTCACTTGAAACTTTTTGCAGACATACTTATCTGCTAGTTATTCCATGATGTTATTGAGAGAAACTTTGTTTTGTTTCCCCTAATCTATTGCTCAGTCAATGTATAGAACCTTTTCTGGTAACGTTCATCACAGTCAGGTCGAAAGAGCTGCAAAGACCACTACTAATCGTTGTCTAGCATTATCAGGGTCAAACGTTTTAGTTGTTTGAGCACATCTTACGGAAAAATCATTGTGAAGACAAGCGTGAGCCTGATATGAATTTCCATGAGATTTATTTGCAAGAAAATGCGCACATGAACCATCCACTCAAATAGAGTCGAACAGGCCTTGAAAATCTCGATCAAGATAACTTACTGGTCGTGAATGTGAGCTTATGCGTTTTCTCTTTTATACTTTATGATCCTTCTACAGTTTTCACTCACAGTGATAGGTAGAACATGTGGATTACGGTTGCTCGCATGTACGTCCCGCCAGACACGTGACTGTGAACCCCGTAATCAGTGAGATTCGCATGGTAGATTGGGTTTGTGTTTCTGTTGGATACGGAAGTGTATAAAAGGGCACTCGCCTCCCCTCATGGGTGGTGTCTGAGCCCCATTGATTACTAAATAACCTATCCCCCTCCGGGGACTGACATGGAGGGTTTACCAAGGATGTATGAGTTCATCAATTGGGGCCCGAAAAAATGGAGGCCATTTTTTTTTTTTTTTTTACGCAATTTCCTCTTGACCTTATGATTATTCGGTATAATCTTTTGCTACTTTCATTTCTTTGGGATGGTCAAGTTTGATAACTTCTCCATACAAAGCTGGGTTTTTACTCATAGAGATTCATCGCGTTGTAAACCGATTTCGCAAAATTGAGCAACGAAATAAAAAACGAAAAAAGACTGCAACACTGTAATTTCGCATATGGTCTCCCACTACACTACTCAGTACAGCTCTGCGAAGTTTAACTAACGTTGATCGGACGGGAAACAGTGCTTTCTTCGCGAAATGGTCGCAGCTGTCAGTTCTTCACCGTAGATAAATACATTCTATAAAACGCTCATAGTACCCTTTTTCGACCGAAATTTGGCCGGCACAACAAAAAAGGAATCATCGAGAAGAACATGATGATCTTTAATGGGCTTCTGCTATTCAGGTTCCCTCTTGAAGAAGGGTTTTAGGCGTTGTATCTGTACTTATAAAGCTATGGTTTTCCGTATGATACTATGATTCTCCTAAAAACCCTATACAGCGGCCAAAAGAAAAGGAAGAATGGGGGAGAACCTAGAGCCTGGGAACGTAAGGAGGCTGCTTGCCTTTGAGCATAGCCTGATTATTTGCAAGACAAAATTTCCTTCTCCAATATGCGCAAACAACGTCGCTAGAATGAAGACAAATCGGACTCCATTCTCTTCTTGAAGCTTCCTAGGCCTCCATCTAAATTCTACTTTTTCTGACTGCGGTGGAAATAATTCCAGTGAGACCAACGACTTTTCTGTTGTGTAATGGTCATGCAAAGACTATCACATCACAGCAACCCGGGGCTCCATTGAAGAACGTCCTGAACTAGTATTAAGCGAAGAGGGGATGTATGTCGTAAAACCGTGAATTTTCTTTTCAAGAATCCATGGGTCCATAGGGATGTGGCTTTGGGAATCTTCCATCAGCAACATCTCTGTAAAGCTGACCCAGAAACCCAGTCCTACTTATAACCATGGCGACGGAGGTGGCGGCGGCTGCTATTTCATTTTTCCCCACCTTCCGTATTTGGCACCAAGGACAGAATGCTCAATTATTTCAAAACTCGATGGTTCTGGCGTCAGAAGATCTATATACTATAAATATAGGTATGTCATACTCTGATGAGAGCGTCCTATAATGTGATATATCTTTGAAAAAAAAGAAGTAGAATCAGAACATGAGAAGGTGAGCCAAATAAAAAGAAATCAAGAAGCGTAATCACCCTTTTATTCCAAAGACGTGTGGGCGGCATCTTCGACACAGTGTGGCATAAAAACTAATAAGGCTAATTTATCCTAGCTTTTGTCCATACGAAGTGGTGGATATGAACAGGTTGAATCATGTTCCAATCGTGATAACAAAAAGACGACCCGTAATATCACACACACCTTTTATTCCATAAATCAGACCCTAGATCGAATCACTTCGAATAGAATAAAAAATGTCAAAAATCCGTGAAAGGCATTCTTTTCATGTTATACATATTCACATTATCGTCATCGACCTGCTCTCGGCGCGCGCCATGGCCTAATAACAGTACATTGGCATTGGCACAGTCAAATAGGCCACACTGAAGTATTACAAAGTCTCACCGTTTCAGTATTTAAACGCGTTTTCTCCACCAAATTTCTCCGGCTATGCAAGAAAAACATGCCTGGCGATAATGCTGACTCGAAATCGGCAGAGGAGGTCGCTGTTCGGCGGAAAACGGCCGCTCAAAAAGATAATAATCACATGCTCCGACAGCAGCAGATAAGCTCATATAAAACGGCGATGCTGAAGGAAGCTCGGGCGCAAAGAAGCCGTCTACGACATAGCGCAGATGGCGTTTCATCAGGTGATGGAAGCACGGAGGACCTTGTTGAGGTTTCTCCCCGAAAGAGGAAGAAAGTCAACTTCATAATTCATGCGCCCAAGGGTGAACCTAAGAAGACGAATGAAAAGGGATAAAGTCCAAAGTGAAGGCTTTTGGAGAGTAATTTGAGATTCTTATTGTGAATTTGAGGCATCAAGCACCTTAGTGACCACGACGAGATGCACACGTAACTTCCATATCCCGTGAATGATTGATTCCGGCCAGTATCTGATTTATGCAACAAAGTTGTGAGTGAATCCCTCGAAAAACAGTTGGAGAGGGGAGAATCTGAGGATTTTGATTCGAAATTCGAACCAAGTGCCTGTTTCGCATCAGACTGGATCGTGGTCTACACAATATCCATGTATAATACGCACAACAACTACATATGGGCAGGGTAAAGAAAGTTAAAGGTTGTGTGATTCTCTTTGGAACCCAAACCCAAAACGAATCATAACACAGCATCCGCTCTCTAACTCCTGTAACTTTCCGATATCCACATATTCTATTAAACGTCCAAAGACGATATTAACGTAATATTATCACCCTTCAACAAAATCCGGCCCAACTCCTCTTTGCTGCCACTAGAGGTGGAGATCTCCACGGCTTCATCAACAACAACATTCATGAACTCGTCAAAACCCCTGATTTTGCCCTGTATTCTCAGCTGTGTCTGCTCATAGAGCCAGATTGTGACTAGCGACTGCTGCTGCAAGTATTTGAAAATCAAGTTGATAGGCGGGAGCACCGCTCTTTTGCTCTTGACTGTAGACATGTTCTTTTGGTAATTTTGGTTTCTGTATATGAGATGTATGGATTGAACGGTCCTCTTTTCAATCAGGTACAGTCAATTCCTTAATTGTTGGGCCTTGGCTTTTGGTGCTCTTGTTGCTTCCAAAATGGATCCCTCGAAGTGCTCTGGATTTAAAAGAAATTGCGCCAGCTGCAATTTGACGTAAAATGATTAATGGCTTCACAAATGCCTCTAGTATCGCTCAGAATAGCGAGCAGGAAGCCTTGTATTTTTGAAGCAGTGAGCGCCGCGCTTGGGCCACGGCATCACCACGGCTCAACGGGCCCACACAACTCGGGGCCAGAAAAAAGGGTGATGCTTCAAGTATGTTTTCATGGGACCAGAAGAAACACCATATTAGCAATTGGTAAAAGAATTATTATTATATGGATTACATCAAAATTGCCATACTGACATGATTCTATCTATGAAATATCGCCTTAGGTCATCGTTGAGAAGTTCTCGTTCACTGCTACCAGAAAAGCCTGCGGAAAAGAAGGACTGGATGGAATGTGTGGCCCCGGAGTGAACCCTCAGGCCCCGCAGTATTTGGAAAACATGCTTTTTTCGACTTTTTAGAGTAAACACCACTAATTTTGTAGAAACGACTTCAGGAAAATAATCTTTGATACCCAAGTTCAGCTCAAGATATCTGCTGGTACTTTTTTCTAAACAGCAATTATTTTTCCTGTGTGTTGTGTTGTTTCCTTTATTGTGTAAGATTTCCCATTTTTGATGTCAAATCAGTATACTAAAGTCAAATTCCTAACATGACAAAACCGAACACGAAGAATTTACAATGATTTTTCAACCATGGAGCGATATTGAGTTCTCCAAGACGAAAATTGTCACGATCCATCAAACGAAAATCCAAATCTAGGACTCAAGAAAAACCATCAAAAGATTGCCGAACCATTCTGCCTCACACCCGTGATCTCGAGAGTCTTAATCCGTGTCGCGAGGAATTGCCACGAGTACCGCGCAGACTATTATACAATTCACCAAGCAACAGCCACAGGTGTACCAGAATTTAATCTCTAACAACGAGTAAAAATTATGACCGATTCAAATCTCATTTTCAATTTTATCTCTGTATGAAAGCAAATTACCACCGATGGAGTAATATACTCGTCACTGGCTTCCACTTGAGTTTAATAGTGTTTCACCTTTTTTCGCGGCTCCACTCGCGGGCCGCGGCTCGCCCCCCGAAAACACGCACGATTCTTTCGAGGGATATCTTCATCCTTAGGCTCCCAAAAATATAAGTGCATGTAGCTTTAGTCAAAAAGAACAGACAAGTGTCGATTTTTTTTTTTTTAAAAAAACAGCAAAAAGTAGATTGAGCCACATATATAAGAGTTTTTAACGACTGATAACCAATATTCATCTATCATTTCAAGCTAATGAGCTAGTAGTTACCTTTACCTGGCCGACTGGAAAAGCGGGCCTATTCTTTTTTTCTCTTTTCGCCCTGCCCTGCCCTGCGCATGTGCCAACCCCAGGGCGAGCGAGCCACCACCCACGCAAAAAATATACACCTCAAATCACGCTCCAGCCACTATTTTTCTTTCCCACCAGCCACGAATTCATACACAAACAGGTCCTTTTGTTTCGGGTACAGGCATATACACTACTACCACACTATAGCTACGGTTAAGTCATCATTTGAACCGGAAAAATCACTTTTTAGAACCGATTGCCCACCATGATCATCTCGAAGCGGTCACACTTGAACCGGATCGAGAAGGAGAGACACCTTTTGCCGCTCATTGAGGATTTCTGCAGCAGCGAGCCCGCGGAGTTGGCGCGAAAGCTTACCGCCAACTTGCAGTGGAATCTCCCGCAGGGGAACTTGCTCCACTGGGTGCGGTTGTTGAACTTGTTTGACGACATATTCGAGAAGCAGATTGACAAGTACGGGTTGGGCGAGGAACACGCTAAGTTACGGGAATTTGCCGCCGAGGACGCCGCCGTGGTGATTGCGTGCTTGAAGTTTACAAAAACGCTCTTGGATCATTGCACAAATCGCAGCATTTACGCCAGCGCGGAGCGGGTGTTTGCGTTGGTGAACCTGGCGGCTATCGACGTCAAATTGGCCGCGCTCGAGGTTGCTCTTTGTCTTGGCGAGCGGTACGTGTACGGCAGCCAGCACAAAAAGTTTGTGGCGCCAAAACCGGCGCGTCTCCGGCTCCTTGAGACCGCCCGGGCTTTCCCGCCGCCTGTCCCGGCCAGTTTCATCCAGAGCAGGCAGGAACAGGGAGATAAGGGCGCAAAAGAGGGCCCGCAAAAGGCCAACAAGGACCACTACAGCTGGGTGGACGCCCTCGACCACAAGCAAAAGTACCCGCTGAAGTGGAAAGCGGTACATTTCGAATACTACAACCTGCGTCCTGCAGACAAGGAGCGGGACAAGAAACGGGCCAAGAAGAAGCCCCAGCCCGAGGAGGGTCTCGCGGCGTTGTCACTCTCGGAGGAGCACGTGCGCAAGCTCTCGCTCGAGCAGTTGTACGACCGCGCCGTCGAATCGCTCCCGGAATACACCTGGTTTTCGTTTGCATTCCACGCTATGAATGCCAAGGCGTTCAACACCAAACTGCATGACCTGATGCAGTTGCGGCGCAAGTTGCTCCGTGCGAAGTGCCTTGCTATTGCGTGTGTCACGTGCTTCTGCAGCGCCGACTTCACGCTGTGTCAGCTTTTTGAGTTGGAGCCATATACGTTGAACTTCTTGACCGATTTGGTTCTGCCGGAGAACGCGTCCATCGTGACGCCTGAGCTTTTCTACACGGCGCTGAAGACGCTTCGCGCGATCCTGATGAAACGCGTGTGGGGAAGCGAGATCGTGCGCCATTTGGGCGGCAATGTGAACCATGGCCTCTTGTATGAGGTGCTCCGGCACATAAACAAGCAAGCACGTCTTGGCTCAGAGAACCCTTTCGAGGATGGCCACCGATTGTTCCTCACGATCTTGGGTGACTTGGTCGAGCTGAAAACGCTCGCGCCGAGACTTGTGGCCGGCGGCTTGCTCACGGAATTGATGGCGTTCATGGACATTCGTGGCGAGAACCGCTGGGCCAGCCTGGCCGCAGTACACATTCTCACGAGTCTCCTTACCGGCCTGCCCGAGTTTGTGGCCGATTTCGCCGACAACAACGGCTTCAATTTGTTGATTAGCGCAATCAACTACGAGGTGGACTTTGCGCTCGCAAACCCGGGCTATGCCGGTGGCGCGCCCACGCTAGTGCCGGTGCATCACACCATCAGCTTGCGCCAAGTGAAACAATTGCGCGTGTTGCTTGATTTTGTGTCGAACTTGATCCTGTCCGATGCCGGTGACCGTTTGCGCAACTTGTTCGACTCGCCACTTTTAGATAGCTTCAACAAGATCGTGATGCACCCAGAAGTGTTTGGGCCTGCAGTACTTGCGACGACATTGGATAATGTGGCGCAAATTATCCACAACGAGCCCACTGCGTTCTCGATTTTGAACGAGGCCGGGCTTGTACTCGCCATTTTGGGCAACTACGAACGCTTGTTCATGCCTTTGGGTGAGTTACTTTTGTCTCTTCTCGAAGTCTTAGGTGCGTTCTCGCTTAACAAGGACGGCATGGCTAAAGTCGTTGAATCGTGCGTGCTTTCGGTGTATTTCCGTTCTTTTTACAACCTTGAGTTGGCAAAGGAGTCCATGCGTGCAGATATGTGCACCAACATCGGCTGCTCTATGGACGAGTTGGGCAGGCACAACCCGCCGTTGCGGCCTGTGATTATGCGTGAGATCAAGGTGTTGATTTCGACCTTCGCCTCGTACGCCAATGACCAACTCGGCTCGATCACTTTTTACTCATCTGATTTGGGCAACATGTACGTTAAGTCACTGGAGGCTGTCGTGCTCAAGGAAGACGGGCAAGAAGAGATCGAAAGTTGGGAAGGCATGTTTTCGCTGAACCTCATTGACAACGTGTTTGGGTTCTTGAACGGGCTTCTACAGGACACGGGCCAGTGGGGCAAAGACGTGATCGAGGAGATTAAATTTTCGACGTGGGAGTCTTTTTTCACGATGCCAAATACGCCGTTTGATTTCACAGTGTCGAATGGAGTCCTCAACTTGGTCGCTGTGCTCAAGTATCTCGACGACGAAGTTCAATCGTATGGCCTTGCCCAGATTCTAGAGTCTCTCTCTTCACGCCTAAACTCGCTGAGAGTTCGGGGCTTTCTCACTAACAGCGAGAAACAGTCCTATTTCATCGAGCTAGGAACGGATCCAACAGAAGCCACGTTATTGTTGAAGGAATTGAACTGCTTAAACAACTTACTCTTCGTGTTGACAGAAATTTACTTAAATCCGAGCCTGATTTCCAACGAGACTTATCAAGTCCTTTTTGATTATCTCAAAGACGACCTCAATTTGATACAGAGTCTTGTTGATGTCTTGCAAACCGCCATTTGTGAGGAAACCAATATTCGAGCGGCGTTGCCGGACGAAATAATGGAGAAAACGAGTCCCTCTCTTTTCTATACGATAAAAAGCTCTTCTATCCGGATTCTTCCGAGGAAACCACCTGCCGAAGAACAGCACGACGAGTCGACAAGCGCGAAATACAAGAACACACTTCAGTTACGTTTCTTGATGGATCTGCTCATGAACAATACTTCTGTTATTCTTTCCTGTGTCTCTAGAAGTTGCATGCACAGGAGGCAAGACTTCTTTACCGATTCCTGGAGGATGGCGAGCGTCATTGCCACGAAACAATTGGCGACTTCTTTGAGCGGGATATTGCGGGGCCTGAGGCAGTTGCATCAAGATAAACAACTTGAATACGTGCTTCGTACTGTGCATGCTATAACTTTTATTAGCATATACAAGGATAGAGGAAAAGAGGTGCTTTCCACATCTTTTGTCCTGTGCTTTTACAGTACCACCGATATTGCAAAGTCTTTGTTTTCACAAGCAGTCCTGGCATTTAAAACTGTCTGTGAATTGCCCAAATCAGATCTAATAGCGGCCAGGGAACTCTCATTCATCCAAAATACGCAAGCTTCCATTGGTTTTAATGCATTGAACTTGTTGTTCTCCTTCATTTGCAAGCTTCTTTCGCGCCTGCATGTGAACAAATATCCCATGACTTCATATTTTTACAACAAAGAATACTGTGGAAATGAAAATCTCCCAGTGGACGGTGTTATCTCACAATCTGCGTTTCATGCTATGCGTCTCCTCAGCCTTATTTTGGGTACCAAGTCGATATTTTCTGAGATCGACGACTACTCTCTCGTTTCAGAGTTTCCTACAAAAATATCAGAGCTGCTCGTGAACATGATTCGCCTCACATGGGACTTCAACCCCATTGATGACTACTACCCTTTGAACGAGGACTGGATGACGCCCGCATACGAAGAAGTTGAATTTATGGAGGACGTTTTGGAGCTTGATGGTGACACCGCTCGACAACTTCTCGCATTTGGGAAGTCCATCAAAAACTTTGATGTGATTTCGGAAAAGGCCGAGAAAATGGGTGTGCCAGACTGGTATATCTCCAAACTGAAGCTCAAAAATACAGATTTTGCAAATCTCTTCAAATATGACCCGGTGCAACCTTTCCCGCCTGGATCTGTGGAGACCCTCAAAAAGCAGGAAGAACTGCAAATATACTCGATTGCCTTGATTCAGCTCGCATGCCATACCAGGGGTCTCGATCGCGCAGTCGCTTTGGCTTACCAGAGTAAAGGGGTGGATTCCGCACTCGTGAAGAGTATTTTCGGTGTTCTCGACCATATTCTGCAAATGAACGAGGACATCAAGAGAGCTCAGTCAACGAATTTGATATACTTGTTGGAGGAGATAATTTGCCGTGAGCCGTTCGTTGCGGAGAGCAAGTTTCACGTGGAATTCCTGACCACCTTCGAAACATTCATCGATAAATTTTTGTCAAATGTTATGAACAGTCCCGAACTCGCAGACACTGAGTATTTCGCAGCGGGACTTTCCCTCATGTTGCCTATATTGAGCCATGCCCCTCCGACAGTGTATCTGGAGCTTACATCTCGTATTCCAACGTTTACCGCTTCACTCGCTCTAAAGGAGAAGATTGCCGCCACTATTCTTCAACTTCAGCCGCTGAAAAATGTGAAGTCTGTCACTTTGCTTGGGAGGTATATGTATTTGATGGCAAAAGAGGAAACTTACAAAGAAAGAGTTGTGAAATCGCCGTTGTTGGCATGTATCATCAAAAGCATGAAAGCGCTTTTGGAGGCAGCAGATAAGGACAACCTCAAGACCCTACAGGACAGCATCATTTTGGTCATCAGAACATGTTTCGATACAAAAAGTACTCTACTCGATGTCTTTTCAGCCGAAATAACAAAGATCATGAAAAAGCACACTGGCATGAAGCGCGAATTGGGTCAGATGATTCATGAATCTCGTCCTTTGATTGGGCGGGATCCTGACTATTTCCTTGAGGTGGCTTCGAAGATGGTACGCTTGGACAATTACGATGGCAAATCCACTTCGGGAGAAAAGCTTTACTTATTAGATGTCAAAGAGAGGGATACTTTGCAGAGCTCAAACGACTCAGATGTCGAGATGAAGGACTGCAATGAGATGGGGGACTCGATCAACCCGCTGGGACTCGTGTACACGCTCTTGTCGCAATTGATGAGCATAACAAAAGAAGATTGGTATACATCACCTCAGAAGACCGCGGAAGAAGCTGACAAACTTAACGAGAAGAAGAATGATGCACTGGAGTTCGATTTCTTGATGGAAAATAAGAAGTTTTCATACATGTGTTTCCTTCTTCAGAGTCTTTGCGAATTAGTAGGCTCATACAACCAGGCAAAGTTGGAGTTCATAACATTTTCCAAGAAAGTCAAAAATGAGGAGAAGAACAAGCCACGCTTAACCAGTCTCAATTTCTTCATCCACCAATTAATTCCGAGCTACCTGTTGGTCTCACTGACGGGGCCAGAGTTCCACAGACGCGAGGCCATTTCTTCTCTTGCTAAGCTCACGCTTTTGGCGCTCGTGTCCACGACTATCCAAGAAAATGACGCCGAGCCTGACCCAAGAAAGGAGGACGCGGATATGGCTATCGTGCGCAAACTCATGGTGGACATTATTTCAAAAATTTTACGGGAGACGATTCACGAAACCACAAATATAACTCGCGTTTACTCGAAGATTCATGACATTTTCGATTTGTGCTCCTGCTTGCTTTCTGCCAAGTTCAGGGAATTGTGCTACCCTTTACTTAGCAAATCTGCGACAAAGTCCGATCAATTTTACGTGGCTTCTGCCTTCATCGATTCACATTTGGGAAACCAAATTGCATCGGTTATCTCCAACATTGACTTGAACTTCCCCGAGGTTAGCAAAGTGATTAACACAGGATTGAAAACCCTTTCGAGTCTTGCGAAGATCAAGTTGGCAAACGCAGATCTCTTTGAGACTGCCTTTTCAGGAGATAAGGATGACGAGGATATCGACGAGGAGGAGGACAGGGATGAAACTCCCGATTTGTTCCGTAATTCAACTTTGGGGATGTACGATCTCGATCTCGAGAGCGAAGAAGAAGAGGAGTTTTATCAAGACCAAGCCATGGGCCCATTATCCGAGTCCGACATGTCGGAAGATGAGTCCGACGATAGCGATGAGATGAGCTATTCCGACATGGATTCAGAGGTTGAAGAGGGAGAGTTGGTGGAGGATGACCAAGGTATTGAAGAAGGCTACGAGGGCTTTGATAGTGACGATAGCGAAAACAACATCAGTTTCATCGAAGATCTTGATATTCATTCTGCGGATGGCTCGGACTTCAATTCGGAAGCGTCTGAATTCAATGGCTTCGAGAGCAACGGCGATGTTTCTGAAGATGAGGGCGATGACGGTGACGATGACGACGAAGACTTTTCTGATGATGATGAGATGGAATACACCGAAGCTGAACTTGATGGATGGGAGGAAGCTTTCGCCGACCTTCCAGAGCTGGGCGGCTCGAACGAAAGAGTCCGTTTCGGCGACATACCCGGAGAGGAAGCAGAAGATGGCACCCGTTTTGACTTTGACTCGGAAGGCCGCAGCGAGTCCGAGTTGGAGGATGATATTGGTCCTGAAGCTGTCGGCAGCCAGGCCAGAACCACACGCGAGTCTATTACATCGTTTTTTAATGCGCTCCGTCCAATGGGTCTGCCGATTTTATCCTTGAATCCATCTGGAATTCTCGCTGGGTCTATTCAAATTGGTTCCAATCGGACCAACGATCTGGCGTTTCCACAACTTGATGCCGCTTTTCAGGCGCTTCTTACGCTGGAGCAACTGAAAAGTTCAGTCGACCATATGCTTATAAGGTCGAGTGTTGAAAGATGGGCCGGAACTTTTTCATTTTACTTCCGTCGGTTCGAGACTGTGTTTTTGGAAATGGCCCGATCGAAGCTCAAGGAGCAAATTAGCACCAGCAGCTACGAAATTTTCAAGAGGAAAGCCGAGGAAAGAGAACAGCAGCGCCAAAAGAGACAGGAAATGCTAAAGAAGAGGAGAGAAGAAGCTTCACGCAAGCGAGAGGCCGAGTTGAGAGAGCGCGAGGCAGCTCAAGGACCTACGGAAGCAGAGCCTCGCGAGCCAGTCATGCTTTGGATTGGTAATCGCGAGGTTGACATTAGCGGAACCGATATCGACCCCGAGTTTTTTGAGGCTTTGCCGGATGATATGCGAGAAGAGGTTTTCACGCAACACATTCGAGAGAGAAGAGCAAACGCCAATAGCACAGGAGGCGAGGCTCGAGAGATTGATCCCGATTTCCTTGACGCCCTTCCCGAGCAAATAAGGAACGAGATTTTGCAGCAGGAGTCTATGACGAGAAGATTCAGCAGTGAAGGGTTTGGATTATTCAGAGATGAAGATGAGCTCGATTCAGAGATGGAAGAAGAGTATGAATTGGCTGAGGTCATGGAGGAAGATGGGACAGGCGAGGCACACAATGAGAATACTACAGAGAGTGAACAAATTGTGGTGCCAGCGAAGAAAAAGAAGTCGTTCTCTGTCCCTTTGATAGACCGTGCTGGTGTTGCGAGCTTGATCAAACTCTTGTTCTTACCCAGACCAATCAATCAAAGGGAGCACATTTACCTGACTCTCGTCCTGATTTGCAACAACAAGCTGACCAGAGCTGATGTTGTCAGCATGCTCATCGCCGTTTTGCATGACGGCCTAGTCAGTCAAAAGGCGTTGGAGAAGATGTTTTCTCAAGTGGCATCTAAAGCCAAAAAGAATGACCAGCAAATTGTGTCAGAAAGCTTTCCCATCGGGTGTACGCCTATATCCATCGGCGTACAATTAATCGAGGCGCTTTTGTATTTGTTGGAAAAAACACCTGCGTTGAGGTTGTTTTTACTCACGGAGCATGAAAACAGTTTCCTCACGAAGAAACATTTGAAGAAGTTTAGGCTCAAGAAAACATCGCTTTGTGAGGACAGATTTCCCATCAATTTGCTTTTCAGGCTCTTGGACAACCCACTTTTGAGCGAAGAGCATCTTTTCATTGACTTGCTTTCTAACGTTTTGAACTATGCAACCAGGCCATTGTTGATGATGAGAGACACGAAGAAACCGACGCCAGCATCCTTTTCCACAAACTTTATTCCCGATCGTAATTTGCGTCTGATCATCAAAATATTGGCTTCCAACGAGTGCGTGAACTCTACGTTCCGGAGCACAATCAGTTGCATGCACCACCTTTCGCTGCTAAATAATGCTCAAAATGTGTTTTCGACTGAACTTTCGGAACGGGCCAGTGAACTTGGGGATCTAATCGTCAAAGATCTTGAAACTTTGACCGGGGAGTTGGCAGACACGTCGAAAAATGATGCTCATGACAACAAGGTCGTGAGTAAGTTTACAGCTTCGAGTTCAGACCAAGCCAAGTTGCTTAGAATTTTGACGGCTTTGGATTATATGTACGAGAGCCAGAAAAGAGATCACAAATCTGATGGCCCGAAGGAAGAACTCGACAGATTGAATGGACTATACAAACACCTTCAGTTGGGAACTTTGTGGAAAGCACTCAGTGACTGCTTGAGAATCTTGGAGGATAACATTGAACTTTCCCATGTTGCGACTGCGTTGCTCCCCTTGATTGAAGCTCTCATGGTGGTCTGCAAACATAGCAAGGTCAAAGAATTCCCAATCAAGGATGTGATGAAGTATGAAGTGAGGAAGATTGATTTCACTAAGGAGCCTATCGAGAGTTTATTCTTCTCTTTCACTGATGAACACAAGAAAATTCTCAATCAAATGGTGAGATCGAATCCTAATCTTATGAGTGGGCCTTTCAGCATGTTGGTGAAGAATTCGAGGGTATTGGAGTTCGACAATAAACGAAACTACTTCAGCAGACAGCTTCATGACGGAAAGGAGCCTAGCGCAAAAATGAGTGTGAGCATCCGTCGTGAGCAAGTTTTTCTTGATTCATACAGGGCTCTTTTTTTCAAGTCAGTCGAAGAGTTCAAGAAAGCACATTTGGAGATAAACTTCAAGGGTGAGGCGGGAATTGATGCTGGTGGTGTCACCAGAGAATGGTACCAGGTTTTATCTCGTCAGATGTTCAACCCTGACTACGCATTGTTCACTGCAGTTGCGAGTGATGAGAACACCTACCACCCAAACAGAACATCGTACATCAACCCCGAACATTTGTCATTTTTCAAATTTATCGGGCGCACAATTGGGAAAGCGATTTACGATGGTTGTTTCTTGGATTGTCACTTTAGTCGCGCGGTGTATAAGAAGATTTTGGACCAGTCTGTCTCGCTCAAAGACATGGAGAGTTTAGACTTGGAGTACTACAAGTCCTTGATCTGGATGCTTGAGAATGACATTACTGACATCATTACGGAGGACTTTTCCGTTGAGACTGATGATTATGGCGAGCACAAGATCATTGATCTTGTTCCTGACGGAAGAAACATTCCCGTGACAGAAGAAAATAAGCAGGATTACGTCAGGCTCGTTGTTGAATACAGATTGCAAACTTCTGTCAATGAGCAAATGCAAAATTTCATCACTGGATTCCATGAGATTATTCCGCGGGAATTGGTGGCTATTTTCGACGAGCAAGAGCTCGAGTTGTTGATCAGTGGCTTACCTGACATTGACGTGCAGGACTGGCAGAATAACACCAACTACAACAATTATTCTGCGTCATCTGAGCAGATTCAGTGGTTCTGGAGGGCCGTAAAGTCGTTTGACAATGAGGAAAGAGCAAAATTGTTGCAATTTTCAACGGGCACGTCGAAGGTGCCATTAAATGGGTTCAAAGACTTGAGGGGCGCGAATGGTGTGTGCAAGTTCAGTATCCACCGTGACTACGGGGCCAAGGACAGATTACCTTCCTCGCACACGTGTTTCAATCAAATCGATTTGCCTGTGTATGAGTCCTACGAGACGCTCCGCGGGTCGTTGTTGCTTGCGGTTTCCGAGGGCCACGAAGGCTTCCAGCTTGCGTAATGATATACAGCAAAATACCACGCGTTTAGTGTATAATTGTCTATATTATAATCACAACTTTATCTATCACCGCGTCTCCATTCTGGACGCCCAGGCCTCTAGGCCTTCCGAGGATTCGAGTGTCGAGACTAATTTATAGTTCTCGGCATTCACTTTCTCAGCTTCTTCGTTATACAAGCCGCATTCGGCAATGAAGTCACGAGGCTTCATGGTGATTCTGCCCTTCTTTTTGAACACGTATTTCGTGATGGCCACAGCGCTTAGTTTGCCGCCGGGAAGCTCGAATTTCAGCATCACATAGAGCCATTTGTGGTCCCATGCAAACACATTCAGCACCACTGAATACTGCTGGAAAACCTTGATTTCCTTCTTGAATGCACACTGTATCGTGCCCACAGGAACATAGGGACAATTCTGGAGCGATTTGCGGCGAAATTCGCCCGTTTCGTTTTGCCAGTATTTCAAAAATAGCGTCTGGAAAATCAGACACACAAAGTGGGTGCGGGCAATGTCCAAGTCCACCAAATACGTCGAGTTCGATTTGTGAAGGTACATGTCGATTTCCAACGGAGACGCATATGTGTGGTAGGCCACGGCCCTGAAAACATCAAGTTTTTTCTCGCCAAACCCATACGTGTTCTTTTTCGTCTTAAGATATTGTCTTTTTTTGAAGATAAGATGCTTGAATATGTACAGATAGAAACGGAGTGGGTATGCCAACGGAAGCGATTTGTATGTGGATAAAAGGAAGAGCACAAGTGCGGTTTTCAACGCCAAACCGAACATCTTAAAATTGCAATTGAATGAGTTTCAGAAAAAGAGACAAAACAGCGAAAGTTAAACGTTTATTAGAGAGACTGTGTTGGGTCTGGATTATGGCCTGTGATAGTGGTTTTTCGCTCGACTCATTTCCTATCTCGACTCATATCCTGCACACAGACGAACCGAGGGCTAGTTACATATTCCGGCTGGGGTGTCCCGTTTCTGCCGAGCCGAGATTTGCAGCCGGTGCTCCCGGTGAGAATGTTGACATTTGTGAATGTATCAAAATATTGCACTGATAAACGAAACTATTTTGAAACACTTCGATTTTGCACACTGATGGTGGTGTCAAAAACGCCACAATATCGATGAGTTTAGTAACGTGGTTTATCACCATGGAGTGTCGGAGTTAAGCTCAAGCTATCCCGGAGATAACCGGTAGGGCGCTCGTTTAGTCTTGGGGTCAAAAAACAGAAGAGCGCTCAATCCAGCCAATAACATCACCAGTTTTGTGAATTGCTCGTGAGCCAAATCACGCGAAGATGCTGGTTTTGAAATCGATTTAGCTCAAAAAGCGCCGCTTTGATACTGCTATCACCGAAGGTACTTTCGGCGCGAAAGATCGGTATTGGAAACAACATGCTAGCCTGCCTTGAACCCATCGAAACCGCGGATGAGGGTAAAATCTGGATGGCAGATTGACGTGAATACACGAAAATACTTTACGTGTGATTTTTGAACAAATGTGTCCATTGTCGGGGTACGTTCTATGCGCTCGCACGCCAAGGTCGGCCAGGGTGAATTGACTCACTAATATATTTCATCGAAAAGTACGCCAAGAATCGTTTGTTCTATCTCGTTCACAGAGCAATTCGATAACTATTTTCTAGTTCACGCCCTGGACACTTTTATACCCCTTCATGCCTGTTCTGCTTAAAGTCAATGGATCTGAAATATCGTACGACCTGTTGATTGCCTACTCAAATATCGATATCGTTCAACACATATGGAACTGAGCCTGTAGATACGTTTAAAACACGAAGATCCCTCAAAAACTTCTTCTACACCCTACTGTTTTCTCATAATTGTCGTTTCTTGTCTATCATAACTATTTTGGTGAATCTACTTCATGTGCTCACACAGTCTGGTGTCCACATGGGTCGTAAGCCATTCGTCCACCGTGGCGAACTGTTTCTGACACAGCGCACAGCGGCCGGCGCTCGTGGCACGCTCGCTCTTACGCGTGCCGCCAGGGTAGTCAAAATGGATCGCCTTGAGATGGTTTTTATACGTGTCGCACCGAGAAAATATACCCAGCGAATGCGAGCACTGGTCCGCGTTTCCGGCCTTGAAGGGGCACCGGAACTGGCCGCTGTCCGTGCCTGTTTCCTTCCAGTGGCATTTGTGGTGGCGAAATAAGTCGTTGGGCCGGGCAAAGCCGCGGTTGCAAACATCGCACACGTGCGGCCTTGCGGTCGGGTTCAAATGCGTCAGTTTGTGTGTGGCCAAGTTCAGGAAGTAGAGGTGACACTCAGGGCACTGGCGCTTCTTGCGGCGCTTCATATCGCGCGGCTCGGGCGACCTGGTGGCGTCAGCAGGTGGCAATGTCGCGGGTTCGATGTGGCGTTCCCTGAAAACGGCGGTTTCTCCGTCAAAACTGGGCCGTTTGAACCCGTTTTTCGTGTCTGCCAAGGGGGACGGCAGCAGCAGCCGGCGGGAGTTCGAGGGCAGCGGCTGCTGGATGAGTGGCGCAAATGAAGCCTGGGAAGGCGCGATTCCGGGGAATCCGTTTTGCGCGGCAAACGCGGCCGAGAGTGGCGACACGCCGCCGTACGCGGTTGGTTTCAGCTGGTGCGTGTATTCGGCAAGTCCTGTGTAATTTCCAGAGGAGGGGATCGACTGTAGCCCTGAAAAAGGAGGTGTTTGTTGGCCCGAGGAAGTGTATATAGCCGGTGGCAAAAACGCCTGGTTGTAGAAGTTACCGCTGGGCCCCGAGACCAGCCCGTGGCTCAGGGCGATGAAGGGTGCATGAGTGAGACTCTGGGCAGCCAACAGCGGCGACAGCAAGCCGTGTGTGTGTCGATTCCCGCCAATGGAAGGTTGTGGAAGCAGTGGTGGGAACTCCAAGGCGAGTGTGTTAATCGAGGGAAGGCGGCACTCGACTTTATTTGACATGACTGTGTTATGCGGTGTGTGAAGAAGGGTATAAGTGTTTCAAACGTCGAATTTGGGCTTATTTTGGCCGATTTTTCACAGATAGTGTTGGTTTTCGGAGAAGGCGAAAGAAGTCCGGGCCGAGTCGATTAGTATGGCGGTGGAACAGTAGAAGAAATACTGCTTGATATAAAGATGCAAAAGAGCCACGCAGATGGATTGTTCTAAAAGAAAGAAAGAGTGTCTAAATTGGAAAGATTACTAAATCTCAGAAAGTGCCTGCCTGGCATCTTCATGGCGGACGCTCGGCTATATACTTGGCGAAGTTTGCAATGATCCGACGCATCCGCACGGGCCCGTTTGCACGATCGGGACGGCTGATACATGAGCCCGCTATAGCCTTGCCGCGGCCCGTGCAGGCATGGCACTTTGGGTGAATCGGCCCGGGGAAAAAGCCGCATTGGCCATGATGACAAATGGCACGTGACCACGTTAGTAATAAGGCCTTGCCCGGCCAGAAATGATAGCATATAGACCAGTGTAAAGAACAGCACCAAGGATTCAAATTCAATTCTTTTCGATCAAGATTCACAAACAATATGATTGTGCCCTGAAATCGTTTTGTATCTTGCACTGCTCCTGCATCATGAAAATGAAAATTACGTTAAGCTTCAGAACGCAGTCTTGGCACGGTATGTTTTTAGGGGCTATGGGCGAACGCGCGGGGCCACGGCGGCGGTGGGGCAGATCCGTGGAGGCCACGCTCACACGAACCCCTATCCATTGCGCGGCGGTGTTTACGAACAAGCGCAAGTGCGGCAAGTGACGTTGCTCCTGCAGATAAGCCGCGCAAATTCCCTTTTGGGCGCTTCCCCGAATGCTCGGCTCGGATATCACACTTAAATCCCGCGCGGACGCTCGACGGGCCCAACAGGCGGGCCGATTGTATGCGGCTTCCGGATCGGACGGAACCCCGAATCACCTCCTATTGCCACTGAACTTGTTTGAAGATCGTAACATCCAGGATTCGATGGACACGTAAAACATGGAATTAAGAATCGAGGTTGATTCTTTTAAAACAACCCTTCTCATTTCTGGGCATCGAAAATGTGTAAGCCTGGGAATTCTCTTTACGAGGAAGGATTGCGCCAGGCACGGTCGCGGCAACCTGTGTTTACGCCTAATGCCGCGAGAAAGTATTTTGGGAACCAGCCGTGCGTAAAAGGCAGAAAAAAACAAAAAAAACATTTGCGCCCTTGCGTCGAGATCCGGGGTATCAGCAGCCAACAAACGGGCCGGTGCCCCAAAGCGGTGAATGAATAGGGGTCCTGGCAACCACAACATCAAAGAACTTTTTTTTTCTCTTTAAATCAATTGCCTTTGTCATTTCAAAAAACTTGAAGCAGTTTGAATCGCTTAGAGCAGTGCAAATTCTAGAAACCATAACTCACTCTTGCTGTTTCCACCCCAATGATTGGGTCGTGCGCGTGCCGAAACATATGATCAGACAAAACGTGGCTCACTATGAATTAAGGTACAACATTCAGGGCACGGTTGCATTTCACTATCAGTATACTCACGTTTTTGAAAACCACAAAAGTGAAGAAAAGTAATTGAAACACTATATGTTTCATACCTATAAAGAGCCTCTCGTGGACGCTTTTCCCTCAATTACTCACTGGGACTCGTCACCTAACGCCTGTGATTACCCACCCCATATTTCGTATGGTCGACTTCCAAATTAATGTCCTTTTATCCGAGTCGTCTTTTTCTCGATCGATTCCAATACTCAAAGGTATATGGTCATGCTTGAGCTAATCGAGGAAATGAATGACCCCCGTTTCCTCGTATTGTTGGGAACTTTTAGCCGCGGGTTTGACGTGCAGCCGCGCGTGTTTTGCCTCATAAATCATTTCCGTTTCTGACTCGGCGCCGGGGAAGGCTTCACGGCGGTCGGCACCAAAATCTTGGTGGCCCTCCACTTTTTTTTGGCAAAAAGTAAAAATTTCACCATGAAAGTCTCTTGTTTTTTCTGATCGTTGAATTTGTAAAGTTTTGGAGGTAATATGTCGACAAATAATCAATCACCAAACGCATGAATCCCTTTGGCGACGGTATTCTACGCTCTACCATTGTCGGCCTGCGGTGTTTATCTCCTTCAGTGCAAGGCCTAATAAAGATGTGTGTATCTAATAAAAACCGAAAGCCTGGTCAGAGAATAAGTCTTGCCTTATTTACAAAACACATTCCTGAGAGAATGCTTCTCAGATCAAATATGCGCCTTCTACAATCCAGAACTGGGTGCATTTTTTTAACTCTTATTTTTGCCCAAAAGATGCGCATTACATAAGCAAATTGTACTGCATGACAATTACATGATTTTGACGGGTCTAGCGCAGATATGATTAATTATTATTATATACTTTGTGTAGGTACGGGTCGTACGCATACGCAGACCGGTACCTCGGAGACTCACGCTGAAGAAAGCCGATGTATGGATCCAGCGAATGAACATGGCCATGGAAAGTCAAGAATCTCGCATGTCGTGAAGCGGCATTTCTTGCAACAACCACTTACTTGATAAAAAGCCACCCTCAGAACTCTTCTGTGAGAGTCTTCTCCAAGAATTCACTATGCACTACCATGCTTTCAACCACTGAGCTTTTTATGCCTTTCTCGAGCGGACTTTGGACGAGTCTACTGCGGAGGATTTACCGACAGACACAGTCTCAGCTTTTTTCGCCGCGGCCTTCTTGCCGGAGCGGTACACCTTGATGTAGAAGGAAATGAACAACACCAAGTAGCTGGTCAAGATCAAGCAGCCGTAAAAAGCAGCCAATTCTGAGCCGTAGCAATCGCCCATATGCGGCAACGACTTGAAGTACTTGAACGCAAAATGGGTGTAAGTGGCGAGGTACACAAAGCCCAAGTCCAACACAAACTGGATGATCTGGAACCGCGTGACCCACTCCTTCCACCACACGCGGATACCCCTGGCGCTTAAGAAGTAGTAGAAATACATCACTACATGCACGCCCAAATTGAGCGTGATCGGCACCCACTCCACCGAAGTCAGCCCAACCAACTGCGTGTAGCATAACAACGCCGTGGCACCGTGGTGGTACACGTGCAAGAACAACAACTTCTTTTTCTTCAACACCAAGAAAACCGTGTCGATCAACTCCCAATATTTGGTCAAATAATTGAGGTAGTATAACGTGACCAAGCGCGGGGCAAACGCGTCGCGGTGGCAGATAGCGTAATAGAGGCCGTGGCGCCACCAGATGGGCACCAACTGCTCGACGGCTAGCAACAAAAGCACCAAACTGGCCAAGGTGAGCCCCAAGTTATGGATCTGGAACAACACGTTGAGTTTGAGCGCAGGCACGCCCATTTTCGCCAGCACAAACCGCCCGCCGAAGATCATGGTGTAGTACACGGCGATGATCGATAACGCCTGCCATCCGTTGGCCAAGAACGTGCGGTTGTGAACAAAGTCAAACTGCTCGGCCGGGTAACCGGCAAATTTCTCGAACACGGCGGAAAAAAGCGGCCAGAGGTGGAGGCCGAAGGGGCGGTCCACGCTGGGCACGCCCCACTGGAGCACAGGCTCGTGCGTGAAGATCTGCGCGGTCTCGGCCATTCTGGAGGTTGTGGCTTTTGCGTGGTTGGAAAAGAGATTCGAAAGTTTTTCTCGCGTAGTTAGGAGAGAAAAAGTGTGTTGTTGGCGTGCGCGTGCGCATGCTATGCAGGACTTGTCATGGTGATGGCACGGTTCTAGGTGAGAGTAGGGCCCAGCAATTGCATCAAATTTCAGCGGTTTTCAAAAATTTAATCACATAACTGTTTCTAGGCTGTGACTAAAATATGAAATAGTCCTCTCATGCGTATCCACGATGCTCGTGCGTGCGCCGGTCGGGTACTTCGGAATGACAAACGTCACCATTGCGGGTCACGTGACCCGCACCTCGGTTGCGAAATTGCACCCGCTCACCGTATTCGTGGAGGGACATCCCTTCAACATCTTAAGTGACCATATTCAGAAACATTAGTTCCTGGTATTGACTTGAGAGGGTAACGATTTTCTGACACGATTTTTTGGGTGAAGCAGTTTCCGCTTTACCAAATCCGGAAGTGCACGTGATCCAGTAGAAGGCTTTCAAGTACACTAAATCTATGAGACCAAGAACGCAGCCAAAAACTCTACAGATATTTTGAGGTTCACAAAAGTTCCTTCACTTTTCTAGTGATATTTTTTTGAAATTTCTTCACGTGAGAAATCCATCATGCATGTTTGAACATAGAATACAGTTAAAACTATGTTCATGATATAGCTGGCATTCGTACACTTCTTGTCTCGAAAAGTGAATTCTTCGATGTCGCTATTTTCTAGTAAACTTCGAAAATTTACAATTAAACAAAAATCTTCCAAACGCAAAGGCTCTTATTGAATTGCTACGATATCTGATTCAAGATTCAAGATAGATAAAAAAGTTGGATCATTTTAGCTGGGCTATCCAAATCGTCAATGGTAAGGACCTACATCAGTACATCGAAGGATATCGATCACATTTCGGGCTTCATTACGAACTTAAAAAGGAAACGTTGAATGTTATTCTCTGAAATTTCTGGTGGATATTTGCTTGTTTCGATTTTCTTCTAGAATGGTCGTGTATTCTTGAATCATCAGGCGAGAAATGACTTTTAGTCAACGTTAAGCTCGCTTTTGGGCCGCGACTCACAAGTAGTCAATCGGAGTTAACAGAAAACCGCGCTCGATATTGATTGCTTATCTCCGCGTACCCAAGGCTAAACAGAAGATGGCAATTCGGTGCTTTTCTTTTTGCCGTTTTCTTTTCCCAGCATTCAAAGAGCGCCTTTCTGAAATTATCTCGGTCTATAGGTTGACCTTTGCTATGTACGGGGAGACTGGGGTGGGTACGTAGCGCGACGTAGACGTATCATATGCTCATAATGTCCCTTCTATAAGGGCTAGCAATTTAATCAGTTGACATATTTACATTATATGCTTAGCAGCCCACGTAGCAGGTTTCATTTCGAGCTTTTGTCTCTAGCACTTGGTCATTTCTCCCTCAGCTCTCACTTAGCAGCTTGTTTAGGCTTCAAGTTCAAGAAGTCGATCGACACAATGAT
Source organism: Metschnikowia pulcherrima (assembly GCA_009746055.1). Lineage (NCBI taxonomy): Eukaryota > Fungi > Ascomycota > Pichiomycetes > Serinales > Metschnikowiaceae > Metschnikowia > Metschnikowia pulcherrima. The sequence continues at coordinate 1,299,473 of VFXK01000001.1, forward strand.
GTCGTACCCGTTCTCTTCGCAAGCGTACAACGCCTCGTGCTCATTTGAATGAAGGTATCTGATATTTTCGCCCACCAAAGCGCGGATCAAGACCGTGCTCTCCAAGTCGCGGATTTCAATGAAGCCTGGGTCAAATGCTAGTAAATAAGGGTAGAACAAAGCTATGTTTTGTGGAGTGCCTTCCCAGAATATTCCCCAATCGTGCTTAGTTCTCCAACCATTCCTGTTGATGAAGAAGGAAAATTCACTGTAACTTAAAAGGAAGTTTTTGTCAAGCCTATGGATGGCAAGCGGTGTCACACTTTCGCGCTGTGTGGCAAAGTCTAACGAAGGGTCGGCCTCATCGAGAATTGACTCCTTCTTGCCTGCTTCAAGAGACAAAATCTCGAATCCTTTTGTACACCCGATACACAATTTCGTTTTCAAAAACGAGATCAGGACTGGGTCCGAAGTGAATGTAATTTCACGAACTTCAAGTCTCTTGTTTTTATTCTTGTTTTTGTCAAACGGGTTCGTAGGTTCAACAATGTTAATAGCCCTCGCATTGCCGCTTTTTACAGCACAGAGAAGAAGTTTCCCATCACAGACACCGGTCTTGAAGAAGGAAACGTGGTTCAAGATGATTTTGCCACTTCGAGTATTCTTCACGTGATCCAAAGAGTCTGTGCACGATAAGTCAAACTCATAGAGTGTTTTGTCGGAAAGAACTAAAACTTTGGAATACTCTACCAACACCTCTAGTTGCGTCACGTACGGCTTGCTGATCACCATTGTGGGGTCTGAACATATCTTTTCAGTTGAGGTCATGCTGATTGATCGTACAGTAGACACCCACACACCGGAGTCAGTTCCATACATCAATTTTTTGCCTCCATAGCAAGGCACTGCACAGTTGATTCTGTTGTTTCCAGTGAAGCGCCTCGTCTCGTACTTGCAAATTGAGAATACATCATGCTTTGCGATGAGCCGTTTTTGCTGTTGTTGAACCTGCAGCAAGACTTGATTTTGGTTTGTGATATCATCAGCAAAAAGCGACACGTGCACCGGGTTGCTGCCCAAGCCGAAAAAGTTCAACTGCATCTTTGGTTGCGACGACGATACAGGATTGTACGGTGACGGTTCAGGTTTGTTTTTCAAACCAATATCAGAGACAAGAGACCCATCTTCTCTATGCGGTAATAAGGATTTGAATGTGGGAGAATCATAGCCACTGTTCATAAACAAAAGCGGGAGATAAACAGGGCGCTCAAACACTTTGTGCACCTCTCTTTTATTCTGGATCTTGTGCTTTACCATGAGCAAAGCATGCTCAAACAAGTAGAGATCAATCTTCTCGTTGTCCCTCTTTCTGCTCAACGTGACTTGGTAAATGATCCTATTGTTGTAATTCAACTTGAAGTTGAACCTTTCTTCCAAAGTTTGTCTGCCCAAAAGACGATGCAACACCATAATCTTGTGTCGATCAGTGGCTTCACCAGTCTGTACATTGATACGCGTCAATACCTTCTCAATCTCTTCTTTTGCCTTTAGGAGGTTCTTGTAGTCAGGAGAATCCTCCTTTGTGTTTTTGAGAATCCCGCTCACTAAAAGCTGATACCGTGCCGGCCTCTGCACACCTTTGATGAGGAAGGAAGAAAAGTCCTGCTTTCTCGATTCGGGTTTTTTCTCAATCGCCTCAAGAAACCGGGCGTATTTGAGGTTCACCTGCTGCTGTCGCTCGTGCTCGAAACTGGCGAAAACTTTGTTTCCAGAATACTTGATGAAAGGCTCGAAACTGCCCACAAACAGAAGCAAAACATCGCCCACTGATTCCACAACAGGTTTCTGCTGTTGCTGCCGCAAAGTCAATGCCTCGCTCAAGCTTTTTGCAAGCCGGAGCAACTCGCTGACCCCGCCAAAGACCGTTCTTATGAATGCATCGCGCTCTCTCTCTGGAATAATGTTGTTCACTGGATTTCGCAATGGCATGATGTAGAAATCGGTCATGAATTCCAAGTCCTTGACGTAATCACGCTCCGTGTAGATCAATTCATAGATAAGCTCTTGGCGCATTTTCTCATGTTTGTCCAACTGATCTAAGACCGTTTGATCGACGGTTTCGTGCCATAACGTTTTTGTTGCCTCTGTATCGTGTAATGAGAGCCTCAGTACAGCCCGCTTCAAGCCACCCCTAGGTTTCATATTAAGCCGCGCCTGCTGCTCTAGCCGCCGGGGACACGCTATCAGGTAACACAAACGGTTGCGACTGCACGTGGGCAGGTAACAGTCAGTCAAAATCGTAAACACACCATTCACACCCGACAGTTCAGTGAAGTTTTTCTCGCCGGCTTTGTTAAGACTAGTGAAACTTCCCTGGACGCCCTCAATTGGTGAACCTGGCGGGTAGTTCGAAACAGGGTATGGTGCCGACGCGCTATTCTGGTTATACAGCGTCCTGTTAGAGTTAGCACCGCTGTTTTCGTCGAAAAACTCAACGTCGCTATACACATGCGTGAAATTATACACCTCATGCGCAGAGTCACGCAAGCGGTGGTTATATGTGGCATCATGAAAGAACTTCTGTGCGTCGAGTGCACGGCCCAAAAGTAGCGCCAAATTGCGATCATTTGTGCGAATAATGCTGCAAATAACGTCAATTGCCGCCTTGCCCGTGAAGGAGTCGTGGTACTCCAACCCGTCCTTCATATTAATTGTAAGAATCATACCCTCTTTGAAAGCTTTTGCAACCCTCGATAAAAACGCTGGGTACACGGCGGGCTTTCTATGACCCTGTGGAATAGATTTCATGGTGGCCAAAGTCAGCTGCAGAGCAGTTCTTTCTTTCTGTAGCGACGTCAGACTAGAAAACTTTTTGGTTGAAAGCGACGAAAGCTTGCTCAAGGAAGTAAGCGATTTCGACGAAAACGAAAAGCTGTGTGACGACCCGCTCAGCACTGATCGCTGATTGCCGCTCGGCACAGGCTGATTGGCCTGGTTCACAACCGGCTGCTGCCCCGTCAACGATTTCGTACGTGCCTCGCGCAATTCTTTATCCTTACGGAGCCGCTGCATCTGAAGCGTTTCGGCGTTGTAAATAGGCATTGACGGCAGCGTGACCACGCGGCGATTCTCGGGCGGGTACCCTTGCGGCACGTTTCTGGACAGCGTGAATGCGTGAGACCCATGCTGATCCTCCGCACCAAACTGGGTAGCCACACCAGCGGGTATTTGCTGCATGCGCAGGACATGCATTGGCAGCTGGCTTTGCATGCTTGCCACATGCCTTGGCACATTTGTTGGCTGCTGTTGAAATTGGGTTTGACTTTGAGGTAACAAGCCCGCAGCGTTCAGTGGATGAGGCTGCCACTGGCTGTTATGTGTGTCACGGCTCTGAAACTCCTGCTGAATGGGCAAATTTGGGTGACTCAGATGACCCAGATGGTGCTGGTGCTGGTAATGTTGCTGCATTTGCTGAGTGGGCGGTTTTCTCTTGATCGGCTGATTTGGCCTGAAGTCGGGCACTGATTTGTGGTGCTGCAAAGACGGAGAGCCCTGTCGCGACAGTTCGCCCAATCTATTGTGTGGCACATGATCAGCCTGTTGTGGCGTAGAATTCGAGGGAATGACTCCATTTGCAGACGCCGCATCGATGCTATATGCTGCATAATAGTCGTTCGGGCTCTGAGGCGGACTTGTGTAGCTTAAACTGCTTGCAGACTGGTTGTGTGACGTCGGGTACGGCGCAAAGTTACTCTTCACGGGACTCCCATCATGATGATTGAACATGGGCTGCAGCGTGGGCCCAGATGCAGCACCTGCGTACGGCAGCGATTTGGCAGGGACAGGAGGTGGTTGAGGCTCATGCTTTGGGCTCTGATGACGGTCGTGGTGGTGATGATGGTGGTGTCCATGATGGTGGCCGTCCACGTGACCCCTCACGCCGGCGGCTGCAGGCAGGTATGAATGAAACGCCAGGGCATTGGAATCTGTGTTGTGTCGGCCATCGGGCGATCCCGGGTGGGCCACTGCGCTCATCATGGCCAGCGGTATGAGGTGCGCTGGAAGACTGAACTCGCCGTGGGGCGGGCTCGCCGATGACCCGGAATGGACTGGATTTTTCGGGCGTGACATAGCTGCGGCTTTTGGTTTGTATAAGTCCGAAACTCAAGCCGTGAATGAATGTCGAGCCCGTTGCCGGTCGGGATATGTCGGTGTCTGCGTGGAAAATGCTTGGCCACGAAGAATACGGCGGAATTTGAACTAGCGAGTGGGGCCCGGTGTGTCGAGCCTGAAAGGTCTTGAATATATAAGGACGTGGTGAGGAAGAGGGAAAAACGCGATTCGGTGGGGTGCCCGAAAATGAGTCCTGGGGTGGAAAAAGACCGGCGTAAGTCCACCTTGTGTGCCGATGAAAGTCTCACGCTTGCGTGGAGACAGCAAAAAAAAAAAAGAGCCTACTGGCCGCGGCGTATGTTACGGATGGGCGAGCGTGCGGACCGGACAGCACAGGCGGGAAACAGCGTGGTTGAAACCATAAGCATTTTTCATTTTCTGACTTTACTGGGCTGATGAAAAGTATCAGAGATTGTTGAACCCCGTTTATGAGCTTGAATTTTAGTAAAGATTTCATGACGACAAGTTTTATCGCTTGCGGTGTTTTCATGACAGATCTATGAAGCGGCCGCCGCCTCTCAGGTTAATGAATGCAAATAAAAAACCGCCCCCGCCTAGGTGCGATCTCACAGCGCGATTCAAGAATAAAGCAAGGATTGAGAAATAGCTAAAGCCGAAAAGCATACCCACATATAGTAATAAGGTTGGTGTACTGCACATTGGATGTGTTTGAGGCAGCAAACACTTGAGCACTTTAAGTAATTAGCTCTTACATCTCAGGCGATCCAGATAACCTCAATTCTTATGGGTATGTGTATTTGATCATGTCTGTGGATGGGGCAACCAGCTGCGCGAAGGTTATCATGAGTGCGTTCACACACTCAGACTGAAGCAAGTTTATGAAGGGGAAACCAAGAATTACGACGCAAACATGAAGAAAGGCAAGAGGTACGAAATCAAAAGCCGATTAAGTGTACGCATGCGTCTATTTTGCTTTTTAAATCCACTTGAAACACTGAGTATGGATTATTTCGTGTGGCTTCTGAAGATTATTAGACTTCGGAATGACCGGCAGCGCGGCGCGTGCGGGCGCAGCAGAAAGCCTTGATTGTCAGTTAGTGAAATTGAGTGAACAGTCATGAACAGACATATAATTAAAAAAAGCTGATTTTGGTTATTTGTGATGTTCTTGGATGGAAGTTAGATTGAGAGGTCGAGGATATTTACAAGTTACACGATTCCCCGGCCTTTAGAATTCTTGATTTGCACCCACTGACTATTCAAATCGGGCAGGTATGACCACATTCGCCTTGAGCCCAATTGAGGTAATTTTTGGGGTAGCTCCTTGATATCAGGCCTCTTTCGTGCCACACTAAAAAGAGCTGCATTTATGGCCGCTCTGTTGACTGATGTGTTGTTGATAAAGTCAACATATCAAATGGACAGGCCAGTCACGTGCACGCACACGTGATCTGGGACCACACGGGACTTGGTCCCCACAAGTGGCTCTTAAAATCAGGCACGCAATTTTTGCCATGACTTGAAGCACAATGATGCTTATGAGATAGTCGCCCACCCGGTTATCATCCGTGCACCATTGGATTTAAATGTCTAAAGATTATCTGAAGTTTATATCCTGCATATAAAGTCCCACCCTCGTTTTATGGCCGCAGCAGTTGCTGGTGCGCTATCGATCAACTAACCAAATATAGCTCTTACAACACCAAGTCAATTGGTACACAAAAGCTTTTGGAAACATACAACATTGGCTTCAAATCACAAAAATGCCCGCTTATCACTCAACTTTCCTTGGCGAGTCCGAGAGAGTCGTGGGAAATGTCGTTTTGTTGCCCATTCGCACGCAGTATAGGGGCCCCTCGTACCCGCCGACACAGGAGTACGATATCATTGAAGAAACCCTCGATTTATTCCGGGCAAATTCTTTTTTCAAGAATTTCGATATAAAGGGCCCCGCGGACCGCTTATTGATTTACGGAATTCTCTTTGTCAGTGACTGTTTGTCAAAATTGACTGCCAGAACCACCTACAAGGAGGCCGTGCGGGCGCTAAATAACTTGGCGCTTGACTCCTTCGCGTTGCCTGGAGACATTGGGTTCCCCATGAACGAGGTTTACCAGGCGCCGGCCACGAAGAATGATGCTGAGCTTTTGCGTGGCTATTTGCAGCAATTCCGCCAGGAAACCGCCGACCGTTTGTTGAAGCGGATCTATGCTGAGAATGAGAGCGCTCCCAGCAAATTCTGGTTGGCGTTCACGAGAAAACGGTTCATGAACAGGAGCTTGTAAGGTCTTGAGGGCGCTAACTGGACGGAAACCCCGTTGGGAGTGGAGCTAAAGGTTGCTTGTGGATGGCTCCTTGATGTACACTGCGAATAGATCGCTGACTGTTTGAAGGGGTGATTTCTGGACTACATGCCAAAAAATGCATTTTGAAATGCAAGATTAAACTACCACCGAACGCCATAAAGCCTGGTATGCATCAATAGATGTAGGGTACTAGTGCCCGCACGCGTGCCTTGTACTGGAGGTATGCGGGTCCATAGAAGTCTATAAGAAAATGTTCTTCGATCTCGATCCGGCGTGCAAAGAAACGTATTAGTACTGCCACGCTGGCGACAAACATAAAAATATTGCCCAAGATGGCCTGCATTCCCACCACATACAAGACAAACCCGGCGTAACTCGGGTGCCGGCACCAGGCGTAAGCTCCGCACGTGACGAGGTTACGAGGCGAACTCGTTTCGATGTAGTGAGAGAAGGAATCGCCACAATCGTGGATTGCGCGTGCCCTCACCAAAATGCCGGTGACTGCCAAAACAAAACCAACTTTGGGAACGCCATGATATACCCAAAATCTTTGTGTTATGACATATTCACAGACGCTGAGTAGATGCAGTGCGGCTAACTGGACCGATCCTGTGGCTCCATGAATGAGAAACAGGTATGGTGTCTTCGTTCGAGGCAGGTATCGCAGCGTGCAAATGTACTCACTGGCATGAAATAGTGCCCAGGCAAGCACGTATTTCGCGAGCGGCGAATTCCCGCCAGTCACCATATATCCAAGCGAGAACGTGCATAAGGCAGCCAAGAGAACAGCCTGCGCAGTGACGGGATTCATTGAAACGCAACTCAGTCGCTTCACGCCCAGTCTCTCGCCCTGGCGCTGCCCTGTGAGACGAAGCTGCCTATTCGAGCCCGCACAATCGTGTGCCGCGTTCATGTGTTCTGCACATAAGCGGGTGCTCTGACGCGGTGTCTGCACTCTGCGCTAGTGCAGGCCAGCTACTTAAACGCACGGTTTGGCCGTTATTAATATGGCCCGCAATGGCTACGTTTGCATCGTATAAGCCGGAAAAAGTCCGTTTGCATGTTGTTGCAGGGAAGGCGTTTGGTTTGGGCGCTGTAACGGCGCTCTGTGTGGCAATCTTGGCGCTCTCGGGTTCCTGGCATGCCACCTGGCCGCGTTTGGCACTATACACCTTGAGCCAATGTGTCTTCCACTCGCTTGAGTTTTTCGTCACGGCCATATACAACACGGAGGAAGTCGACGACGACTCGTTTATCTTGGGTGATCAGCAGCTTTATTATGCGTTTATCGCATCGCTCATTGAGAGTCCCTTAAAACTGCGCTTCTTCGCATACAACCACTATTATCTAATTGCTGGGATTCTTGTGACCCTCTTTGGCCAGACATTCCGCACGCTAGCCATGTACACTGCCGGAGTGTCATTCAACCATCACATCCAGCACCAACACGCCGACAAACATAAATTGGTGAAATCAGGGGTGTACGGGTTCTCCCGCCATCCGAGCTATTTCGGCTATTTCTGGTGGTTTCTCGGCACACAGCTTTTACTTCAAAACTGGGTGGTGGCAGCTTTTGGTGCGATAAAGCTCATACTGTTTTTCAAAATTCGTATTGAGTACGAGGAAAAGTTCTTGGTGTCATTTTTCGGCGCAGAATACGAATCGTACAGAAAAAGCACCCCCGTGCGGATCCCATTTGTTAATTAGAAGAAAATGTACATGAGCTTTTCGGGCCTTAGTCCAACCTTCATTGTGTTTTCTTGCTTGAAATAAAGCTCTGAGGCCTTCATGAGATATCTCCAACTAGTCACAATCATTATTCAAGCGTTTAAGCCATGCCGCAGCGATTTGCGGAGCTAGAGTAAAATACTCTTCCCATAATACACCGGGAGGAAAATAAGCCTGCTTGGTTCTTCGAAAAGAAGTCTTTTTGTGACAGCAGAAAGATCACAGTCAGCAAGATGCTCTCAGATAAATCACTCATGTGATTGACAAAAGTCTTGGGTATCCATAGGATGAAGATTTATTCAGTGAAAGAAATAGAACAAAGAAAAGAGACTCGACGAATAATATAGTGCCCGCGTGCCAAGAGATCGCAGGACCGGCTAGGTTCACCATAAGTGATGTCCCATTCTTCATGGGCAAAAAAGTCAATGGGGGAGCGAGGCTGAGATTTTTCTTCTCTGACATTTCGCTTTGCTCTTTGGAGACACCAAGACTCAAATTCTTGAATTGCTTGGTGAAATACTTGCATCCTTGCTCCAGTCGGAGTTTGCAATCTATATGCATTTGCCCATAAACTGATCTGTACAAAATAGTAGCCCCGATTACCATTTTCAATGCTTTTGTGGGTGTCATCCACCTTAATGGGTTTCCAAACCCTTAGGCTCTAGATTCAACGATTGCAAATTCCGATTATGCAAATTCGTTAAAAAACTCATTCATGCATATCTTCAATATAAGGGTTGTATTTGTCGGGCTTGCAACGAGAGGCTCAGGTGAGTTGTGAATTTGTGACATTTGGTAGCGCAAATATTCTTAAACACTTTATTGGCCTCGAACTTGTTGGCCGCCCGTCTATCCGATAATTTGAGAATTTAGGTGGCCTTGCGCAAAACATCAATCAATCGCTAGACCATCCAAATTTTTCTTTAATTTGACAGAAACAAAATCTTTATGCTTCGAAAGCGTACATGCACAATGCGTCTAGATAAGCACCTATGCATTCGACCCCTACTCTAGTCAAGGCGACGTTCAAGGGCAAAATTCGCCACATTTGAGTTCGACAGATATCTAAAGTATCAATAAATTACTACGCTCCATCATCTGTACGCCTGAATGAAGTGTATCATGGGGTAATTTGTCTCTAGTTCTAATCAACTCGCACACAGGATCATTTGTGTACGTGGGGATCTATTCACAGCTGACAAAGCTTTATTCTACTTTGGGTGCCAATTAGTTCACTGATATTACAGCGCAAATGACATGAAATTTACGAACAAAACACTGATGGAAGATATAGTAAGTCAAGATTCTTGCTCTTGCAAATCGTGAAACTTGCTGTTGAAACTAACCTCCTAGCGCGACTCTTTTCATACAATTGCCACCAAGCCTAAATATTGCGTGTATCAGTGATCTATAAATCTATTTCTTGGGAGGCACGCCAAATCCATTGACGTTCCTGTACATCAACAAACCATTGTCACCCTCAACAAATTGGCACCATCTGGCGGACTTCCAAAGCGACTTCCACATGTTCTCGTCCGAGTAACGGTAATGCTTACCCATGACCTTCTTGATGGCTTCACTGGCCTCTCTGGCGTTGTAGAATGGGATTCTCAGACAGTAGTGGTGCAACACATGGGTCTCGATAATGTCGTGGAAAATGTGCTTGCCGATAAAGCCGAACTCGCGGTCAATAGTGGCGGCGGCGCCGCGGGCAAAGTTCCACTGGTCGGCCTCGTAGTGGGCCATTTGTGGGTCAGAATGCTGCAAAAACGTGATGAACACCAACCAGTGGTTGACGCCAAGGTAGGGCAAAAACCAGTTGACCAATACGTTGAACGCGCCATAGTGCGTGTACCAGGTGTACAAGACAAAAAGCTGCGTCAAAATGCCAATGTCAGATAACACAATGTACCAGTACTGGTTCTTCTCGAAAATCGCCGATGCAGGGTTAAAGTGGTTCATACCCCATCCTGTGCTGGCGACTTTCTGGCCGGTGACGTTAGTGAAAAGGTACATGATCCAGCCAAAGCCCTGCTGCAAAATCAACGACCAGAGCGACACGAGTGGCAGGTCGCTGGCGATTTCCTCAATTGACAAACCGTGGTGCTTCTCGACGAATTCCTCTCTAGTTTTGGGCACGAAAACCATGTCCCTGGTCATGTGGCCCGTGGCTTTGTGATGCTTTCCGTGTGAGAACTTCCAGGAGAAGTACGGCACGAGCCAGTATGAGTGTAACACCCAACCCACGGTATCGTTAACAAGACGCGAGTCGGAAAAGGCTTGGTGGCCGCACTCGTGAGCCAAGACCCAAAGACCCGTGCCCAAAAGACCCTGTGTGATACAGTAGACCGTCCAAGCAGCAAAGCGAAGGGTGGAGTTTGGAAGCACATGAATGTAGTTGTTGGCCGCGTAAGCGAAAACACCCATCCAGAAAATGTCTCTAGCAACGTAATAGAGCGACTCGAGCGTGCGGCGCTCATAGCAGTGCGCAGGGATCACCGACAAGATGTCCTTAATAGTGTAGTCTGGCGCCTGGAACTCGTTACCGTAGGTGTCGATGGCGGTCAAGTCACGTGACAAGGTCGAAACGTTGCCCTGTTTCTTCACCGACGTGGCCGTCGCGGCGCCCGTGGTGGTGGAGCTGAGGGAGGCAATCTGCGACATGGCAAGGGAATGTATGGGAGAAAAACCGAGAATGTGCGTTTCCTGACCTGGTACGAATCTGCTGGTGCGGATTCTGCCGTGTTATATGGCTCGGCAAAGGCGCGACAGGAAGGAAAAAAAGAAACGAAATTTGAGCGCCTGCATGCACGGTCCCCGGGATTGTGCACGAGAAGGACCGCGCCATGCAAAACTCCAGCCGTCGCTGCAACTTGGCTGTTTGAGTCAGACGGCTAAGCATGTGTTAGTGCATGAGATGAAACAATTGAAACCAAGCTTACCGCCTTCTGGAATTGAATCCCGAGATCGGGCAAACGCCGACGCACGTTCATTGCTTATTTTTTGAAAAAGAAACGGCATACCAGATTTGCGTCGTGGAGATCCGAGGGAACCTCGTCACGTGCGCGCCCTTGATTTTCCCATTCGCCCGATCAGAAAGTTGGGCCGCGGCGATGACCGCACCCCGTGGTGCCATATTCGGTAATTGGGGCAGCTCTCACTGGTCAAGTGCCGTGGGCCAATAAGCAGTAACAATGTTCATTTACTTCGAAACAATATGTTTGAGATTTCAAGCATCTTTATTTTGATTGCTCGGAGAATGCTTGCAATTGTGGCATATACTATCCCAATTGTAATTTGTGTTATTGGAGGCAGTGCCAACCGCCAAGAATCTTGCTTCCAGCAAAGTTCAAGTACGCTTTTGTGCCTTTCGTCAATTGGAACTATGATCATTCTTATGTTGCAGAATAAACGCTACAGAATTTTTTTCCATTCCAATTGGCTGGTTGAAGGGCGTTTCTGATGAATTTCCTCATACTCATTTAGGCGTTTATCTCCTTGCAGTTTTGCCGTGTTTGTTACGGCCCCAACATTTTGGAGTGCGCCGCCGAGCGTACCATTAATAAGAGCATGAATCTGGCCATTTTGATTAGTATGACAAATTGAAGTTCCGATCTAGAATGACTTGCGATTAAGTTCAGTTACAAATCAACTCATTGAGCCAACCGGCAGCTTTTTGAACTGTCATATATTCTAAGACTGATTTTCGGAGCAGCTTACATTACGTTATCTCGTACATCAGCAATTTCCCGCCCCGTTCACCCCACCTATGCGCATGACTTTTGTTTATTAGAGTTGCCCGACTGGTGCACGGGTGTGACTCCCAAACCACGGCAAATTTACGCGGTGCACCGAGCCCTGGAACGTACAAACCCGCAAATGTCAGTCAGAATCATCTCTCCTTGAATTTTGAAGCACGGAGCGGGTTCCAAGCCGATGCTGTATAAACCTGATGCTACTATTTTCACTAAAATCGGCCTAAATCACGCAAAGTGCTGGCTCTATTCCGCCGAGGTTATCGCTATGCCTGTGTGCAGTACGCCGATAACGAGCAGAGATCCCATGGAATCCAGCCGTATATGAAAGAGCACCCTAACCCACCCAATTCTTTTCGGATCGCTTCCTACGGTATTTTTGGTAGGTCAATTCTCATAACCTAACATCGTTATATTATTCAGAATGCCTGCAGACGCGAAAGTCGAGAAAAAGCCGATCAATTTCGCCAACATTCTCTTGGGCGCTGGGCTCAACATGGCCGAGGTGACCACGTTGGGTCAGCCGCTCGAGGTGGTGAAAACGACAATGGCTGCCAACAGATCCTTGTCTCTTGTGCAGGCCGGCAAGTTGGTGTGGTCCCGTGGTGGTGTTTTGGGCTTCTACCAGGGCTTGATTCCATGGGCGTGGATCGAGGCGTCTACCAAAGGCGCTGTGTTGTTGTTTGTGTCCGCCGAAGCTGAGTACAGATACCGTAGTTTAGGATTCAATGGCTTTTTGGCCGGCATGGCTGGAGGTGTCACGGGTGGAGTGGCCCAGGCGTACCTTACCATGGGCTTTTGCACGTGTATGAAAACGGTTGAAATCACCAGAGCGAAGCAGGCTGCCGTTGCGGGCGCGCCCCAACAAACCTCGTTTCAAGTGTTTAAGGAAATCTACAGGAAAGAAGGAATTAGGGGCATCAATAAAGGCGTGAACGCCGTTGCTATTAGACAAATGACGAATTGGGGGTCCAGATTCGGGCTTTCGCGTTTGGCCGAGGACGGAATCAAGAACTTGACCGGAAAGGGCAAAGAAGACCGCTTGAACGCCATTGAGAAGATCGCTGCGTCGTGTGTGGGTGGTGGTTTGTCTGCATGGAACCAGCCGATTGAGGTGATCAGAGTCGAGATGCAGTCCAAGACTTCCGACCCCAACAGACCCAAAAACCTTGGCGTGTTCTCGGCGGCTAGATACATTTACGGTAATAATGGTGTCAAGGGCTTGTACCGTGGCGTGGCCCCCAGAATCGGTTTGGGCGTGTGGCAAACAGTGTTCATGGTGGCATTCGGTGATATCTTCAAGAAATTGTTGAACACCGATGGCGGCCACTAGCATGCGTGAACTCTTGGTGATATGGCACATGAAACGATCTTGACTTGATATAATTTTGAAGTCTGAAAAAAACAGTAATCTTTTTGAAAAACGAGCAGTGTAGGGATTCGGGTGGCAGTATCTGTTGTGGCGTGGCGTATAGTACGTGGTAGAGCCCGGGTTTTACAGATTCGTCAAATTTACTTGTTTTCGATTTTGGAAATACCGAAGGTGAACGTTTCAGAATGAACATAGGATATTTGGCCAAGAATTTTTGAACGTTTTCGGTAAAACTAAACCCAGCAACCTTTATCGAAGGGCGCAAAAGTCGTTCTGTCAAACACATCCTATGCCAGCTTTCGGTAACCACACCAAGAAATGTCCTTTTAATCATAATATTTATGACGATTCTAGTCTCAAATATATGTTCATGTTACATCTGGATATGGACCAGGACCCTCTATTTGCTCGGTCACTCACATCGCTTAAACAGTCATACTATTATGAGCTCATGGAAGCACTTAAGTTCCTTAATTTGACCCATTTGTGAAAAGTCCCAGTTTTTTGTGCCCTCCTGTTAAACAAGAGTAGATCACGGAAGTGTATATCTTTCTGGATATAAGCATACCGATTATAAGAATACCAGTTCTGAGCGTATCCCACAAGCACATCCTGGATTTTTTTACGATGACCGAAAGTGACATATATGAACGTCTAAACAATTCCCGGAATTTGGGTTCTAAATTCCGGTCCTCCTGATGCAAACTAGTTTTTTTTTTACCAAAAGTGAAAATTCTCCATAAAGCATAATCTTACGTTTTTCCCAGCGAATACAATAACACGCAAGCGCTTCTCAAGTTCTCGCTTAGAAACAGCCACGTTTGAGGATTAGCAGGGTATACATTTGAAAAAAGCTCCACCTATTCGCAGCTACCAATTCGTTCCTTAAATTATAGCATGGAGAAAAGACGATCCGTGCCTAATAATTGGAAAAAGGAACTTCGTATACACTACCAGAAGCACCCTAGATATTGTCAAAAACAACTTCAAAATTGGTTTCATGAGAGCTTTGGCCGACTGATAACCCAGGGCGCAATCTCAAGGTATATAAGTCACGAATACGACTGGTTGGATGAGGCTTCCGCCGGTAACATATTGGTTAAAACACGCAAAAGGTTACGCCATGCAAACCACCCGGAACTCGAAGACTATCTATATACTTGGATAAGAGAATCTGAAGCTCCTGTTTCCGGCCCAGAAGTGGTGAGAGAAGCTCGGCGCCTATGGCCCATCATGTATGGGCCAAAGGAAATGCCCCGATTCAGTAACGGTTGGCTTGACGGATTCAGGAAGCGGTACGAAATGGATCAGCAACAACGGCATGGTGAAAAAGAACTCGATTCAGATCAGCCAGTCGTGGCATTGAGAGAGCAATTAGAAGCTGCCACGGATCCCAGAAAAAGTTTGACTATCATCGAGCTGGAGAGTGAGGCAGAGAATGGCCATTTTCTGGGGGAACAAGTAGTCGAGCCCTCGATTGATCCCATTTTACGTGAAGAAGAGGTCATACTGAGCATAAAGCTCGTTGTGAGGTATCTCGAACAAAAAGGTCCATTCTATTCTTACCTCATCAGTGCCCTCGAAGACGTACATGTTGAAACCTGCGAGAAGCAAAAAGATCCAATAACCACACCACGTTTCCCCGGCTATTTCTCTTGAGGAGGGTCGTGCAAACGGCTGTGGCGTCTCTCAACATGAATAGCTCAAAATATGTTTGTTGATTAGTCAATGTAATTTTACAGCACATAAGCCAAAAATCCGGACATCCTGACCGTCACGTGTGAGCTTTAATCGGCGGCCCCGAATGTTTTGAAGCCAAATTTGAACATACTCCACATTAGCTTGAAATGCATGATTTCATTTGCTCCGGCGGCAAGACAATTCTGTTTCCTTTGCGTCATTCAGTACTAATTTTCGGTGCACAAGTGGTAAGAAACTCGGTATCAACACACATACATCAGCCCAGGGCAATCCCACAATCAAATATTTGTATATTGCGATAAATGTACTCAGTGCCAAAAACAAGCCAGTGACAGAATCATTAACTATGCATTCACTTCAGACTGGGGCGCGCCTTTTTGCGGTCAATGCCCCATTTATCATAGGCGTAGAGCCCAAATGCGGTGAGAAGAATGCCGTAGCTTTGGGTGCCGGTGAAACTAAATGAAGCCTCCCAAATGAATGCAAAGATGATCACCACAATTCTTTTCATGATGTTGGCGATCGAATAGTTCACGGTGGAAACCGTGCCGAGCAACAGAAATGCCAAAAGCGATTGCATGAAGTGCGAGAATCCGTTCAACAAAACGAGAAGGAATAATGTGGACGACATTTCCGTCAAGGAAAACACGTCGTTGCGGAACTCAGAGATGATGTAGAAGGGCATCGTGAAAACAAATCCAATCACCGAGCAAAAAAGTAAGATGGTCAATTTATCCAATTTTTTTTGCTCGTCTTTCTTATAAGTGGGAAGATTCGCGCCGTCCTCCTTGGATGAATCATACGTCAATCTGTTTTTGGCGAAAATGTTCTGCGACACGAAAATGAACATGGAAATGAACGCGTAAACAAGCCCGCCAAAATACCCGTCGTCAACGGACACAAGCGCCTTTTTCGGCTTGTAACACGTGAGCATGATACCCAGCATCAAAGGGATCAACGTCACATACGTGATTTTCTTGAAACTCACTTTGTAAATGACCTTGTAGATCAAAATAGTCGTGATTGGCGACAACGCTTTAACGGTGTGCACGAGCGAAACGGGAATCACAGACGTGGCCTTATGACTGGTGATATGGCCAACAAACTGGAAAACGCCCATGGGCAAAGTCGTCGAGATAATGTTTGCCGTTGGTGTAAGGAATTTGATGACAGAATAGTCCAATTCATGCAATTGCGGTACGGATCCGGCGGGAAATGTGCGGGCGAACTTCGGAAGGGTCACTAGGGCTAAGAAAAGAGACGTGCATAACACGGCATTGAGCGAAAACTGGAATTGCGTTAGCGTGATTGGGTATGAAAAACGCGATAATATCGCTTTTGTCGAGTTCAGCGACACGATGGAAAACGCATACCAAAAACCACACAATGTAACAACTTCCCAGTTGACGTCGGGTGCCCAGGCGTGGTACCAGGCAGATGCCGAGGCAGACACCGACGACTTTGCAGACGCCGAAACAGATGCCGGCGCATACTCCGCAGTAACGGGCTCCTCCGGGATCGCGTACGCGTCAAGACTGGTGGTGGACCCCGCATGCGACGCAGGTGCAAACGAGAAATAGTCACGCTTATCCGTGACCGGCGTCGGCGAGCTAGAGGTTGGTGGGGTTATTGGTACAAACTGGCCCGCATATGGAGCCCGCAGTGCACGTGGGTGGTTTAATTGGAATATGTTCGTCAGCGAATGGTTGGGGTTAATCTGCGACGTTCGCTGTTTCGCCACGTATTTGTGAATATCCTCCACGCTATGGTTGGCGCTCAACATTATGGAGTTCTGCGAGGACTATGCTGATATTTATAAGTTCGCTATGTGGCAGTTCGCTATGTGGCACGATCTGTAGGGGTATTGTATGGGCGGCGTCAAAAGTGCAGCCTGCGAAGAAGACGGTGTGAGGAAGTATTTGGTCACGCAAGAATATTTCTGTGCGAGTTTGTATGTGGTTAGCGGGGCAGATCCAGGCGCCAGAAAGTGTAGCAATGGGGAAATGGCTAAGTTAGGTGATAGCGAGTGACAGGGGGGTAGACGGTGTATAAACGTATTTCAAACGGTGGAGTGATGAACCGAGTGAGACGATGGAGATTCTGGTGTGAAGGCTCAAAATAGCTACGCAGGAAAAAAAGCAAAAAAAAAAAAAAAAAAAGACATACAGAACAAAAAGAAACAACTATTCGCGCCTCAACGCACGTTCCTGTACAGGCAAGTGCATGTCCCGTTTGGGCGTGGCCTTCGCCGCTAGAAATATGGGAACTACGATTTAGTTAATGCAGATATCTTTGGTTTCAAAAATTATGCCTTACCACGTAAAGATGAACAATCATCGAATAGTTTTTTGGAAAATTCAACCCCTGAACGGCCAAAGAGAGTTTGAAGTTAAAGATTAGAATTGTGTTTGTTCCGCTGGGGAAGCAATCACAAAAAACCTACACTTACACGCAAACGCGGTCAGCGACCCCTGCATTTGAAAGAGGCTTGTTACATTTTTTATTACTATTGCGGTCGGCCAAGAAAGATCCGTTAGCAATCGCAAAGCTGAGAATCTCAAAACTGCCGCGTCTTGTATTTTCATTCCAAGCACTAATACATTATAGACTGCATCTGGCTTCGTCTCTAATGCAATAATGTAATCATGTAATAATGTAATCTTTTAGTGCATTGTTTTTTTTTTGACGTGACCAGATCCCGTTGTTTGGCCAGCGCTGGCGCGCGGCCGTTTATGTTATGTGCATGAAACCACATTGTCAGCTGTGGCACTCCCTAATTGATAGGCCGTTTTTTGTAAGATCAAGGCACGCAGCAATAAAAATGATTTTGTGGCTCAGATAGGGAGGCCAGAGGATGACGTGAATTCATTATCTTATGGGCTGGGGAAGATATAAGTATGGTTTAGGATTTTCGTGCACTTTTTATGCCGTGGAATATTTCTCTTCTCAAAAGCTCCGTGCAGTTTTCTCACCATTGGGGGTAAAAAGAAAATGTAAAAAAACCTCATGTGTATAATAGCACGATTATTCCGAGGAATCATACACAGGCGTTTTCTTGCCTGGTAAATGGATCCACTCGAGCCACAATGAAATAGTGACAATCCAGCTTTACATAAGCCACGGCCCCACACACAGAGTCAGGCTTTCGCGTAAATGATACTACACTCGTGCCTAGAATGCGTACCTCTTCCACTCACAGGGTCGATGTATGTGTGTTTAAATGAAATAGTCACATGACCGTCCGATACAAAGAAAGGCACGACCATAGTACAGTGTGCGATGAATGCTTTGTATTATATCATCTCTCAAACTCGCCCTTATCATTCGAACAAGTGGGAAATAATCACATTTCAGCCCGTTTCAAATCAAAAATTGGACGAAATCTTGTTTGCATTAACACAGTGTCGTTTTTGGCCGGGCTCTTCATTATATGAATGTAACTCACACACATCATATCCGTTAAAGTGCCGACAATGGCCGCGACGCATGCGACTTTCGCGGCCAAATCTGCCACCTATACCGTACCATGCAACGTTTGCCGAAGTGGACAAATTTTTTCAAATGACTGATACACTGATAGATACTTCAGCATGCCTTACCCATACCCTAATCTCCTCATACCAAACTTCGTGACAACTCAAAAGTAAAAGGCTTTTTGGAAAAAAACCGATCTCGTACCGCTGTGGCCTGCACATAACGCGATAGCCGTATCGCGCGACCTTGGCTCGTGAAATCCATACATACTCGAAATTATCATTTCTTCACCACGCTCTACACACACAAAACATAAGCATGGACGCCGTATTGTCGTATGTATCACGACAAGTGGTGAAGCGCGGCGCGCGGTACCTTTTCCGGCGCGTGACGGGCGACGACGACGACTTTGCAGAGCCGCCTCTCACCGACCCCGAGGAAGACGCGGACCCGGTCACGGAGGAAATGTTCTCGTCGTGGGCGCTATTCATCCTTCTCTTTTTGCTCTGTTCGGCATTGTGGCTGTCGTATTATTTGCAGCAGCGGCGGATCAAGGCCGTACACGAAACCGTGCTTTCGATCTTCTACGGTATGATTGTGGGCTTAGTGATTAGGGTCGCCCCGGGCCACTATATCCAGGACGCGGTCAAGTTCAAACTGGGATATTTCTTCAATATCTTGCTTCCGCCCATCATTTTGAACTCGGGCTACGAACTACATCAGGCGAACTTTTTCCGGAACATCGGCCTGATTCTCACTTTTGCGATTCCGGGCACGTTCATCTCGCTGTTGGTGTTGGGCACGATATTGTATTGTTGGACCGCATTGGGGTTTGATGGCGTCAAGCTAGAATGGGTCGACGCGTTGGCCGTGGGTGCCACGCTCTCGGCGACCGACCCGGTCACGATTCTCTCGATTTTCAATGCATACAAAGTCGACCCGAAGTTGTACACGATCATTTTCGGCGAGTCTTTGCTCAACGACGCCATTTCGATCGTTATGTTCGAAACGTGCCAGCAATTCCACGGCAAACCGCTCCACTTCTCGTCGATGTTCGAAGGTATTGGTTTGTTCTTGATGACATTCACTGTGCTGACGATCATCGGCATGTCGGTGGGCATTTTGGTGGCTTTAATCTTGAAACACTCCCACGTGCGGCGGTACCCGCAGATCGAGACGTGCCTCGTGCTCCTCTTTGCCTACCAGTCGTACTTCTTCAGCAACGGCGCCCACATGTCCGGCATAGTCTCTTTGCTTTTCTGCGGCATCACGTTGAAGCATTATGCATACTTTAACATGCTGCGCCGCACGCAGATCGCGACAAAATATATTTTCCAGTTTTTGGCGCAACTCTCCGAAAATTTCATCTTCATTTATTTGGGGTTGTCGCTCTTCACCGAGGTCGAGTTGGTGTTCAAACCATTACTCATCATTGTCACTTTTGTGCTGATTTGTGTGGCCCGTTGGTGTGCAGTATTCCCACTCTCGAGGTTTCTCAATTTTCTTTTCCGAGCAAAATACGAGAAGATCAACCGCTCCGCGGGTGCCGCCGCCGGCCTCGGCCTGCACCCAGAGCCCGAGGAGATCAGCCACTCGTACCAGATGATGATTTTCTGGGCCGGATTGCGTGGTGCAGTCGGTGTCGCGTTGGCGTTGGGCCTTCAGGGCGAGGCAAAGCTGACGCTTTTGGCCACGGTACTTGTGGTTGTGGTGTTGACTGTGATCTTCTTTGGCGGCACTACGGCGTCAATGCTCGAGATCTTGGGCATCAAAATCGGCGTTGTTGAAGAAGGCGACGATTCGGATGACGAGTTTGACCTTGTGGCACCCAAATTGGCCGTGGGCAACTCGCTGAGCAATGTCAACGTGATGGGCAGCCGCCGGTACGCGCCAGGCACGCCTCTGTTCCCCGCACGCACCAGTCTCCAGGCCGGCTACAGGCTGGAAAACTCGCCTCAAACAGGCACTGCGCGCCTGCTGTCGTCAATGACCAATTCGCGAGTGGACTTGAACGATGATGACGAGTTTAACACCAGTGATATCGACGATCTCATGGCGGCGCCATCGCCGTACGATTCGGCCAACTTGGCGACGCAAAATCACAACGGAGTCTTGGGCGCGTTTTTGTCTGCAGAAGAACACGCTCGCTGGTTCACGAAGTTCGACGAGGAGGTGTTGAAACCTGTGTTGCTAGACTCGTTGCCACATCTGGCGGGCGCGCTGACAGATAAGTACGATGAGGAGTCTGGCATGGGAAAATAGACGCTGACGGTGTGGTTAGGGGCGGCATTATACAATATTGGCATTGTCCTACTCCTGGAAACCTTCTCGTTTATACTGCCATAAAGCTCACGGAGTTTTTCTAAACGGTTTCCAAGGTCTAATCTTGCGATTTGTGGGAATGTGTTGGATCTAGTTCATGAAAACACTTGGTACAGGCATACTTATTCGAGACTTGTGCTCCATTACGAAAGTTTGAGCATGCTGACGAGCACAGAGAGAAACGGGTCATTATTTTTAGGCCAGGAGAGTGAAATCCGGTGGAAATAGAATAGCACATTTGTGGTTTTGACACAAAAAAGAAACAGCAAAAAAAAAAGAAGTCTAGATGATCTCGTTTCCCGACTCTTATAATGACTATAAATAGTTTTGTATCGTGAGTTATTTCGGATTACGAATGAAATTTATGAGCTAAAAATCATACTTTTCATTTTAGCTTTGGCAAATTTTCGACACTTGTCATGCTGACAGCCCAGAATTGGCTTTGGGTTTTCGGAAAAAGAAAAACGTGCCTATGAACAGAGCGAGCACATATTCTTCCTCTTGTCATAAAAGATCAACATTGAAATCCCCCAAACTTTGACCTTGAAGTTCATTTATACTCTTCAATCGAAAATGGGACCATATCCCAGCATGATGCAAGCAGAAACTCCTTCCTTTAGAATGTCTCACCACTGACATATCGAAACTGCATGAGATCAAATCATCTCATCTTTCGACACCCCCTAAAGATACTTTGCCATCTGAGACTTTTCCTGTTTCTGCTGCTGCGCGATCGATGCGTCAGTCACCCATTTCGCAAGCTTAAACGCCCGCAGCGACAACAGCAAGTCGTTTAGTTTATAGTTGTACTTGACACACAACTCGAAGAATTCCGTCATGGTCAAGTCATGCAAGACCGCCACCAAATGCTGGACGGCACGCGGATCACCTTTTTCTGCCGCCGACACAAACACAGACGCAGGCACGACATCAGTATAGTTGGCGCACGATCTGATTGGCCGCTCCAACAAATTCATGACCTCACTAATATGCGCGTTTGTGACAGTGTTTTTACGGTCCTCCTCGACTGCGCGCATGACAAGCCCCGCCAATGCAAGCACCGCGTTTCCGTAAAGAGCCGGATTCTGAACACGGGACTCGGCATCTCTTTTCAAGGTGGTACGGAAGATGGCGCCGACATTCGAGGCCAAAAACTGCTTGTATGCACACACCACCTGAGACCTCCAAGCAGTCGTTTTCTCGTGTATAGACTGTTTCTGTCGCTGCGTGTGCGGCCCGTAGAGCCGCTCTGCGTATTGTTTGAGAGAGTTCCACAATGGGGCCACCAATTTCTCGAATTTGGATAATTTCCCACCAGCAATGCCAAAATCCGCGAACGCGCCTGTTTTGCGGAGCGGACTCAGCGCGGCGCTCACGGCAAACTCGGTGGTATCGTTGGAAGTGGTGTCGTGCGAGTTACCGAAGATCACCGACTCTTTTTGGGAAAAACTGGCATCTTTTTCAAGAATCAAATCTGTATTTCTCAAGGCGTGCATATCGGCAGCAGACCTGTAGTTGACTCGCGAGGAGGTGGTTCTGATGACGAGAGAGCACTCATCAAGAATAGCCGCCCATGTATGAGCGCTGTGGGGAGTCGAGTTGAATATGGCGTTTCTTGTTTTGACGCTATGCTGGTCGTTTGAGGATGCGATATATGCAAGCTCCTGAAACGCCGTCGTGCGGACAATTTGCTGCTTTGGGTCCACGGCGCGTAAGCCGGAAAGGAGGGTGGCGACAGGATCGGCACTGCGGGCGCTAAGGGCAGTCTTACCGTCCAAACAGCCGATTGTGGCATAGACGTTATATGCATGTCCGACGAATTCCCAACAAAGAAATAACACAAACGACGCAAACAATATGTTGAAAAAGTTTTTCAAGCCGATATGGAGAGGCGGAACAGCCGTATCGAGCGACAACGCGGCGAAAACAAGCCAGTTTGCCCGGTAAATGACCGTTCTTGTAAAGATATACGCCAACGGTGCGAAAACACCAGTGAAAACGGTGAAAAAGGCCAGATTTCCGACAAGAAACCCGGTGTTTGAGAAAAGCGCTGATTCGAGATTCACTTTCGGCACGCCATACTGGAGCGGGAGCCGATTGCGCTGAAAAGACACGTGCTGAAACGCGTAGAATACAGCGCAAAAAGTCGCATGGTACCAGAAGTAGACCCATGCGTCATTAACCGCTGGCTTGACTCGGAATTCTTTCGCGAGCACATAGTATTGCCCACAGAGCGGGAGCTGGGTCAAAAACACCGAAAAAAACACGATGCTAGACGCAAAAAACAGCATGAATGCAGCCATAAAGCGGCCACTAAGCACGGTGCAGGCGATCACATGCTCCGCCAACAGTTTGGCCGGTGAAAACGCGACGGTGGAGTTGCGTGAACGCAATTTCTTCACAAGCCATAGCGACACAAACAACACGGGCACCCTGTACACTGCCTCGCCGAAACCCCACCAGAATCGGCCGTATGGGGCCCTCAATACAGTCGATGAGAGTATTGCTAGAAGCACGCAGATCTTGTCCACGTAACGCATGCGCCGGCGGAGCGTGGCTCGGAAACAGTCACTGTACTGTAATGTGCGTTGCGGCGAGCCCGACATGGTTAGAATTGAGGTGTTTTTTCGGGGTTTGTGGCGGGTTTTATGAATACCCAGAGTGAATTCTGAGTTCTCAGAATCCAGTATCCAGAACCCAGTATCCAGTACTGTGCGAACGGTGAGACTGCGAAAAAAACGCTGTTGCGTGTAGGTTCTATAGAACAGAGATATCGACCATCAACAAGAGAAAAGAATGGTACAATTTGGTGATATTTTTTTGATTTTTTGGCTATTACTGTTGAAATTTGTGTTTGTGTCGCATGAAAAAAGATTTTGAAAAATTTGTCCTATTTTTGACCGATTTGACTCGAATGTATATGTACTTAATACTGTGTGCTGTGAGCGAGCGATGACGACTCGGCCCTCGAGGAGGAGTCTGGAGTCTACCTTTGAATGGCCAAGATAATTCTTTTTCTTGCTCTTGTTCATTATTATTTGCTTTCTTGACACATCTGATAACTGAGAGCCACAGATAATTTTACCTTTTCACAAAACTACATACAAATATGAATACATAGAACTCCAGCCGGCTTCGCTGCCCTGCATCGTATGAGGAGAGTCTATGAGATCTAACTAGGTTGTCATCTCCCTAAAGAATGTGCTTCCCCACCTCCCACTTGCCGCTGCAACTCTCGCGTATAAACGGTATGAAGAAGGTTTTTTTTTTCTCGTTTGGTCTGATATTTACACTTTCTTTGATTTTTGCTCGAAATTTCACGGATTTTCTGTGTTTTTTGTATGGTATTTATTAGGATAGATCGGCCGTGAACACATGGTGGTGTGATTAGTCTTCTCAGTTATGGTCGTTAAGCGTTCAAAGGTCTTTCCATACACATAAAGATGGCTTTGATTTATTTTCTGTAACCCATACTACAATTGCCGAATTTGCAGCCACTCCCTTCTCTCCTTTCTTCTTTCCCACAAGTATTTATGTTTTTCTATTCCTGATATGATAAAGCATCAATCATGGAGGAAGACGCAGATGGGAAGATGGAACTTAGTGAACGGCTAGGTGAACAATTGGGCTCTTAATTTTTGATTAAATGAAGCAAGTAAAGAAAAAAAAATCAATTGAAAAATAAAAATAAAAATTAAAATAAACGAGGGATCAAGGCCAAAAGGCATGGTCTGTTGTGTAACTGATAATCCTTGGAAAACGAGATACAGTGAGACCTGCTTACAAGGATCTTGTTTAGCAAGATAAACCTAACTTTATCGTTGAAATTCCGTTTTAGATCTTTTTCCCATACTAATATGATTAACCTTTGTTTTTGGCATATTTCACGATTTTCGAAAAAAAATCGTTTTAAACAGCAGATGGAGCGAAAGGCTCCTACCCTGTTGAAGACACTAATTTGAGACTTTCGGGGACTCGTGTGACCAGCCTACATTCTTGAAGCTTTGACACAAGTAATGCATTCCTTGGACCCCTTTCTGGGTGCAAGGTGGGTGTCGTGTATGATGAAAACAATGACATTCAGAGATCCAAGTCCAACGCGTGGATGGACGCATGTATCTGATGGCGCCCAACACCCGAAAGGGTACGTGAATTAGCTGGAAAGGACCTTTTCAAAGAATCAAGGATTTTGTCGTTGAACTCACATTGATACTGGTTGCAAGAGAACGAGTGATAAGCGAGTTACTCCTATTAATCTTTGTGATACACGCTCTCTGGGTGCATTCACAGGTTGAATGCGAATGCATGGAGGACAATACCTATTATGATGGAACGACTGTAAGCCATTGGTCCGCACGTTGGTAATGCCAGTACTGTTACATCACAATAGTTGGGCGAGCTACAGGGACGAAGAG
Source organism: Metschnikowia pulcherrima (assembly GCA_009746055.1). Classification (NCBI taxonomy): domain Eukaryota; kingdom Fungi; phylum Ascomycota; class Pichiomycetes; order Serinales; family Metschnikowiaceae; genus Metschnikowia; species Metschnikowia pulcherrima. The sequence continues at coordinate 1,324,659 of VFXK01000001.1, forward strand.
AAGCGGACGAACGTAAGCCGTTAGGAATTATGGGAATTTGCAAAGCAATTCAGTGGAGAATTAAGGTGTGGATCATGATGCCTAAGGACATCGTCAACAGGTGCTGGCGGAAGTCTGGGCTTTTCTCTCCAACTGTTGTCAGTGGCTCATTACATCTATAAACATTTTGCGGGGTGCTTCAGATGAGAGCGAGACTAATGTTGTTTCAGACGAAACGTCGGGGATGGGTTGATTTTCAGACATTTTTTGCAGCCACACCTTAGCAACCTCAGAGTAATTGCACAGTACATTGACCCTTTTTTAGCAAAAATTAGAGAACGGGATGCTAAGTCGCTCGGCGCTAAAATTGCGTCTTTACTAACTCGCCAAGTTGACTTTTGTGCCTCCTGATCAAATTTGTTTCCCAGAAAGAAGAAAAAAATAATTAGAGAACCTGTACACCATTTTCTCTCTCTTTAATAAGATAACCTGGTTACTATCGTAATTTTTGCCAAAAAGGAAGGATCCTTATAAGCAGGTCTCACTGTATTGTAAATACAACTCTCCTGATATTTCTATGTTGATTCTCTGGGTTCAATTAGAAGTTCCAGGTTTCATTAAAAAACTTGATTCTTAGATGGTCTCTTACAGCCCACTTTGGCTAAGCTGACGCTCTCGATGCTTTAATTATCTTGACACGTTGGTCTGAATCAAACAATCGAATGACCAACAAAGCATATGATGAATTTATAAAAGATCATGCTCAAGCTTGCCGAAACTCCGAAAGACCTAAACTTTCCAGTGATGTTCCCTTTTTTTCTCAGATCGCTACTCCCAAAATTTTAAAAACAAACACACACGTGTTTTCGCAGTTTGTATCTTCTATTTCTATGTACATTGCTAACCTTGGTTGAGCTTGCGCTGAGCCTCGCGTCTGATGCGCTCGGCCTCGCCACTCAACGCATCCTTTACCACATCAAGGCCTGGCTGGCCCTTGATCTCGCCAAGAGCTGCATCCTTGATATACTGCTCATTGCTCTTCGTGTTGGCGAACGAGTTTGCGTACCCGAAAAGCTTGTCCTCAATCAACCTCTCCGAGCTCTCGAACCGGCCCACTTGGACATCGAACGCCTCGCGAATCGCGTGCTCCAACTCCTGCTCTGTGGTGATGTAATTGGCTGCGGAATGGTACAATTCCAATAACTGCGTGGCCTTCGCGTCCATCGCCTCCAACTCGGCCATTTTGCGGTTCAACGTACGCTTCTCCTCCACAAGCGCCTGCTCCTGCGGCGTGCGCTGGCGCATGATGGGCCCGCTCAAGTATGAGTCGATCGTGGGGAGTGTGTGCTGTGCTACCTCGGATTCTTTATGTTGTTTGTTTTGCTTCTCCTGAGCCTCAGTCTCACGCCGCTTCCCCTCCAACGCCTCCATCTTCTCGATGCGCTTGCTCTCGGCAACATACGCCTCCTTCAAGTACTGTCTGCGAAGCGTATCGCGCTGGACGGCCCACAACTCCTTTTTCGTCATCTCAGACTCTGGTTTCGTCGACAATGGGCGTTCGTCAATCTTGGCGATCCGCTCTTTCACAGTCAAGACCGGCTTTTCCGCAGGCACCCGGCTGAATTTGAATCCTTTTCTTTTCGGGAGCGGGATGCCCTCGGCGTAACCCTGTTCAATATGAGAGTCGGCCTCGATTTCCTCGGCCGTTTTGGGCCGAATCGGGTTGTGCCTGAAAATGGGGCGGACCTCGGGCAAAACTCCCGATTTGCCGCCGTATTTGAGCGTGCGCTTGCTGAGACTGGTCGCAGAGCACCTCATTTTGGGTATTTTGCAGGCGTTTTTGGTGTCTAAGGAAAATTTTGGCTTGGTTGTGTGAGCGCGACAAAATCTTCTTGCGCCGCGCGAACTTCTCAGATTGTTGGTGGTCGCTGAAAACTGGTGAGCTGCGAAAGTGAATTCAACATTCATGTCTGAAGTATTTCAAAGACCTGAGAGTCGCTGGCAAAGAGAAACATTTTATGAGTCTTCGTTTTCTTGGTGAGCCAGTATCAGAATGAAAACAGAGCTTTTTTCAAAAGCCGGCATGGAAGAAAGACACCACACTTCAGAAGCCTAAATTGCATTGCATGCAGTATTATCGGCTCTTGCAGGCTTTGCAAGCAAATTGGAGATTTGGTTCACTGAAACCACCCTTTTGGTACAAAGCAATGGTGGCCACCACAAGAACAATGACACTCGACTTTGTGCCAAGAAATCGTGCCTTCTTCAGGAAAAGTATCCAAAAACCTCATTTTTTGCCTTTTTCCGCGTAGCCTCAGCACACTGGCTTGCCCCAGGCCTCGTACATGGCCACCAGCGCGGCCTTGCCGATTTTCTTCGGCCCCACTTCGTCCTTGAAAATATCCATGATCAAATCGCCCTTTGCAGTCTCTGTGAAGCCCTCCTTTTCTATGTAAAACTCGATCAAGTTGCGTGGCGTGCCGAAATACCGCTGGATCATTATCGCCTTTTCAAATGAAATTCCGCGCACCAGCATAAGCATCTTCACAAACATCTCCTTCACCGTCATCATGTTGCTTTTCACAAGCGATTCTTGGTACATGGTGAAACTGTGCACGCACTCGTAGGGTGTCTTACGAGACTCGAATTTCTGGCGGAACTCCTCGAGGTACTCCAAATACTCGTCCTGGGTCCGGACGCTTTTGGGCTTGAGAACCAAAAGACGCACGTTTTGGTGTTTTTCTTGCAAAACCTCCGTCATCAACACTAGCCAGTCGATCGTATCGTCGGTGCGCCGGAATCTCTGCATGTAAAAGTTCGACATGGTAATCACCATCGAAATGGCCGTCTCGAGCGACTGTTTCATATCGGCAACCCGCGGAATGTCCACCAAGCCGCTCTCTTCAACAATGTAATGCACGTTTTTTATGCCCGATTTCTTCAAGCGTGATTTTTGCTCAGCAAACCGGCCATCCTTGATCGACCCCGCCAAGTCATCAATACGTTTCCGCTCACAAACGTAATTCAACACCACCTCCTTTTTCGTCTGTTTATGGCGTGCTATCCAGAGAACGTCGCCCACAGAAAGTGCCCGCACATCACAGGCCACGCCGCGACCAACGATTTTGTTGTAGAAAAAATCACGTTCGCCTTTTGACCGAATCTCACGATTGTCTAGGATAAGCACCACCTCGTAGTCTGCAGGCGCCCACACGTCGTACCGTGTGCCCAGGTACGTTTTGTTGGCGGCGTCATGCACTCCTTTCGAAGGGTTTGCCTTTTTTTCGGGGCTTTTTGCAGCATACCTAGCGGCCATCGACTGCGACGCTGTGGGGGGCTCATTTTCGTCGTGCGCTCTCGAATCTGAACCCAAAGCCTTATCGTCTAATATGACCGGCGGCTTTTCCGTGCGATCTGCTTGATCTGTTTTCTCTGTTTCTTTATCCATTCCAACATCGCTCAGAACGGGGTTCATGAACCGAGAATTGTCTTGATAATTCCGTCTTTTCAAGGGACTGCTGACCTGGTCACGTGGCGCCAACACCAGCGAATTGAACGCCGACAGCCCCGGCAGCACACGCACGCCGTTGTCAAAACTGGTTTCAGGCGCCCGTGCGGGCGAGCTGGCGATCCCCTCTTGCCTAATTAGGACCTCGGCCATCTTCAGCCCTTCCTCAGTGATCACGTAAGCCTTGGGCCGTCCAAACTCTTCCACGAGCCCGCGCTTGAGCAACGTTTTCACCCCGTCCCACGCAGAATAGTAGTCTCTGGCTGCCGGGTTCGCGGTGAACGACTTATCGCAGTATTTCTCGGCCACAGCCACAACATCTTCTCTACGGAGGCCCCTGCGCTGCTTGTCGGCGGTAAAGAGCGTTATAAGAATCGCCCACGAGCCGCCACGGCGCTTAGGCACCCAATTTTGCGCCGGTTTTTTCTTTTTATTTTCCGTTTCGGGATCTATTTCATGCTGCCGCTTGCCGCCCTCCGTGTCCCCCACGTAGTTCTCAAACTCGACCGGGATTGTGAGTGCGTTCTCTTTGCAGTGCCTTTTGAGACGGGCACAGAGGAACTTGACCAATTTGACGCCCACATACTGGATCTTCGAAAGCTGTTTTGGGGTCTCTATAGGGCCCGGGAAAGCCCGTATTTTCTCCAGCGCCCTGGTATATGCATGTGCCACTTTCAGCCCCTTTTTCATGAGCTCATCGAACCGCTGCTCGAGCCAATGCGCAAATAGAAATTTGAGATCTAGATCCATTTGTTGGGTTTATCCGGGCCCTCACTAAAATCAATATGGATTCGTTTTGTTTTGTGCGGAGTGGTATTTGAAAAAGGGTGACTAAAGCGAATGTGCCACGTTTCTTGAGGATTTGACTTTAATAGCGAATGTAAACCTTTCTTAGTGACCCAAAACAATCGATATGTGTATCCCGTGGTTTTGTCGGGTGCACAATTTTGAAGGCAGTGAATTTTGCCTAATCGGGCCTAAATTCGATGTCGTCGCGTCGTTGCGTCTGCGCGAGTGGTAGGCAAACGGGCCATGGGAAAAGTACGATGAACAGAGGTGCGAGAAAAAACCACATCTGAAGGAGAAGATCAATTTTTTTTTGGACAAAACGAGAAGAAGGAAGAATTTCACGCCAATTTACGTCATTTTGGCGAATTTGTATCCAGCGTTTCTCGAAAACTACCGCCAGGTCATGTGTCTCACCGAGATCCACATAAAAAGATGTCACTGTAGTATGATGAGACGCGCCAGTATTCAAATCCGATATTTCCCAAGCACATCGTGGTTTGGAAGAACAAAAGATAAGCGAAACTAGCTTCATTAGAAGCGGGATAATTTGATCGAACAGAATAACCCCGTTTCCCATCTCGATCAATTTGCTTCAATTCGACTATGCAATATGGCGTACGCTGCGCTATGTTCCTCGGTATGGATGCGGTTATTGCTGTATATTTCATGTAGAACTATTTTCAAAAAAAGGGCTCACTGGAGTGCTTTTCGAGCTTAAGGATTTTTCGAGCTTGCAATTCCTAGATCACCATTCAGTCAGCGTTTGGGTCCGTTTCACTATACATGTTAATCAAAAACCATATCATACTGCATAGAAGCACCCCACCATTCTCCAGAGCATCGACCGACCTACCGACCGAGTGAGCATCGCATTCGAGATATGGAGGTACCCAAATAAGGCCCCGAGAAGATGAGTCAAGATGGACACAACAGTGATAGAAACTCAAAGCGAAGGCTTTCGAGCCCTGAGGCCAAAGATGGGTCGAATTTCCGGCCGAAAACGGCCAAAATTGACAGATTTACACCAGAAAATGCTCGCTCAGATGTACAGCTTCATCCATTGCTCAGAGATATGGTTGCAATGCCCCAAGCATCCAATCCACTTCGACAAAAAGCTCGTCCTAAGTTTGACGCGGCATCTTTGAATCCATATGTGGACCAGGCAGTTTTTTCGCGCCAGAACCATCGTTCCAGACCGCTTCAACTCAACCCACAGGGCAAATACGTGGAGAAGGGTGAAAAGCTCCGATTGCAACAGCTAGAAGAGGAGAGAAAAGAGGCCGAGCGCCGCGAAAAAGATGCCAAGGGAATATTGCCCAATGTAAATACACAGGAGGAGCTATTCAAGCCGCCAATGCCGCCTTTGGTCGAGTGGTGGGACCGCCCATTTCTCCGCGGGCGGCTGTACGTGGAGTTTGCCGAAAAAGGCTGTGAATTTGTGCTTGATTCCGAGTTTGCGCCTATCACAAACTATATACAACACCCTGTGCCTATAGACGCACCTTGGGAGAAATTTATTGACGATGGAGACTCGAAGCTATACCTTACAAAAGCGGAAATGAAGCGGAAACGAAGAAATGACAGACAGATCAGGCACCGTGAGATGCAGGATCGTATCAAGCTAGGACTCGAGCCGCCACCTCCGCCTAAAGTCAAACTTTCGAATCTTATGAACGTATTAACAAACGAGGCCATACAGGACCCTACAGGGGTGGAAATGAAGGTGAAACAGGATGTACAGGAACGATATGATAAGCATATGAAAGAGAATGAAGAGCGGAAGTTGAACTTCGAGCAAAAGGCGAAAAAAAGAGAGCTTCAGATTGAAAAAGAGCTTGCTAAGGGCTACTGCACGACTGTATACAAAGTCAACAATTTGAATGACGGGCAGCATTTTTACAAGGTCGACATGAACGCCAAGCAATTGAATCTTTTCGGGATCGTGCTAATCAATCCACGATTCAGCCTTGTGATTGTTGAAGGAGCAGCGAAAAGTATCAGGTTCTTCAAGAAATTAATGACGCGGCGGATCAAATGGCAGGAACTGAAAAACGGGCTCGATCTTTCCGCCAATAAATGCATCATTGTATGGGAGGGCGAGCTCAGGGAACTCTCGTTCCAAAAATGGTCGCCGATGTATACCAAAGATGATGACGATGCCTATAAGGTGCTTAATAAGTTTGGCCACGAGAACTACTGGCGCGAGGCGTTTAATTTGTGAGTAGCGTGGTTATGCGTTTAGTATATAGAGAGATTTAGATGAATTGGGTTGGTGAACAAGCAGTAGTTTTTTTTTTTTTCTTATTTCACATTTTTGGTATGCTTTTAGTGTAAAGCACAAATCGGGTAACAACAGGTAATGCTCATAAGCACAGAATGACTTGGGCATTTTTTTCGGTGTCCAAAACATATTGCAGGCGATAACAAAAAGCGTGACCGAGTCATGAAAAAGAAAGCTCTGAGTTATTTTCGAGCACGTCTCGAACTCTTTTTTATGGGTGGGCCTAATCTGTGTTAATATTCAGCCAGTTGCAATCGCCCATGCGCAGGCACAAACCTACCCCGGATTCGGCGCACTTAGCAGATTACACCCGTACACCATAAGCTTTGCGTGGGCGAAAGAAAGCCAGATTTCGACCCAAGAATTTCCTCGATTCCATATCTAAGTATATTACTATGGGTGCCGCTTATACTATCTTCGGCAAGCAAGTCCAGCCACACATTGTATGTGAATACGCTAAAGGGGGACCGTGCTACTCTTTGTACCGGATTCCAATATTGTCTTCTATCATCGATATTAACAAATAGCTCTCTCTTTTGACTTTAGGGTCTGTGGCCGGCATCGTTGCATGGCCCAGATCGGCCTCGGCCGAAAAACCAGCGGCTCCAGCGCCAGCGGCTGCTCAGGACGATGAATTTGATCTCGAAAAAATCATCAGGTATGTCACAATCAACGATTATCACTCGCTCTTGTACTTATATCAAGATTTACTAACATAATAGTGACTTCACGAAGGAGGAGACCAAGTAGATCAACCGGCGTTTATGAAGCGGACAGGATGCCAAATGCATGACTTGCATCGATCGCTAGCTAACTTATTACATATGAAAAAATGCATAACAATGTATGAATGAATGGTTCTGTATGCAGAGTATGTTCATTGCGTAGCTGAGAGAAGAATGGTAAAGCTTGGAGGGAACGATGGAACTGATAAGGCTGGATTGCTCAAGACTAGCAATATCGTCATGCCAGAAAAACTGACGATTGGTTTGAGTGACATTGGAATTTCAATCGACCGAACCAATTGGTTTCGAAGTTCTACATATTCTGTTCTCACAATAGCCTTTTGTCTCCAATTAAGGTTTGCTGGGTGAGGTGACACGCATGTCACCCGATAGATTTCGACCACAGATGAGTTGACCTGCTTCACCCAATGTCTGCATATTCGAAGGATCACAAGATGCAAATCTATGGTAATGCTTTCAAATGTACCAATCAGTCTTTAAGCAAACTTACAATCAAAATCAACACTCAACCAAGTTTCGAGTTTCACACATTTGAGCGAATCATGCCCGACAAAACTCTTTAGTCTGCGCAAGTCAGGAGCATTATAGGGGCCATGATTTACAAAAAATCACAGCCCAAAAACTGTGGGAATACCCTCGCACAATATTGGCTTGCCCGCAGATCATCGTAGCGCCGACACGGAAAGAGGCTTTTATCTTGCAAGAAAAGACATTGAAAAAGCAACGGTCGATTACCTATCTTGGTCCGCCTCACGCGACACTGTCCGGCATGCCCGAGATATATGAAAACAACAACCATACGAATGTGCAGGCCATGATCATTTAAGTCGTTCTTTTTTCCAGAATTTCCACTGAAGAAGCATGTGAGTTTGATGTTTCGGAACAATTCTGCAACCATCGTCTCACATGGTCAAAATAAACGCAACGGTCTTGATCCGAGGGTCATCGCAGAATAACGTGAAAGTACTGCCACGAAGGATCACCCTGAACGCATAACTCAATGCGGAAAATGTCCTTGTTTACAAATGTCCGAACGCCCTTTCCCGATCCGGATCTGGTATTGAGCCCTAACAGGCTAATTTGTGATACACGTCTCGCGCGCGACATCGCGCACACGTCTTCGGCCCGACATTGATGCTTCGCGCGGTTGCTCCAACGCGTCCCCCACCCCTGGCACGCGACACCCCAAGACTATGCAGTCTACTTTGATCATCAAGGCAAACGTGATTAATTTCTGCAATCAGCCTTATTAAGACGGGTCGACTTTAAGCCTCAAGCTTGCAATCTGAGAATAGGAGAAGTCTGTTATGTTCTACCTTAATTGTATTTTCTTTTCGCCGACAATACGCGCGGCACGTGTACGCGGGTGAGCGTGGGCGCACGCGTCGGGCTGCATGTCGCGCTGCCGGATCCTTTCTTGTTGTCAGTTGTAAGCAACGCGTCTGCGGTATATAACTGGCGCGCTCGCTCAAAATTTGCTGCACTTTTTTCCCAGTCCATTTTATAAACCATAGTCACATTTTTCTCCTTCTATAATGTTCGTTTTCAAGAGAGACGGCCACAAGGAGCCTGTGCGCTTCGATAAGATCACCGCCCGAATCCAAAGATTATGTTACGGTCTCGACACTGAACACGTGGATGCCGTTGCCGTGACACAAAGGGTCATTTCCGGCGTGTACCAGGGAGTCAACACAATTGAGTTGGACAACTTGGCCGCCGAGACTGCGGCTTACATGACCACAATCCACCCAGACTACGCGATCTTGGCTGCGCGCATTGCTGTGCTGAACTTGCATAAGCAGACGACGAAGCAATTTTCGCAGGTTCTGCGCATTTTGTACGAGTACATTAACCCCAAGACTGATGTGCACTCCCCGATGATCTCGAAGGAGACATACGACATTATTTGTGAGAATGCGGACGAGCTCAACTCTGCGATTGTTTACGACCGCGATTTCAACTACAACTACTTTGGTTTCAAGACTTTGGAAAGGTCGTATTTGCTTAAAGTAAATGGTCACGTTGCCGAGCGCCCACAGCACTTGCTCATGCGTGTCGCTGTTGGTATTCATGGCAGAGACATCCCCAGAGTTATCGAGACTTATAACATGATGTCGCAACGGTACTTCACCCACGGATCACCCACGCTTTTCAATGCAGGAACACCCAGCCCACAAATGTCGTCGTGTTTCCTTGTTGCCATGAGCGACGACTCCATCGAGGGTATCTACGACACATTGAAGACATGTGCTTTGATCTCGAAGTCGGCTGGTGGAATTGGTCTCCACATTCACAACATCCGCTCGACCGGCGCTTACATTGCCGGCACCAACGGTACCTCGAACGGTATCATTCCAATGGTGCGTGTTTTCAACAACACTGCGCGTTACGTTGACCAGGGTGGTAACAAGCGCCCAGGCGCGTTTGCTTTGTATTTGGAGCCTTGGCACGCGGATATCTTTGACTTCATCGACATCCGTAAGAACCACGGTAAGGAGGAGATTCGTGCACGTGACTTGTTCCCTGCGCTTTGGATCCCCGACTTGTTCATGAAGCGTGTTGAGCAGAACGGCGACTGGACGTTATTCTCACCCAACGAGGCTCCTGGCTTGCCCGAAGTCTATGGTGACGAGTTTGAGGCTTTGTATGAGAAGTACGAGCGCGAAGGACGCGGCCGCTCCACTGTGAAAGCTCAAAAGCTTTGGTACGCCATTTTGGAGGCGCAGACCGAGACCGGTACGCCTTTCATGTTGTACAAGGACGCTTGCAACAAGAAGACAAACCAGAAGAACTTGGGCACGATCAAATCGTCGAACTTGTGCTGCGAGATTGTTGAGTACTCTGCGCCCGATGAGGTTGCCGTGTGTAACTTGGCTTCGATCGCATTGCCATCTTTTGTTGAGCGCGACGCATCATCTGTGTGGTACAATTTCGAGAAGTTGCACGAGGTGACGAAGGTGGTGACCCGTAACTTGAACCGTATCATTGACCGCAACTTCTACCCTGTTGAGGAGGCTCGCCGTTCGAACATGCGCAACAGACCAATTGCACTTGGTGTACAGGGTCTTGCTGACGCGTTCATGACCTTGCGTTTGCCATTCGACTCTCAGGAGGCGCGCGAGTTGAACATCCAGATCTTCGAGACCATTTACCACGCCGCTGTTGAGTCATCTATTGAGCTTGCAGCCGAGGAGGGCCCTTACGAAACCTACGAGGGCTCGCCCGCATCGAAGGGCTTGTTGCAGTACGACTTATGGGACAGAAAGCCAACCGAGTTGTGGGACTGGGACACATTGAAGCAAAACTTGGCCAAGCACGGTCTCAGAAACTCTTTGCTTGTGGCACCTATGCCCACGGCGTCTACGTCGCAGATCTTGGGAAACAACGAGTGCTTCGAGCCTTACACGTCTAACATCTATTCGAGAAGAGTGCTTGCCGGTGAGTTCCAGATTGTCAACTCGCACATGTTGAAGGACTTGGTCGACTTGGGTATTTGGAATGACTCCATGAAGAACAACATCATCTCCAACAACGGCTCTATCCAATCATTGCCCAACATTCCGGACGAGATCAAGGCATTGTACAAGACTGTTTGGGAGATTTCGCAGAAACATATCATCGACATGGCTGCCGATAGAGCTGCCTTCATTGATCAGTCGCAGTCATTGAACATTCACATCAAGGACCCTACAATGGGCAAGTTGACCTCGATGCACTTCTACGGCTGGAAGAAGGGTTTGAAAACTGGTATGTACTACTTGAGAACACAGGCGGCCGCGGCTGCGATCCAGTTCACCGTCGACCAGAATTCCGTGACCGCCGCAGGCAAGACTGTCGCGTCGTTGGACAAGTTGAACAAGAGACAATACGTCGTCAAGGCTACCGGCAGAAGCGGGTCTTCAACGCCTAAGCTTGCTGAGCTGCCTCGCAGCGTGTCCACGGAACCTACTTCGTTGGAGAACTCCATCCAGGAATTGAGAATTTCCAATGCTGAGAAATCCCAGCCCGAGGCGGCCGGGGCAGAACCCACTCAGCCTGCTGAGAAGAAGGAAAATGACGACGCTGACCTCGAAGCGGATATCTACAGCTCCCAGGTGATTGCGTGCGCCATCGACAACCCTGAGTCCTGTACTATGTGCTCGGGTTAAATGGGTTTCATGGGTGTTTTTGTATAATAATTGATATTAATTTTTGAGATAGTTGATTGGAGGTGCATGTAGCAACAGGCGAAACGTGGCCGCTCTCCCTGTTCAATTGACAATTGTGGGAGTGCCGAATCCCGGTCAAAAAGAAACGGTGACAGGCGGCGTCTTGCGTTTCAGATTGCGCAGGGAGGACAATACAGATAGCAATCCTGGATTCCCCACAGAAATAAGTCAATAAACGTACAGATTGTGGATTTCCGTGACCACGTATTCGTCTCGTTGTATACGATTATTGCCTAGTTCGGAAATTTACACCAAAAATATTGCTAAGAGATCCCCTTCGGATTTGTCACTGCCCGCAGTTGTATCGGCCCGTGACCGGGAAAGAAAAAAAAATCAGCGCCTAAATGAGACCGTGTCTGCATACACATAAGCATGTATGTTGTTCTTCTATATCCAAACAAAGGGCACTACCCCTACCGCAGAGAATCTGAGCAGCCCGATACGCCCGGTTTTATCTTGACGTCATCTATAAACATCTGCCAAAATCAGACCCTCGGGAACCCTTACGGTCACATTGCCGTTTGTTCGTGAGGCCTCGGCTTTAGCCACCAAAACACCCGTACATCCACATTTTGCGCTTTTACACAGAATGCCGTGCGTACGGGGAGCGTACCGGTGAAGCCGTGCATGCAGCTGGCACCCACTCGGCGCGCGCCCGCCTACGGGATTGGCAGAATCCCACCCATTGGAATTACAGAGCCAAGCTTTCCAGCCAAGAAATACCATTCGTAATTCCAGATCTGGCGGCTAACAAAGGCCGAAACAGTGCTGACTGCCGGTGCCAAGCTGGGTTTGTATGGGGTCAACGGTTTTGACAGCAGGTGTCATTTTTTAGAAAACCAAGCCACACGTAAGTGGTTGCGTCAAACGTCTTCCTCAAAGGGCAAACTAAAGTATATCTTGTCACTTGAGTATCCCCGCTAGATCTCTGGCGCTAATTATAGCACGCTACCTGCATACCTTTCTCATGTCTCGTGAGATTCCCGAAAACTCTCGAGTCGGGGCAAATACGAACGCGCCGTATGGCAAGTATGACGCAACGGGACGGCGCCAGTATGAGTCTATGGCGCGATCGTTCCATGGACACGCTCGTAACTCTACCGCCACTGTTCTGGCAAATGAAATAAATATTTTATTTCGGATTCAATTATCGTGCTAAAATATGTGTAAATTAGAGTGTGCACGCCACATACCATGCCAGCTTGTGATCTAAGACGGGCACTTGTGCTTCTCGTCGCTTGCGCTGATTGGGCGTCTTTTTCCACGTCGGCCTGCACACAAGCCCTACTTATCAGCTGCACGAGGCGCCGCATTGACGCGGCCGCGCGGTGGCCCGCATCAGATGTGCTGATAAGAATCAGTCATATGGGCGAACGGCTCTGGGGCAGCCCCCGCCAGGCCGGATCTGGGTATATTAGCCCTGAATCCCTTGACATATTAAAGAACTTTTTCTATCACACACAATAAAATCCAACATCTGACATACCTTTCTTGTTGGCCTTCTTTCTCAACGACGGTTTAACACATCCAACATGGAGAAATTGAAGAGCATAATCTCGCATGAGAGAGTCTATCACGACGAGAAAAACGTGCTGAGCGATGGTGACGGTGTCCAGGAGACACCCGGGCTTAGCGTGGTGAGGTCCGCCGAATTCGACCCGGTCACGTCTGCGATTGAGGAAAAACTCGTGCATGACGACTACGCAGGAATCCATATTGATGACGATTCGCCTTATCCAGAGGTCAGAGCATCGGTGCCCTCCACGGACGACCCGACTTTGGTACAAAACACGATTCGTGTGTGGGTGATTGGTTTCATCATGACCACCTTGGGATGCGGCATGAACACGTTGTTTGCGTTTCACAGTCCCTCGTTCTCCATCACCACTTATGTCACGTCGATCTTGGCGTATCCTGCTGGTAAGCTTTGGGAAAAAGTCGTGCCAAACTGGAAAATCTTTGGCTGTCCATTAAACCCGGGCCCCTTCAACTTGAAAGAGCACGCCATCATCACCATCATGGGCTCAGTCTCGTTTGGCGGTGGTGCCGCATATGCCACCGACATTTTGACTGCACAGAACAGATTTTACGACTCTGATTTCGGCGTTGGGTTCGCCATTTGTGCCATTATTTCCACTCAGGTGATTGGGTTTTCGCTCGCGGGTATGGCTCGTAAAGTATTGGTCGATTCACCTGGAGCCATCTGGCCTGCCAACTTGGTCACCTCCACTTTCTTGACCAACATGCACTTGAATGAGAACCACCCTGCCAATGGATGGAAAATCTCGCGGTTTGCGTTTTTCGCCATCGTCTTCAGCGGCTACTTCTGCTGGAACTTTTTCCCCAACTACATTTTCACCGCGTTATCGTACTTCGCCTGGCCCACATGGATCGCACCCAATAACGTGCCTCTCAACCAGGTTTTTGGTGCTTCCTCGGGGCTTGGCTTGATGCCCATCACGTTTGACTGGAACCAGATCGCCGGGTATATCGGGTCGCCCTTGATTCCGCCTGCAGGAACAATTCTTACGATTTTTGCCTCGATCGTGTTGATTTTCTGGATCGTGGTGCCTGCAGTGTACTACACCAACACGTGGTACTCGAAATACTTGCCGTTGTCGTCGTCGGGGTCCTATGACCGGTACCAGAACACGTATAACGTGTCGAAGATTGTCAACAAGAAAACGTTGACATTTGACGAGCAGGCATACAAGGAATACTCGCCTTTATTCATCTCGTCCACGTTTGCCATATCGTACGGGTTGTCGTTTGCCTCGATCATTGCCACGTTGGTGCATACGGTGTGCTTCCATGGCACGGAGATCGTGCAGCAGTTCAAGCAGAAGGAAAAGCCCGATGTGCACTTACGCTTGATGAGAGCCAACTATAAGAATATCCCAGAATGGTGGTACGCGATCGTTTTCCTCGCGTCGTTTGCACTTTCGATCGTCACGATCAGATGCTGGAACACAGAGATGCCCGTGTGGAGTTTGATCGTGGCGCTTTTGATCGCGTTGGTGTTCTTGTTGCCCGTGGGCATCATCTATGCGAAAACCAACATCGCCGTGGGTCTTAACGTCGTGACGGAATTCATCATTGGCTACATGGTGCCCGGAAAGCCCTTGGCGATGATGTTCTTCAAGACATTTGGGTACATCACGAATAACCAGTCGGTCACGTTTGCCCAGGACATGAAATTGGGTCATTACTTAAAAGTTGATCCACGCACGCTTTTCTGGGCCCAACTTTTCGCCACAATCTGGGGTTCTCTCGTGCAGATCGGGGTCATGCGCTGGGCGTACGGCTCGATCGAAGGTTTGTGTGAAAAGGGCCAGAAAAACAACTACACTTGCCCCAACGGAAAAGTGTTTTTCAACGCGTCGCTTATTTGGGGAGCCATTGGGCCGCAGAGAACATTTGGCCAGGGCGCTATTTACAACGGTGCGCTCTTCTTCTTCCTTCTTGGCTTGTTGCCCATAGTCAACTGGTTGATCTTGAAGAAATGGCCCAACTCAAAGATCCGCTGGTTGAACTGGCCCGTGTTCTTCTCCGGCACAGGCTACATTCCTCCTGCCACGCCTTACAACTACGCAACATACTGCATGGTGGGCATGGCTGCCAGTGTTTTTGTCAAGAAACGGTTCACTCAGTGGTATTTCAAGTACAACTACTCGCTCTCTGCAGGCTTGGACATTGGCCTTGCATACTCGTCATTGATCATCTTCTTGTGCTTGAACTTGACCAACACAAACTTCCCCGACTGGTGGGGCAATACCGTCATCAACACGGTTGACTATAATGGAGAGACGTGGACAAAACAGCTTGCCGAAGGCGAATTCTTTGGACCCACCACGTGGTAGACGTTCTATTGTATATATATCCATGAATTTAATATTAATTGTTTGACTAGGGTTGTTTAGAAAGTATGAGTTGGTTGAAATGTGCTGGAGTCAAATGTGCGGTTTTGTGATCTTCATTAAACTCATCTCAACGGGGTTCAAAACGTCCATAAATTCTTGTCATTCACCGAATTTGCTGAGAGAATATTGGGCCTTTTCACCGTGTGTAATTGCTCCAAACTCATATACGTTACGCATACAAGGAACGTTTGAGCTGAAAACTCAATGTTGGTACTTTTGTGGAATACCTGGTTCATAATGCAATACTGTTCGCCAGGCTAAAAAATTTAAAACCAGTTTTTAAGGCATGAAGCGTAATGGATACACTAGTCACAAACCCATACTGCGTCATGAGATCACCCGTGCTTTCCCTAGAAAAATGAAGAGAGAAGTCATTTTTTTTTTCGAACTGGCAATCATCATGTTCCGCAAAAGTATTCTCCGGCAAAACAACTCGCTTGACGTATTTACCATGTTTCTGAGTCTCATGAGTGGGCTCGAAATTAGAGTTCCCTTTTTGATAGCTAAGCTAGAAATTCATAGCAACAAGACAAAATAAGTACTGACTGTGTTGAATTTACACTGTGTTTTGTATCCGTGATTGAATCTGGCTTTACAACTAGTAGGACATTGTTGTTGTTTCTCTTGATCTCTTTCTCGTGGAAGGCTGAAGGAAGAAACAGTGTTTACTACATTGGCAACAATCAAAAAGACACAATGAAACTCAACTTGCAAAACAACAAACACCTTCATGCCAGCCGGCAAGCTCAACAAAGCGTTCTATAGAATCTGTAGTAGAATGGCTTTGATCTCAAGACTGCCCTCTCCTCCGCAATCTCCTGTTTCAAAAGATCCAAATCCAACTCTCTCCGACCCGTGTCAACGTCGATATCTTTGGCACGAATGAAAAGTCTCCAGTTTCTCTTGTAGATCTTGTGGCCAAGCCAGAACACCAAGATCACAAACGCGGACAAGTATGTCTGGAAAAAGTCGTAGGCATTTGGCGACCCTCCAATTGGAAACAATGCAATCCAGAATTGTGCGATGAGAATCAACACATTTAAAGTAACACCGTAGCATGAGCCGTAAATACCTGCCTGCGATGTGAATGCTAGCTCATCTGTGCCCCTTCCTTGCACGTAAAGTGCACGTCTGAATCGGATGTGACTCATGCAGATGGAGCCCCAAGTAAACAAAATGGATAAGCCCGAAAGCGCTAATAACCAGTCAAACATGACCCCTTGCTTGCCAGAAGCCGAGGAGAAACAAATTAATGCAAATGTCAACTGGAACACAATGGCGACAAGTGGCCTTCCTCTCTTGTCAACATAGTTCAAGATTTTGGGAGCCTGGCCTGCGTTTGCCAAGGCGAGAAAGGTTCTGGAGCAGCCAAAAACAGACGAGTTGCCCACTGATAACACGGATATCATGATAACCACGTTCATGACGGAAGGCAACCCAGAAATACCAGCATTCAGAATAGCAATGACGAACGGAGAATAGCGAGCAGTGCCATCCGAATTTTGGAGCTGCGGGCTGTTGTATGGCACGAGCATACCCACCAAAATTAAGGATACAACGTAAAATAAAGTGATTCTCCAGAAGACTTGCTTGATGGCCTTTGGCATACTTTTTCTTGGGTTGGCGGTTTCAGCAGCGGTCAAGCCCACCAATTCTGTGCCGCCAAAGGCAAACGCGGCAGTCACAAATACAGAGCATAATCCCTTGAATCCATTGTGGAAGGCACCTGGGTTGTACCAGTACCTGGCGCCAATGTAGCCACCTTTGGGCCCTCCACCGCACACCAAGACTATTCCCAACACGATAAAGCCACACACAGCGGTCACCTTTATTGCTGAAAAGGCGAATTCGGCTTCACCGTAGCCTCTGACACCAAAGAAATTGATCGCGATGATGAAAATATAAAACACAAGAACATATACAGCTGGGTTTGTCTTCGTATCCCAGTACTGTATGGCTATAGCTGCAGCGACCAACTCCAAGGGTAAAACCACCAAGAAACTCAACCCGTAGTTCCATGCCATGGCAAATCCCCACGATGGGTCAATGAAACGAGTGTTATAAGTCACGAATGCACCCGAAACAGGAAACGTGATGGCCAATTCACCCAATGCGTGGACTGTTGAGTAGATCATTGTGCCGATGAGAATGTAGGCAATCAAAACAGACGCAGGGCCACCGTTCTTCAACACTTTTCCAGAACCAAGAAACAAGCCAGTTCCGATGGACCCGCCGATCGCAATCATTTGCAAATGCCTGCCTTTCAAAGACCTGGACAAAGGTGAGTTTGCTGTCACAATTGCAGCTTTCTCAACATCAGATAAGTTGGGGTCGATGCCCAAATCATCCATGTCTACTCTGCGAAAGCCGTCCACGAAGGATTCCCACTTCGACATGGAATCCTTATTGTCTTGGGCTTCGAAAACGTCTATAATAACTCCGCCTTTTTTTTCGACGGAGGCCTGCTCCGCCGTGGCGACATAGTTGAGTTCTTTGACCGTCATGTTCAACCGCAATGGTATTCAAGCGTCTATCGTGAACTGAACTGGGAAGGGGAAAAAGTTCGGTTTTTTTTTTTGCTGTCTCTCGTCTGAGAAAAACCTTGGAATGGTTGTTTCTTAGTTTCTCAAACCACTCGAAAGCTCAACCTTAGGCTGGCCTTAAATAGGGTGCATGTCTTTCTAGCAAGACCCGATAATGCATATCACGGGTCGCTGGAGACAAGATTGCAACGCGCTATCTTATTATCAGATCTCATGCAATATTCCGCATGTGACTCTATATGCACAGCGCAGATAAGCTTTTGGAAAAGACAGTGTTCAGGTTGTGAACCGTGTCATCTGTATCTTGTCCAAATCATTTCCTTGGTGATAAGAAATCTTCGACTTACAGCATTTTTTAGAATACTCTAATCAGAAGCACATTCCACTTTCCAGACAAAAAAAAACCGGTGTGAGATTCTGTGGGCAAATCGAGCGCACAGCCAATCTCACGACTTCGGTCTAGAGATAAGACTATTGTCCGTAATCATGCGGCCCAATCTGGTATCAGCCGTAGATTTCATGCACTGGGCCCCAGTAAAAGCGCCCAAATGTTACATCGACCTGAACGCGCGCGCTCGGGTTTGGGCTAAAGTTGCCCTGGGACGAAACGAGGCTTCGCATTCCCTAATCAGGGCGCTCCCTTCAGATAGCGACATTTCTTGGCAACTTTTTCTTTTGTTCCGGCCGAAATTCGTAAAACTTTCCAGTTTCAAATAAACCAACCAATGCTCTCAAATTTTTATCACATCTGCCTTGTAAATGCTGAGTCCATGGATTTTCATGCTGACGTTATCACGATTAAGCAATGATCAACGCGTTTCGGGTGGGAAGCCTGTACCGAGCCGAGAGTTTCGCGTCGCGCAGTGCCTCGACCAGCCATATGCATCAATGAATTAAGTACCTCAGTAAAGGCCATCAGAACATAGATTATAGGCTAGGCTTATAGGAAACCCAAAGAACTTGAACAAGATATCAGTCAATAACTCGGCGCCGGCACCGACTCGAATTTCTCAATTGCTGGTCCGATTGCTGGTCCAATTGCTGAATCATCGTGTACTCGCAAATTCTTATGAGTCTCATGGGTGAAAACGACATTGAATTGCATAATATGTCCGCTTGCATGAGCAGGCGGCACTCGCGGTCACCCGCGACGCTGTCAAGTGATAGCGGGCTCGATCACACATTCACCAATACCGAATATGGTGTGGGATATAATGCCGAATATGATATCGAATCCGGTCCCGAGCACGAAGAGACTCATCGACTCCAGGATCTGGTCCCATCTCTATCATGGCGAGGCCCAGCTTCAAAAACTCACGCAGAATCCAAGCCGAGGTCGTTCTTGAAGGCGCTTTGGGCCGGCCCAATCGAGGCTTCGGATCCGCCGCCTCGGCCTATCCAGTCCCTCAGATGTTTCGAGGAACTTCCAGGTAAATTCAGGGCAAGGCTATCAAGAGTCCGCCAGGGCTTAATCTTTGTGGCATACTTGTCACTCTGGCTCTTGTTATGGTCCAAGATTCTTCTCCCGTACCTCGTCGAGCCTCCGCAAACTGCAGATGGCCAGAAAGTCGTGTCGCTAACATGCGATCAGGCAGATCTGTTCTGGAAAGGCAAAAATGCTGCCTGTGGCTTGAATGCAAAAGATTGTAAATCGTCTGTGACGAAGGATGATGTGGTTTTCAGATGCCCTGCTCTTTGCGATAGAGGCAGCTGGCTTTACTCACTGCGGGCGGTTGGGCCCGATATAGTCAAGTATCGCGGGTACTTCATTGGTGGCGGGTCCAGGAAATCCCATGATGATACTTTGTCTTATCCTTATAGAGCAGACTCTTTCCCCTGTGGAGCAGCAGTGCACCTGGGACTCGTGTCACCCTTTTTCGGAGGATGCGCTCGAATTTCATATGCCAGTGGTGCGCAGGCCGAGTTCGAGGGCGCCGGCGGTCATTACGGCGTGGCGGATTCCATTGGATTTGGCTCGTTTTTCCCCTTTTCGTATGTTTTCAAGCTGTTTACGGCCTCCCCTAGCCGCTGCTATGATCCACGCCTATTGGTTTTGGTTGCAAATATCACCTTGGGCATTCCCGTGGTGCTTTTCGCTTCCGCGGCTGCATTTTTCTGGACAATGGCCATTGTTGGGTTCTGGACCATTGTTACTGCGACAGACCCGCCGGTGTTGGTCGATCCGGCAGACGCGGAGTCCTTCTATAGGCTCGTTTCCGTGGGCCTCGAGCGATTTCTCCCGACGTGCTTCGTTTTGTATGTTCTCTGGATGGTCAGTGTCAAGCGCACATTTTCGCCCTATGCCCCTTTCAAGAGCCGCCCGTCGCTGTCAGATACCGTATTCGGCGAAACTACTGATTTCGAAAACCCTCATGCAAATTCCGGGTCCCCCTTGAGCCGCCTTTTACTCTGGTATCCTTTTTTCTGGCTCGGGATCTTGAATAATATCTCATTCGATCGCTTACCCGTTGACCGGCTCACGTGGCACGACTTGCAAGTCCAGCCAGGGGCGCTTCTCACGGTTGTCGTTGTTGCCCTGCTTCTCGTGGTCTGTGTGGTAGCACAGGCTTATTATGTGTGGCTCCTGGGCCGCTTTTGGAAGCTCTTGCTGGTGTATGGCGGGATTTTTGCTGGTTTGTTCCTTTTGGGAAATCTCCCCGGACTAACGCTCCGTATCCATCACTATATATTCGCGCTAGTCTTTATTCCTGGCTGCTCTACCCGTGGCAGAACCGCATACGCATTCCAGGGGATACTTTTAGGGTTATTTCTTTCGGGTGTCGCCCGTTGGGGCTATGCTTCCATTGCCGAAACAGACTTATCCCTTTTGAGGGGTGAGCCTTCCGGGCAAATTGTCACTCCCGAGATCACAGGTTTCAAAGACGGGTTTATGCGCTGGCAGACGCCGTTTAACGATACATACATCTCGACCGAGGCGCCGCCGGAGCATGCAACGGTATCGTTATTAGTAAACGATATTGAGCGATTTCGTGGCGAATCGAATGGCACTCTTGACATCGCCCAACTCTTACGCGAAAACAAGGAGTTGGTCACGCTTTTGCAGCTCAAACACAAACAAAAGGAGACCCCGCTTTATTTGCGCCTAGCCAAGTATCTGGAGGAGAAAAACGAGTTTGGCGATTATACTCGAGCCGCCGTGTTGAAAGTGCCTTCGTTCGAGTTTGCAGCCCCACCCCCAGGAATCACGTGAGGGAAGAAAGTGAATGTGTAGAAGTGGATATCATGTTTTCGTTTATAAAGTCGTCTCTGTGTCCTGAAAAAAAAAAAAAGTTTAATGGTTTTTTAGTTCCTTTTTGTGAAGGCTCAAACTTAATTCTTTAGCGGAAACCAAAATTGCAGCCAAATTCTCGATTCGCGCAATACTAAATAGAAAAATGCACTCAGCGTTCATCACATAAAATAATTGTAACTGGCCAATAACAAAGTCTCTCATAAGTCTTCAAGTTCCAATCCACCTTTTTACTAACTATCTAAAATCGAGACTATTTACCATTGTGCACATAAATTAGAAATTGAAATCATTCACTTAACTCGCTGACTTTTACCCGCATTTTACATATGTATTTGTATTGAATAGCGAAACAGTGATCACTACTTTGTCGCTACTTGCCATACTTTGCTCGCGCGTGTAGGGCAAATTCCGGCGCTAAAGAGTGAAGACCAAGATCAAAAAACCCCAGAAGAGCCCTTTGGCACATTCGCTTGCGAAGTACAGCAGTGTTAAACACATAGAACAATCAAACAGTCCGAGTGAGTCTTTCATGATGACGCAAGCTCGCTGCCCTGATATTGATCGCATTAGGTCTGGATATACCGAACATACATGTTTCCAGACGAAATTCGTATAGTCTTTATATATAATCTTTTGTTGACATTTGCCATGCAATCCCACTCGCTGAGAAATACTCATATCAATCGTCACATGGAATAGCGAAATCTGCAAGGATTTGCGCTATCCTCGCTAACTCTTCATCGTTAGAGTTCATCAGCAAAAGGCTTCTCGGACCACTCATTTCTTGTTCTGTATGGTCTTGCAAATGATCGCAATTTGTTGTTTCATCCGGCAATAGATCTCTCGACTTGAGAATCGCTAAAGTCTTGATCATGCTCGGCAGTAGCCCATCATTCTCGCCCGTTACTATGTCCTTAATCTGGGGAAACAACGACTCTGCGGGTGCAGTCATCGCCATGATTGAAAAGAAGTCTCTCGCCATTCGATGAATGATTGGAAAAGCGCGCTTCCTAGCGCGGTAGAATTCCCCGATATTGCAGTTACCGGGCCTTCTTGGCTCTGTAAGATATATTTTGATCTCGTCGTGCCTCATCTCGATATTGTTCTTGAAAAACCTATAATTCTTCAGACAAGAATCATCTGGATTGGGTTCAACCCTGGGCTTTTTTAATGTGGTCTCATTCCTGAGTTTTTCTGTGTAAGAGTCGTATCTCTCGTAAAAGTATTTCTCGACGGCTTCGATCACCGCTGGGGGAAAATTTTCTTCTTTGAAATAGTCAAGTTTCAACCGAGGATCCAACACTGAAGCAAGATATAGATGTTTGATCGGCTCTATATTTGCGTCACGCACAGGGTAGTATTCAAGGAGCGTATTACAAGCATCCTCGAGTCCCAAAGCAAATAGGGGACTCACGTGCTTGAGATCTTTCGACTTCCAGCTCTCGAGTTCTTTCAATAACGTTGCAACAAAAGGGATGGTTATATTCGAGGATTCTCTGTGCGAAGCCCCGAGTTCAATTGTAGGCTCCACAAACAATTCGAGGATATCGTGTGTCACTTTGATGTACTCCCACTCTGAATCCTCAATTTCAAAGAAGTCTATACCTAATTCGGCCTTTTTTTCAGAATCGAGATATCTGGCTCGACCAAAAAGGCTTGTGATTTCCTTTCGAAGGTATAGAATTTGATCAAGCATCTTGTAAGTTGAAAGCCATCGGGTTTCGTTTTGCTCGAGTAGCTCCTGAGGGCCTGATTTCTCTTTTTTCGTGGAATATCGAGTTAACAGTCGAAAAGCGTTCCTCAAAAACAGATTGCCTCGCATGGCCTTCAAAAGAGACCTTACTTTCCCAACTGTGGCTTCCCCGCGCCGAATGGTATCTTCAAATTCCGGATGATCTGCGACATATTGATCCAAACTGTTTTCTGATTCTGTCGGCGGAGGCCTGAAAAACGTATATTTCAAGAACGCATTGGTAGCTAGATTTAAAGCGTGGCCAACGCATCTTGTAGTCCCCGCGTACGGAAACCAAGAGGACGAATCTTTCAGATACATGTCAGTTATCCTGGTGATAAGTGGAGCATCGTCTCTCGTGATTGAGGTTATTTCGATTCTCAACTTATAATCCACGAGAACCATTTCAAAAATGTCTAAGAGTTTCTCGTCCGTGTATGAGACATCCTTGTGTAAGGCCTCATATCCAATCAAGTACTTCTCGAACTTGTACTCTTCATTCAAGAAGTGTAAAGTCATCCCAATAAAAATAAGATCATTCGTAGATTTGACTTCAAATAGAGTAAGCCCAAAACGACCTCTATGCTTGGAGAGTCTATGCTTGAGGCGCCTGAATTCAGTCTCGTACAAAGTTGCGAGGTCAAGTCTGACGGCATGTCGAGAAACCGGGGGTAGGGACTCGTTTTCACAAGTTCTCGCATATTCGAGCAATTTCTTGTGGCTGGGGCTATCAATATGCGCGAGCGGTAAATTGTGCGCCAGTAAGTATTCCATCATCAAAAGTTCAAAGTGCTTTGGGTCGAATTGGGTATGAGTTTCCTGTTCCGGCCCCACATAAATGATTTCATTATTATGAGTCGTTTCTGAAATGGCGACTTCTCGAGGGAAATAAGTATCAATTTGCAAATTTGAAGTATCCCTGCGTTCCAATACGCCAGAGGAATTAATAGGTTCTTCCGATTTTATGCTCGGTTTCTCATCTTCTTCAAACAATTGCATCATTGCCGACCTGTGCTTATTCGCCCAATGGCTTTTCAAGTTTGTTTGATTGAGCGGCCAAGATGACGTGGGCGTGTAGTGACATTTCGTACAAAAAAGCGCTATCTTTCGTTCCACGCCTTCGAAAAAGGGCTCGAGCTCCCAAGTATAAAGTCCGAGCCGAATCACATCTGGGGCGTACTCTTTCAGCGGTAACACAAATGTCGGCAGGTTTATTTTGCTTCTGGATGTCATTTTCGGAAAACCAATAGGGATAAGTATTATTATACAGAAAAAAATGTACCAAGCTGATAATAAAAATTGATATATGTGATGGTGCGACAGGATATGAAACCTACCGACGCGTCAGGATGTCCAGTTGAAACTTGACACGTCGGTGAATTTCAGCTATCCTGTAGCAGGCGCGACCCACAATAGCTTTTTAGCGCTTGCAGGTAGCGACACAGGCTAGTGCTTGAACACATTGTTTGTTGGTTATAAGAAGGAAGGCCTCTTGAGCGCATCCGACCGTTTCCCCGGTTGTCAAACCGGCATGGAGATGAGAACCAAAAGTAGCGATAAGCACATTTGCGATCAAGTATTTCACTATAAAATCAAAGATTTAGTATTTATTTGTAGCGAAAGTAGCGATCGTTTTCAACAGCGCTGAAAGCCTAAAACCCCGTACACCATCAAACAAGGTTCCGCGCGGCGGTTGGGTGGATCTCGAACATTGAATAGACACGTAAACACGATCAAAAACAACTTTTTTTTTCGTCACATATCATATAAATAGTCATGAACGATATTTCCGACTCAGGCGAGCTCTTCACAGTCAGGAACCAGTTCTACACGGGACAGCACAGCAAGGTCGTGGCATACGACTTGGACCTGTTTTCGCCCGAGGCGCAGCTAAAAGTGCTTGAGTTCCAAGTGCGCTCTATTGTGGCCCGTGATGATGATGCCTCGCAGTTGATCGAGCAAGGGAAGAGCTCTTTTCCGGACCAGGAAGAAGTCTTTTCCGTCTTGCAAGCGTGGAACGACTTGGCCACATTTGGCACAGATGAACTGACCTATTTCGACGATATTGCCGAGGCCACATTCGAGACCCAGGCGGTTTTGACTGCACTTTACTTGGTCAAATACCATAAGGACGTTGATCTGGCAATTGCGCTTTTGATCAAATTCACCGCACGCGCGTCGGAAAACGCGTTTGAATTGGAGCCATACTTGCTATTGGTGCAGTTATACTTGTTCAAAGAGAACTTTGCTGAGGCGAACAAAGTGTACCTCAAATTCCAGAAACTTCCCTTTGGAGCACGTGACGACATCGTGTACCATGTGTTGGAGAGCTGGATCAACTCAGTCAAGGGCCAGTCTGACAATATAAGTAACGCCTACTATTTCTACGACGAATTGTTGTCGAGTGATTTGGACGACGATGTGCAAAGCAAGTTCCGCGTGTTGAGCGTATTGTTTGTCATGACGTTGCAGTTGAAACACATTCCTGAGGCACAGGAAGTCTTGGATCAAGTGGCGGCTTTGGACTACAAGGGCGCTGGGACCGCCGATATGCTTGCTAACCGCATAACATACGAGTACTTGACAAACGACGGCGCCAATGTGGTGGCATTGTTGCGTGAATTGGCCGCTGCTGATGCCGAGCACCAGTTTTTGGCTGATTTCAAAGAGAAAAACGAGCGTTTCGACGCGATCGTGGAGAAGTACCAAGTGGCTTGAGTGGGCGGTTGCAGAATTGTCGAAGGGGTCGAGGGAACTGGATAATCTGAATAGCTTGCTTATTTCAGCATCTGATACCGTGTTGTGGTCCAATTGAGTTGAGCTCAGGCGTGGTTAGATCTCTGAAAGCGATATGTCTAGATTTGGCCATCGAACAATGCGACCATATCTGGCGAATAGTGCCGTGCTCAAGAAACAAATACCGTCTCTAGTGCAGATTTCGAATTGCGTGTCATTTGACACCCGAAGTATTCTAAATTTCTGAATTTACTTGAGCTTAGTCTCAGATTGCAACCCTGGCGTTTGAGTAAGTAAACTTGACCGGAAATAAAGATTTCATAGATCTCTTACAAAAAATTTGGCAAACACGTTGACTCTATGCGTGAGGCTAACAGACAAAGGCCACACAGCGCCACGCAAGTAGTATGAGGGCCCCTGTCCAAATCCGGCATTTCTCACCGAAACTTTTGCAGAACACTCACTGATTTTATATGTCGAATGTACGGAATACCTCGATCGAATGTGCTCTAAACCGCAACGAGGAAAGCTCGGAATATATCTGTTTCCAAAAGTCGGGCCTGCGAACTTGAAACTGGTCACATACAAAAGTGATTTGCCATCGCACCAGAAGACAACAGTAGTCGGGGCTTTATGTATATTGGCGAAGAGTAAAGAATTCACATTGTTGAAGACAGAAAAATACACATTTTTTCTTGAAAATGAGTTTCAGGAATTTCATCGAACCTTTGACTTGAGCAAATGAATTGATCGTTAGTGGGGATTTTCTTCATTTTTTTTTTTTTGTTCATTTGCAAATTTCCAAGCTCCAAAACCTTTTTGTTCTTTTTCTTTCGTAGAAAGGCAGTTAGCATGGCTGCAAATCGACGAGAACTTGTTTTGAGAAACTCTTCATTCGATTAAATGACATGCGATTCGAAATCTGAAAAAAATTCAGGGTTCTCACGAAAACGAAGATCAGTTTCTGAGAGTCACTACTGAAATAGGCAAAGACAATGAAGAGTATAGCGATAGTGAACATGACTCATTCCATAAGGCTATCATGTATCAAGGAACTCAAATGAAGCCGGTATCTTATTTCGGCACCTTTGAAATAAAGCCAGTTGTTTGTACCTTAAAATGAATTTGCGACCATACCAGCAGTAAAATGCATCCGGACATGCCCACGATATCCATGATGTACAATCAAGACCTTTGTTTGTCCGTAACCGCCGAGCTCTTTGTCGCCCAGTCACGTGAATTGGAAGAAGAAGCCAGATGGGAAAAATCGAAGGTGGCTTTTTACAGCTTGTACCCGGCTAATCTTCAATCTTGTGTTCACGAGGCATTATGTGGTCTTTCGGTCTTTCCGTGCTTGAAGCTCTGAGAGTTATTGCCAAGAAGGCGTCAAGTTTTGAACATAAAGTCCTCTTGCGGCCCTTGGAGGCGGATTCTTGCAAT
The DNA here is from genome assembly GCA_009746055.1 of Metschnikowia pulcherrima. NCBI lineage: Eukaryota > Fungi > Ascomycota > Pichiomycetes > Serinales > Metschnikowiaceae > Metschnikowia > Metschnikowia pulcherrima. The sequence continues at coordinate 1,351,794 of VFXK01000001.1, forward strand.
GAGAATGACGTCACAATGCTTGAAAAGGCAATCCAAGAAAAGATTCCAAAAACAAAAAGTTATTCAGCGGACCTCGTCCGGAGCTAGTCAAGTCACGATCTCAAAAAGTTTTCTTCAATCGTACACAGAATACCCAGCATATACCATAAACGACAATAGCTGGCGGTCCAGAAATCAAGCCTCGCACGATAGTATCGCCGACGAGTCAAAACATTGGGTCTGGAGGATTAGAGCCTACCAACTTTGTGCCCGGAGAGGTCACGAGGCTTGTCTCTGGCTATTGCAACTCGAAAATTCAACTTGCAGATTTGACCCACGTACGCTTTGGATCCATCTTAGGATTATACCTTTTTTGTGTGTGCTGACCAAAGACAAGCGTATTCCTGAAGTACTCCGCAAGCTTCCGATGTTTAAAGAATATTGTTTGGAAGGAGGCGCGGCGAAAGAAAACAATGCAACGAGAAGATAGATCGAGCAGTTAGAAATTGCCTTGAGGAAGCTTGACATGCCTTTTCTCAAAAGTTTGATTTGTTGCATAATAACAACAATTTTGAACAGTTTGAACTTTGCGTACCTTACGCGAGATTTAGCCCGAACTATGCACTGCAATATTGCAAAGCCATTCAAATGAATGGTTTAGTGGTGACAAATATTTTATATTGTGCAAGCCCATTCTTCTGGCGGTACCCAGAAGCCACCACACGATGCGAATATACTTTGACATGAGCAAAGTCAATGAGCCAAATAAGGCTACTTCTTGTATGGACTCACCACGTTTGCAATTCAAACCTTATGAATTTTGCTCCAACTGAATTTCGAAAGCTCACACTACTTATAAGTGCTGCTCTGATATGAATCGCGGGTTTGGGCAACCAACAAATTAGAAAATCGGGCTTGGGTACAATCTAGTGAAGATGTTCATCTGGATGTGTCGATTATGGATTATATCTCGCGACCAACTTTAAGCTTTTTCATTATCACCAGAAATGATACGGACCAATTGAAGCAGCAGAAACCAATAAAACAGAGCTTGGATGATTGCACGGGCAAGTAAATCAGCGGCTTTGACAAAATACAATTCAATTGTTCATAGTTGTGGAGATGTGAAGTCCCATTAAGCTGAGACTTATTTGTTAAGGTATGACAAGGGCTCACATCTCTGAATTCGGCTCTTTGTTAACCTCAAAACGTGTCAGATCAGGCCATACTGACTCTTTATTTCGGTGAATTGCAGTCATTATTCATCTTACAGTTCCATGTGAGTTGATCAACGATGCCCAGCGAGAACGCAAAATACACCGCTTTGATTTCAAGCAAGATTTCAGTGCCACCACGAAATTGCGATATCAAAAGACTCTCAAGTTTGCTCGGCATACTTCGTAGTACGTGTCGTTGTTGTTTCTTGACCTGAGATATCAACCATTTGCTTTGCAGTGTTTCCACACGCATTCGGCGGTAGAGTATGTGATTAGTGTCATTTTAGTCACAGAATGCCCATGTTCAGGTCTTCGACTTTCTTGAAATGGGAAACATGCTGAATGCATATCTTTCAGTTCGCGGTATACATTTTTTCATTACCAACAAGAAGTTCAGTGAATTGGCTACCAAAACCATTGTGTCAACGCACAAGAAGAAAGATGGAGATTTTCAATGTATCATATGAGACAGTACTACTGGGTTCGGCATGATAGCGGTATAACCAGGGAATGAGGTGAGAATAGGCCATATCCTCTTCCCATCTGATTGAGTCTTTCATGAATGGAAGCTCTAAGTCGTCAGTGTTACGTACTGGACGAGAAGAAGCAAGCTTGTAGATACGAGCGTTGGAAAGCAAGCGGCATATAATGATGCTCAGCTCTTTGAAAGACAAGAAGAAGTTTGAAATAACTTAAAAAAAGGAACATTCGACCAATATGGCAAGCATTGGTGGAGCAGATCACTGAGAGTACATTGCGAAAGTCCCCCTATTTGGAAATATGCCCTGACATGGAGGGGCCGTTGACTTGGCTGGAAAATACATGAGCAAAGTTCACGCAGAGTTTATGCTGACAACGATGCCAAAACAGTGGTCTGTAAAATGATTGATGGATCAGTGATAAGGTAGACACATACGTAATTCATGGGATATCATCAAAGAGAGGAACATGGTACGCCATATATATACAGTATCTATCAGATGATGTAGCAGCGCATGGAAAGAATATGCCCGTCAAATATGCCCTTAATCGGCAGATTTACATGCCTTCAAGTTTGCAACCCCTTCTTTTTCTTTTTGAAACCCACCTTTGAATCCTCCCGTTTCCCGGTTTTCTACAAGTTTTGAATCACTTCCCGTAATTTTTTTCTCCTATACAAATCACTCGTCCAACTTGACGACATCGCCATGCTCATTGAGCTTCAAGCCCTCGGCCAACAACCGCTTCTCGATCTCCTTCAATTCGTTCTCGCGCTCCAACAACTCCTTCCGTTTGGTCACCAAGTCCTGGTGCACTCGTTCCTCAAACTTCTTCAAGCGCTCCTCCTCCAATTTGATCTGCTCCTCTTTTGCCAAGTAGTCCGGCGCAGCCTGGCCGGGCTCCTCCAAGTTTTCGGGCTCCTCGGCACTATACTGGAATTGTTTCCCGGATAACGCTTCTGTTCTGTAGTTCTCGTAGATGACGTCATGCGTGACCTCTTTGAATTCGTTCAAGTGCGTGATTAGAAGCACGTTTTTCAAGATGGTGAAGTCGTTGAACTCGGGCAACTCGACGTTGATGGGCAAGGCATAGGCGGGATTGAGCACGCGCAACTTGACGGTGTCGTCGTCCTCGCTCGACGGCTCATAAGTGTTGGCGCCAATCACAGAAAATGGGATCAACAGGTTCAAGTACTTATTATACTCAATGATCTCGTCGTCAATGTAATCTTCCTCGTACTCGAACTCGTTGAACTTGTAGTAGTGTATATTGTGGTGGTCCAAGTCCTGCAAGATAAGCTTTTTGTTGAGTTTCAACTCGCTGGGAGTCAATGCATCGGCCTTACTGATGATCGGAATCACATTGACAAGGTTGCTCACATGCTGCAAAAACCGCACGTCCACCTCCGATAACCCGTGGCCCGTTGCATTGATCAAGTAAAGCAACACGTGGATCCGGCCGTCTTTGAACCGTGGGTTACGCTTGACGCGGCTTTCTTCCAATAAAACTTCATCGTACTGATGACGGATGAAGTCCACCACCACTTTGAAGTCATCGCTGCAGTCGAGCCCGTTGGCGAAGTTGGGCGTGTCGATGATGTTGAGCGAGATCTTGTGCCCGTCGTTATCCTCCAACTCGACGTTTTCGTGCCTCAATGTGAGTTTTTTCAGAAATGCCTCCTGTTTGGCCGTCAGCAGCGTCGGCACGATCTGGTTCCCGCCGCACAACGAGTTGATAAACGTGGACCGGCCCAGCCCGCTCTCGCCGACCACCATGAACGAGAAATTGATGGTTTTTTTGATCGTTTTCCGCTTGCGTAACGCGGCCGACGATGTGTTATAGTCTTCCATGGCGGGATTCCAGGTAATGATAATAAAAAGCTAGCTTTTTTCTGGAAAAAAAAGGAATTTGTGGAAACTTCTTCCTGAGAATATGAGATTTCGTCAATAGAGCCCGTGGAAAGCTAGAATATGGCGGGTTTGATGGGGTGTGAAGGGCCTATTTTCGAGGTGTATGTGCGTTCTAAGGCCACCCAGACGCTGGAACCGTGTGCGGACACGTCCTCTGTGTATTTGCAGTGTTGTGTGCAGGAATAACATATTGTTGCATCTTGGATAAGAGTGGAATTGGATCAGTACGCAAAAACACTTGTTTTTGTTGCCCTGTATTAGTATATGAAGGCAATTATTCGTAAATCAATTAAATTTTGAATACCTTATTTTGTGTTCTCTGTGGAAAATGGAGCACTGGTTTTCAGTGGTGTGGCAGTGCGGTATGTGCGTCTGACTATTGCAGCCGGAAGAACACATCTTGTAACAGAATCAGAGATAGAAAAAAATGGAGAAAAACTGTGGAAATCGACAAATATAGCTTTTGTTCTCCAAATGAAAACTAACTTTTAGAAGAGAGTGAGATACCGCCCATGATAAGGGGCATATCAGATATCTACCGCCGGATTCTGGCTTGAAATGGCGGAAATCTCGTGTTTATCCAACTCTGAACGTGAGTCTTGCCAGCGCCAAAAAAATTAGGCCCAATGAATTCTACTGCTTGAAGAAATGGTCTATTTTTTATTTTTTTGTTGGGTACTTCAGATGAAGCACTAGGAGCCATAGTCGTTTACCCAAGTCTTCACAGAACTATACTTAAATATATGTAAAGTCCTGGCCAGCCTAGACACCATGCAATGCAATTGATACCTCGGTCCAGAAACATGTTGAATAAAGACATAATATGGCTATTTGTTTCAGAAACCGGGGCAAAAAACGGATGTTTTCATCAAAATAGATCCCTCTTTGAAAGCAATTTGGCTACTGTTTATCCGAATATATTATAAGAACCTTGGTTGAAGAGATGGCCTGGGTACTACTTCTGGTTCCCCTCGATAGATGTGATCCCACTTCAAAAAACCCACATGTCCCGTTTCTCGCGGAATCGGTCGAATTTATTGTCTATGAAGTTTGTATAGGCATGTCTGCCACTGGGTCTAGTTATTCTAAAGCCTACTGTGACAACGATTCGCACACAGCAGTAATATCCCACTACATGGCTAGAATGTATATCAACGTTAAATTATAAATTGTAAGATTTTTACAGACGCAAAGTATGTAGAGTTCATGGCGATACCAATTTCATTTCTCAAGATTAGTGATTCTTCCTAGAAAGTCAGTTTGCAGTATGCACATATCAATCACTTTATTGTAAACTCAGGTCTTGCTGCGTAAGAAGAAGCTCTCTTTCTGGAAACTCAAACTATCCAAGTATAGGCACGTCTTCGATAGAAATAGTTGCCTTGCGTGCCCCGGCACATGTGCTATTGAGCCCAATAGTATAGTCTCCACATAACTGATACTCTCTCATGCCATTGAATACTAATGCATTCAGAGCAAATCCTGATCGAGCTTTTCTCTTGAATTTCCCCTGTGGCTTGCTGGTCACCACGAGTTTGCCCGAATTATCTAATCCCAAATATTCGTTCTTGCCTGAGATCTTCATCGTGCCTACCGTATCGAAGTCAAAGGGTGTTGGCCTTCTGGCTGCACGGACCATGCCGTTTTCCAAAGTAATGCCCAAATAGACCTTGTCATCATTTGTTGAGATCTTGATTATGCATGTTGCAACATAGCCGTTAGCCAAGCCTAGCATGAGGAGGGTGATTATAAGTGGAAGTTTCATGTTGTTCCTGTCGGATTATAAGATATGATTATCTATAACCCAAGCCAGGTGACCGTTTTTTGACCTTTTATACAAATTTTGGTAAGTCAATTTCATCTGTTGCTCATAATTTGCTCAGTTCGTCCCTTGGAGAAACTTGCTTTGTTTTTTTTAGCCTGTTTAGAAGTAGGAATGAAACTGACGGTATCAGTGCTCTGCAGCAATTGACATAGTAGGATCCATCACACGATTGCTTCGCTATTTTCATCCATATCTTTGGGGTCACAATGAAATTAAACTTCTAATTGTGTGGTTTTTTTTTTTTCTTTTCTAAAAATTGCTAGCCCTAGGCACTCATTCCAGGTACCGTTAGATGATGGTTGAGTCTGGAACCAAGTATTGGCGTCCGGAGCAATTCATGCACGATTCGTTTTTCGCACCCAAAATTGCGGCCCGAGCAGACAGCGTAAGATAGTTAACAAGGCAAAATATGATTTCAAGTATCTGACCAATAAGAGAGAAGATTGTTGCGGTAACCTCACGTTTTGCTGGTGATTAAGACGTACATACGAAAGTCTTTATATTGCTGTGAGCTATCTCCTGCGCACGAGCAAAGTCCTGTTCTCACCTGGGTGGTCAGGGAAATTTGCCTTCGTCCTCATTTGATCTCGTCAGTACGCGAAATCCTGAAAACAACCTAGACAACTATTCTGTGATGAAATGTTGTTCGCAAATTCTGCTGGAACGGTTTCCTGCCGATTTGGTCACATCCTAGCAATTGACTCACCTTATTTCTATCTCTAATTTTTGATTCCAAGCTTGTATAATCTAAAGCCAGCGTTTCTTGTTTGCCGAGGACATAGACGCAGCCACTACCCTTGACAGCGCAGGATAGAAGTATGTAGGATATCCTGCCACAGCAGCCGTGTTGAATTTAGATGTTACCGGGTAACTCCAACCCGGAGTCACTGTAGAGTATACATTCGGCGAAGGGCGAAGTGTGGAGTATGGCGTGTATGCAGACGTAGGGTGTCTCGTCAGGTACTTCGAATATGAGATTGAAGAGCCTGGCTGTGTTTGCATCGGAGCATACCGAGTCTTGCCCGTCTGCTCGGTGTATGGCACGGTAAACGATCTGGAGTCGACTGCCGTTGTAGTGCCTGCATTGAGAGCCAGCTGCGCCGCCGGGTTAGTGCCTGTAACTGAGAAAAGAGATGCACCGAAAGTGTATGTAGAGGCAGACCCAGACATACCGGATAGCGTGAATCTATTGGTGTAATGAATCGTGTAACCAGACGAAAACTTGGCATAAACCTGAAAGAAGTAAATGCCGTTGGGAATCGCCGCCTGCTCGATGGTAGCGTCGTAGGAAAGCGACGCTTTAGGCACACTGGTTGACAATGACATCACGCTTTGGATATTATTGTTTTCACCCGTACACAACACGATTGCGTACAGTTCCACGTTCGAAAGCGACGAATCGGATGTATCATCGGAGGTGCTATCGACCCATTTAACTGTGATGGAAGCGGAGCCACCAGACCCGGAGAAAGATTGTCCCGACGAAGGATTCGTGATCGAGACGTCTGCGAAAACACGGGCGGCTAGTGAAAGGAGAACAACCCAAAGCGATATAATCTGCATGTTGTGTTGAGTTTCTCTTTTGAAATGCTATTGTCCTGAACAATGTACACTTTGAGCAAAGTGATTTTTGGTGAAGGATGCCAAATAAGTGATTTGAGAAGCGAGTGTGTGAAGACTGCTGATGCAAGTGTTGTTCCTATTGTTGGCTGCAGAAACGAGGGATCACACAATGAGTACTTTGGGAAGCTGGATGTGCGCTTATAGAGCCTGACAAAAAGCGATAGATCTAACAGTTGAGTTTGGAAATCTCTGCGGTCGAAGCGTCAGTAAAATGGTCAGATCTAAAATTGAGGACCCGTCTATATGTCAAGGAAAAGAGCAACGAGCTGCTTAAATCTTTTGAGGCGCGCTCACGCTAAGTCAAGAAAAAAAAAAGGAAAAAAAAAAACATAGGAAAACGTGTTATGTGCAGTCCGTGCTAAGAATATACCAAGGCTGTGCGCCGGTTTCCTCGTGGGGAGGAGCTATAGGCAGCGCGGGCCTGGGAGCGAAGCGAATAAAGGAACACCAGAGTCTAGCATAGTAAAGTGAATTAGGAAGCTTTGTGCGAAGCATGGACTGGAAGTTATTTTGGTCTGTAAAGTGGACCGACTCATAATCTTGTCAGACCCTCGGCGCTATCGCTTCCATTGTTTGTATTCCTCGATCCTTGCAGGAGAATGGGCTTGCCGCTCAAATCAGAATCGATTTTTTGAGTCAAACAATCACATGGTCCGGATTAGAGTAAGGAATGACTGCATATATGCCGATATTACTCGAAATGCTTTTCAAAGCCAGATTCGTTTAATTTTCGACCATTATCTCGAAATCATCCTCTTACTGATCCAATACTTATTTACAGCCGGAATGTTTCAACGCGCCATTTTGCTTAGCGGAGCGCTTAGGTTGGTACAGTTAAACGCGGGGCGCGCGTGAAACCGTTCGGATACACACCCGTACACCAAATGAAATGAAGACCAGCAAATGATGGCAAATGGCCAGTTCTAGCGTTCGAAGTCAGCAAAACTCGGACATTCTTTTCCATGATTTTCAGAGGTCTGCTTAGCCGCCAGCCCACGAGGCTTTTCACTATGGCGCGCCGCGTACTGCCTGTAAGGAAAACATCTGCGGAGAAACCCACTTCATATACCGCCCCAGCCACGCCCGGTTCGTCTCTGAGTGCAGAATCTTCGCCATATCAGTCCCAGGAACCCTCTGAGAACTCATATCTGGCTTCTGCATCTGCAAATGGACAGCCCGCTTTGAGCTTGAATGACCTGCCTGTTTTCGAGCTGCGCAATCCGGGCACGATTGACTGGCTGGACTCTTTCCACGGATTAGGCCAGGCGCCATTTCCAAAAGAGGTCAACGACATTCTTTTAGCGCCGATCGAACCATCGGATGTCGAGATTAAACCCGATGGTATTCTATACTTACCGGAAATCAAGTATCGCCGCATTTTGAACCGCGCTTTCGGGCCTGGTGGTTGGGGATTGGCTCCTCGCACAGAATCTCGCGTGACCCCGAAGCAAGTAAGTCGTGAGTACGCCTTGATCTGCAGCGGAAGGTTAGTGAGTGTGTCACGTGGTGAGCAGGACTATTTTGGTGAAGACCGTTTGACAACGGCGCTCGAGGGGTGCAAAAGTAATGCATTGATGCGTTGTTGCAAAGATTTGGGTATTGCCAGTGAGTTATGGGATCCTGCGTTTATCAGAAAGTTCAAGAAAACGTATTGCGACGAGTACTGGGGCGAGCACGTTGTGAACAAGAAGAAAAAGAAATTGTGGAAGTTGAAGGTAAATGCGGTCGAGTACCCTTACAAGGCGGCCTAAGTGGTGTGGTGAATGTGCGACGGTTGGTGGATAAGAAGGTTGTACTCACAACTCCCCAATCAGGCACTACTGATGTTTGTGCAAGCCTCTTCGCGAGCCGCCGTCAATAGTAATTTGCGAGTCAGCTCGCGAACTCATGGCTGGTCATGTGTTTCTTCTGGGATGCACATCTTTCAACATTGTTTATATGCCCCTAGATCCAAATCGAACATTGAATCCGGTCAGCTGCCCGATTTTGCTAGTGTTCTTTTTGATGGGTACAAAGGCTGCTGTGTTTTACGTGATCTAGGTGAGGAAACTCCTTGGAGGGTATTTTAGATACCCCACTTGACTCTCTCGGCTACATTTGGTATGCACGGTGATTTACTCAATATTCGTCACTCACCAATCTATAGGTAGCCTGTGCTCTTTTGATAATTGAGAAATTGGAGGATGGTATAGTCTGCAACAAAATTGCTTAGTGATAATGAAAGAGTCTTCCGTTTCGAAACGAGTAATGAAACCATGCTTCTGGTTCAGACACAAAAAGTACGGCAGAGCGGCACCCATAGAGTGAGCTTCGATTTCTATTGTCGGCAACATTGTGCTCAAGTTGTACTTGATTGCGTGAGTGTGAACCCATAGCACTGGTATATTCTACATAGGATCTGTCAAATTCAACGAGTGTACAAAAGTCGATTTTCAGATCGATCCAGTTTGGTATGGATCGAGGTCGTCACACCCACCAGCCCATCCATCTGGAATAAGTTTCATTATAGTTTATGATACATGCACTGTTGCTCAAGGCTTGAAGATACCCCTGCCAACACCTAACGCGTCCACCGTCTGGGACAAAGGTCTTCTTTTCAAAACATCCCAAAACTCCTGTTTGAGTAACTCCTCGCCCGTATTGGCAGCAGCAAACCGCGTGTGCTGCTCGGCGGAGGACGCAGATTGTGCCCACATGATCTGCTCCATAAGCGCAGCCAAGCACGCACCGCTCAAGCCGCCCATTATTTTCTGCTTCAAAGGAGCCTGTCTGAACCCCGCAGTCAACACGGCGGCGTTACCAGCAGCCACAGCCCAGAAAGTGTTCCAGCCGTCATTTTTCTCTCTCAAATTGGCCGAAATGCCCCTGGCGGCCACGGCCACCGTGGCGAAACCGGTCACCACCATGGGGAGTTCGAGTTTGAAAGTGGTTCTTTTCCACATGTAAAGCCACGCGTAAGCGCCGGCGGTGGTATAAAATCCAAACTTAAACACCAGTTTCGTCTGTTTGGCGGTGTCCACTGGCTCCCATTTTGGGTAAGCGTGAGCACTGAACAAGTTGCTGAATGGCGTGGGCCATTTATTGGTAGAGTCTGGAAACACCCTTTTCTCGTCGGCCATGGCGATATATGTATGATTTGGCTGTCAATTCAAAAGGGATGCAAACAAGGTTGTAAACTCTAGTAAGCGCTGAAGGGGCCAATTGGGGCCAATCAGCGGGAGTGCGAAAAAAAGACAGAACACCCGTGCCTCCTGGTGGCTAAAGGAAGAAATGGCTGCGGAAAGAAGATTGCGACTCATACATGTTGTGCTAGAAAAGAGAGAGATACGGCAAGAAGTGATGACATGTAAGTATGCCGACAAGCAGACTTTTTAAGATGGACTGCTTAGTGACCAAATCGTGAAAATCTTTGCGAAACCGGGACGGATGCGTTGTTTCACATGCTTATGGTTCACGCCATGCAATTCTATCTCATTAACAATGCACATACAACATTTTGTGCTCTTCAGCAGTTGCAATAATAAAGATGTAATGCTTTTGGGATCAGTGTATTTAAACTTTTTCTTTTATGATTTGCAGCTTTTGAAGTTTTTTTTGGTGTGTACATCAGCTTAATCACCTATCTGTCAGACAAACCTAGACCCGACTGAAGCTGACTGGTCACGTGCCAGATCATATTCATCAAGGGCAATCAAGGTTTTCTATTTGAACCGAAAAAAACGACTATCTGTGGAGTTGAGCATAAATTTCAGTACTTGTTGATCATGTGGAGTAGCTGCTGGAAGAAGACAGCTGTCCGTGTTCATTTAAATGGTTCATTCACTCACAGAGGTGGTTGCCGGGATGAAAAAAAAGCAAGGTACGAAATCAATTTTCGAAGATAAATGTAAACTACGCCATCCAATTCTGTAAATCAGGAATCTCAGCTCACGTAGACCTCTTCACGGAGAGATATCGTGTACAGCATTTTGATTGCGCTAAGCATATTGCTCCTGATGATTTATCAGGGCCAGCAAGTCTGTGGCAACACACGAACAAATAAACAAAAAAGAATAATTGAGCATTGATCCCGCAAAATGAGTGACACAAGAAGCGTTTAAGGAAAATTTGAGAGCCCTCATCTAAAAATCGGTGAACTTATACTAGCAAACACTTGCCATGTGCATACCATAAAACACTGCCGACTCCTACATGACGCAACCGTGCGGCCCGCATGGCGCATGGTTCTCGCACGCGGCGCACATCGAAAATTTTCAACTCTAAACGCACACTATCCCCTGACAAAGACAAATTCCCAACTATGAATAAGACATTTGCCGTTGCCTCCGTGGCCGCTGCGGGCGTGCTTGCATACGCTGCGTACTTCGACTACAACAGAAGAAACCTGCCTGAATTCCGCAAACAGTTGAAGAAAAGGCACGTGAAGCAGCAGAAACAAGCTGCCCATCAGCAAGAGGAGCTGCGTCGCCAGAAAGCGCTTGCGGTTAAGAAGGCTTTGCACGACGACTTGGCCGCAAACCCAATCCCTACGGACTTGGCGAAAAAAGAGGAGTTTTTCATGGAACAGGTCGCCACGGGCGAACAATTGGCAAATGACCCATCCTCCCACATGGATGCCGCCTTGCGTTTCTACAAAGCGTTGGCGGTGTACCCCAACCCCACCGATATCATGGGAATCTATCAGAAAACCGTGCCTGAAGACGTCTACGAGTTATTGGTGATGATGATTGCATACAAGCCGCCAGCAACCATTACCAACATAATTGGCGGTGCCAACGGTGTTTCCGGCGCGGCTTCTGCTGCTGCCGCTGCTGCCGAGGAGATCCAGCCCGCTGAGACGGACTTGGACTGATCGGGTGATCAATGTGAGTGTACATAGGGGCCAACACGCCCTCTTTGAATAGATATTAATGAGTTGGTTAGATACTACAGAGTTGCAATGAATATTCATGATTATTGGGTCTTGTATGACTGTAATTGATGGGGGCTGTGACCTAAGTGCTTGTGGCTGAAGCGTGACCGATGAAAATAGCGTAGTGTGAAGCGATCTGAAAGTATGAGCAATGAGATTTGTTTTTTTGAAGTTAACTCGATATTTTTGAGATTTCTTTGTTATGATTGTCGATGGAGGTAGATTTCTCTCAGAGCTTAAGTATTTTATTTGAGCTGGGTTCTCAAGCAGCTTATGAAGCTTGGGCCGGACATTCAAACTCAGGCTTGGTCTTCCAATAAATCCAATAGTGACATATGGCTCAGATGTGCCAGAGTTCTTTATGAACACAAAGCGATTTTGACTTTAATGGATCGCCAAAAGTGCTTATACTAATGGGAGAGGACACTAATGGAAATGCACAATCCAGCCCAGGTGATCCAAGGTGATAATTTCCACAAGCAAGAAAGGAGATCAAGAGGAAGTGGGGCTGGATTGTAACAAATACAGACCCAAGTCTAAAATTCGACATCGTCGAAAATTGAATCTTTTCATCAACAGCAAAACTATGTTCAACACTTTGTGAAGCGTCAATGACGTTGAATTTGGGACGAAAAAAAACTGTTTCTCGATCGAATCATTGCTGGAAATCAACACAACGTCACTTTCCACTGCACTGACTGTCCTCCTTTCTTCTCATGTGTTTACTGGAATTGTACCATATAACTTGTCTCTTTTTTCTATTTTCTAGCAGCATATATCACATTTGACACCTAATAGAATACAGTCATTGACTATGGTCGATGTTGCCTTTATGACAATCATAGTCACAGAATTTTTTTTTTTTTTTAAGATTCATCATTATAGGACACTCTCGTCAGAGTATGACAGGCACACACAGAGCATTTGCTTCTTGTCATTTGAAAACTCTTTTGAGCAGTTGAAGAGTTTACTACCTTTCTTGACCTCTATTTCTCGATGTTGAACGTTTTTTTTTTTTTTTTTTTTTTCAAAGATATATCACATTATAGGACGCTCTCGCTCAAGTATGACAGGCTCACCCAAACAAACGTCTGTCGCTGTCTATCTATTTATGATGCAACTTCTGGCGTTCTCTATTGTCATCAAATTAACAACTGATGGTGCCTTTTTGTGCGTTAGATATGCTGATTAGCAAAGAGAAAATTTTATTCCGTCTTTCTTGTTTTCGAATAAACAAATCGTAGCGGTTTTAGAAGCAAATATTTCCTATGTTTTTGACGTTATGCAAGACTTAGTTGTGTTACAATGCATCACTCCCGGTTGCGACCATTCCAGGTAGAAAGCACTGTTTCCCGTCCGATCAACGTTAGTTAATCTGCCTAGGGCCTTACTGAGTAGTGTAGTGGGAGACCATATGCGAAATTAAGGTGTTGCAATCTTTTTGTTTTCATATTTTCATTATTTGCTGATCGTAGCGCGAAGCTGTAACCTGTTAGATGGCTGAGGCACGACCATCGAGAGTGCGTCCACTATAAGAAAATCCGCATATCGCGGTGAAAAAAAAATCCCATTTTCCATCCCTAAACCTCAGAGAGACTAAAAATAGACGTGGATGTAGACCCAAGTTTCACTGGATTGAACAACTATAGAGCCTGGGTACTTCATCGATTGTATCTGTGTGCTAGCGCATCTAACACGGTGTTGCATATAATCAAACAGCATGACGCTCCGCCAATTCTTATTTCTATTTAGAGTTTTTTTGCTCTTTGGGAAACAAAGCGGCGTTTTATTGACCAGGGGAAATGATCATGGTCCACGAAACTGAATTCACTTCCGCGTTTTTACGTTCTTCAATCATTGGGCTCGCTCGATTGAATATCACTGGCTGTAGGGACTGTCTATCAACTCCAAAAGACTATTTGGTAGTCAGATAATTCTGATTAGTTGACTTCATTCTGGTTGGAGGCCTTTTATAAGATTCATTCCCGAAAAGACATCCTGTATCATTTTACGATGGGTGAAGTTGTGATCTATCATATGTTATATAGTTTTTGCAATTGTTGGGGTGTGCCTGTCGCACCTGAATAAGAATGTCCCATAATGCGATAAATGTGTAGAAAAAAATGGTTATTACTTAGAGGAATTCGCTGGAATAGATATTTATGCCACACGAACGAAACCAAGAAAATTACTTACACAATTTTTGGAGCTCCTGGTCATGAATCAATTGGTCCAGATTCCGCCCGATTGGTCATGGCGGAGTGTGTCTGGACCAGATCCCTTACCCTAGACCTCCTACAAGGAGACGATGTTTTGGATGGAAGCGATCTGGGCTACTCGTGCACGGAAAATGTTTTCTTGAACTTTTTTTCACAAGTAACTGTTATTGCCGTATTTTGACATGCCAAGTAATTTGCAACGCAAGATGCTTCTCGTCTAGCGGGTATAAATGTGCGGCTTTAGGCTTCTCGGTGGCTCGATCGGGACGCGCTGATCTATCTTTATATCCCCTATCTGAACCTTTGTGTAATGATAGACACCAGCGAGGTTTGATAGTATACACATCAAGTCACACTTAACAAAACCATAATTCACTTGGCAGAACACATTTTTTGGCAGCATTTTCCTATTTCGGTAAATGCGTCTCAAAGACAAGATTGTCATCTCGACGCAGCCACATGCAACGTGGCTGAGGCGCGTCGCGTATACTTTCAATTCCAGGCAACTGGGACACGTTCCGAGATGCGTGAAATTCTTACACATTGTTCGTGCTTATAAATCTAGTCGTTTCATACCAACACTGCCACTCGTTGAATAAGGCCTGTCTTTCGCTGCTCTAATTTCTAGTGAACATGCTTTTGCTTCTCTCGCTTTGCGCCTTAGCGTGTGCATTCAACTCGCTGTCAAATGCGCTGCAGATCTACAACTCGCTGATCGCCAATTCCACGGGATTTTCCAACATTTCCCAGCCATTTGCTTACACGAATCTTGAAGCGCCCACATTCCAGTATGAGGGTGTAGCTCTCGGTGGCTGGCTTTTGCTTGAACCATACATCACCCCGTCGCTTTTCTTGCCTTTCAATGAAACGTCGAAAAACATTTCGGATATCCCGGCCGACGAGTGGCAGTACTGCGAGAAGTTGGGCAGAGAGGAGGCTGCAAAAAGGCTCGAAGCCCACTGGCTGACATTCTATAACGAAACCGATTTCGAAGATATCAAACGGTATGGCTTCAACATGGTGCGTGTACCGATCGGATACTGGGCTTTTGACATGTTTGACGATGACCCGTACGTTGCAGGGGCACAGAAATACCTTGATTTGGCAATAGAGTGGGCATTCAAGAATGACTTGAAAGTGTGGATCGATTTGCATGGCGCCCCGGGCTCACAGAATGGGTTTGACAACTCGGGTCGCTTTTTGGACAATGTTCCCGGCTGGCAAAACACGCTGGCAAACGTGGCGCTCACGGAAAGTGTGCTTCGGCAAATCTACACGAAATACGGCTCATCCTCGTTTTCCGAGAAGTACAACAATACTATTTTGGGGATCGAAGTGCTCAACGAGCCCATGGGGCCGCTTCTATCGATGGACGACGTGAAACTGTTCTACAACACAACGTACCTCGACTCCAGATTATATCAGGATACAAATAACACGATTGTGTTCCATGACGCATTCCAAGGACTGGAATATTGGGACGATTTCATGAACTCCACCGGCAATATGCCCGGCCGCTTGCAGAACTATAACATCATGATTGATCACCATCACTATGAGGTTTTTTCGGTGGGCCAGCTCCGAGGTAACATCTCCCAGCATATTTCAAACATCAAGCTGTTTGCCGCTGGGATCAAGGACGAAAAAGCGCACCCGGCCGTCGTGGGCGAATGGAGTGCGGCATTAACCGATTGCACGCCGTGGCTTAATAGTATTGAGTACGGAACGCGCTGGGAAGGCACGCACCCGTACAAGAACAAGCCTGTGAACGTATCGTATATCCAAAATTGTGCGGATATAAACAATTACGACCTGTGGACTGAGGCACATAGAGTCAACACGCGCAAGTTCATTGAGATCCAGCTCGACCAATATGGGTCCTTGATGCAGGGCTGGATATTCTGGTGCTACAAAACAGAAAATAGCATCGAGTGGGATTTCAAGCGCTTGGCCCTGTTGGGGTTGTTTCCGCAGCCTTTTTCCAATAGGCAATATATTGTGAATGGTACAGACACAAGACCCACCAGCGCTGCGGCGGCACCCAAAGGAAATGCATTTGTTTTGATTCTAGCCGTTTCCGTCACGATGGTGTTGTTTTTTTGAGTGAAAGAAAGAAAAAGAACAGTCATAAGGAGGATAATCTTTTGTTATCTATCGTTGTTCAAGCCAGCAACTTCTCTAAAATTTCTCATTTCATATTCCGCTGCCCTAAAATTATCTTTTTTATCTATGGTTCTGTTTAAAACTTGGAACCGTGAATTGAATCTCCTGCAATACGATGGTCAACCTGAATTACTTATGCGTATCATCTGTAATTAAGTTAATAGCTTGACCACCTTATTGTATATCAGATTTGGATTTATCGAGTAAACAAATTTCATGTAGCGTAGGAATTAGACATTTACTGTTTACCCACTCTGAGACCTATATTAGTGAATGAAATTCGAAAAACATGAGCAAGTTTGTACGAGTCAAATCGATTTCTTTTCCCTGATATTTTATCGCCATGAAATCCTGATGAGAGAGTTTGTATATATGGTGTATCATCAATATTGCAACACGTCTTAATTCGTCTTAATACGTCTTAATTCGTCTTAATTCGTCTTAATTCGCGAGATTACTGCTTACAGCAAGACCTGTTCAAGAGGATCACATTCATTGAGCAGAATGAGATATGGTGCCGTAGTTATATTCTTAAAAAGCGCATTTTTGGCGTGAAAAACTATTCTCGTGCTGGCTTTAAATGATATAGCCAGGTTATGTCTCTAACCAAGATCCTCATAAGCGAGTCTTACCATACCGCGAAATAAGTTCAGCATTGTACGTCTTCCTTCCACTTGTGATTGTAGCCGAAACTTTTAAACAATATGAATTAGGTGGCTGACTGATTAAACAAAGGCCGACAATACTTTGCTGGCTGTTTGCTCACGATAATTGATTTTTTTACATGATCTAAACACCCATATATACTTAAAATGGGATTAGGAATCAGATTGATTCCGGTTTTTTTGAGCCATCTTGTACTTTGGTACTATTAAGGACTTCGAAGATTCCAACTGCTCCAACCTTTAAGTTGTCAAAATCAATTCTTTTCATTTTTTTCGCAAATCTACAAGTCTCACAATGGTGTCTCGGAGTTTGAGCGCACTGGCTTCAATATATATATATATTGGCGATAAATCCTAGGCGAAAGGTGATTAAATTTATTTTACCTCGAGATTCGTTTACATACGTTTCAATAGTATGCAAATCGATAGCCATATTCAAATTTATCAGTTATACCTGAAACTTTCCTACACTCTATCTTGGAGATTGTCAATTCCACTTGATAAATGATCCTCAAGACACAATTGAAAAGATGGACGTGGAATGAGTTATATACATCTACGGCCGTAAAAGAAAACATCATCAAGAATTAAATCAAAACTGACTCATTCAATCACTTCACTAAAACCTCTTTTTCGATTTTTTCTCTCAGTTTACTCCCACATACGATCTTCTTCGCTTTGGCTACTCGCACCTCCACTGTTCGTTTCCGAATCTATCTCAAAATCGATACAATCACCAATTTGAGCCTTAATTATCGCCAATTCTTGAATTGAAGGCTTGATAAGTGTACATTTCCGCTTTCTCGAGATTTCTTCGCCCACCCGAGAGGAAAGTTCTCTCAGCGACGCAGACATTGCTGGAATGGATAAGTATTCTCTTGCCATTCGAGAAACCACCGGGAACACTCTTTCCCGGGCGTTGTAAAAATCTTGCAATGTCACCTTCCTAAGCGAGCGAGGTTCCGATAAGTATCGCGTGACTTCGGTCTCGGGATTTGCGGGACTTTCCGTTGTGATAAAGAAATCGTCTTCATTATCATCGCCTTGCGCACGCTGATCAATTTCTGGATCTTTGGCTAGACTTTTTTCCTTTTCAAACTCTTCCTCAAAGGAACGGAAAAAAATTGTGAAATTCCTTTTGATTCGAGTGATAGCGGCGGGAGAAATCTCTCTCAATACCTCATAGAGCTGTAGTTTATGCCGTGGTTCAAGAATGCATGCAAAGTGTAGTGGCTGCAACGATTCATCTCCCGGGTCATGCACGGGATAGTACTCAAAAAGCTTCCTCTTGGCTTCGATAAGCCCTTCATGAAGAAATGAGTTCTTAGCACCATGATACTTCTCGGTATGTTGATCGAGTTGCCGGAGGAGTCGACAAATGTGGAAAATGACCAAATTGCTGGTTTCTTTATCGGTCATCTCAAGTGCCTTGATCGTCCGCTGGAACATGTCGAGAATTTCGCATAGATTCGTCATATATGTCCAATCGGAATCTTTCAACTCTGTCATATCAACAGCAATATCTTCTTGCAGAAGCTGGTCAAGAATATCTGGCTGGCTCAAGACTTCAGTGATTTCTTCTCGAATTTCAATCATTCGCTTGAGCATTTTGTGAGTAGAAGACCAATTTTCATTATCGGCGGCTAAAAGAATCTCGGGCGCCCCAGCTGAGATCGAGTTCCTCTTCAATTTGTAATTTCTGACCGTTTTCCGTAAAGCACTTCTGAGAAAACCCTTCTCGATGAAAATGTTTGTGATTAACTCCAATTTGACAGGAAGATCCTTTAGCGCTAGAAAATGTTCACGGAAATCAGGGTTTTTGGCCTTTATCTCCTTCACAGCCACCTGAGAGTTAGTGAATTCGGTTCGCTTGAAGAATGTAAAGTCGTGAAACGCTTCCGCCGACATGTCCAACGCATCTCTGGCACACTGGATTCTCCCGTGAAACTCGAGCCCTTTTTCTTCGCAACTCCTTTCAAAGGCGTTCACCAAAAAAGTGAAGGGACCAGTGTCGGCGCACGTGATTGAACTTATACGCTTGTGAATTCCATAGTCAGTAAGAACTTTCATGAAACGCTCATAAAGCGATTCACCAGTGTGAATGAGGGTTTGGTTGAAATGCTCAAATCCAATGGTATAGGACATGAACTCGAAATCATCATCATGGTAGTGGAGGGTGATGCCAAAAAACTCATGATTATCGTCGGACTTACACTCCTCGAGAGAAAGAGCAAAACGGCCTTTGACTTGCGCAAGTTTTGCTTTTGAGGCCTGAAGTATTTCACTGTGAAGTTCATCAATATCCTTACTAAAAGCAGTAGGAGAAACGGTGTATTTCTCATTCTTGAAATAGGAAAAAATCCGACTGGCTGATTCGCAGGCGATTGCACTGAATGGGAGCTCGCTGTCCAATATGAAATCTAAAATTTTGCTTCTCGCTACCTTTTCATCAAAACCAGAAGGGTTTCTGAGTTCTGGGAATATATGTGTTGGCGCGTGGGAGTTTCGGTTGGAGTAGTCATCTTCATCTTTGGCATAACATGCAAGATCAGTATCCAAAATGGTCTGCTTTCTGTTTACTCCTTCCATTACAGCCTTGATCCCTGCTTTCGTCAATTCTATCAATTCCTGCCGGTGCTCGGATTTGAGATGAAAGACGAAAATCGACAAATTATTGGTCAAGGCTGTGACTCTGCGGTAATCACACATTGAACATGATAACAATATCTCTCTTGGGAAGCCATCGAAAAATCTCCCTAACTTCCACGTAAATAAGCCGAATTTGATAATTGGAGGAGCGATTTGTTGTGGCGGCAACGTGGAATTCGGTGAATAACATTCCTTCACGATATCCTGGACCAGTGTAGGGATAACTGGAATCATGACAACTTCTTTTGAACAGCAGGAAAAGATTATTTGAGTATAGAACAAATCTTCTGTTGCAAAAATTTTATCGATCCGTGAATATTATAGTTTGTGATAAGACTGAAAGTACGAAATAATAGGCTTTTTGTGTTCTCGGCCTGGGAAATAGCTATCTTATATGGAGATATAGAACCGTAGAGTAGGCAACCATTATCAATGTGGCAAGCTGCTGCTTGATTTAATTGTTTCCAGAAACAACGGGTTTTCTTTCAGCTACCCAGCTTTACAACGGAATTTCATTTTCTGGAACCATATACAAGAACAAAGAAACGAAACAAAGGAATCTTGCTCGTGGGGTCGTAACAAATGCCTCAAACAAACGTATTTGGGATAAATGCCAGGAGGTGATTTCATTGTTTGGGTGTATTATCGTTTCAGATGTATTTCTCCTCATGAAAGCTACAATAGTAAATCGAATTTTCCGTTATGCTCAAGCTTTTGAAGGAATTTCGTCAAACTTTAAGAAACACAAGAGCACGTCTTCATCTCACGCAGTTATCGATTGGATTATATAAGTCAGACCAACAAATCATTCATATGAATTGGAAAATGGATATCATTTTTTTGACCCTATAGTTTCAAAGGACGAAAATCAATCACGTGGATTTTTTCATCTGAAATCTTCTCGCCTTAATTGTACTTTTTTGGAGGTGTTCTCATTGTGACCCAACTTCTATTGTAGTCGCGAGACTGAAATTGACCAATAATCTCAACAATGCCATGAATAATTCAGTAGATGTTTTGAGATTCTCATTGAATATGCTTTTTATTGGATGAAGGTAGAGATCGGTTTGATTTCATCAATTACAAAAAATTCGGTTGCGTAAATACTAAAACATGAACCTTAATTAATGTGAATGAGCTACAGTTTCGCTCTGAATTGGATCGGCTTGGAGCCATTCTGGATACGGTATCATATGCTCCGTGTGCACAATACTTCTTTTCTGCTCATTGTCGAGAAAAGCGTTGCCTTTTGTTCTTGTATTGGTCTCTTTTACAGAGCTACATGGGGCATAGGAAGTGCAGTAAATGCTCTGATGAACAAACAGCTATTTCCCGAAAGAAGAGAAAAAAAGGTCCCAAAATGATTCTGATATCTTTTGTAATAAAGAAAAGAATCATTTACTTTGGAAAAGATGATAATTATTTCGAATTCCTCGCATCGATGGTTGAGTATTAGCAACTGGTTATGGTCTCATGTGGAGCTCTTTGGCCGAGAAAGCAATATACATAGATTCAGCATTGAATAGTCCAGGAAAGACAACTTGTGAGAGCAGTACATAAAGCCACCATCTCAGAGTTTTCCTTCAATAATGCCACCATTGCTTGCAACTTTGGCCTCCAACTCACTCACAGGGGAGTCGGGACCCACCGTACATCACCATTTATTCCAATAACAGATCTACTTTTTCGATAATCTCAAAACAACGTTCTTGATGCTGAATCTGACTGGATTGGTAGCATAAAATCGCCATTCACTGAACTTTTATTCTGTTTCTTCACGTCAAACAACTTCTGGGCTGCTGGAAAGTGTGTTTTGAAATACTGGAAAGTCTTTTCTTGTGCAATTCTCAATCTCGAGATCACGAAGTAGAACTTGAATATTATCAGCCAGGTGAACCTTTAGTGTAATCATTGTGAGCTTCAATGCTTTTGCCCACAAAATTTTCCTTCTTCGTTAATCGAGATTTTTTGTTTTAAATCCTCTGTTCAACTCTGCTTTGTCCTTCGACATTTCGTCTGTCCTATTTCTCATTATTAAGAGGTCGTCCCCATACACTGCCACAATTGATTGGTGCATTTCTATTGGCATGGTGTATCGTCACAAGAAAAACCAGTCTCTCATAGTTATTCATTCAAATTAACAGATCATTCAAGAAAAAGCTTCAGTTTGAATGAATCGGGCTTCGTGTTTTTTTGAGTAGTTAATGCTGATACGCCCTTTGGCTTGATTTTCAGAAACGTGTTGAATTTTCTCAAAGACGATATCTTAATGACACAAAAAGAGGATATTGTCCCTTTCTGAGCGTTTCAGTTCCCAAAAGGCCAGGTAGACCGTTTTATCATCCATAGTCGAATTTTTTGATTGTCGCTTGTTTCTCAATTCGTGGAGCTTCCTACGTGACTGCTTGTCGCCTTATGCTACAGTCTGATAAGCTACCAAGGACCCTTCTTTCAAGTGTTTTCTGGGAAAATCAACTTTCATATGGGAAGAGTGAAAAACAAAAATGAAAAAAGGATCAATTTTGACAAAATCTTATTTGTCACTCATGTATATTCAGTCAAAGCAGTGATTTTCTTCCCCAACCACTACCTCAAGGAGCTTGAGCACCCGCACTAGAGTCAACAGAGTGCCTCCGCAACCACAATTCACCACTTGCAAATTTCAAGGATCTGATAACGTCCCTCTCGCTATTCCCCTTTCATACAAGAAGGATAAAATTCATGTTCTAATCATTAAAAGCATGCTTCACTAAACTCTGAAGAAAAGTACCGGGACCGCGCCGGTGCACGTGACCTGCAACCACGAATCTCATTTGCCAAAAGTGACTAATCAATCTTTTAGTAACACCCTAAAACACACCACAATGTCTGTCAATGTCGCTATCATCGGCGCTGGAGTCGTCGGCTCAGCGTTTCTCAATCAATTGAAGAGTTTGAGTTCGCCAATCGCGCTCAACGTCGTGTATTTGGCCCGTAACTCGAAGGAGGCGCTTATTTCGAAAGACTACCTGCCCCTCGACTTGCAGACGTACCAAACCGCGCCGGCACAGGCCGTGTTGCCCTTGGCCGAGTTGGCGGCGTTTCTCCATGCATCGCCCAAGCCTGCTGTCTTGATTGACAACACGTCGAACGCTGCTATTGCCGACTTCTACCCTGAGTTTGTTAAACAGGGCATTTCCATCGCTACGCCCAACAAAAAAGCGTTTTCGGACAAGTTGGCCGTGTGGAACGAGATCTTCGCCAACTCCGCGGCTCCTGGCGGCGGCTTGGTGTACCATGAGGCCACTGTTGGCGCTGGGTTGCCGATTATTGGGCCTTTGAGAGACTTGGTGGCCACCGGCGACAAGGTCGAGAAAATCGAGGGCATTTTGTCCGGATCGTTGTCGTACATCTTCAACGCACTCTCGACTGCCGAGGCCTCGACTACCAAGTTCTCTGACGTTGTCAAGGTCGCCAAGGAGTTGGGCTATCTCGAGCCAGATCCAAGAGACGATTTGAACGGCATGGATTTCGCCAGAAAAGTCACGATTTTGGCCAGAATTGCCGGTTTCGAAGTCGAGTCACCCTCCGCGTTCCTGGTGGACTCGCTTGTGCCCGCTCCCTTGGAGGCATGTGCGTCTGGCGCCGAGTTTTTGCAGAAACTCCCCGATTTCGACGCAGACTTCCAGAAACGCAAGGACGACGCGTTGGCTGAGAACAAGGTGTTGCGTTACGTTGGCCAAATCGATTTTGCCGCCAACAAGGTCTCTGTGGGCATTGCCAAGTACGATTTCGACCACCCTTTTGCCTCCTTAAAGGGCTCCGATAACGTGGTTTCGATCAAGACTCAGAGATACCCCAACCCATTGATCATCCAGGGCGCCGGTGCCGGTGCTGAGGTCACGGCGCATGGTGTGTTGGCCGACGCGCTCAAGATCGCCGAGAGAGTCGCCAAGTAAATGTCTGTAGGGTCTTTCCAAGGCGGGTTTTTGAGCCCTCATATAGCCACCCATGTAAGTACATTTAGCAGATCATATCTAGGCCTTTTCGACATGTATAGAATCAGTTGTCGTTATGGGATGCAGGCGTGATATGGTGCCATCATTGAAACTGAACTCATTGGTTATCTGTTCTTTTATCCCAGAAAGCGCCTGGTCGTCATCTTCAATATACTTCGTTACATCATACTTCGACATAACATAAAGGTCAACTTTGCTACTAACCCAAATTAATCAGACCAGTAGTAAAAATTCTTCGAATGACTTGCAACCGAATCGATTTAAGCGATTGATGGATCTGGGCTTCTACGGCAGGAGTATATTAGTTTGACGGAAATTCTCTGCCACTGCTCTGTCATCGTGAGATATGGTGTTCTTTTGTGGACTCACTGCAGGGCTGGTTTTCCGGGCTGTTCTTAGGATGCATGATTTCCATGATGCCAAATAGTGTCCTTTGGTGGTTGGTCACATGAAATTATTTAAGCTCCGTGGCGAAGACTAATTGTATGGGATAACAACAACCGAAAAGATGAGACTCTTTTAGGTTCATTGGCTTCACAGGCCTGATTTGATGTAAATCTTTGCGTGGATGGTCAGTAAAACCAATCTTAACGTTCACCGATGTAAGCCATCCATGTAGCAACACCCTTTGAACTATCGAGCTTCTTGCCAATTGATCAATTCAAGAAAAAAGCCAGAATCCCTCGAGAATAGAGTAAGATGCTGAATTCAGAGCAAGAGTTTTCTCCAATTGAGCAAAAAAAACACCAAAATTTTGAGCCCATGAACAATGAAAGATTGTGCATTGTCGATCAAAAAGAAAAATGAAGACGATTTTTCCTAGAATCACATACCCACAACATACGCCGCATCGTAGTCCTCCTGTAAATACTTTGAAGCATCCCTGAAAACCTGTCTGAGGAACGCTTCATCCCTACAGCATTCCCGAAATCGTAACATCACTCTCTGCGAGTCAAGAATACTATTCTTCCCGCTCAATTCCAGGCCAGGATTTACGAATGTATTCAGCCTGAGAATGTGGACGTTGTTTGGCGCCATGCAGAATTCGCCTGTGTCTCTCAATTCCACCATGTAGGCGCCGCTTTTGTGGATGAATTGTGCATACTTGAAGCTGGGGCGGCCCCAACTGTAGCAAATCTCTATGTGCTCTTTCAGGAAAAACGATGTGCCCCTGTTATCCAATAAGAAATCAGCAACTTTTAGGAAATGGAGGTGGAAGTAGAACCTGTTGGATTTAAGGATCTCGGCATTCATAAATTCGGGGTCTTGGAACGGGTTCACGGCCAATTGCAAGTCCACAAAGGAGTGAAAAGGGTTCACCTCGGGGATCGTACACAATTCTCGCCACGGGGTCTCAACAAATTTGAGACCGTAGCGCTCGCAAAAACGTGACCAATTGATGATTGTTTCATCAATGAATTTCGTGGTCGTGTTGAGCCACTGAAGCCGGATATGATAGCAGTGCTCTGGGTTGTGCACAGTATCGTAATGTACATCGAGCAACTCGGGGCGGAACGACTTTTTCGATGGGTCGCAGTTGTACTTCACTTGCTTGCTGATCATGAACTTTTTATTTTTGCGGGCTTTCTGAGACTCACTCAAAGACATGGCCTCGCCGTCTTGTAGGAGGTACAGAGAGACTGTTTTTTTCAACTCCACCGGCGTGTCTCCTGTGCTTGTGATTGAGTTGGATCTTGTGCGCGTGGGTGTATTGAGTGCAACCGAGAGAGGAGTGTTTGATGCACTTGTTCCGGGCGATTTTACGGTTTTTCCATCTTTCCCGTCTTTGCCGTCTTTTCCATCTCCACCATCGTGAACCTCTTTTGTGTCGTTTATACCAGTGGCGTCTTTGCCCTTAGTGCCTTTAGACTCCCTTGACTCGCTTGATTCCTGAAACTTCTTCTTGAACCAACTTTTTTTCTCCATCTTTGCCTTGTATGCCTGATCAACGTACTCATCGCAAAACTCGTAGAAGTAATGGCCGTCCAAGAAGCTGTGACGGTCCTCCACGTGACAAATAACTTTCTTATCCATCAATGTTTGCCCGTACTCTGTAGCGGCTTCTCTGCTATCGATATCATCAAACAGTTTTATAAGCCACGACACAAGATCGCTCCCAAGAAAACAATGCGGGTGGAATTTGAAATGCCAAGTTCTGTCGACGAGCTTCAACCCTCCCTCGGTTTGTAGTTCCTGCGCCAATTGCGATAACTTGATATTCATGTTAAATCGCAGTCCGTCAGTGATTATGAGCGAGTTTGACGGTTTTGTGCCACTAGCATCAAAGTATTCTGCCTGTTCATTGAGGAAATCATGGAGGTTTCCGGTGTAGAAGTTTATTTCCTGGAATATCTCCTCTCCAATTTTGGCCAGGTCTTCCTCGCCATTTTTGCACCTCCCACGCTCGATCAATGCAATCAATTTGCGTAACCCTTCGAGGCGGATTTCCTCCTCGGAAAGTTTTTCGTTGCTTATGTGATAAGCATTCGCCGGAAGCGGGCCCGGCATAACCACAAACTTCATCTGCCGGAAATGCTGGCTGATGTCCGGCACCGCATCTTCATATCCGGCTATGAGCTGATCCATTTGGTTCCAGTTGAAATAGTTGATGTTGGAATCGTGTTCGGAAACGTTCGAGGGCGTGTACTCATCAGCATACCTCGTTCTTATCAAAGGCTCCTGTTTCTTCCTTGAGCTTTGTGATCCAAGCAAGATTCTTACGTGCTCCTCGTTTTTCACTTTTTTGTAGAGTTGAACGTTCAACGACCCGTTGTAGTCTAGAACGATTCTGTGGATTTCGTCATTCAAAGATAAGTAGATCCTTGCACCCGAGCAATCGCCAGAGGGGAAGTATTTGATGATGCCTTCAGGGTATCCTCCAGACTTGCGATCTGCCTCGAATTTTTTGACCCGGTCCCCATAGCAGATTTGGAACCCCATGGCAAGCCGGAGCCGGACCATTTCGCGCAAAAGGTCTTTCATGGTCTTGAGTTCTAAGCGATTCTCCCAATTTAACGTTACCACGTAAATTTGGAAGGTATACTCGGTTTCCATCTGCGAGCTCGTGGGAAACAATGTGGTGCCAACCGGAAGCGCCGCTGGGGCCTT
This sequence comes from Metschnikowia pulcherrima, assembly GCA_009746055.1. NCBI lineage: Eukaryota > Fungi > Ascomycota > Pichiomycetes > Serinales > Metschnikowiaceae > Metschnikowia > Metschnikowia pulcherrima. Next base: position 1,378,542 of record VFXK01000001.1, read on the forward strand.
AAGTGAGCGCCATTTGAACATTTTGCGCCTGATTTTCGGGGGGAAAACGTCGGCCCACCGGCTACAATTGGTCACCACGGATTTCTGCGGTTCCAGCGGGTTTTCGATTTGCAGCCAATACGGATTATTCTCCTCACGCTCGCAGATTTCGATTTCAAACGCGGATTTCGGCTTTTCTGTAGAGACGCGACGTTCGTTCTCGCGGATTCTCGGTTTTTGAATCCGCACAGATTTCGAAAGCTCGTTTCTCAAGTTGGCGTCTGCAGTTACGCGCAGAACTTTTGCGTTTGAGTTTGAGGATTGGCTCAAATTGCTCGAGCTCCTTGCGTTCTTGATGAGTGCTGTTGTGACGGGCTTTTTCACGGCTCCTGCATCCTCCGTCTTGTTGAGTGTATACAAAGACGATAACGCCGAGTTGGCCACGGAGATATTCGATACAAACCCGTTTGCAGACGAGTTGGTGGTGGACACGTTGGTCACAGCGCGCTGCGGTTCCACGGCCTGGCGCATAAGTGAGAGCGTGGCCTTATTTTTGGGCGCAGGAGGCCGTTTTTGGCGTTTTTCAAACCGCGTTTTCACCACCAACGGTTTGCGCACGGGGCAAAACACCGCCTCGTCGTAATTGTCCATCGACTCAACCACGGGTATGTTCTCCTTGAATTCAAGGCGGTCGAGTTGCGCGTCGTTTGCCTCGTTTTCCATGAGCCCCATCATCTGTAGCTCGTAAATCTTGCACCGCGGGATCCATCGGGAAGCCCGTGCCGCCGCGCCGTAAAACGACATGTCACACCATTTCGGGACGCAGTGGCGCACTTCCCCGCTCCCGGCCCGGTAGCGGAAAAGGGGCACCGTGTGCAATGGCGGCTGGCTCAAGCATACAATGTCCAACGCATAGTCCAAACTGAACATTTTCTTCAGCGTGCTAAGCATGAGATCGTAGTCCACGTCAAAAAGTCCCGTGCCGGGCGTGACCACAACCAAGTGGTTGATCGTGTGGCGCAAGTCGGTGTTCTTATAGCGGTCAGAGACGAGCGTGAGGCTGAGATTGATCGCCTCCAAGATGTTTCCCTTCACCGAGGGGCATGGTTCGCCCGTGATTTTGAATTCGTTATTCTCCATATGAAGCAAGATGTCGCGCTTGAAGTTCGCAAACTCAAGCCGCAAATTGGCCATGATTTTGTCCCAAATAAACACACTTACCTGATCAACAACCACTCGGTAGTAATCCTGGCAATGAGAGGGCCGTTCGCCGCCGCCGAGAGACGTCCAGGGGGCTCTAGTGAAGTCCACGGTAGTAAATAGCACGATTGTGATGGCATGATGGGCGCTAGTGTTGCGCCATTTCTTGAAGATCATGGGGAAAAGCGTGTTCACTAGCTTGTGGAACATGATCTCGCCATTTTCTTCGAAATGCCACATTTCCCGCGCGAGCTGTACCAAAAAAACAAGCTTGGCCGATTCTGAACGGAAAACAATGTTAGTTTGTGCGCCCACGTAGCCGCTGAACACTTTCTTCCCGTCCTGGAAGAGGCATTGCACCAGGCCAATGCGCGTGCCCATGAAAGTGACTCTTTGGTCAACGTAGCAGCACGAACCAACCATTTCCGAGGCCAAGCTCCATTGCGAGTCACGTGAGAAGTTCACATCCTTGATGTAGATCTCAACCGTGTCCAACATCACCGACTTTGCATCACTAATATGCCGGACCTGCACAGAGGATCGGGGCGGCACATCCAACAATTTTTGGAGCCCCAGCGTCAACAGGATCGGAAAGCTCGACTTGGGTTTTCCCACGGTCGGTCCGGTGGGACTTTTGGTCACGATAGTGTCGCTTTTCACGATAAATATGAGTTTCTGGGCGCCTTTCTCCTTGCGAATGGGCTCTAGCTCGTATAGTTCACCAACACGGGCGCCCGCGAGTGCCACGGGGTCCAAAACCACGTCCTGTGCATACGAAGCCGGCTCATGGAACCACACGGTCAATATTTGCGGCTCAGAGACCGAAAGCCGGGCCGTTTCGAGAGATTTTACGTGTGAGCTGGGCGTTTTCGGGCCCGTGCCCGGCCCGCGGCCTTGTGTGTCGTCCACGCTCCGGAAATGACTGAGCGCCGGCGATTTCGGCTGCGGCATGGGCTCGGAGAAGTTCCTGAACAGGCCCCTGCCGCTTTCAGCGCCATGGTGGGTCGATTTACCCACAATTAGCGTCAGCCCAAAATTGTTCATATGGCCCGGGCCGCGGCCGGGCCTGTGCGGCGCGTTCTGGCGCGTCTCCTGCCGCGGGCCCTCCGCGGGTGCCTGCGCCTGTCGTAGATACTGTGAGAGATCGTCTGGGCTACTGCCTGAGCCCGTTTGTGTGTGCTTAGGGCGTGTTTTGTGCATCAATTGGTGTGGGATATAAAATGGGTAAGTTAACTAAGGCCTGAAGACTCAAGTGCCGCGGGCCTGCGCGGCCGGTGCGCGTGGTGGCCCCAGAGACAGACCAGACAAAAAGATAAAGATTAATAAGTGAGTGAATAAAAATGGGCCAGAATCTTGAAATCAAATAAATGACTCGGGTAAGAGATGTACAGGTGTTAAAATCTGGAATAAATATAGAAGTTCAAACTGGTCGATGTAACAATAAAAAATGCTCAGGTCTTTTCGACGTTGGCCTGGTATATACTATATAGTATTGGCTCGGTAGGGCGCGCGCCGGGGCTACGGTGTATAATAGTTCATGCCAACTAGAGGACAGTGAGGCTGGCTAGGTAAAGTGATCAGTGAGACATTTCTGGAAGGATGATGCATAGAAACACATTGGTATCATTTTTTTCATAGGGAAGTTACACATCACTGAAAAGAATTCTTAACATGAAGGGTTTCGTGAGGATGACCTGAGTGATTTGTATTACAGTTTGCCCCGGCGACATGCGATCCTTATAATCAGGTTTTCCTATCTTGTGTGTTTCTCTTTGACAATTCATTGACTTATTTTCTTGTTTCCGAAAAAGCGATGATCCCTTGAGTTTCATGAATGGCATGACATGGTAGCGAAGCTGGCCAGGGCTTTATATACATTCATATACTTTCTTGAAGAGCAAGGTAAGCAACTCTGCCTCGCAGTCTTTAATCAGTTGTGTCAAGCAAAAAAAAGCGAAAAAAAAAATGTAACAAATGAAGCCTGGCTCTGGCTTATCTCATTAGACTCACAGCGTAGGCCTCTGAACTCTCGAATAGCCAGATAATCTCCGCCTGCTTCTTCCAGCTTAGATTTCCTTGCCTTGTTCTTATTGTTGCTTGAATTGAGCCCTATCTAAAATGATTTGGCAATCTTACTCGCAGAGAAAACAATACGCTTTACGACTAAATGGTCAATTTCGTAATTGAACAAGTTCTATAAAATGCTACTGTGTCATCACTAGCTAGGAGCAACGAATTCCACGCAAAAATCGGCGAAAGATTAAAAAATTATTGTGAACTCAAACTTATGTGGGTTTCTTTTCTCATTTTTCATCTTCAGGCTCTCGCTTTCACAACAAACTCATGCAAAAACCAGGCGTGGAACCGACAATCACCCGAAAGCTCAGGGTGGAACAGCGTGCCAAGCTTGTTGCCCTGTCTCACTGCAACTACCAACCCGTTCTCTAACGTATGAAGGATATTGACAGCATCTTTGTTCTCACATGCTGCACTGATCGTGACACCGTCCTGCAATGGTGCGCCTGGCTGCACTTCTGGCCCGACTGCATCCATCCCCTGCAGCAGGTTCGTCACACCTGAAACCACTGGCGCCCGGATAAAAACGGTCCGGAAATCGGCGAGACCCGGCGCAAAGTCGCTGAAGTCACGTGGCTCGCCAAACAGGTCAAGCTGGCGGCCGAACGCGTTTCGCGTCACGCGGATCGACATGGCGCCGAGCGCCTTCTGGTGCGGCCGAGCGTTGCAGATCTCGCTAGCGAGAAAAATAAGCCCGGCACAAGTGCCCCAGACCGGTTTTTGCCGAGCGAACTCGACTAAGGGATCGAACATCCCGGTCCGCTCCGCGATGAGTGACATGCTGGTGGACTCCCCGCCCGGCACGACAAGCGCGTCGCACCGCAGTAGCTGCACAGGCGTGCGCACGGGGATGAACAGGAACACAGCATTTGTGAATTGCGGTAAGCGTGACGCCTCGGTCAAGTATTCCAAGTGTTCTGCAAATGCTCCCTGGAGTGCCAAAACGCCGACAGTGTAATTTGGTTCGGTCATTCTGGGTGTTTGTTTGATGCTAGCTTGAAAATGATAGGGATTGTGAGCGGATTTGTGATTTGTTTCGAATGAATGATGTGACGTCAGAATATGATCTTGGTTTTTTTGGGTGGATTTGGTGTAGATCAAAAAGCTAAAAGCTATTTGGCAATTGACGCTGTGATTTTCGGCAGAAAAGCTCGTTTGACCGAACGATTGAACGATTGTGATTCAGTCATCGCGAAGACTGACATGACTCAAGAATATTTTTTTTTTCCATTTTATTTCTTTGCCTTCGAATTTGAATTTGCGACGTGTCCCTCTATAGAAAGGGGCACCGAGTTTGACTCGGATCACTTTCGCCATGCGCTTAGGCTTGGCTCGAAGGCAATCGCAGTACATGTGAGATTGGCATGCATGCACACCCAAGGCTTGGCCCCCGCGAATTGGGTCGGACTTGGGTCTAAAATCTTGACGTTTTGAAAGATTGTTGGCTCTTAGTCACTCCGCTTAAAAAGAACTCTTCCAGATAATGCAGGCCTCAAACGAGAAACTTACATCCTGAGAAGCCCTTTAGGGCCAAGAAAAGGGCGTGATTTTGCCGGGTTACAAACGTCCATGTTGTGCCAAGTCTACAGCGCAAGCCCCCGCCATATGCCTGACGCATACGGCAATTCGCTCGTCCACCCAAAAGCGAGAGGGCGTTTGATATGATTTCCATGTATATCCTGCACACTCCGCACCTCGGAATGCACCTCCCGCATTTCGCCATCCATCACTGGAGACCCGTGTTGGCGGCCCCGGATATTCATGAATAATGGTTGACTGTGAGTCACGTTATTGGCGAGCACTTGAAAAAAAATGTTCAATTTGCTTTAAATCAACTTGATTCCGCGAACTTTTTTCTGAATTTTCCTTCATCCTACAGATCAATCATTCAACCAACAAATACACACAAAACAAAATGTCGGAGTTTAAGATCAAAGCGGGCTTGGCCCAGATGTTGAAAGGCGGCGTGATCATGGACGTTGTCAATGTGGAACAAGCCGTTATTGCTGAGCGTGCCGGCGCCTGTGCCGTGATGGCGTTGGAGAGAATCCCCGCCGACATGAGAGCCTCGGGCCAGGTTTGCCGTATGTCGGACCCGCACATGATCAAGGCCATCATGAATGCGGTGTCGATTCCCGTGATGGCGAAATGCCGCATTGGCCATTTTGTCGAGGCGCAGGTGCTTCAGGAGTTGGGCGTCGACTACATTGACGAGTCCGAGGTACTTACGCCTGCAGACTGGCAGCACCACATTGAGAAGGATGCCTACAAAGTGCCTTTTGTCTGCGGTGCCAAGGATTTGGGCGAGGCCTTGAGAAGGGTCAATGAGGGTGCTGCCATGTTGAGAACCAAGGGCGAGGCCGGCACGGGCGACATTTCCGAGGCAGTCAAGCACGTGCGCAAGGTCACGGGCCAGATCAAGGAGCTTTTGGCGCACAAGAATGACGCTGAGTTCATCAAGGCCGCCGCGGACGAGTACCGCGTGCCTGTTTCTTTGCTCAACGACTTGATTGCCGCCGAGGGCAAATTGCCCGTGGTCAACTTTGCCGCTGGCGGTGTGGCCACGCCCAGTGACGCCGCCATTTGCATGCAGTTGGGTTGTGACGGTGTTTTCGTGGGTTCCGGCATCTTCAAGTCGAAAAACCCCGAGAAATTGGCCAAAGCCGTGGTTGATGCGGTCACTCACTATGACGACGCGGCTAAGTTGTTGGAGGTCTCTACTGATTTGGGCGAGTTGATGTTCGGCACGAGCATCCAGTCGATTGCCGAGGACAAGAGATTGGCTGGTCGTTAATAGGTAAAAAAAAAAAAGAACATAGTTTATCCAATAAAGTGGACCTTTCAATTTGTCATTAGTTCACAGTCACATTTTGTTCTTAGCTTTGCTTAAAAAAATGCTGTGTAGCAAGCAGTAAGTAATACTGTTTCTACTCTTCTATTTATTTGCGCCACAAGTGCGCTTTCCACTACAATTAATGAGATCAGATTACTCTTGTGTTTTGCACCCAGGTCAGAGAACTGTTGTCAATATTCGAGCAGCGGTGGAAATCATATGTTCCGATGATCGGCATCAAACTTGGATCGGTAAATTTATGTAGTTGGAGTAGTGAGAGCCGCCAAATTTGGGCCAGAGATTAATTTTTTGCAACTTGTCTTGTTGATACAGGCGTTGGCCCAAGCTCTATTTGAGGCGATCTGTTTCAATGCAACGTTGTGACAAAATTTTAGCCGAATAGTACGATGTCATAGTTTTCTGACACCATCGTGTCAAACTTTGCAAACAATGCATTGAGATCAAGCCCTTTGATGTAACAATGATTTCGCGTGATCCAACCCATAGAGACAACAGATCCTCCTGAGACAAGATACAGGGAGGATGAATAGTGGTGTAGAGGCCGAATTGACCAAGTTCATTACGCCAATAAGACCCTGATGCTTGCCATAGCACTTGGGTACCTGACATGGTGCTGCAGAGAGAGAGAGATCAGATCGCTTTCATAATCAATACATCGTTTGTCGCGTCGGATCAATTATGCGCCTGAGAGTCCGCGAAGTGCGTGTTTTATTCCACGCCGCTCATGACTCTGTTAGACTGCGCCGTCTCCTGCACGAGGACAGTGCATGTACGTGGAGGCTTGCCGTGCAGCATATTTGCATCCCCGCAAAGTGAGAGCAGGCAGAAAAAATCGGCATTCTCATTCGTCACAGGTTGATAAGTTATTCACCATTTAAACAAGCGTTCAATACAGCGAAATTTAGTGTATTGGTGCACTTTTAATTTGTGTGTATTATATTGCGTACCGTCGTATTCCGGTATTTCCTCGTCCAGTATTGACGTGCGTGCAGCGCCAGTCAAGGAACGAGTTGCATGTCGAAAGTGCACTTAGAGAGCTTCACTTTGCGGCCTTTTATCTCGAAATCCAACATTTCGGATGACTGCTTCCGCAATCCCACCCCTTTTGGAGTGAACTGCAGTACGATGCAGTATATGTTTTGACTTTGATGTCTGACCACATGACAATGATGATCCATTTGCCGAAACTCGATGTCGCTAGTCCGCCCTGTTTATTGGTCAACGAGATGCAGGGCGAGCGTTCGTTGTGTCCGAAGAAAGAAAAGCGACTCGAAGAATATTGCCCCCGGTGCGTCGGACTTCAACGAGAATATCTCGCCTGATATTTCAACCTCTGCCATGTTCATATTGGCCACCGTGCCGATCAACCGGGGGGACAAGCTGGCGGTGAAAACGCCGCGCCTCGTCATTCTCTTGATCACTTTAGTAGACCACCTTTGGCTAATGGGAAATGTCGGTCCAAGGTAGCTCGCAGTCAACTACCTCTTAGCCTGCTGAAGAACATACCCCCACCCCCAATTCTGATAAAATACCTTCTTATTTAAGATTGGGTATCAATCACGGCTGAACTCCCCGATACTGTGCATGATTCTTTCTTGTAGCATCAACTTGACGCGGATAAGGTACGAAATACGTTGTCCTGGCAACTATCCATAATTGTCCCCCTGTTCAAAGTCCTCCAATATGATCTCACGGTTCGCTCCCAGTCGTCAAAAACTCTCTTCACCAGGTCTTCCTTTCGGAGCAGATTTTTTTGCACCACTACGTGTGCTATGCCAAGAACACCTTCGACAACACGTTATACACGTTATCCTTGTCCTGGTCAATTGTGATTATCTCCTTCACGAACCGGCGCAAGTCGGGCGGCGCACGCCCTATGCCCAAGTCATCGGCACACACGAAAAGTGTGTCTGGTCGAAGATTTTTTAGCAAGTGGAAATACCCATCCATGTTCAGGCACTGTAATAGTTTGTAGTTTTGTATCAACGTTTGTGGCAACTCGTAGACCGCGTTTTCGGACGCAATTTGCCCCGCAAGATCGTCTACAGAGAGATATGGCGGTAGAATGAAGGTCACGTTTCCGGAAGAAAGGAGAATCTCGTCTAATGGTAACCCCAGGCTAAGCACAGAATGCAGTAGTGTGAGCGCAACCAGTTTATTGCGATAATGCAGTCTCTTAGCCCCCTTTCCTTCGCTGCCAATCAAATCCCCGTCCGTATTCTGATTTTTGAGCAATCCATACAATTTATATGAAACTGCCGCCACCGATGTCGCCACGAGCACCGCCGCAAGCACCCTCGGAGACTTTCTGCGTGCCATGTTTGCTAGCTGATCAATATGTATTATAGTGTAGCGTGAATATTTTATCAGACCTATGATCGAAAAAAAAAAAATCAAATTACTATGATAAATTTGGTTCCATTCGTGGGGTATATGAGGGTTTCCGGAGATCTTTATAAACAGTGTCGCAGTGTGGAGAACTTGTGCTGATTGTTGGTCCAGCGACACCCCACGCGCGTTTTTTCCCCAGGTGATTTGTTAATAAAATCCTGCATGCAACTACGTTATATGCACGAAAATCAAGGGCCTGACAGGGATCTGATTGTTGGGTATAAATTGAGCCCATAAGCGGCTGTTCAGTAAAAGCGCGTAATATATTCTTGCTTACGCATAATGGGTTGACGCCCGCCTCATTTCTTTATGACTTCGAGGGGCAGGCAGATGTAGTTGGCTTGCTCAGTGAAGCAGACATAGAACTTCTTGGGGTGCTTTTCGCCTGATCTAAGGACAGAACACATTTAAAGGCAAGATTCCTGGTGGTGCACTCCATTCACTAATTTTCAAATATCTCTAGTTTCTGGGTTTTAGCGAAAAGCTATGTGAGCACAGCAGAGGCATTCCCTGTCCATTATCAGAGGTATCAAGCAAAGAGTTGGTTGTACATCTCAAGATAGGAGTATAGAGCCTGGTAACTGTGTATCAGATAAGAATTTGTTGGCCCCAAAGAATTAAGCGTATTATTCATGTGAAATTTATCAGCGAGCACACTGCCAGATGTGTGATTTGACGCCGAACCATATCAATCATTTATTAAAGCCCAAACTTTTTTTGGCGACTAGACAAACACTGGAGGGCCATGGAAGATATAGATTTTTGTGTGATTTTCCATGGAATATGACACCTCATACTTGTTTGGCGGCGCACTTCAAAAACGAATTTGAAAAGGAAAAAAAAGATAGATTTATCTAAGTACAACTTTTCATTCTCTTCCGCTCCATTCTGTTGCCTCACTCACATTCCGCAAAACTCTGGTTTGTGATTACGAAAACCCATGTTAAACTATTTTTTCCGTTGAGTTGGACTGAAATGGACTCAATTCATAATTACAAATAAACTCTATCTACTAGCGTTCCAAGTGTTCGAGGCAAAAGTTCATCTCGCCCTCGTCCAAAGACTTGATGTATAAGCACTTTCTCAAAAGCTCATCATCCACCGTCACGTTATAGTTTTGTGACCACTCAATCGATTGCGAGAGCGATTTCACAATGTGAACCGAGGTCCTGAAGCGCGAAAAATTGATCATTTTCTCCTCTACTCCCGGGTTACTGCCCATAGTGGAATCGCCCTGGGTCACGCTCAATTCACATGTGTCTTCGTTTGTAGTCATGTTCTTCGCAGGCTCTTTTTTAGGTTTCACAAGCTTGGGTCTCTCGGCGTTGAATATCAAGTCTGAAAGGTACAATCCCACGAACGGAATACACCCTTTCAGCGGCCTGATCTGGTTCGTGCATACCCGCATGTTGACGAAATTCTTGAGTGGCGACGTCACGTGCTCTAAATGTTTAAGCGTCAAAATATCCCCTGGGTTTAAATTGTTCCACGTTTGTTTCAAGCGGTTCACTTTCTCACTAGTAAGTGCCAAAATCACCTGCATGAGCGTTGAGTAGTTCTGCATCTCGTAGCTGTGGTAGGCAACATGGATAAACCGTGAAATGATCTCCCTTCTCTCAGACTCCTTTTTCGTCAATAAGATCTCTGAGATTATCCAATTCACCACAAGATTGAAGCGCGCAATAACAAGATTCACGCCCTTGTTTACGTTGTAGTACTCGTCATTGACGATTATCTCCAACCAGGAGTTCACGGGCGTCAAGTCCTTATTCCACTTCAATTCGATGAGTTCCTTCCAGTCAATTTCCTGCATCATGTCTCTTTCGATGATGGTGAAATGCTCAGCAAGCGCCATTGAATCGTAGCTTAAGACAAAAGACACATGGCTACCAGTATTCATCACGTGACCTACCGCCAAGTTCTCCAGCGCAAGGTAGTAACCGTCCAAAACCAATTTCGGGCTTAACAAAGAGTACGGGCTGCCGCTTTCACTGTTCGGGATCAGGGGATACAAAGCATTGGCGTTGGAATTTGTCTGTGACACGAGTAACAGCTTGCTGCGTGTTTTGATGGGCGTGATTGGCCGTTTGCGCAATTCATCCTCGATATCCGACGAGTAGCCAATCACGTCTTCTGTGGCGGCATTATTGATGGCATCAAGAATATCCTCTGTGTTTTGGAAATTGTCTGCATGCTCTGTGGTGGGCAGTCTAGTGTCCTGCGTAGCCCCCTGTTTATCGTCCTTTTCTCCAGAAGAAGTCACGGTTTCAGGCACGATATTGCCTGCAGTATCTGCATCGATTTCAGCAGCATTTTCATCATTGGAGTCATCATTTTGTACACCTTGATCGGCAGAACCCTTATGTTCTTGAAGTGTGCCGTCTTGGTTCTGCACGCTATCGTCATTTGCACTGGCTTGGTTAAGTTCATCTGCAGCGGTCTTCTCGAAAGAAAAATCGCCCTTTTCTTGTAGCTTGTTTGGCCCCCTTTCTGACTTCTTCCCGGGCTTGCCCTCGAGTTTGTATAACGCACTCTGGATCGGGTTGTTGCTGCTGAAAGACTCGTCTGGGATTGAGGCTAACTCACGCAAGATATTGTTGCTGATGCCCGGAATGGCAACCGACGCCGAGGAGAGTTTATTTGAAACGTCGTTGGAGTCACGTGCAGGCCGCTCCCTGGCGGCATTGGAGAAGACAGAGCTCACAGACAAGTCAGAGAGTTTGCCGGAATCGTCCTGCACAAAGGCACGGGTGCTTAAGGAGGCATGGCTATCACGGGCCAGGCTAAACGGCAATTCCGTGAGCGCACACAATGTGCTGAGTCTCGTGCTCTTCTTGGCCAGCGACAGTTTTGAGAATTGCAGCGCCAAGGAGGCCCTGTTGATACGCGCCGAGACATTTGACGATGCAGAGAGTCGTGCGAATACCAGATGATGCAAGGAGTTATCTTCCGCCAAGCGGCGCAAGTCGTGGCAGCCTGTTTTCTTCTTGAGGTGCAGACTGTACCGTTCGTGGCGTGAGATCTCAGAACTGGCTGAGAGCGCCAGGTCGTAGCTCATGTACAGTTTGATGGATTCGTGCTTGAAAGAATCAGTCAGATTCCGCGACAAAGAGACCGTTTTCTTGCCCAAACCGCCCGAAAATTGCTCATGTATGCTCATTTTTCTCACCTGTTTTCGTCTGAGTGATTGCGGGCTCATGGCTATGCCCAAATCGGAAATCTCCGCGTCATATTGGTCTAATTCACTCAGATTCAAGTCACTCGACAGTTTCAGCGGCGTTTGCACGATGTTTTCACGATCAGCGCTCACGTCATAAAATTTCGTTTCCGGACGAGCGGACGTGTCATTGAGCAGCGCAGAATTCTCGAGAAACAAATTTCCGTCGTCATTCCAGTTGATGCTGGCAATTCTGCCCCCAAACAGCGACCGTTTCAGGGCACGTGACGCGCGGTTGGTGTGGGAGTGCAGATTCCGGCAGGCCGCCAAAGACTGGTCATGTTCGCTGAAATCGCCGCTATTTTCGCCCGTGTGCTCGCCAATACTGTTCTGGCTGAAGAGATTGTCGATTTTCTCAATATTCAATTCGGAAATGTCGTGCATCGACAAATCCTTCTGCATGAGGTCAGAGTCACGTGACCGCACCTTGGCCGCATTCGGCAACAACACAGCAGTGACTTTCTTCGGCAGAAACGCTATTGTGGCGCGGCTCACTTCGTCGTGCGGTTCAGATTCCGTGATCGTATCGTGTGAATCGTAAACATAGTAGCGTATCATAAACTCCAATTCGTCCACGATCCGGGCACTGAGCACATCGATCCTGTCTCCAATAGAACTGTCCTGCACATTGTCTGAACTCTGCATGGTTTCAGCCGTTTCGTTGTCTGGCAAGAGCGGCAGCATGTTTGGTGAGAAAGTCAGTTTCTCACTGTGCATATCTGGCGAGTATATCGATTTAGTCCAGCCCTCGACGATGCGCTTGATGGACTTCTTCCGCCCAACGTCGTCTGATTCCTGTACATTAGCTGGCTTCTCTTCCTTGACGCTGCAGCGCATCTTTTTGACTGGCGAAAGGGGCACGATTCTCGAAACGCGGGCCGAGGGGAGCTTCACGCGCCCGTTGGTGGAAAATCCGGCGTTCGTGTCGTCTCTTTTCGCCAATGAGGCACTTTGGGTGGTCTTTTTCAAGGCTAGCGACGAGTCTTTAAGGTTCATGTGATTGTGTTTGGGAGCTAACGGCTCGCGCTTGGCAGTGGTGAATCTTATGTTCTCTTTTCTCCCCTTGGAAAACTCCTTGATCTTATCGTCTAGCGACATCCGCAGCGACTTATGCTGATTGACTAGATTACTGATTGGAAGTGCACTTTCCGGCGTGCTGCCATCGTAAACCATCACTTTATGGTGTGTTTTCTGGTCGTATAGCGAAAGCATGGCCAGGCGGCGGAACGACGGGTTTGTGTGGATCGAGGCCTCCGTGTTCAGTTTGGTGAGCCTTTTCACATCGAAGTATTCAGCTGACATCGGTAACAAAGTGGCAAAGACTGCGCCCTGGGCGTCGTACAGGCGGCCGTAAAACTCCTTGAGTTGCGAAAGCCAGTGCGTTTTCAAGTCCAGAAGGATTTTCACCTCGTATGGCATATCGCTGGTTATGAGCCCCAGAGACGTGATTTGATTCAAGTGGTACAGAAACGAGTCGCAGAGACGGTCGTCCAGCTCGAAATCGTCGAAAAAATAGTTGAGTATCCAGTGCCGCATCACGACAAATGTCCGGAGTAGCACTAGTTTGCCCAATTTTTCGGTGTCTGCTTTGCGCAGATTGATATACTGTAGTGACCATACCAATCTGGTGATAAGCAAGCTCAAAACGGTATGAGGGTCCGTGAACGTGCGGTACGTGAGGAAAAAATCACAAATGAGATTGTAGTCGACCACTTCGGGCGATGTGAGTTGCACAAGCAACGCTTTCAACGTGGCGTGATTTATGCACTCCGCATCATTAGCGTCGAATTTCACCACGCCATTTTCCGCCTTGAGGCTGGGGAAATACCTATAGTCATCGAAAATGCTTTCGTTATGATTGTTGTATGCGAATTTGTCACTCAATTGAGCCTCTGCGAGCCTGGGCGTCTCGTTGGCGGTGATGGCGTCGCTCAGGTCCTCATGGAGCAAATCTGCATGTTGGTTTGGCGAGTTTTGCACTGCGGGCCCGGTTTTTGCCAGTTTGAGGCTCGAAATGTCGCACGCAGGGTCAACAAATTCCGATTTTTGCTCCCAGTGAGCGTCATTATCGACTTTGTGTGCAATTTCATCGGGTATACCCATCGCGTTTTCGGGCTCATGGCCACTCAGAACATCGGCCTCTAGCCTGCTCACCGTATCGTTGATACTCTCGCAAAAAGTGCCGTCTTCGCTCACGCTAGGCTCTGGAAGACTGCCGTTTGAGCCAGGGGACAAGTCCATGTTTTGGTTTCTCGAGATTCTTGGGTGTTTTGGCCAGCAAAATAAGTGTACTATGGTCTTGGTGGCCCTACAGGCGCGGAAAATGAAAGGTGAATGTGGTAAAAGTGTCCTTCCAATAGAATTATTGGCTTAAAATCAGCGTCAGAATTCTTGTGGCAATTTCAGCACCTGGCAGTAATGTTTTGGTATACCAATGTGTAGTGAATTGATGTTCAGAGCCTTTTTCGTGGTGGGTCAGTTGATTGAGAAAAGTGGATTTTGGCGGTGGGTCCTGCACACAGCCTAATGTGTTGTTTGTTTATGTTTGCATGTTTTTTTTTGTCTAGACGCATTGCTGTTTGTACTGCAGATAATCCGGGTCTCGCTGAGATTTCGCAGCGTGCGGCGCGTGCCCAGCCAACAACGCTATTTGATAATAACAGGTGTTTTGGGTCATGCAATTATGGGTTGCATTTAGTGATTGAGATGTAAAATCACGTTTTTACTGGTTCCTGCTCATCCAGTTCCTCAAAATTCTATTCTAATTTATATGAATCGGGTCGTAACATCAAAAATGTTTGGGGTCTGCTTCGCGCATGCGCTTACTGGATCGTGAGTCCGTGTGGTAGCTCTGCCTCATGTGTGTGTGCCGCCATGAGTAAATTCTCAAGGTATAAGCAGCACACGGCCGTTGGACATGTTTCAAAGCCATTTTGGGGCATGCGGCTCGAATTGTCGATCAGTCCCTCGCTCGCGCTTGGACTGTACTGCTTTAGAAAGTGCCTATTGTTCTTTGCGAGGCTTTCCATAAGCGCAACTCAAAAACCCGTGGAAAGATTTTTGGTCTTCTTGATCTTCTTCCTTTTTTGGTTTTTTTCTATTTGATTCTTTTCTTTTTTTTTTTTGATTCGTAGTGGGAATAAAGAACTATCTATTCGTTTCCACACGCCATTTTTCCAGGAAGACTGTCTGTGAAACCCATAAAACTAGGTCACTCATGAGTGCGGAATAAGGCTAATTGCGGAGGGACAATTCTTTGAATGGAATTCTTATACTATTTTTCAAATTCGCAATACTTGAATCCAAAAGGTCTTTTATTTCCTAAATCTGAACTGCGAGCTGTATTTTGGGCCTGGCCTGACTAATCCATACTTGCATCCCGTGACAAACAATCACCTTGCATCTGAATGTCCTAGAAACCTCTGCCAAGAAACTCTTCAATCTCAAAAATGAGTCGGTCTTCTTCATTTTCTCAAATCGTCTTTTCAATTTTAAGGTACTGTCCTTCCTTTATAGGCTCGGCATGTGATATGTTACCAACAAAGTGATAATATCTGTCCCCACAAGCACAATACAAAGGTTTCAGATAGACCAAACGACGTGCTTTGGGATGGTATCCCGAGTTACATAAGTCCGAATGGCACTCAAAAAACCATGCCTTCAAAATTTCCCTGTATTGGCTGTGTCTAGTAGAAACATTGTATTGATACATCAGCTAGTTAATTTGGGTTTAAACTGGTCTCGGACCCTTCAAATTCTCAAAATTTCATTATTCCATTATTTCATCATTGTTTATATGTAAAAACTGAACTTGTCTCGGTATTCCTTGTGCTGGTTTTCGATAAAAGAATCATATTTTCATCCTTTGTTGGTATTGGAAACTCTCTTCAAAGAGTCAGACATGTTTCAGAAACACTCCTCCCGCAATTCCATTCCCCCAGGACAAAGATTTCAGACATTACAATTCCAAAACTGTCATGCCATTCAGGGATATAACTGAAACTCTATTAGATGCTTGTGTTTCTACGCAATTCACCAAATAACATGCAATCTCTAATCATCTTATTTCCTTAATTGATCTCTTAGCATATAGTACAATTTCAGCCACTCATGGATTATTGTTTCTTCAGCGCGATCGCCTGCTTCAAGGCAGCAAACGGTGACTGCTGGAACAGGCGATCCTGGAGAACTCGTGCAAAATGCTGGTTTTCAGCCTCTAGTAGTTTGGTGTGGCCTGAATGTTTCCGTGGGTTAGGCATATTCGACAGTTTTGCCGAGGATGCCTTCACAAATTCTTTTTTCTTCAAGCTAGATGCATCAACAACATTGACCGTGGATGCCGGCAAGCTACTGAGAAGATCGTCCATTTTCGGCTTCAATTGCTCTTTTTCCTTCCTTTTCCGTCTTCTGAGCGCAGATTTCAGCACGCCGCCAGAAAGATTAAACGTAGCCTTTTGTGCCAAGCGCTCGTTGAAGCTATTGGTTTTCGCTTGCATCTTATCCTTTTTCGTCACCTTCAGCAATTTCAATAACGGGTTTTCATCGTGGTATTCGGCCGCTGGCTGCTGGTCTCTGCGAAACTGCTCGATTTTGCTTGCAAGAGATGAGTTTTTGGTCGCCTTGTCACGAAGACCGCTCTTTTTTTTCAAAGCCTAGTCTCAGTTAGTAAATTTATTCACGTGATGATGTTGAATTCTACATGTTGTTCATTTACATACCATTTTTGTAGTATTTATTGGCGTATGGTATTATCACTAGGCTGCGATGAGATGCCGTTAGCGCACATGCATGCGCGGCCTCAGTGAGCGTTATCATAGATCTTTCACCACAGTGGTGATTATCGTGTGGCGGGGAAAATTACGGAAAATAATTAAATTCCGTATGTGGAAAGTTCAGGGTACTATGAACAATGTTTACTTTTTCAAAAATCACCAAAAGTGGTATTATGTGGGGTACTCTTATGTTTCACCCGTGGACGTATTTACATGCACTCCATAATGATAGAGGGCGAGGCGAGCTGGTGAAAGCGGGAAAAAGCTAGCTATCGTACCTAAAAGTGCTACGAATCGAAATTTTCCATAGTAATTACTCCCATCATCAAACATCACCGTTCTCATATAAGCGTACTGTGAAAGACTTTCAATCAATGTGAATTTCAATTTTTGGTGTGAGATTCCAATTTTTTTGCAGTTGCGAAATTTTTTCGAAGTGAGATATAAATATGCATATTACCGTGAAGTTTTCCCCCACTAGTCGAAACACCCAATTTGTTTCAGTACAAATCCATACAATAATATGACTTAAAATACATTGTCTCGGGACGGAAAAGTGTAGCAAGACAAGATTTGTTTTATTCAGCAGCAAAATTACAAGATCAAAAAATTCCAAGCCACCTTTTTAACGCAAGGCATGGTAGCGGAGGTGACGAAGGCCTTCTATGGGTATTAACGCGTTTTTAGAGTGAAGAGTGAATCGCTAACTTGTCATTTGTCAGAATCTCCAAGCAAACGATCCAAAATAATCGAGTAGAAGGTACCAAGCGTGTATATTTCCTTCAGCACTTAATTTGAAAAATGAAAAAATGGGTACCAATCATGTACCTGTCACGTGATCGCATTAAACGTGGTAGTTTTAATACACAGATTCACCCCATGTGCAGCGTATGTAATAAATTGTCAGTAGACAAAAGGTTTGTAGACTGTGATACTCAACTGCGATAACATCCGCACTACACAATATGGACCTTGCGGAGCACACATAATCGTCTTCTCCCCCCCGGTACTCATTTCGGCCGTACTGAAAACTAAGGCGCACCTAAGCTCTTGTATAATCTTCTCGAGTTGCTAAAGGGTCTCTTACAATCCGCTTTCACCTTGTGAGTTGATAGCGCCTCGTATTCGGTTTCTAATGGGTAATCATTTGTATACCTTGAAACACCAATCAAGCACAGCAATACTCCATCCCGATGGCAATGAAAGCCCCTATAGATCGATGCTTCATCACTGCAGCGATTGATATCGATGCAGCAAGCCTAGCGGGTGATGCCCTGAACGGGCGTAATTTGCTGAACATTCAGTCTTGACAGCTTTGGCCAAGTGATAAACTTCTTGTAACCTTGGAGTGGTGCTGTTGACCAATCTCCAGACACTCAAACAGACAGCTGCAATCTCGATAGCCCATTTCCCTAAACATGTGTATGATAAATTGTGGACATGGTGAAAGAAGCTCAATCGCAATAGAGTGTGATAATTCCATGGGTGACGAATTTTTGGGGAGGCCTCATTGGTGCAGACTTGGGCATTAGGTGATATGTGAAGAGGTGCCCCACAAAGTTGATGCAGTGGATAGTGCCATGTCTTACGCTACCGTTCCACCTATATAAGTGACCTTCAGTATATGGTACGCGGACATAGACGTCGACGCGCCTTCTCCGGCATCTTTTGAGGAAGTGATAGTAAGGAATTACTTATCCTTGTAATGCTTTCAGTAGTATCCCTCGGTATCACCTGAGGTATGGCCTGCGGTTCCACCGCTCACTAAGTTGCAACGTTTCAAGCGAGGGACTTACCCCCCAGACAAGGAGATTTCAAGCATATCTCTCTTTAGGGGCGGAGACTGCAAGACAGAGATAAAAGGTCGTGGTATACCTGAAGTTTGACTAAAAGCCCTCATTGAAAATCTTGTTGCACCGGCGATTGTCTGTCTTGGTTCTTTTGGTCTATCTTCGGTATAACCTTCAGCCTTGGCGTGGGCTGTAGTCTAAACACGTATCACAACCTTGTTGGACAAAAAGACCCACATTCGGCGAATGCTGCGATATTGAGACATACAAAACAACGGCTGGTTGATCATCCGTAAGCCAAAACGTGTCTGTTGGCGTCATCAAAGTTACTTCATGACACAAAAACAAACTGGAGATCCAAAACGATTCCCGGTGTAGAAAGTCACACCAGCAAGGGACCAAAGAACGGGGGTTGGCGTCACAAAGCTACAATAGCAACTTCATGACACAAACTCGACTTGGTGACACAAACGCAACTTTTTGACACAAAAGCAAGCTGAAGCTCAGACGTACTTTCGCGGTGTAACAATTTATGGTATCAGGGGGTGTTTCACAAAAATCAAGCTGGCGTCACTAACGCAACTTGGCTGCACAAAAGCAACTTGGAATTCTATTTTCGCGATGTCAAAATTTGAAGCATCAGGGGGGCGGATGTTCAAAAAAGGGATTTTCTAGATTCTCCCTATTTGACATTCCCACCTTATCCCATCCTTGGGAGCGCCTTTCGTCTCGCTATGATTAACTTTACGTTTTGCAATACTGGGTCGAGTGTCTTCTTCACTCCCTTCTGCTGTGTCTGTAGTGCGCGAGGAAGTAAAAGGGCCTCAAAGTCTGTTGAGAATCGAATTTTGCAGCGTGAAAGTTGAAAAACAAAGTCTCCACTCCTCTTCACGGAAGCGGTCACAGCATACTAAGCAATAACTAGCCATGTGGTCTCACACACCTGAGACTTTCATATGAATTCTGGAGTCAACATCATAAGAGTCGCTTTAATGTTACGTGGCTCAGGGGCTACTGAGGTGTAGCCGGTACTTCTTAAATCAACATCATGAGAAAACAATTACACGAGGAAGCGCGCATTACTTTCACGTGCCGTTGGTCATGTGACTAACGTGTCTTCGAGGCTCACGCCGGCCCTCACGCGCAACAGTCTCATCTGTATATTAAGATTTTGATTTGAAGCTTAACACTTCAAGATTCCAATTCGAATTCATACTTCTTATTAGAATCCTGCTCTTTACTGGGAAAATTGCGTAGAATTTGGTCGCCACTTTTGCCATGTATTACTGTATCACTATCGAGAATTAAGCGCACCTGTCGTGCAGGACTTCCCTATACATATCCAACGTGGCCCCCAAATTGTGACACATTCACATAGACGGAGAACATACGATTGTTATGTATGAATATTTGTTAAATCGCTTTTTCCAATGTAATTTATCATGTTATTTCAAAGAAAACACAAAAACAAAAAAACATAAACCCAAAAATTCATAAGCTGACTTTCAAGAGACGGCTCAATAATTCACTCTGCCCTGCGGTAGTAGCGCACTTCCCCACTGAAAGACCCTCGATCAACCACCCGAAACAACACGCAAACACACAATTTCAATTCATCAGAGTCATCATCTTCACCTCTTTGCTACCACAATAAAAAGAAACCAAAAAAAAGTCATAAATCTAAGCACATTTCCCGTGCTGCCAGATCCTAGGCCCGGCCCAGGCGGCCGCTCTCCTGTACCGAGAGACGTGATGAGCGCGAAAACATCGCATCCGCATGGCATCACTGCGCTGGTAATCTCCGAGGCCCACATAACCAATCTGAAAGGGCACTATTGTGACTAATCCGCCTATTAAAATATACGTTTGAATTAGCCAGAGTTCATATAGAGACATATTTCTCTCGAGCTGTCGAAGAAAAAACGGCATCATTTTATCTCAGACCCAAGTTACACGCGCCTGCGGCTGGTCCTGGAAGCACATCTCCACGATCAGTGTTCGCACGAATAGACAGACGCCAAAAGGCCTGAAATTTCACCGAAAATTGGGGTTTTTTTTGGAAAATCCATAACCATGAGCTGGCCCAGCAGCGAAAACTCGCAGAAATCCGCCGCCTCGAACCTCCCGGGCACGCTTTTACACGCGCCTCTGCCGCATCTACGAGGCCCGACCGAAACGAGTCAATTTCAGTCAGAACTAGACGAAGATTCCGCAGTTCATGACGAAAATACCGAAAATTCGGGCTCGCTGCGGATTTCGGCATACGCGCGGCTCGATTTCGATCACTACACGTTTTTTGTGCAGACGCTACAAGTGGTTTTGGGCCGCAAACTGACCCAGGAATTCCTCTCGTCGGCACACCATTCTGTAGACGTGCACCTCAGTCTGAAGAAGGCCATTTCGCGGCGGCACGCCAAGATATTTTACAATTTCGGCACACAGCGGTTTGAGATCCTGGTTTTGGGCCGTAATGGCGCGTTTGTCGACGATTCGTTCGTGTCTAAAGGCCTCACGGTGCCTCTCAAAGATACCACGAAAATCCAGATTGGCGATATTCCGTTCACGTTCGTGTTGCCCTCTGTGGAATCCAGCAGCAGCGACGACCGTGCTGCAGGCCCTAAACTCTTCAATCCTGCCGATGCGCTTAATCTACGCAGCAATCTATACTCGGGCTCAGCGTCGCCGAAAAAGGCAAAGATATCGGTCAATTTTGACGCAAAGCAGCCGCGGAGAAATCTGAAGGCAGACATCGTGCGGCGGCTATCGATTGCGCGGCGTAAGTCGTTGGCGCTGTCGTCAAATGATGAGATAAATGCATTACTTAAAGAATTAGAGACTTTCCACGAGGAGGAAGATCCCACGCCGAGCGTCACAGATGAAAATCTAAAGGGGCTATTGCATGAACCGGGAAGCCTCACGCATGCAGAACTCATGAAGGAAGAAGACGAAATCGACGCACTTGTCAAACAACACAATTTGGGAGAAGGCGTTGATCTTTCGGAAAATGTGCTGGAAAATGTGCCCAAAAATGGCCCCGAAACAGGCTCTAACGCTAGTCTACCGAAAGACTTGGCGCTAGATATCAGCATGCTCGACCAGGAGGTCGCGTCGTTGGCACCGCTCATCGACGTGCCGGAGGAAATGCGTGACTCTGCACGAAAAGCGCAATTTCATGAGTTTGCCCAGAAATCGGGCATTTCAAAGACAAATTCACTTCAGCATATGGATGCATTAGAAGCACAGCGGCCGTTCATTGTGGGGAAACCCGGTCTGGGGCCTCGCATGGGTAAGGCGGCCACGATCCAGCCCCCGTCGAACAAAATATACGAGAGAACGTCTTTGGGCTCCGCTGGGGCTGCCAACTCCGTGTTGGGCACTTCGATCCCGCTCCAGCCGGGTCATGTGACAGGCCCGGGGCTAATCGGACAGGTGCCTCCGCCCACAGGCTACTCCGTGCCGCCATTTCCGGCCTACGGTGGGTATACAAGCTCGTATATTATGCGTCCACCGCCGCCTAAATTGGAGGTCCCTGTTGAAACAATCACAAGCGTGCCTGCCACGACCCTGCATACGCCCCTGCGTGCCATCACCGTACCCAACAGTACAAGAACATCATCGGTATGTGTCTACAAGAGCAGCGACAAGCCCGACACGAGGCCTAAAGTGCCTCTCAGGAGAAACAACACCGCAAGACGGCCAGCAAAGACTGCCTACAGTGCCAAGGATATTCCTGAGCAGTACAAGTCTAAGCCTGCAGCAACTGTGCTGGCGATGGTGGCCTCTGTGTTGGGAGGTACGGGTGCGGAGAAACCGGGTTTCACCATTAATGAAATTCAGGACCGGATCCGCGACATGTACCCTTACTACAAGTACTGTCCCGATGGGTGGCAGCTCTCTGTGTCGCACACAGTCAGATTCAGCAAGATATTCATGGCAGTGAGCAAACCGTTGTTGACGTCGGAGTGGCTTTGGGCGATCGACCATACCTACATCGAAGATCGGAACAAGGAACGCCAGCGGCAGCAGGAGGAGGCAATGGCACGTGCGAAGGAGGCGGCTGCACGTGCAGCAGACTACAGAAGGCCCGCTGTACCGCAATACGGTGTTATGGGTAGGCCTGGTATTCCCGATGGCGCTCATAACCACCAGCGGTTTTCGCATGCCGCGCTTGGTCCTGGCCAGCGGCCGAAGCTGATTGCCGAGATTGCCTCAGAAATCAAGCGCGAGCCGCTCACAAAGACGCCGCAGTACTTCCAGCGCAAGCCCGAGTCAGCGACTTCCATGCAGGACGAGAGGTATCAGGGCACAATCAAGGCTCAGCTTGCGGCAAATCGCGGAAGTACAATGGCTCTGGGACCCGCCACGTCTGTGCCACAGCTTGGGAAACCGCCCAGCTCGGCTGGAGCGGGGAAGACCCGTTCCTTGACACGGCCTTCTGCACATGGTCCTGCACAAATCGTGAACTCGCCCGTTTCGGCGTCTAATGCGCTTTCAAATACCGGGAAAACCGTGCCTAGCCCACTGCCGAAGCCAGTGCTGATGACAGGCGACACCAAAAAGTCTTTGGCTTATCTTCAAAAAGAATTGTTCACGCTCTACAAGGCACGCAATCTTACTTATAACACTACAATCACCACCGAGATCATCACGCGCGCATTGGCAACGACAATTGCTCAAGTGAACATAATTGGCGCCAAAGCCGGCTGTGGCGACAACGCATTGAGTTTCTTGGTCGAAAAAGCCCCGCAGCAGGTGAGTAAGATTTTAGATATCGCGTTGACAAAATCGATCAAGGAAAAACAACAGGGTCTTGTTTCGGGCCAAACTCTGGGCCAGACACTGGCTCAGCCTAGCCGTGCACAAACTCCCCAGCCGGGCCCGCCTTCTAATCAGGGAGGCTTGTCGGCGAATCTGGCGTCTCCTGCAGGAAACCGGTCGTTTGCAGGGCTTTCGAAGCCACAAAGCTTCACTAAACCGGGAGCGTTGGCACGGCCTACACAGCCCTCAGCAAACAAACCGAAAGCAGGTGAAAAACGAGCCGCAGAGGAGCCCCAGCCTGACTCAAAAAAGGTGTTGAAGATTGATGACTAATTCTGGGAGGCCTGACATGGAGGTCTTCGCACATACATGCATACATGTGGTTTCAACGAACACAGGATTTGATAATTAGTGAGTCGAAGGGTGTGGGCATTCGAGCGATTCGTTGATCCGCCGTGAACTTTCAAAGCTCGGGACATTCATATTTTGTGCATTCTAGTGATTTTTTTCGGTTGCGGGATTTCTGGTAATGCCCAGCTTGAAGTAATGCTTGGGCGCAGGATTAACGGACTCTGAAGTCACAGTGATATCGTCAGGAATCGAATCAGGGCATGAAATGTGGCTTTTTTTCAGTCCATTCTATCAATATTGTGCTTTCGCTCAGTATCCGTATAGAGATCAATTTGAAGTGTTCAAATTCACGAACACAGACACATATAAGTATTAATTGCTTATGGATATCGGAGCAAATGAAAAGAATGCACTGCGAATTGCGATAAGAATAGTGGATTTTGTTACAACCAAAGACAGGTCTATGTATATTCCGCAAGATCCACTTCTCGCTTTCACGTTCGCAGCCAGTATCGTCCATGTCTCGCTAGCATGAAGCACAGGGCATACACAAACTCTTGAACGCAGTAGTTTACGGACATAAACTAGAAAATATCATGTAATTGAGTCTTTATCAGAATGAAGTACAAATTTAACGGAAAGAATACGCTGCAAACACACGGTTTGATAAGCTTGCATTCTTTTTCTCGACTATGCGTGTCTATAATGAATCGAGGGCAGTCTGCCAGTAAACACAAAAGCATCCATTTCTACCAAGCCCAAAAGATAACTATCTTCAAAAGGCTGAATTCCACATTATCATCAAAAAACCCGAAAAATTATAGGCTCTATCACAATTTTGAGCGACCTTTATGCCACCAACATTCATAATCATACTAGTCATATGAATTGTCCTGCATAAGGGTCATGACCAGGTCGCACCTTGAGTGGCGATCTCCGGCTTTGGCCATACATATTCTTTACATACCGAATAAACCTAGCAGGAATCATCGCCAATTCGTCAGAGATTGCGATAAAATCATAAACGACAGAATAAAAGACACGCGAGTTACATATTGTGCGATTTTTGCAGCATTATCTTGACCCAATCTCGCAGTATCAGCAACACGTTTGACCAGCGCTTAGCACCACGCCCAGAGCACCTAAATAGCCCCTGAAAGCACGAAAATGAACACAATTGCTGCCCAATACACACACGCGGCCCAGCTGCGCCTCCACAGCGAACATGCGAGCGCTGTCGCATCCAATGGTGCCGGTGCACCACAGTTGAATTTGGCGCCCAGCATTGAAGTGCCTCAGATCCTGAAACCAGCGGAATTCTTGCGTGCACACACGGACCACGCTTCAAATCCTGACTGCAAAATCAAAATCGCGCACGGTACGACCACATTGGCGTTCCGGTTTCAAGGCGGGATCGTGGTGGCTGTGGATTCGCGTGCCACGGCGGGTAACTGGGTGGCGTCGCAGACCGTGAATAAGGTGATCCGTATCAACCCGTTTTTGTTGGGAACCATGGCCGGTGGTGCCGCGGACTGTCAGTACTGGGAGACCTGGTTGGGCACGCAGTGCCGTTTGCACGAGTTGCGCGAGAAGGAGCGCATTTCTGTTGCTGCCGCGTCGAAGATCTTGGGCAACTTGGTGTACCAGTATAAGGGTATGGGATTGTCCATGGGTACGATGGTGTGCGGGTACACGCCGAAAGAGGGCCCCGCGATCTACTATGTAGACTCTGACGGTACCCGTATGAAGGGAGACATGTTTTGTGTCGGGTCCGGACAGACGTTTGCCTACGGTGTGTTGGACTCCGAGTACAAGTGGGACTTGACTGTCGAGGATGCATTGTACTTGGGCAAGCGCTCGATCTTGGCCGCCGCACACAGAGACGCCTTTTCGGGTGGGTCAATTAATTTGTACCACGTGACAGAATCTGGCTGGGTGTACCATGGCAACCACAACGTGGGTGATATCTTTTACGAGATCAAGGAGAAGGAACAATCGTTCAACAACGTTGACGGCTAAGTCTACCTGCAGGCATGCTCAGTTTTAAACCCGACGACGGCCGCAAGTTGGTCCTTGTCTCTATGAGTTCAGGGGTTGCTAGAAGTTGCGTACCTCCATTGATGCATCGAGTCATAAACGTATGAGTGCATCACAAAATGCCGTTGAGGAATTTATCGATTTGCAATGGAGTCCTGGTGTTGCTCGCCCTGATTTTCAATTCCGGCAGCGCATTTTTCTGTCCAGAGTAAATACAAAGACTTGAAGAAGTCAACACATAATCAATGCAACTGTGCAAGACAAACATTCGGAAAGATCAATATACGGATGCATGCGATGTCTCGTAGTATAGTAGTGCACTAAGCTCCGTCCGCTCTTTGGCCCAGCTCCCCTCCCAGTGTAGCTTTCGTCAAACAAGCAACGATTGCCAAGCTTTGTCATGGGAATGAGAAAGGGATTAAAAAAAAACACGTTTGAACGAAAGTGGGGATTAATGGAAGCTCATTATGAGCATTGAATCAGAAGTTGTTTACTCCACCTTATTGATACATGGTAGCGTTTGGGCTTCAAAGAAAAGACTCAGGCAAATATTGATCAAGAGCGACGTGAAGTTACTATCGCCCTCGTTATCTAGAAAAAAATTACGAGCCAAAACTGCTGCTGAAAAGCTTATCATGCATAGCATTCTCATGCTTCCGAGGTATAGTTCATGGGCGTATCATCAATTTGTGACTTTCAAAAAACACGCGCGGGACGGCTGGCAGAGGCACGTGAACATGAAGTTCGAGGGCCGAGGCGAACGGATCAAGGTCTCTAAGATGGCAATAAATGTGCTGAAAGTCCAGTCACAATCTGGCTCATGAACCCTTAGCTTTAGAGCAAAAATAAAGAGTGAAAAAAATCGGAACGAAGAAAACTTTCGGTTCTATCAATGCATGTGTATACCAGGCATCTCGGTCTCATGCGCACCGTGCCAGGTCTCAACCAAGAGGCCTTGTGATTGAACCCCCACTGGAATTCAGTGACCGTAGCTTATTCCCCCGAAAAACCGAGTGTGGGCTTTTTATGAGAGAAGGAAAGACTGGTCAAACTGGATCTCTACGCTCAATCGATACAAGGCTGGAATTACTAACTCTACCCATGAACCCAAATCCTGCATATAGATATTATCTTCTTTCAGGCGGAATTTTGAAGATTCACAGCAATGCAACGAGTTTCGGTGGAGTGAAGGACATTCTCCAAGATTGGTGGTCAACCGCAATGAGAATGGAAAAAGAAGAATCAAAAAATTAAAAAGCTTCCTCTTTCAACTAAGGCTAAATCCGAGAACCACGCGCGTTCCATCACAGGGCTTGAGCCCTCATGCACCGCACGTGACCCGCGGCCCAAAAGGCACTGCACGCTGCGCGCATCGAAACACCTAGTCGAAAAAAAAAACCGTAGCGAAATTTCCATTCCTCCCCCACCCATAGCAAAAACAGCCCAAAATGTCCGCCCAGAACCCTATGCGTGAGTTGCGTATCGAGAAGTTGGTCTTGAACATCTGTGTCGGAGAGTCCGGTGACAGATTGACCCGTGCCTCCAAGGTGTTGGAGCAGTTGTCCGGTCAGACGCCAGTCCAGTCCAAGGCCAGATACACTGTCAGAACTTTTGGTATCAGAAGAAACGAGAAGATCTCTGTGCACGTGACCGTCAGAGGCCCCAAGGCCGAGGAGATCTTGGAGAGAGGTCTCAGAGTCAAGGAGTTCCAGTTGAAGAGAAGAAACTTCAGTGCCACCGGTAACTTTGGTTTCGGTATCGACGAGCACATCGACTTGGGTATCAAGTACGACCCCGGTATTGGTATTTACGGTATGGACTTCTACGTTGTCATGGGCCGTCACGGTAACCGTGTTGCCAGAAGAAAGAGAGCCAGAGGTGTCATTGGCAACCTGCACAAGACCAACCAGGAGGAGTCCATCAACTGGTTCAAGCAGAAGTACGACGCCGATGTTTTGGATAAGTAAGTAGAGCAGCCGATTTTTGGTCAATGCACACTGTATGTTTCGGAACACATGTAGATGCTTTTTTTTGAGAAGAAATGAATCGATAGGCGTGGTGCTGTGTGCAGGAGGAGACACTTCTGGGGAGGCCATTGGTTGGGAAAAGGCGTTTTTTTGGGGCAAATATGGAATTTGTTATCGATAATCGGAGAATTTACCTTTTTTTCGTTAGATTTTGTTCTTTTCTAATCTCATGCGAGATTATGGCATGGAGGAGAGTGGGTATTGTGACATGTGAAAACAGAGGCTTGTAGTGAATAAGCTTGGGTGTCATAAGCGCGTGGATTCGAGCTAAAGTTTTGTCGAAAGTCTCAAAATACGGCTTTTTCTTGTTGTTCTGATTGAAGATCGAAGTATTCACGAAAACCCGCGAAGAACTTCAGCCACTCACCACCGCAAATGAGAGAAATCAGGTTTTTATATTTGAGGGGAACTGAAAGTAACTGGATTAAATGGTAAAACGAGCATTTAAAGGGCTACAAGGTCAAAATGAACTTGAATCTGTAAAATCAATAGTATACGCGCTGGCAATATTGTAATGAAGTAGTTTCTTGAATAATATGGCAATCAAACAGAAATGGATTCAATAGCATAGTGAGTTACAGTGAGACCTGTTCATAAGGGTCTTGGTGGAAGAGATAAGCTGGCAATATTGTACAAAAACAGTGCAAAAATTTGTATTTCATACCAGTGTTGCCCTTATTAAGAAGATGTTCTGGATATTATTATCTTTTCTGCGCTATAGACGTGATTTTTGTAGATATGACCAGGTCACTGTATTACACATTTCACGTCTCAAGCTGATCGCGGTAGCTATGAAAAAGTAGCGATAACTCGCGTGGGGTTGAGAGGAAAGTAATCTTTCCGAAGATAAGGATTAAAGCGGTTTTTTTATACCATTCTTAGGGATTCGAGTTTGTTAAGTTTTGAAGTCAACTCAAAAACTTACTCTATAGTTACGTTTGCCTGGTCCAGTAACAGGTAGGATCAGAAGAGCCTTGGACTAATACAACCTCAAGATTTCTTTCTCTTTTTCTTTCTTTCGTTCATTTTTTTTTTTTTTTTGCCTATAATATCAGAATAAGGTTTAAGAGGTTAATCTTATTTGATCTCGGCCACTGGCTTTATCGAAGTTACTTCAATCGAGTAGACGAGATATCAAGTGCAGCGCATGGTAGCGAAGCATATATAACATTTTGGAGGGCAAGGTGAACATTCCTGACTTCCGGCCCTCATCAGATGTATCAAGCAAAAATACAAAAATCAAGGCCTTTCATCAAAAAAAAAACTCCTTCCTTTAGAATCACTTGAATGATCAACTTCCTCCTGAAACACTAGTTCATATAAACTTAACGGCAATGGCGATTTTCTCAGTGTCTGACATCTCCTCCAGCAAAGACCGGGCGCCACGAACAATTCCCACACTGGCGCTCACAAATTGGTCGTCGGAAATCTCGTCTTTCTGGAATGTTTGTGAACGTTCGAAAATCTGTGCAGGCGAAAGCGTTTTTCGTACACTATATGAAACAACAAGAAGCACATCTTGGGCTTGGGCCTGCCACTCAGACTTTTGGCAGTCACGTGTTGAGTCTTTATAATGGATTGGCCGTAAATTCCCTTGCCACTTGCATAGGTGGTATTGGCTGCCGTCTTTATGAAGCTTTTCCGCGGTGGATGCAAATAACCTGCCATTCCTATATAGCCCAGCCCAATCGCGTCCTATATTTGCAAGTTTGATCTGTTTTTCTGGACTCACAGTGATATAAAGCGCTGTTGCTCCTCCAAGAACACCTTTTTCCTTTTTCACGCTTTTCCATGCTTTTTCAAGGTACTTGCGGGGGCTCAAACGGTCGCAATGCTTGTTTGTGAAGTATTCACGGGTACGTATTAAAAGCGAATAGCCTGGCTGATTCAAGTATTGATACCCAGAAATCCATTCGTTGCTTCCACCAATAAGGCCCAAAAGGGCAAATCCAGACGGATCCTCGTATATGAATCCGTGCACCTGGCTATGAGACTCGTCGAGATGATAATCGTTGGTGGGGTCCTTTAGTCTGTAGGCGATATTCGCAAGCATTTTGGAGTTAGAAATAAGCAGTTTATGCCGGCAGTCGAATATCCGCTCTTTTTCTATTCCGGTGCCCACTTCTTTCAAGCGGTCAAAGTAGCTATGGTCGATAAGCGATCTGAACCCCAACTCGGCGATTCTTTGTAGGAGATTATCCACCATTCTTGCAAATGCCAAATTCTCTTCGCTTCGTTTTGAAAACTCCAGTTTCGGATATTGTGGCCTATCATTTCCACGATTTTCACGACCAATAGTGAACACTGTCTTGTTGGTGTTTTCAATGCAAAGGCTCAGATCATTTCGAATTCTTCCCTTAGCATCAAACACCTTGATTTCTGAAAAGGCAGATACGAAATGAAGGAACGGAAGAATAATGCTGTAAATTATAAGCGCAAATCTCATTTTAAAAGTTGAAATTTGTAAATCGACGATATGTAGGCATAGAATGGAACGGGACTGATGCATATGCCCCAATGGCACCTTATATGTGAATAATTATCGGCACGCGACGAACACTTGGCCGTTGTGGTGCTTTTGAAAGCCTATTGTTTTGCAAAAAAAGAAAATAAAAAAGAAGATATTAAAAAGAAACAGAATAATCGCCGTAGCTGCTGCTGCCTCATGCCTTTATGCGATAGAGTGTATGGAACTATTCAATATTATTGATGCATCGAGACGATATAAGCATACACATCCAAATGGTGAAAAACCTGGCTTTGAAATAACACCTTAACATATTCAAAAGCTTCTTAGAATGTGAGAAAACTTGCTTGTTTACTTATTTTATTCAGAAAAATAATGCTTGCGTGTGGGATATGCGGCCGGGATTTGTCTATGCGAGACGGGCAAATCTCTCTCTTTTGGTACGCACAATAAGAAGCATGGCAGTTTTTCTCCGTTGATTTTAGAGACTTCGGAAATGCATTGGATTATTGCCAAAATGGATCTGGAAAAAGTTTCATCTCTCCTTAACCTTTTCCCAGTTGCTAGCTGACATTTAGGGAAATCCTGGCTTATTCTACATACACCACCAATTCTCCACCTTTGTTTTAATGGAATAACAATGGTGGGATAAATTCACGTAAACAATCCTTTCTTCTCGTGGAGATAAGCGGGGTAAAGTTGCCGTCAAAGAACTTTCCGGGTAATGCTTCTCCAAACTTACGATCTCATTCTGTATATGGACGAGGCCGTATACGGAACGTAGACCCCGATGAATTTCTCCTTGTTCGCTGTCATGGTTTCACTTCGATCACCGAAATTCGATGTTTTGTTATGATTACTCTTCATTTGTCTAAACCTTCGTCTTCACTTTATCAAGTTTAAAGGGTAGGCTAGTCTCATTGAACTTTTGAGAAGCTTTAATGAAGCATTCAGGTCAAAATTGACTTTTTTTTTTCATCTGTTAAGAGAAAAAGCGTCGATAAATGTTTACCTGAGGCGGGGACGGCCAGTCGGGCAATCTCATAGAGGACGATCAAAGAAATTTGGAAATCTAATGGAGTAAAGAATAGCCTTTAAAAGTTTTATTCTGAAGATTAACACACGGGCGTTTCATCTGCGAATTTATCGATTTTACGCTAAAAATGTTGAACGAGCGGAGGAGAATAACAACATAGGCTGGACTTCAAACAAAAGCCTACTCAAGTATGATGAACTTAAGGGCCTTAAAAAATAATCGCTTATCGTATAAAGTGACACCTATTCGAGAAATAACTGGTAACAAACACTTCCGACATCCTGGCTATATCTGAGGGATTTACACGATACATTTTAATGCGCCATTTATAACGAAAATTCTGATTTGCTTTTGTTTTCACCCAAACGGTATCATCAGCAATGAATTCTAGACTTTGCTGGCAGATAGATTTTCAAGTGAGTCAAAGAAACGAAGAGGAAAATCGAAGAGGACAAACTATTGGCTTTTTACGAATCTATTCATGCACTATTCTGAGAACAATTTTTTGTTCTCATTTTCAGGTGACTCACCACGTAAATGAAACCCCACTTTGGAATGAAACGATCCATTATTTCTCCGCACAATGGTCTAGGCCTGATCTGAAATACTCAATGTCATCGACAATCGTGAACATTAGCGGTACTTTCAATTGGGTAGATTGATCGGAATGACAAACCAAAAGCATTTCATTGGGAATAGCAATCACAGAAAATCACTAGTTTCGTCGAAAAGACAGATGAGCAGTAATACTGCTCAAATCTCAGCTCAAAGCATGAAAAAAAAGCGGAAGTTGAGAAAAACAAATTCTTTAACAGCGTATCTATTGTAAGGGTTATATGCAGGAACAGACATACGGGGCATCTTTCTCTCCGATCTACAGAATGAACTCTTGAGCCCAAGCCTTGAGTATTTCCACAATGGTCTCAAGAATGTTTTTGCTCCAGCATATACGTTATCCAAATCCGCATACTTACGAGTAGAAGCCGTCCAATTGGTCGTTCCGGATCGCACGCATGGTATATGCACAATGGGTTTTTGTGAGCCAGCAAAATAGAGTCGCAAAAGACCTGTATACAAAACATTTAAGAGCTTGTGCAGTAAGATCTCTGGCCAAACCCGGGCAGGTGATTTCGCAGCCGGTCAATATTTATCTCAATATACTTACTATGGACCCGCCTACTTGCTGAAAACATTCATTTATTGCAAATTTTTGCCATTCAAAAGACACAAAGCTCCCGCACCGTACTCATGCCGTGATTTTTCATTTTCCCAGTACTTCGGAAACAATGGAATTTTCGGGGTCATCGCGGTTATTGTCTTGAAGACCTCTCACAGCGGTCGATCGCCATACAGATCCTTGTGAAATGCGCCATCTCTCCAGCAATGAAACTTGTTTTACCTCAAACGACTATAACCACAGAAATGATTCTTGATGCTGTTGGAAAAAGACGAAAGCTTCTAGTCAGCATGGCTTTGCTTGCGTGCATGGCATTTACCATCATGTCATTTTTCTACCAGGATAGTATTTCATTGATGCCTGAACACATGCGAAAAATTGATGAAAATGAAAGTGAAGCCAGCCTAGAGAGCAAAGTTATCCTACCAGCAGGATTTCATTTCCCGAAAAGTGCTCTCAAGGACCATTTGTTTGGCACATCTGGCGAGTTTTGGGAAATAGTCCAGCTCAAAGCATCAGAGGTGAAACATATGCCTCCACTCGAACTAGGTAATATGACACCTACAGATTTGTACATCTACGAGACATCCAGGGAAGAAGAATGTGAGCACAAAGAGCAGAAAACGACGTTTTTCACCGACAAAAGCAAACACTTGTCCACGAATCTCCGCAAGACGATGGAGGTATTCCTCGAGGAGGCACAGATGTATGGGGATACCTATAACAAACACGTTCATCATATGTTCCAGAATGCCATGGATGAGGACAAACTTAACACGCATTGGTTTCGGTTTGCTGGCTCTTCCGTGTGGTTGAAAGACTATAACGTGCATTTTGTGGTGTCTCGTTTGATAGTCACGGAAAACGGAAACCGGGAAAACCCACGCCTCAGCATGGTGTATGCTCAGATTTACGATAAAAATTGGTCGGAAATCGAGGATATCAGGCTAGTCTTCCCCAGCAACAACGCTCAAGGTGAATCTGGGTTTCGAGTGAATGGGCAAAACTTCATCCTGCACCGATTTCCCCGCTTTATTCCGATTCCGTTTCATTTTGGTGAAAGCGGACTATACTGGGGCGCAGAGGACCCTAGGATGACTCTAGTGACGAACCCATTGGGTCACGAAGAACCGCTCATAGTGTTCAATGCGTTTCAAATAAAGGAAGTGCAGGAAGGGGAAACAAAACAAGCCATGGGCTTCCGGTCGATTTTCATGAGTTTCCCTTTCCAGGTGCAGAAGGGGAAACGGTTGTTCCTGGCAGATACTGAGGAGACCAAGGAACAGTGGTTTACACGCACAAAACAGGTGATCATACAAGGAGAGCCAATGCGGCGCACAGAAAAAAACTGGACGCCGTTTGTGAGCCAGGCTGGCGATTTCAGCGAGCATGTGATGTTCGCCACGCTGCTCGAGCCATTGAAAGTGATAAAATGCGAACTATGGACGGATAAGGAGGAATGTTCTGTTGAGGAAAGCCGGGCTTCGGGTGAAGTCGGGGCTCTAAGAGGAGGCACGCCGTTGTTGAGCATCAGATACGATCCAGAAAAGGACCAGGAAGTGTTTGCCGGATTGGCACGTGCGCATTTGATCCAGTGTGGCTGTGCGATCCATTTCTACCGCCCCAACTTGGTGGTATTGGCCCGAAACGGCCGGAACTGGATGCTTTCGCATATTTCGTCGTCAGTGGATTTGGGCATGGACGTTCTGCCCTGGTACCCTGGCGGCGGTGTTTGTGATGCCGTCAATGCCATGATTCCGAACGGTATTGAGTCATGGGATCTTGAAACTGACATTATGAGTGTTTACGCGTCGGTCTCCGACGTGACCTTGGAACGAGTCCATTTACATGGTGTCATGAATGCTTTGAACAATATGAAATACTGGGAAGTGGAGGATGATCATGGGCAGTTTGACCCTGTGGAGTGTGCTTTGGGGGCCAGCGACAGATTCTGTAATGAGTACGGGATCAAGCATCTGGACCGAGGCAAGCGGCTTTTTGCCCTTTTTTCAGAAAACGATACCGTTGCAGACGATCAGTCTAGCAAGGTTCTTTAGCTATTGTGACTGGTCAATATGCGCTAAATTATACACTTATACATACACTCACATAGTGTGGCAAGATCCCTTTTCTTGATTTATTTCTACTCATCGAACTTGAATCATGAAGTGGGAAAACATCGAGTTGCTTGCGAAAAAATATCTCGATAATTGATTAGGCTGGTCTCGCTGTGGGGGTTCCCAAGTGCTTTAATCTTTCATATCGGTATCTAGAATGGCCCGAATGGCTGCGCAAGCGCAATTGAGAAAATCTTTCTTGCAGATAGTTATTTTTCAGAATTATCCAAATCATGCTCTTTCCAGTAATTGTTACATATTGAAGCAATTTGGATCAATCGGCCTCCTGGCTAATGGCCATAAATTGGTTTTTCGTTTATCAACCTAAATATACATACACACTCTCAAGAAACGAATCCAGCCAAACAATTCAGACGATGGCTTGATATTAACACTAAGCCGACTATTTTTTTTTTTCATGCTGGACTCAAATTAAATAATAGACAAGTCGCCATCATGTATTCGTCATTCGACTTTATATGAAACCCGTAGGTCACGTGATGCATGGCCACATGACATGATGTGCGTGCTGTGCACCAGTCCGATCCAAATGCTGATATCCACGTCACCAGTCCAGGTGCTGTGTGTGATCAGATTATGCTTTCTTTCGAGACAGACCCAGTCGACTACTTACCGTGTATGTATAAAAAGCTCTCTAAGGCTTGTGAATTCCTGTCTACTTTCTTTACGGCCGTACTGCCTCAAACAGGCCTTTTCCGATGGATTTAGTCATTTCTGAGGCCCTCAAAAGCCACTTTTTTCTATGCTAACCTTTAGTCATTGACGGCGAGATCACAGATGCAGAAAGACAGGCTGTAGAGCAGCTTATCCGGGCAGAAATGCCCGCTGAGACGGGCTCATTGCACCCCATGGTAGGTACGATAATGCCGCTTTCGGAAAACCGGTCGATGTTGATGCGAGACATGGCGCAGTTCGAATCTGAGGACACGGGTGGGGTTGTGACGGACACGTTTCTCCCTGGCGGCATCACGATGGATAGATATACTGATTTCGGCCCCGACGACGACGTGGACTGCGCGAGAATGTATACTTCTCTACTGTATTCCATACTACGAGAGCGCAATGCGCAAATGGGCGTCGAGAACGCAAACGAGCGGGCGCAAGCGCAAATGGCGGTCAACGAGCGGCTCGCAGAGTTGGAAAAAGCGCAAAAGGCCGTGCTTCTGCGGAAACGCGCGAATGTGGAGGAGCTCACGAGTGCAAGACAGACGAAACAGGCGCAATTCCAGCCGGTGAATAGGTATTTGGAGCAGAGATGGAAAGATGGGATCAAGCACATGGTGGACCTTGGGATTGACAAACAGCTGCTGCTGGGCTGAACGGGGTTACGCCATTTGGGAGTGTAAGAAAAAGACGTTTCATGGTTTCTGGTATGTTGTGCAGGGCACACTTTAAGCGAGAGTCAATTCTTGAATGGTACAAGATTTTAAAGTATTTCTACTGTAATGCCTTGTGATGCCGAATTCGGCCCTTTTGAGTGGTTGTCTATATCGCATATGGAGTAGTGCAATCTGATCTGTACACTTCGAAACTAGATGACTTATAGACTTACTTGCATTGGCGCCGGCAGTTGACAATACGTGTCAAGTTGAGTAGAATCAAGCTTCCAAGAAAATAACAAGCGATAACTCGGGAAAGCAGCCAAAATATCTTTGCCCTCACACACTAGTAAACCTATCCAACCGCACGTATTCCTTAGTCGCATATGAGAAGTTGATGAACTCGGTCAATTAGTATTTCTTCCCTTCCACCACTCTTGATCCTCTTGGTGGTCATTCGTCCCAATATCGATACGGCTCGACCAAGCCCAAAGGGTGTATAACGCGAGACGAGAACACATGCTTCCCAAATAAAGTCCATCAAAATTGACTGTATTTTAACAGCCTTCTTTAATATTACCGCGTAAGTATCCATCTGATGGTATCAGCGAGATGAAAGTGGCTCAAGATGTAAATTTCCACCAGGGAGTGACCCACAATAGTCTTCACCTAAAGTTAAACCCTACTAGAGCCACTGATCTCAGTAATCACCACCCGTTTAGCCCCAACAGCTCCAAAATTCCACTTTTTTTCCCGATTTTTTTTCCATAAAACTTCTACAAGTACACTTCCAACCAAACTTTATCATCGAAGTTCCTTCAAATCTACGCCTTGCCCCTCTTGTTGAACCTCAGGTCCATCTTGGAGCTGCCCACGTTAACTATGCGCGGACATCCATCGCGGTGTTTTTCTTGTATGACGCATTCATGGCAGTAGAACGCCGGGGACTTCTGGTCCGTGCCCTCGCCGAAATGGTTGCCGCACAAAATGCATCGATGCGCCAAATGGCCGTATGTACAGCCATCACAGACCCTTACTTGCGCCGCAGGCTTGACGAAAGAGTCGCATACAGGGCATTTGCCGTCACACTGCAGGCAAAGGAAGCCGATGTGCGTGCCTGGCCGCTTCATACATTGGACGAGGTCAAACTGGTGCCGGGACATGAAAGGCTGGCGAAATCTGGGCCGAAAAGGAGAGAATTTGGGGCTAGTAGGTTTGAAAGTAGTGCTGCGGCTCAATATAGCGGGCCGATGCCGATGCCGATCACGTGACTGGACATGAGCTGGTCTTAATTGGGTGAGATATTCGCCGAATCTATTTCTAGTACGTTCCCAAAAACGGCGGTTTATGCCTTTTGGGACTGTTTATGGGAAAATCTGTATTGAGCTTTTTCTGTACCCCACTAACCCTGGTTGTACGTTTCCAGTCTGCTTATCGGAAAACAGTGCGTGCGGGCGAGCAGATAGGCCATGGTGCACCTATAAAGCGGGCACTGATGGCCCGCAGAAAAACACGCAAAATTCGCCTTTTTTTTCTTTATAAAAACTTTTAAGCTCATAAGTGTCTCTAAATAAAGTGTTTCCGCAAAACAAATCGATTTAAAGAGCTGAATTTGTCTTTATCGATGGAGTGTCCAATCTGCCTTGAGATGACCGGGCCAGGCACCGTATTGGGCCGGGTCCAGGGCTGTTCGCATGAGTACCACGAGACGTGTATTATGCAGTGGCTGTCGAACTCAAACCTGTGCCCAAGCTGCCGCACGCATTTCCACAAGATCGATATTATCGCCCATGGCTCTAGTGAAATCATCAGAACCGCTTGTGTGCAGGACAAGCTATTAGCCACCGATGCCATCGACCGGATCCCGCCTGAATTCGTGACTCCGCGTGCGTATGAACGTGGTTTCTCACTCAATTATGCAAGAGACGCAGAAGCGCTGCATAGTGGCGTTTGTCTCATCTGTTCCAGCGCACAGTACTCTGCCCGAAACCGCCGCATGGAAACATGTATAGGTTGCGCGGGTCAGTTCCATACTGCGTGCTTGAGCAACGCGGACGGTTACTCGTGGTTCTGCCCCGTATGCGATTGCCAGCAAGAGACCCAGGCGGCCGTGGCACGGGCGGAGTTGAGGTCTATTATTGCTAGAGAAGTACAGATTATGCGTGATTCTGAGTCAAGGCCAGCAAACGAACTGAGACAGGGCCGGTTGGTGCTCCTGGCGGGCTTTGATCACTCTGGTACCGGCGGTCACGTGGATCTAGACGCTTCGAGTGATGTGGCGGCAGCCTCAGAGCCAGTTTTGGTGGACACACGACCTCGGCCGTCAAGATTGAATGGCGGCCTTTTGCTCCGAAAACAAGCCAGAGAGTTGCAGGCCCTCTCGGCCGAGGAGCGGTCTGCGTGGGATGTACTTGAGAGCGCCAGGAGAGGTGAATCTTCGGCTACCGCACATGCTCTGAGCTCAGATGAGACTTCTCGGAGGAGGAGAAAGCGGCCTAGGTCCAGACCCCGAGCTGAATTGCAGGAAAACGCAGAAACTGATAACATTTCCAGCGCAGGCAGCATGGAGACATATGAAAGCGACTGCGTTCCAAGACCCCATATTGGGCTAGCATCAACCTATCAGAGTACAAGAATCGACCCTCCGATCTACCCGTCGAGCCGCCTTGCGGGGCTCTTGCGCCAAATGCAGTCTAAGCGCAAAGAAGGTCTGACAAATTTTCCGACGAGTGATGGCTCTTACAGGGAGAGGATGCTCTGGGAAACTCTGTACAAGATGCCTGACTCTGATACTGAGCGGGTGCACACCCCTTTGGGATATGCAACGACTTACCAAGAACCAAAACCGTTTCACGCACGACCACTCACATTGGAGGAGAAGCAGGCGGTCCAAACGTACGTGCGGGCTGATCTACGGTTATTCTATAAACCATGGGACACCAACGTCAGGAAAATACACACCGAGGAGGAATACTGCCGCGTTAACAAGATGATCTCGCGACGGGTATATGCATATATTCTCGATTTGTGCGAGAAGTATGGTCCGCTGTACTATGAGAAGTATTTTGGCCCAGACCAGGACCCTCTTAAACAAGTTGTTGGGTATCATGTTGCGGGCTGGTCCGAGCATGAATGATGTATTTGTAGAATCAGTATGGGAATATACTGTTGCATGGGATTTTTACTTGTGTCGTAGATGCGTTTTTGAGCGGAACAAAAAAATACAGCAAGAGTTGTTTATAAAATCTGGATTGAAGAGACAATCTTGCTATATTCATCAGAACACAGCGCGAGAGATTGTTTTCCACACCAAAAATGCGTTTTTCCAGAAGATAACTGGGGGAACTATTTCTATTTCTACTCAATAGATGTGATTCCTAAAAACAAGTCTTACTGTAGTTTCATTTTATTGGTGATGTATGATCACTGGGAGATATGTGTGACTCCTGACGTGTCTGGTGTATTTCTCATGTAACATGTCATTCATTATTCACCTGGCCGCACTGCGTCTTCGTTATTTGCATAATAATGACAAAACGAACTCTGAAATTCATGCAAGTGGTCACTGATTCTCTTTGCTAGACGCAATGATTGGCCGCCAAACGTGATTTTTGTAGGGAAGTATTCCAGAAAGACTAAGCATTTCAGGAATTGCGCGGAAAGTAATGGATGTGGCTTAGCAACAAGAAGTGGCAGTCAAGTCGCGTGGTGTTCTCAGTCATATTCCTCTTTACGTTGACATATATCAAGAAAAAGGCTTATTCACACTCATCTTCTTCTTGGACCTCTAGGCTTCGAAAATTTCAATGTTGACGCGTCAGGCGCGGTCTTCGCATTGTCAGATTTCTTCTCGAGTGCAGATATGTTGATTTCATCGAAATCGCCCACCTCTATTGTCTCGGTGATCTCCTGATCGGGCAAGTAGTCGTTCTTCAAGTGCGCAAGCAATCCCTGTTTATTGGCAGCATACATGATTCTGGCCTTCACTTTGCACCCTGACGGACAGGCATAGATGAACGCCACTTTGCCCTTGTCGTATCCATATAAGATGTACGCGGGTGACGGTTCGTCGTTCGAGCCCACGATTTGTGTCACGGAATCTACCAAATCCTGCAAATTCACATTTGCCTTTTCAGCAGTGAGATTCAACGTTTCCGCCGAAGTGTCGATTGTCATCACCACCACTTTTTCGTGGAGATCTGAGCGGAGCACGTAATCGAGATCCAGCTCGATCTTAAAGAATAAAGACGTCTCCTTGGCCGTGTGCATTGACGGCAATTCGCGTTTATACGCATTGGCCGACGAATGTGAAAGCGTCAAGTTCTGTAGCGAGCTCAATGTCTGCAAATCCCGTTCTTTTTCAGTCAATGTGGCAGAATCGTCTCCTTGCAGCACTGCGGCTTTGAACTCTTTTAACTCCAATTCTCTCAACTCAGAGAATTCAACTGTATTCTTTTTTGTGAACTTTGTCCCCAATTGTTGGAGCAAGGTATTTTTCGTCGACGCAAAAAGCATTTTTTGCCTGATTGGCGCCAGGTCAGGGATAAAACTCACAAAGTAGCCTTCATGCGTTTCGTGAGGGGAAACAATTGCAAATTTCGGTTCGGGAAACTTAGCCGAAAAATGGTCTTTCAAAGACTCCAACACCAGTTTAATCTCGGATGCGGCCGGGTGGGCATAAGATTCGTCAACGACTAGTTGCGTGGAGTCCAGAGAGAGCGTTATTACCAAAGCGGGGCTGACGGATTCATTGGCGAGGCCAAGAAGCTCGTCGCTGGCCTTGATTCCTGATTGTGTGGACATTTTAAGGTGGTAAGTGATTCTTCGGATTAAACACGATTGTCGAGACGCACGGTAATGTAGGGCGACGCAGATGTGCGCGAGGCACGGAGCCAAATCAGGCCGTCGTGCGTAAGAAACGCGAATCCACTAGACTCATCCAAACACATAATCCACAAGACACATGCACAAGTATTTGTTTACTTCTACATTTATCTGGAATGGACAAAGATAGCACACATCCACAATCAATGACACTGGTGTTTTGAGAAGCCCGCACGCGTCATTTATTCCAGCCTCCAACACTTAACTAGCATATTCAGAACAAACACGTTTATATCAATTCTTCTTCAATGGGATTCTTTGACTTTCTACCGCTCGGGCAATCTGCTCCGAAACAAATACCCACATTCAAACAAGGCGCCCAACGCGATCCAACGGAATTACAGGTCCGGTCTCTACTATACCTCTTTAAGAGACTACGCATAAATCGATTAGCGTCCTTTTCACAGCAAAATAAGCTCAAATATATCGATGGAAAGCAGTGGGATCAAAGCCTGCCTACGCATGAGGACGACATATCCCGGCTAGACAAAGAGTTCAACATGCAAAAACTCAAAGAGACCTTGCTTGAAGACGAGCACCGTGTTTTGATTGACTGGCCGAAAAATAAGTTTCGTGCGCTCTGTTTCTTATCTGAGCAACCAGCAAATGATGTGTCAAAACAGTCTGGATCGCTGAATGATCCGCGATCACAACAGGCTAGCATTGAATTGCCAATATTTCATGATTACAAGGAGCGCCCAATGCTGTCGTTTGCGTTTTATGTGTTACCCGTGAACACCCGCGTTTATACACGTGATTTGGCACTTGAGCTAGCACAGTCTTTTCTATATCTGGAGCATCATTCGTATGTTTCGCTCACATCCCGGGTTAAAATCGCGGCAAAAGCAATTTCCCAATCAAGTCAGTCAGAGGCCATCAGGATTGAGTTGACCGAAGACGTGAAGGCCAAAATAGTGCATCAGTATCTCACGGGATTGGCTTTCTTTGTGCAATTAGTACGCATATACCAGCAGTGCATAAAGCCGAAAGAGCCCGAGGCGCCGAATGGTTCGCCGCAAAAGACCTTGGCAGAACTGCCGCGCCTACGCGCTGCAAAGTCGTTTCTGCAGCTTCCCAGTGCAGCAAAAAGCCCTCTGCGTCCTTCGCTTAGCCCAAAAAAATCAATGGCGAGTTTTGGCAGCCCTGTGAAACTTGCTGCGGAGACAAGTCCCGTGCGGCTCGATCTGAGTCCACGCAAGCATCTCTCTGCGCGGCCGTCAATCCCGAATTTCCGGGCTAATGAAATATACAACCCTGTCACATCTCCTCCAATCTTGGCCTCAAGCTCGGAAAATAAGATCTTGGGCTCCGAAAACTTGCTGGCTTATCTGTCGGAATCGGGACTAGAGAACCCTGAAGTGTGGGCAAAGTGCAAAGTCTCGATATGTGAGAAATTGGCCCAAGAAAGGGCAATGATTGCCAAGCAAAGCGCGTAAATAGAGGCAATGCATTATATTTATTTTTGAGACGAAACTACCTCTTATAGAATTCTGACGCCGGTGTTTGTGTTCACTGCTGTTTCACAAAATGCACAAATGCACTTGCTGCATGTGGCCGCGCGCATGACACATGAACATGCTCACCTCATTTGCAGTGAGGAAAACCACTCATACAGCCACAATGTTAAAAGCCCTAATAAAACAGCAGCATGCCAGAAGGCTGCTTTGTGTCACGAGAGCACACAGAAACCTTTTTGGTGGCGGAAAAACAATAAATCAGGGGAAACCCATGATGGCTCCCGGAAATAAGCTGGAGACCGCCAGCAACCCGGCAGATCTCATCAAAAAGAACGATATTCTCATGTACGCACAGAAACCAGTGAACTATATAGACTCCGTGAAACACAACGGGTTTCATTTGGCGAATAACGTTTTGATTACTTCTCCCAGCGAAAATGGAGACGTCATTGGTGCGTTGCTTCTAGAGAGCGAAAGTTTTGAGGTGAATCTCTCGAATGGTGCATATAAGATCATCAACGGGTTCATTGTTGAGTTCAGCGAGGAGCAAGTGTTGAGTTTGTTTGGTAAAGTGCATCCGAAACCAGAGATTTTGGTGGTTGGACTAGGTAAGAAGTCACGTGTGCTCTCTGAGAAAAACAGACAGTATTTGTCCGGGCTTGGGATCCAACTTGAGCTAGGTGATCTGCGACACGCTGCCCGGCTCTATGATTTGCTAGCCACAGAGCGGCCAGGGGTCATTTCCGCACTCCTCTTGCCGCCAAATGCATGATCCATGTGGAAGCTTTATCCTAGCTTTCTCCATTGGGAAAGAGGGGTATTTCTAATGGTCATTCTATCAATACTGTCTGTACTGCCTACTTCTGTATATATGTATCTAATTCTAGGTTTACTAAGCAAAGGCGTCGAATTCTCGCCTAGCCCTCAAAAAGCATGAGTGTTCACTTTCATTTTCATTATGTGCGATGAAATCTTTTCGAGATTAGTGGGCCAGTCTTCAAGACGAAAAGTATCTCAGCATGAAACAGACGGTTCAGTTAGTTCAATGACTTTTTTCTTATTCAAATTTTGAAAAGTGAATATTGAGCGCTCACGTTTCCAACGCAGAAGAAAGAAAGCATGGAGATCAGGTGTTTGATACATTCTCATGGGAAAAGACCCAGGATGGCTAAATGAGGATTATCGCCCAATCTGAATTCGTCTTGGTGCCCTGCAAATCCGTACACAGCGAATGCACATGCAAATTGCAGATAATTGCTCTTCATTCAATTTAGAATAGGTCAAATCTTGATCATGATCCCAGGACCTTAGAAGGCATATGCCATACAACTACATACCTAGATGGATGAGTATCCACTTAGGCGTGAGCGATTTCCCCGATAAGCCTTCTTGTTTCGTCTTTGTATTGATCTTATTTTTTTTTGTCCTTTGCCTTCACTAGTTCAGTAAAACCTCATATCATCATTTACGATACAAAAGACCCGCCAGCACTCACCGAAATGACCATGGCTCCTAATACCAGCTTGAGTAAATGGACATGTGGATGTAAAATACTGGTATGCGATAGTCCAAGATTCTTTGAGTGCACACGTACACGTTTGTAAACACAGGCACATCTTTATTACTCAATTCAGGCTTCACAACCAAAAAAAGACATTTCATAGATCGATTAGTGTACATAAGCTAGCGTTTCTTCTGCTTCCGCTTCGGCGCTTTCTTTGTGGCTGCCGAGGTGGTCTTACTCGTCTTGCTTGGAGCTTCATTGGAAGAGCTCCCGCCTTGTTTCGGATGTAATTGCAGGTACAACATCTGAATTGAGTGATTCTCCGTAGGCGACGATTCTGCTTGCGTATAATTAGCAAAGCCGTGCACGTGGTCGTGCTGGGGCGTGCTCATGAGAACATTATTTGAAGGGTTTGACTGGTACAGGGCCTGCAGGTGGTATTGCAGGTGGAAGTCATGATGTAGCTCGTGCAGTTTTTCTCTGAGAGCAGCCTGCGCCGCCTGCTGAAGCGAAAACAGTTTAGGCGGCGGCATGTACTCTCGGTGATTCGGCATTTCATGTGCCACGTGCATATCTTTGTCGCCGTGCATG
Organism: Metschnikowia pulcherrima; assembly: GCA_009746055.1. Classification (NCBI taxonomy): domain Eukaryota; kingdom Fungi; phylum Ascomycota; class Pichiomycetes; order Serinales; family Metschnikowiaceae; genus Metschnikowia; species Metschnikowia pulcherrima. The sequence continues at coordinate 1,422,567 of VFXK01000001.1, forward strand.
TTCAAATACCGAGATGCCGACTTTTGATGCACAACACCGGGAGACGCTTTCTCAAACAGCGTGTCGAGTAAGAACTTCCCGTTGGGCGTCAGCATAATCCCCCCGTGCATCATGTCGAAGGATGCATGGTCCGCAGACGTCATGTTACCGCTGCTAGTGTTGACTGTCGAGTTGTGCGTCATACTAAATTCTTTGGATGACGTCATGGATGTATTGAACTCGTGCGGAACAGTAAATGACAGTGTCGGGTGAAGCCCGCCAAAAGTGTTGACGTGGCTGCCATGCGACCCAAACGACCCATCTGCCTGGCCAAAACTGCCGTGGTCCAGATACTGGCTGAACCCGTTCTGAGAGGCCGCAAGCTTGCCTTTACTCTTCTTTTTCTCGGGTCTATTCTCCCCCTTTGCGCCTGAAGTGCCCTTCTTCTTTTTGCCGTTCATGAGCGTATGCACGTCCGTGAACACGATCTGAAACTTGTTGGTGCCCAGCTTCTGCCGCGCAAGTTTCTTGCTTGCGTCGTTTTCGGCCGTTTTGAGCCCTTTGTTTTCGGAGAAAATGCCCATCACAGGCTCCACAAACAGGCCATCCTTATGAGGGGTCGGGGTCGGCGGCTGGGGTGCCTTCAAGCCCAGTGCAGCAGGCAGTTTGACTGCACTAGACATGATTACTGTTGATGGGGATGAAACAGGGCATTTGCCCGCCGGCGTTCGGAACTGCGGCTTATCCTGCGAAGACATTTTCATCGGCGTCTTGTTCAACGCCGCCGAGGGCATTTCCCGTAGGATTTTGCGCTTTGAAGGCGTGGCGAAATGAGCCTCCGCGGCTTTATTGATATTTTCATCGTTTTCATCGTTGTCCGAGTCGGATGCGGGCTCGAGTTTGATGCCCACAGCGCCATTTTTCTTGGCGTGGTGCCTGGCCGGTGTATCGAGTTGTGTGATGGAGCGTTTCGGCTGCTGCACGCGTTTTTTCACGGAAAGGGACGGGTTCAATTTGAGTTCCCGCTTGTTTTCTTCGCTCAAGTCGAACCGCAGCGGCGTGATCGCATCGAGCTTGCCCGGCGACGCGCGGATCGGCGAGTCCATGAAAAAATCAGCCATGTGCATAGACTTGTCGTAAAAGGGCGTGAATGTGCCTGGGCCAGAGATCGCCCCGGAGGATACCGGATTCGCCAAAAGGTTCATGTTGTGTGTGAGAAAAGGTGTCAAATTGAGCCCAAAGTCGGTGTTGTCCGTGTACCCGCCGTTGCGACATAGATTGAAGAGTTTCAGGCTTGGCGTCGAGTTGAGCAGTCCAAGTTCCGTGCTGAGTGTGCGTGTCACGAGAGGCGTCCAGGAAGACGCCTGGTTTTGATGCTGTGGGGCTGTTTTTCCCGCCGGAACATGCACGTTGTTGCCCAGCAGCAGGAGAGGCATCCGTGGCCGCCTTTCGGCGTTTTCCGAGTACGAACAGATCAACGGGTCGATCACCTGTCTCGAGGGAGACGACATCGTGTGTTAAAAAGGTTATATGGGTCCCAAAAGGCAATTGAAGAGCCCGAAGATGAGATTTAAATAGGCTGTAGACTTTCTTTCGTCGGCTCAATAAACAAACGCCCAAATCCGTGTGTATTCTGTGCGGCTGGGTGATGATAAAGCTCTATTGTTTTCAAAAAGAACAATGTCTGTCACGTGACCAAAAAGGCTAGGAAAGTACCTCCAGGATCTGCTTTGCAGTATTTATTTTCCCTCTGAAAACAATAATTTTGCAGTAACGCAACTTCGTTTTCGATTCTGCGGCGTGTGGTTTCGCCGCAAGCTGATTCTTTCCTCCAAATAGCAGCAAAGCAATGGATCTCCCAAAGGCACGCTGTAGACAAATGCCGGTGTATATGGCCGAGAAAATGACAAGGAAATTGCCGGAACGGTGTTGGATTTGCTGAATTCGACTTCACTGTCCAAAAGGCGACCAAAAAAAGTCAGAAAGCGTTGCGCAGTGGATCCAATAAAAAAAAATGTGTGCCAGTAAAAGACAATGTTTGATTCGCAATGGGGCCTGTAAGGCGAGATGTTTGTTTGTCGTCGCGAAGCGTGAATATCGCGGTGTGCATATAACGCATGTCTCGCGTTCGGCCTTTGCCCGATGCAAGGAGCAACAGCACAGCAACCGCCCGCGTGCACCCGCGGCTCCGCATAGCCCGGGTTTAGCCCCGAGTGCATTTGGGCGGAAAGCCAATATTGTAAAGTGTTGCATCTTTTGGTTTTTACATGAAGCTTGTAAGGTTCAAGACTAGAGTCTGGTTTTATAATTGTACAAAAAGAACTATTTTAGACTAAACGTTTTTGTTCGCGGTACGCGCTTAGGCAGCAACCTTGTCCTCGGCGGCCCACTGGTCCTCGGTGATCTTCAAGTTCTCGGTCTCCTCGGCCAAGTCCTCGTCATCGTACTCCTCCTCGTCGTGGGCGGCGAACGACAAGGTAGGCTTGACAACGGCGGAGTCGAAGGTCCACGTGGCCAAAGCATTCTCGGCGTCAATGATGATCTGCTTAGAGGACTCGTAGCCGTCGTAGGCAGCTCTGGTCTCACCTGGAGTAACAGGAGACTCGTCCAACAACTCCAACAAGGCCTTACCGTAGCCGGCGATCAAAGCAATCTTCTCGGCGTGCTCGCGCATCGAGTCGAACTGGTAGTTGAAAGCAACCTTCAACTTCTCTCTGGTGATGTTGGACAATTGCGCCTCGGCAACCAACGACTCGGCCTCGGCTCTGACCAACTCCTGCTCCAACACGTTGATCTTGGGCGACTGTGGGTCCTTGTACTTCAAGTAAGCGATCTGGTCAGTGATCTTCTGCTTTCTCTCTCTGGAAGGCTGCACGGAACCTTCGATGTCTCTGATAGACTTCAAGGTGATTCTGTACTGGTCGTATCTGTCAATGAATTGGTCCTCCAACTCACCGATCTCGTAGATGAGGACACCCAACTTGTCGGTGATGTCGGAAATGTCGTCGTCATTGCCCTCACCCCACACGGACAACTGTCTGGCAACCTCCTTTCTCTCGCTAGCAGTGATCTCAATGGATCTCATCAAGTTCTTCTCCATCTTGACCAATTGAGCCAATTTTCTGGCCAATTCAGGGCCAAAAGCACCGCCGGCGGACTTTCTGATGGAGTGGGAGAGCGAGCCCTTGCCAAAAAATTTCGACTTGGTAGACGAGGTTGGTGGGGGTGGTGCCTGCATCTGAGCGGCAGTTGGGGCCCTCTGGGATCTCATGGAGTAGGTTCTGTGCATCGTGAAGTGATTTGATGAATATGGGGCGATTGTGGGACGAAAAGAAAAAAAGAAAAGAAAAAAAGCGAAGCGGCTCCCGGCGATAATTAAGTTCCACTGTGGACGTCCAAGGGCGGATTGGTGAGCGTAATTACCCTTCGTGTGCAGGTGCGCACCCATTCAGCCAGCCACCTTGCGAATTGGGCAAAACATTCCCTGGAGAGATGAGCATTGGAGGCCTGGTTTTGTGAGCATTTTGGCGTGAAAGAAACACATTAAGCATCACCTTTTCAATCAAATGATTTTCAGTCTCAGTGGAAAGACTCAATGGTCAAGATTTGCTCAATATTGTTCCCGTTTCTCTTGCGAGCCCGTGGGCAAGAAGCAAGGAAGGTTCCACATTCGGCTTGTATGCACCACCTCCTGCGTCTATGTGCAGGCACGAGTCGCGTCCACGCCAAAAAGTGGACGAGTTATTGGGGCGCCCAGATTGCGATAAGCGGGTTTACCCCTATCTCTTTGGACTCTTGGCTCAAATCCCATAAACAGGGCTTTCATACAAAAATCATTGGCAGCCACAGAATACGTATTAACATCTTGCGTCAGAAGTCTCAAATCGTTTCACTCATTCACAGAATAGCAAACGGCTGAAACTCGTGTGTAACCGTGGGTACAAAAGAGAGCGAGCAAGGCAGACTTACCGCCAGGGCTCGCAACTGGAAGGTGATCAAGGTTGCTCACGCAAGAGCCTGTATATAATTGAGCACGTGACTGTTTTGGTGGCACGTGACAATCTAAGCAGACCTCGTGATATTTATCACATGATACACCGCACGTGACTTGCACGAGAGAGGGCTCATGCACACATCCGTGCACCAATCCTCAGCCGCTCTCTTTCCGCGGGATTTGATCGCACCCAAGATAAAACAGGAAAGTTACCGCGAGGCTCGACCACCACAGATAAGTTCCGAGGGTATTGTTGGACCCTTCTGCGCACCGACAGGTGTACCATCATAGCGACAATACTTATGGGAAGGAGGCAACACTGATAATTTGTGCCTGGGTTTTTTTCACGATGAACAAATCGACATGGCTATTACTCCAAGGCCCTTCTCTATTCCATATCTTGTTGTTATCTTGACGGAGAGCGTCTCCCGTCGCGTGCGCGCTATATCCACTCCCGCAGGCGTCTGCTACCGAGACGAGCCCGGGATTTAGAGTCCGAATATCGCTTGTGCCTGCTGAGCGAATTGGCACGAACAAAAAACGTCTCGATAACAACCACTTCTTATTGCCGTTTTCCCTCTCGAGAGTCTTTGTTTGTCATTTCGTTGCCGGTACCGTTATACACATCACATGCCTGGCCCTTTCAGATTTTACAACCATTTGCTCAAAACGCATCCCTACAAGACCAACATGGTCGGCAGTGGGGTGTTCTTTGGCACCGGTGATTTGCTAGCACAGTACTTATTTCCGCATCATATTGACGACGACTTGGACAAGCCCACAGAATATCACTCGGACAGAACGCTCCGAGCAATGGTTTATGGATGCTTTTTTTTCGGACCCGTCTCCGTGAAATGGACCACAAAGACGCTCCCGTTCATAATGAGCCCGTTTCTCTCGCAGTTGAAGCGGTCCACCATGCGGCCCACAGCTATCCACATCCACGATACGCTTTTCCGGCTTGCCGTGGATGCGTTGTTCATGCCCGGCTTGATCTGGATCCCCATGTACAACACCGTGATGAGCGCGTTGGCATTTCACCTGGACCCATTAGCCGTGGCTGGCGAGAAGTTGCGCAACAATTGGTGGAACGTCTTGAAGGCCAACTGGACAGTGTGGACGCCTTTGCAGCTCTTCAACTTGTTTTGTGTGCCTGTGCATCTCCGCATTGTGGTGTCGAATGTTTGGTCGATTGGCTGGAACTGTTTTCTCAGTTTTGTGCACAATACGAGCGGACATGGTAAAGGAAGTGGTAAGATTATTGAGGAGCTCGTTGACATCGAGTCGGCTGACGAGGAACAGACAATGGTGTACTCTTAATTGTTGATTTTTCGCTTTCCGCTCCCGACTAAAAAGATCTTCATTTGGGGCGGCTTTGTGGCGGAGAGGAAGCTCATGACATCACTAAGGCTTAGCATCAAAATCACACGGTCATACGAAGCGTGTACGACATTCATCCACAGTCGCCCGAGGGGCGCAACTATTCATGACATCAACTATCAAGTTAGTGCGGGAAATATTCCGGCATGAGGGGAAGGGAGGGAACTAATTCTACAATCTACTCGATTCAAAGACAACCTCGGAATTTCATGGGACGTGTTTAATGGGTAATAGCATGGCTTTTAATTTGCATTATGTTTTGTAGGCAGCGTCTAGCTCGGCTCTCTCGTCGCTCTGGGTGAACGTGCTCCGCCGATCGTTTAGCTGCATCAACTGGTCAATTTCTCATCACTCGGCTGTCATGATCGTGATCCCGCAAATCTTATATCTTTGACAAGTTAAGGCTGAACGATAAAAAATGACTCTAGAATGTGGTGAGAGACCGATGTTCTGCTTTAGTTTGGTTCTTAGAACTCACACTCGTTAAGAATACTTTGGAAGATTAATTCGGCATAAAAGAATATTCACCCACCCAAGTTGTATTAGCACCTGACATGTCCACGACGTTTGCTGCGGCCTGTGCACAAGAGATGATACTTTATACAAGCCAGTTAGATCAAACGGTTTGAGCACCTGAGCAATTAGTCATAACGTTTCGATCCACAGCCACGAACTAGTGGATTTGGAATACACGCGTGTTCCCCGAAACTCTTACTCAATCCGGTTCAAAAGACTTTGAGAAATGCCAAACGCGTTCATAGCTCATCGAACATGAATATGGCGTAAAGTGACAAATATAGATTCGACAAGTGCGACTGAGCCGCATCGGGTTCGCGAGAGTTCCATCGCCACCCCGATTTCCCCACCTCATCTGTTGCTGTTAAATCTCAAGAGCACACATAAAAAGAGACCACGCGCCCTTCACTCGCTGCGAATCATAAAATTAAGTATATCACTTTTTTTTTCGATTCGGCTTCGTTTTGTGCAAACTCGTGGCTACCTAGCATTTTCGGTTCCGTAAGTTCACAATTGACGTTATAGAATAAATCATGTCGTTTTTCTTCCGCCGGTACAACCATTTTGTCCACAAACACCCGCTTGCAACAAATATCGCCACCACGGGTTTTTTGTTTGGCGCTGGTGATTTTCTCGCCCAGCAATTGGAGTTGCGGCACGTGGCGCCAGGCACGGCGGAATCCACAAAATCGGGTGTTTACGACATGCCGCGCACGGCGCGCGCGGTTGCTTACGGCCTGCTTGTGTTCGGGCCCATGGCAGGAACATGGTTTGGGTTTTTGTCTAGATTTGCCCCCGGGAAAAGCGCAGCCACGAATACGCTTGCGCGCGTGGCCTTGGACCAAGGCGTATTTGCGCCATTTATAGGTATTCCGTTATACTTCCTGTGCATGACGGCAATGGAGGCGCCGCAGGATATAGGCGCTGCCATAACTAGTAAACTCAACCACACGTGGTGGGACACGGTGCGTGCAAACTGGGCCGTGTGGCCCGCAGTGCAGATTGTTAATTTTGCGCTCGTGCCGGCACAATTCCGTCTTTTGGCGGTTAACGTGGTGAGTATTGGCTGGAACTGTTACCTCTCCATGGAGAATTCAGAGAAGTAAGAGGGTCAGATTCAGGTGAGTGGTTTGCTTTGTGGTTTGGTGTCGTCTAGCGATAAATCGACGCGTTTGAAACATCGCTGATGCGTCCATGGCCGCATCTAGTCATCAAGGGGCGAAAAGACAAACATTTTATGCCTGGATTATCGGCTAGACGCTAAGTTGTTGGGATGCAAAACTAGCGAAAACGGGAGAATCCCTGCCACAATTCTGGATTCAGTTCCAGGGTGAAATTCATGCACGGCCTTCGAAAATAGAATATAGAAACAATTGAAGGATTTGCATTGTTTTTTATTGTTATGTTCGTTGGTAAAGCCTTTCAACAATGCACCGAGGTCTTGTTACATACGCATGGCGAACCACTGTGCAGCGAATAGACCCAATGGATGACACGTTTAGCATTTCCCGTGGTTAAAAAATCGTCATGCCACAAAAGTTCTGTGGGTATCTCTGCTTTTCAAACCATCGAGACATTTTCTTCAGCGCATATCATACGATTCGAATATGCCTTCAGATGACTGCGTTGGCTACGACTATAATTCTGACTGCTCGAGTGGCTATTCAGGATCCTTTTACAATTATGATTATTTTGACTCTTACAACGAGCTGGAAGAAAAGGAAGATGACAGTGATAATTTTGAGGAACTGTATCAATACCCTATTGATCGTGCACATTTTGAATCTGACATCAAGGATTATATGGATAAGATAGATTCCGATCCGTACCATAGGTTGAATATCTGTGCACAATCACATACGCTCAAGAAACAGATGGATCGCGTCTTCCCACGATACTCGGTGCTTTTCGGTATCGATACTAAAGTAAACAAAGGCGACAAACGCAAAATCACAGAGAAAGGAATCGCTTTATACGACCCCAGTCACCAGGAGCTAGCCCTCACGCCACACATTAAGAACATTCACATTTATGTTGATGAGCATCGGCACTCGCGAAACGGTGAAAGAAAAGTCTCGAAACATCGTTCAGGAATACACCGTTTCACGTTCACAGAGAAGCAGACGCGGTGGTTTGCGCAACGTCTCGTGGACCGTTACTTCGATCCCGCGTTTGAAATCTAATACTCTCTTGTTAGTCACGATTTTGCATTCACGCTTCACCGCTTGAGGGTTCTTGGTGTGAATATCATGCCCAATGTGGGCAAGTTGGGCACCCAGATACTTTTGGCATTGACAAATGGCCCCAACAAGAAGTCTAGTTTGCAGGCTTCTCTCGACATTGTGGGCCAGCCATATGCCTTTTTGAACATTGCGGGTCACAGCGCTTATTACTCGGTGATGTTGGCGTTGGAATTATGTGATCCTTGCGTGCGTTTCTTAGTGGGTATGAATGAATGGGGTATTGTAAAGTCAGGTGATTTGGATGGGATTTTGAATGGTTGGATTAATTGATGGGCTCTTGTGGGAGTCGCAAGATTGTTTTGTTGCCGTGATATATCTTGTTCAGCTTGAGCTTCGCGCTCTTATTTCCGACAAGAAAGTGGCTGGACCGGTCGAGAATCAAACTTAAATTTCATGTTTTTTGATACCAATCTGTGTGAATATTGAGTGCCCTGGTCTGTTTAACTGCGCCAACATTGCGAACCTTATCAGGGCCTACAAAAGTGGACAGAACTCGAACGGCTTCCATTCTTGCTTTGCAAAGTATGAGGAGGTTGAACTCGGCGCCTTTATTTTCGTTTGAATAAGCCCAAAAAAAATATTGACGGACTGAATGGTGGGTGCAAATTCTCAAATGACGTCATGGCACAGCCGAAAGGAGTGAGCTTTTCTTGACAAATGTGGGCAAAAGACGCGTGAGTGTGAGGCAAGAATGAAAATCCCAAACAGACAAATATACATAGGCAGCCGCTTGGCAAAAAACGCCAATAATCCCTTGACGAAGTCATCGTCAAAACAGGAAAATCGTGGACCACTGCATTATTCTCGAGTGCAAATTATAGTGCAATCTATATTTGGGTGTCGCAACCTGGACTAGTCAGATACTGCTTGAGAATAGATTGATACACTTTTTTTACACGAAAATACAATGGTCATTCTTTCCAACACTGGTCATTCTTTCCAACACTAATCTTTACTCTCAAAAGATGAATCTTTCTTATTCTTAAACTGTACAACTCCAAATGCTCTACCAATAAAATCCTATGCTGGATGCGACGATTATTTGCACCGCTTTTGGGCCACAAATTTGCCGCGGCGCAGCACCACAGGTAAACAAAGCACCATGTATAGTCGCCAAATGATAAAGTGGCGAACGCCGAGATCAACTGGTATTTACCATCATTACTTCATTACCCCACTCTAGCTCTCCTTAATTCCAAATACTCACAAATTATACCCTGCTTCAAGTATTGCAGAACAAAACTTGGGTCGTGCGCGGCACAATTTTCCGGGCGTGATTCGCAACGCAAGGACACCCGCATCCAGCATGAGTCTCTGCTAACGCACACTCGCTCCCTTGAAACACGAGTAGTCACCAGCTTCTCTTTCAAGTACGATCGATTCTTGGTGCTCCTGAATTAGTCAAATTGATCACACCACGTGATACTTATCTCTCCGGCCCAGAGTATCCTGTGTACTAGTGCAGATCACGTGCACGCAACAGTCCCTCTTGCCAACAATTATCCTGTGTCGAGCCCTCTGTTTCCCCGGCTCGCTCTCGCAACTCGGCCGCCTTTTCCATATCGGTATACGGACAGCCCCAGTTAGCACCTCCCAAAACCAGCAAAACCACAATTTTTTTTGTGTTTTTTTCCAACTTGTGAATTTTCAAAGATCAATCTCAAAGGATTTATCTGGTCTTTTCAACTATTAGCCAAAAATCCAGCGGCAATCACGGATCTGAAAGTGCGCTTCGTTTGCTGTGTGACCAGAAACAAGAAATACCCGCCCGGCGAAACCCCTATTCATTGAGGATTTTGACCAAGGGTGATTAGCCGCCAGGAAGAACCCAGACTCCTTTTTTGGTGAAACATATCTGCGCCCGCAGAAACCCGGACTTTTACCCCTCTCCTTGTCGGCCTCTGGCCCAAGACTACACACCGCGCAGCCAAGATGATGAAAGGTTTCAAGAACAGGCTCACGCGTAACAAGTCGCTGTCGCTGTCGAAGCGTAGTGAGAAGAAGGAGCAAAAAGATGCAGCCCAGAAGGAGAAAGATACGCAGAAAAAGCAGGCGCCATTGAAGCCGTCCAGCGCCAGCTCTTCCTTGAAGTCAAACTCCCCGAACTCGTCGAAAAATGACTTGGTTGACTTGCCGGTGACTGACGCGCTGTCGGCACCACCGGCGCTGCTGCAATTGCTGCAAAAAGAGCCGAATGACGGTGCGCAAACACAGGCGCCCACAGATGCGGCTGCCGTGGCCCAATTTGGCCAGAACGCGTCTCCGTCGACCCCGCCGCCGGCCGTGGTGCTGTCAGTACCTGCGCTGAGTTCAGGCGGCACCGTTTCTGCCGGGTCTCCCCAAATCGTTATCAATGAGCCGGTGCAAACGTCGTTTTTGAAAACTACGCCCGTAACGCCGACCCCCAACTCGCCCACGCAAACAAACGGACTGTCGACTGGCGGAAATCCCATGCTAGATGGTCGTTTGGGCACCTACTCGCTGCAGACGCACCCAATCCCGTTGAACCCAAACATCGGCTCGCCCAACAAAGAGGCGTTTGATATAGACATGATCGCCGCGCCCAAGCGGCACTCGCTGTCGCGGTTTGAGCCCACCACAGCCGATCGCGCGCGGGAGATTGTCAAGCTTCCAAACTTTGATGAAGTTGCGCCCGAGGAGCAGATCTCGCTTTTCAACCAGAAAGTCGATCAGTGCAACATCATCTTCGATTTTAACGACCCCACGCAAGACATCAGGGGCAAGGAGATCAAGCGCATCACGCTTCAGGAACTCATTCAGTTCATTGTCAGCAACAGATTTAACTATACCGATGAGATGTACAGCCATGTGATCACCATGTTCAAAAAAAACTTGTTTCGCCCTATCCCGCCCCCGGTGAATCCTGTGGGCGAGTTGTATGATCCAGATGAAGATGAGCCAGTTTCCGAATTGGCCTGGCCCCACATGCAGTCGATCTACGAGTTCTTTTTGCGCTTTGTTGAGAGTCCGGACTTTCACCATCAAGTGGCGAAGCAATACATCGATCACGACTTCGTTTTGCGCATTTTGGAATTGTTTGACAGTGAGGACCCGAGAGAGAGAGATTGCCTCAAAACAACCTTGCATAGAATCTACGGCAAGTTCTTGAGTTTGCGGTCTTTCATCAGAAAGTCCATCAACAACGTGTTTTTGCAATTCACCTACGAAACTCAACGATTTAATGGTATTGGAGAGCTTTTAGAAATTTTGGGCTCCATTATCAATGGCTTTGCGTTGCCTTTGAAGGACGAGCACAAGATCTTTCTTATAAAGGTGCTCTTACCATTGCACAAGGTCAAATCATTATCTTTGTATCACCCGCAATTGGCATATTGCATTGTACAATTCTTGGAGAAGGATCCGTCTTTGACCGAAGATGTCATCATGGGACTTTTGAAATTCTGGCCAAAAATCAATTCCCCCAAGGAAGTCATGTTCTTGAATGAGATAGAAGACATTTTCGAGGTCATGGAACCGAGCGAATTTGTTAAGGTACAAATACCTTTGTTTGCCCAGCTACTGAAGTGTATAGCTTCATCGCACTTTCAGGTTAGTGAGAAGGTATTGTGCTTTTGGCAAAATGAGTATTTCTTGACGTTGGTGACGGAAAATGCGGAAGTCGTGCTTCCAGTGATTTTCGCCTCGTTGTACGAATTGACAAATGCCACGCAGCCGGGCATTGCTAATGGAAAGCTCAAACAGAAACTCATTGAAAATCCCGACTCTGTCACTGACAAGAACGGCAATTTAATTGATACCGCGTTAACAATGAACAGCGACATGGAGATGAGCAACAATAATGGCAACGTCAGTGGCATTATTGGACTCAGCGAGGATACGAATATGATCCATGATATGACCGACGAAGAATACTACGACTCATTTTCCACGCCGCAGCACAACATGGACATGGAGGAGTTCAGTCACATTCCGCCACACAATCTGGCGACGTCTAACTGGAATAAGAGTATTCATCAATTTGCATTCGGGGCATTGAAGATTTTCATGGATCACAACCCTGTTTTGTTTGATCACTGCACCATGTTATACCATCAGTCAGTTGAAGAGCAAAAATTGAGGGAGGCAAGAAGGAAACAAGGGTGGCAAAAAATTGATGAGTATGTGCAGAAGTGCAAGAAAGAGAGGCAAACAACAGTACCCAACGAGGCCAGCGTCGACGCACATTAGCCGGGTTTTGCTGTTCGGGCCGAACGCTAGTTTAGACAAAAGGTGATACCAGATAAGATCGGGAATGCCGCGGCGAGTGCGCGTGGAGAAGGAACCGCAACGAGTCAGAAAAGTGAAATTGGAGCGCACGCACGAGACAACTTGAGCGCCCCGCTTTAAACGCCACGAAGAAATGGTGTCAAGCGTATATCGATGTGTTGGATCAATTGCAATTATGTAAGTGTATCATTGGCAAATTGGAAATAAAAAACCATTGGAAGTTGCCACTCGTCGAGTGGTGGCGTGGGCCTGCTACTGCGTGCAGTACATGCCTGGGTATTACGAAGAAAACTGTCAATGCGAAAAAAAAAAAAAAAATCGCACGCTTATAAATACGCCGGCATCGCATCAGAGTTGGACTTTTTCTTTTCTTTTTTGGCTAACTTTTACCCACCATGGTCTTAGATTGCTCCACCGCCACTTCTCACCTCGCCTCTTACTCTAAAAAGGATGGTCTCGACATCCGTTCGTTGATCGATTCCGCCAATTTTGGGGGCTTGACCTACAACGATTTCCTCGTGTTGCCTGGTTTGATCAATTTCCCATCTTCCGCGGTGAAGTTGGAGTCTAAATTGACCAAGAAAATCACGTTGAAGTCGCCATTTGTGTCTTCGCCTATGGACACCGTCACGGAGCACAACATGGCCATTCACATGTCGTTGTTGGGAGGCATTGGTATCATCCATCACAACTGTACTGCAGACGAGCAGGCTGAGATGGTGAGAAAGGTGAAGAAGTATGAGAACGGCTTCATTAACGACCCAATTGTTGTGGCGCCTACGGCCACCATTGGCCAGATCAAGGCCATGAAGGAGAAAATTGGTTTCTCCTCATTCCCTGTTACTGGTATGTTTTTTTCGCGAAGCTTTTACTATTTTTTCACACTGATGATCAACTTTTGTTAAATAACTTTCGTTCTACCGAATACCATCAAACGATGTTGGGGACACCTTTATACACTGATGAAAACAAGTCTGACTAGGGCACTACTAACATTGCAGAAAATGGTGAGGCTGGCGGAAAGCTTGTTGGCATTGTCACGTCACGTGACGTGCAGTTTCACGAGGACGATGCGGCCACGGTCGAACAGGTGATGACCACCGACTTGATCACCGGCAAGCAGGGCATCACGTTGGCCGAGGGTAATGCATTGTTGCGTACGTCCAAGAAGGGCAAGTTGCCCATTGTTGACAACGACGGCAACCTTGTGTCGTTGATTTCGTTGACCGACTTGCAGAAGAACCAGGATTACCCTGATGCGTCAAAGTCGTTCTCATCCAAGCAGTTGTTGTGCGGCGCCGCGATCGGCACGCTTCTTGCAGACCGTGAGCGTTTGGACAAGTTGGTTGCTGCTGGCTTAGACGTGGTTGTTTTGGACTCGTCTAACGGCTCGTCGATGTTCCAGATCGACATGCTCAAGTGGATCAAGTCGAAATACCCAGAGTTGCAGGTGATTGCCGGTAATGTGGTGACGCGCGAGCAAGCGGCGTTGTTGATTGAGGCTGGCGCCGATGGCTTGAGAATCGGAATGGGTTCTGGCTCCATCTGTATCACGCAGGAGGTGATGGCGTGTGGCCGTCCTCAAGGTACCGCCGTGTTCAACGTGTGCGAGTTTGCCAGCCAGTTTGGCGTGCCCTGCATGGCCGACGGTGGCATTGGTAACATTGGCCACATTACGAAGGCGTTGGCCTTGGGTGCGTCCTGCATCATGATGGGCGGTTTGTTGGCCGGTACGGCGGAAACGCCCGGCGACTACTTCTACCGTGACGGAAAGCGCTTGAAGTCTTACAGAGGTATGGGTTCGATCGACGCCATGCAGCAGACCTCCACCAACGCGAACGCTTCGACCTCGCGTTACTTCTCCGAGTCCGACAGCGTGTTGGTCGCACAGGGTGTGTCGGGTTCTGTTGTCGACAAGGGCTCGATCAAGAAGTTTGTGCCGTACTTGTACAACGGCTTGCAGCACTCGTTGCAGGACATTGGCGTGCAATCCGTGGAAGAATTGCGTGAGCGCGTGTACAGCGGCGATGTGCGCTTCGAGTTCAGAACCGCGTCCGCCCAGTTGGAAGGTGGCGTGCACGGCTTGCACTCGTACGAGAAGAAGTTGCACAACTAGGCGTGCGTACTTCGTGTATCTATGTTAAATGTTAACCATTGCTTTCTCTATATCCCTTTCTCCGATTGTAGAAGCGTTGGTTAGTCAAGGTATTTTTAGTGTCGACGATGCCTTTTGTGGTAGTATCGAATGAAATGATGATCGGGCCGTGAACTGTAAACGGTTGGGTGTATCTGAAGACTCGCAGTACCATTGAGATCAATTTGGCCACCTTTTTTCTAAAAAAAAATATGCCTTGCAACAAGTTAGAGAAAGTTCAATTGAGACAAAAATCAGTTCCACATATCGAGTATTTGATTTTCTTCGCAAACTTCATCTTTTTTATGCCCTTAGTTACCTGTGATTTTTTCGCGTTGGCGATTTTTTGCTTAGCGCAAGCGTGCTTATATGTTTCCGAGTGCACCGCACACAAAGGAATACTAACATGATAAACGTTCCAAACAAGCAGAATACGACAAAAATTAAAAAAAATTGCAGCACCGTAATTTCGCATATGGTCTCCCACTACACTACTCAGTACGGCCCTAGGAAACTTAACTAACGTTGATCGGACGGGAAACAGTGCTTTATTCCTGGTGTGGCCGCAACCGGAATGGCCGATGTGTTTATGCACTATGTTCAAGCACGCGTTTCAGATCAGGGCACAGAGGATTTCGTTTTAATTCTTTTGTCGTGTCGTGTGAAATTTCTCCTGGAAAAAGCTGACATTTTGGATTTTTTCGTCTGCTGAGGCCAAGACAGGGGTTGTGCTAGCTTATGAGCCATATGGGACACTCAAATGAGAAGCTTCTGTACGGATGTGGATCAGCGGTCACCACAACATGAGTTCATTCTGGGTAGAGGTCTCAAAGCGGATTCATTTCCGATGAGAGATCTCGTGTTGCCAAACGACGCCTGGGGTGAAGTTGCGATCTATTATAGGTTTTTTCTATATGTTGTATAGTTTTTGCGCTTGTTTGGGTGTGCCTGTCATACTTTAGCGAGAGCGTCCTATAATGTGATATATCTTTGAAAAAAAAAAAATGGCCGTGTTCTGCATCCTACTGTATAATATGACAAGCCTTTTTTGCCTTGAAAAGGTGTGCCAGGAAACTATCAGGGCTAGTCGTCAAATCAAAATATTTTTACCTGTCTTTGAATCCGTGAAAACATGTCATACTTTTTTTTTTTTTTTTTTTAAGATATTTTGTGGTTTCCATCTAACAATCTGGAACAATCGACGAGGCGCAACAGTTATGAAAATCACAGATGCAAAAACACATCGGAAGAAAAAACATCGGAAGGGAAAGCACAGATGAATAAACTTCCATAAAGGTTAGGGCGTACCAATGACAATTCTACAAATCAGGCAGATCAACTTATCTCCAGCTGACGAGGAGGTTTCCCCGTAAACTCATCGCAAGATCACGTATTACAGTCTGCTGCACAATTCGCGTCCCGTCTTTGTTTGCTCAGAATCAGTCCCAATTTCCTTCGTGTGACTTCAATTGTCTGTCAATGACAATCAGTACAATTAATCAGTACTCAACCATGTAATTGATATAAAGCTCGGAAAGCTGGCTCAGACGTGAGCCAATATACATATATAAGAATACATACTCTCGATGCGACGGAGATTGGTGGCGATTCTTTTATCTGCATCCATGCTCTGTGATCAGATGGCCGACCAGATTTCGTCCCCGCGCATACACCATTCCTGATTCCCATAGAATATACTCCCCGCCCCATCACAGAATGTTTGCGGAATACATTGTAGAGTATTATGTTTCTATGGTTATATAAGTACACTGGTTTTGCCATTCTTGTGGCTCGACTTTCCTTCTTCTTTTTCATACAAAGTTAGAACCTTCAGTGCCCAAATGTTTCGTCCTGAGATTCTTCTTGAAGGCTCGACCCCTATGCCGGGCCTGGCCGAGCTTCACGCGGAATCCGATTCTCCTCTCCTTAGATTGCTTGGGCCTGAATTCGGCCCTGAAATGGAAGCGGCCTTGTACGCGCTCAGCCAGCCTGTGCCAATAGAGGATCAGACTGTTTTCAAATCAGAATCCTTATTCTTACCTCACCTCGCTGGCCTCGCTCCCTGTGGGCCCGTTTATGTGAGCAACCGGCTTTTCCCCAGTGCCCACAATTTTTATGGGCCAGAGACCGGAGTGGACGCAGACATTGCAGACCTCATTGGCGAGGAATTGTGCGGGGTCCTTCACATGGACGAGTACACCGAGTGCATGGACGAATATGCTGCGGACACGGACGAAATCCACCCCGACCAGTTTTTCGCAGCCTTCCCTCAAACGGTCGCACTCGGGCTCGACCACATTGCGCCGGACTCTATTATGCACGACGCGTTAGATAACGAGGCTGGGATGCATGATCAGATTTACCCCGAGACTGCAGACAACAACAACGACGCGCGTCTTCGTGAGCTCGAGGACCTCATTTTCGCTCTCGGCATGGAATATGTCACCGTGAGTGACGACAGCCCAGACCAGGATATGCAGGAGGACTACTCGGGCTTGTCTGGCTCTTATGCGGTTCAAGACAATGACACGGAAGCTTCCTGTACCGAGCAAGCCTTGTTCGCGTTATTGGAAACAAGAGGCGTGCCTTTGACTAATTCTTCGAGATTCGAGGCCGAACCTGAAAGCGACGACCCGGTCGCGGAAAGGCAGAATAGGGAATTCAAGAAGTATGTGAATAGGGCCCGTGCCGCGTGAAAACTTGTTTCGAAGACTATGGCTGCGCATGTATCATCATTGATGAATAATTTTTGGGGTTTTTCTGGGGTCTTTATGCAGGACGGGGTGTTTCTTCAATTGCCTTCTTGAAAGTAAAGCTCAAAGCAAGGATACCATAGAAAGTTTGATTCTTTTTTATATATTTTTTTTATTTGTATCGTTTCTCTATGATAATGCAAAAGAAAAAAAATAACTCACTGAGCCCATATGCTTGCTTTTACATCCTCTATCTTTCGTTCAAGCCATCATCATCGGAGACCCCATGAAATTCCCTTGAAACTGCTTTTACTCCATTTGTTCTTTTTTTTTCTTTTCTTCCAAACTTTTTGCTGGAAACAATGGCTGTAAACAGGAAGAAAATGATTCAATTTTCAAATCTGTAAAACCTCGTATGAAAATAGAACTCTTACCATCTTCTCCGTGCTCTGAACTAGCCTTGGCAAGGTGGCTGGTGGCGTTAGGTAATTAGATCGTTTGTCATTGACCCACTTCACAAGAAAAAAGCAATTATTTCACAGCCCACTTCAAAAACCATTTTATTTAATACCCTGATCTATCTCGTGACTATTCATCCGTGTGTTCGAATAAGATAAAATGGTTTATCCTCATCTACTTTATTTGAATTCCTTATCCACGAAAATCCAATCCGGGCTGTGGGGCGCGCCGGTATTTCCGTTCAACAACTCAAACTCTCAAAACTGGGCCATCTGAACAAACTGAAAACCTCACATAAAAATCAGAGCTGGTTTCAAATTACTCAAAAATGAATCAAAACGCCTCTACAAATCTTGATCAAGATCTCCACCAATCACGAGCGGCGAAGTACGCTAAGTCAGAAGCAGAGGCCGTAGATTGGATTTTTAGCACACTAAACCTTCCGCACACAGAACGGGCCGAGTATGACCCGAAGACGAACGGGCTCACGGAATTGCTAAAAGACGGAAAGCTTCTTTGTAGGCTAGGCAACCTATTGGAGTTGCCACTGGCGCCGACTACGAAATACAAGAACTCTCGCATGCCGTTTGTGCAGATGGAAAATATTCTGTTTTTTCTTAAAGTGTGCGAAATGGTGGGGGTCGCTCATGACGAGATATTCCAGACGGTCGATTTGTTCGAAGATAAGGATCCTTATCAGGTCGTTGTGACGTTAATGTCGTTTTCTCGTAAAGCACATGACCTCAAGCCGGCGGCGTTTCCGACAATTATTGGCCCGAAATTGGTGAAAGTGAAGCCGCACGTGCCTGTTAAGCCATTTGCGTTGAGAGAAAGACATTAAACACGGGAATTGAGAAATAATAGCCTTTTGAGTGAAGAAAATTTGAATGTTGCGCCGTGCTATCTCAAGCACGAAATCTGAAGAAGGAGTGACGCTGGAGTGGAATATGATAAAAGCACTTTGTACAGTCTGGAACATGTTTTCGAGCAACGATTTGTTGAAGATATCTCAAGGCATGGAAGTCACACAATACATTAAAATTTCACCAAAAATATGAGTCATTTCGTCATGATACTGGCACAACCCAGGCTGAAGCTCTGCTCGGTGTACATCTTAGATCGGTGTGCCATAAGAGGCCATGCTAGGAAGCATAAACTCAAAAGAAGAGTCTCTTCGAAGAGGTGATGACTATCAGCCGATTTTCTTCACCTCGAAGTGAAGCTACAGGCATTGATTTCAATAAAACCGGACTGAGCGAATAAATTACTCTATCTCTTCAACACCTCAAGAAATGTACTTATGGAGGAACTTCTAAATGACCAATACAAAGTGAACACAAAGGCCCTTTTGTGGCAGAAGCGCCAATAAATCACTGAAACTTGCACTTCACAGTCTTCAATTCCCTAATGAAGAACTCATTATGGAATTTTTATACTGAAGGAAACAAGTCGGTATGAGTACTCACGATACTCAAGATACAATACTACGTAATCATAGCCTCTGAGTCGAAAGTGAAGGTGAAATCCAAGCCAGTTTCTCAAGAATGGCACTCTTAGCGTATTCAAACCTGTTGGTGAAAATTCCGCCAGTTTGGCTCTTTTATAAACGACTCTCTGAGTGTAGTATTCATTGGCGACATGGGCCATTTCGCAGAGGCCGCGTGCGAGGACGACCCCAAGATCGCGTCATGTGACCACCAGGCGCATCTCATCGGGCCAGCGAGCCAATCGGTGCATACGCAATGCAAACATCGCCCAAAACCAGAAAATAGCATCACAAATATGAAAATCCTTCAGGAAAACCAACGAAATGATTATTTTTCCGTGAATTGAACCTCCTGGCTAGTGATTGGGCGGTCGTGTCTTGAGGATGTATGGCCGATGGGCATCTGGTGTACGGGTGTTGCGTGGGGCATCTCTGCTCTGGTATTTTTTTTCCAGTATACATCTCGAGTGGAGCCGTAATAAAAAAAGGCAACCAAACACCTGACACAGAGCTAAAGCGAGAGCAGGCCACCATAAGTAAATATACACAGCATTGGCCCTTTTCAGAGCTTATTAAAACAACTAATACAGGCTTAAAGCTCCATTATCTGCACTTTTTTGCACCCAGCAGCATCTTACCCACAGCATGTCATCGGACGAAGTGATTTGGTCGGTGATCAACAACGCATTCTGCTCGTTCAAGATCAGGCCCGGCAAGGGCCAAGATTTCTGCCGGAACGAGTACAACGTGAGCGGGTTGTGTGACCGCAACTCGTGCCCGTTGGCGAACGCGAAATATGCCACGGTGAAGAATGTCGAGGGTAAGCTATACCTATACATGAAGACGGCGGAGCGGGCCCACATGCCGGCGCAGCTCTGGGAGCGCGTCAAGTTGTCGAAAAACTACGCCAAGGCCATGGAACAGCTCGACCACCACTTGCAGTACTGGCAGACGTTTTTGGTGAACAAGTGTAAACAGAGATTGACGCGGTTGACCCAGGTGGCGGTCACGGAAAGAAGGCTTGCCATGCGCGAGGAGGAGCGCCACTATGTGGGCGTGAAGCCCAAGGTGAAGCGGCGCGAGGAGAACCGTGAGCGGAAGGCGCTTGCTGCGGCCAGAATCGAAAAGGCGATCGAAAAGGAGTTATTGGACCGCTTGAAGTCGGGCGCGTACGGCGACAAGCCGTTGAATGTGGACGAGAAGATCTGGAAGAAAGTGTTGGGCCAGGTCGACGAGGAGGAGTTGGAGGAGGAATTCGACGACAACGACGATGTGGTTTTGGAGTCTGGAGACGAGGATGATGCATATGGTGAGGTTGAATATGTGGAGGATGACGGCGAGGACGAGTTGGTCGACATGGAGGACTTGGAACGGTGGTTGGGCGGCTCGGACTCAGACGAAACCGATGCCAGCGATGATGAGGATGATGCAGCGGACGGAGCCAGCGGGAAAAAGGCCAAGAGCAAGACCGACGGCAAAAAGCGCAGACCGCACGTCGAGATCGAGTACGAAGACAATATCCAAACAAACATCGTGCAGTGAGCGGCGTTGCAGGGGTAGCATGTGTAATATACAAAACTACGGTGGCTTAAGTGTAGACTTTTGCGTGGCCTAATCTGACCTTGTGACAGTTGGCTTTTTTCTTGTAGTTTGAGGTCACGGGTGTTGATGAACGGGGCGTGGGGAGTGGCTAGGCGTTATGATGGCCTAAATCCGATACGCTAAGCTAGGCTAATCAGTAATTTGACTAGAGGCATGGGCGGAAATTGCAATTCCACAATTTACATTCTATTCTTTGAACTTTGAAGAGCTTAAGCAAAAAAAAACTGAAAGGTATACTCTACTAATTGTATTTGTACTTTTGTGGAGGGGACGAGGGTGGATTTAAAGCCGACCTAGCCAGGCCCAATTGCGTAGCTGCGTGAGTAATTCCGTCCTTTTGACACCAGTTAAAACTTTTTCAATAAATAAAAGAAAAAAAAAAATCGATTAATTAAAAGGGGAGTTGAAAATCGAATTCTTTTCTTTGTTTTTTGTATTTTTGAACACATCTTCTTTACAGGCAAAGCCATGGCATTGACCCATGCGACCCACACTTTGACGAGAAGCTTATATTCGTATAGTCTTTCGCAGACATTTCATTTACTAGCTGGAGAATTTCAAGAGTTTACTTGCCGGCAAAAGGCGAATTTCCTTTGTTTTTGATCTTGTATGTTTATACCAGGAATCTAGGGCTCAGATCATGACCCAAGTGTTGCACTGTCACCAACAATACATGCAAACGGAGTTCACTCAGAGTTTTTCCGGCAAGCAGTCCCCATGGGTCATTTGGTCAGTGACTGAAATGGTTTTGTGAGTGAATCAAATTGGCGTCAGAATTTTTAAGAGGAGCGGTACTTTGAATCCGCACGAAAACTGATGAGAAGTGTATTTATTTTCTTGATTAGCACAGGTTTTAGCTTGAAGCACGATTTTGAACGTCAATACCCAAATCGTTCTTGGTTCTCCATTTTTATAGTGACATACTTGAAAAAAACAACAACGACCGCCATAGGCGGCTTACAGTGTTGGTTTTGGCATAGGGACACAGGAGAGTCAGGCCGTTAAACCTGTGAATACCAGGAAAAGGGAATTGGAAGAGGCGCCGAAGACAAATTTAGCATTAGCTCATGTTGAATTTACGCGCTTATCGGCAATTTCACGTATTCAAAACTTTCAGCCACTGTCTTTACATGTACAGTAGGACCTGTCTATAAGGATCTTGGTTGAACAGATAATCTGGCTACAATTTTCTAAGAAAAGAGCGAGAAATTGTTTTTCACACCGAAAATGCATTTTTAAAGAGGATAACCTGGGTACCTTTTGCTTTCCTACTCAATAGGGGGAATCCTTATGAACAGGTCTTACTGTACATGATTAAGAGACTTCTTAGCACCCAGGTAACAACAAAGAAATCTTCGAAATCTCACATAAAAAAATGCTTTCGTTACCAGTTGAGCCAATGACAAATCGCAAAAACCAAATTACAATCTGAATACTGATTATCGTACGCTATTGACAGTTTCAATTGCTCAAGAGTCTCCACAATCGGCTTGCGCGGATACAACGTCGGAAGCCCTGGTCATAGAAAAAAAAACACGCTTCAATCGAATCAATGCATGTGCCCATAATCGTCTTGCTTTCTCTCTCTGATCAGCCACGGCTGTGATTACAGAAAGATCGTCTTCCAACCAGTCATCAATGGGCTCTGGGCTGACGTCTGGTGTTTCTGCATCTAGCGGCATGTAATGTTCTGCATGCAACGCATTATGGTCACGAATTTGATTTAACCCGACGCTAGTTTTGGCACGGATCAGATGACTTAGACTTTTGTGATGATCACGGACCTTTACCCGTGTCAAAAACAATTTCCATTTTGCGGCAAAATGTCCTCTTTTTCGGGAGGTTTCAGGAAGCCTTGGGTATGCTGACGCTGGTGTCAGCCGGGTCGAAAAAAGCCCATCAAGCGAGGTTTTTCCTGCCAAATCAGCACTTTTTGATGTTTCGGGCCTCGATGGAATCCTACTATCCTGTAAAGTTTTTCTTAGACCGGCGAACACCGGGGTGTTGTGAAGCGAATTGACCAGAATCTGTGTTGCATGAATTTTTGTTAGATCCAAAGCTAACTCCGCTTCGGCACTTCTTAATCTACAGCCTGTATTATTGTCCATTGTTCCTGCTTGCCGCAGGCCTTTGCGTGATGGGTATAACGAATCTTCAAGTGTCTTTTCACCTTTTGCTACTTGAAACATTAACATCTTGGTCTTTGTGACTTGATGAGTTTTGTGTGCTACACGAAGTGCTTTTGTGTCCGGGTCCCTGAAATTGTCTCCTGAAGGTTTTGAGTTTGGGATTCCGATGCCTTTCACACAGATACTGCTCGTGTGACTGTGACCCAGCATGATCGGGCTCTCATCGGTAAAATCGCCAAGTATCCCAGGTATTTGGTATTCCAGCAAACAGTGTTCTAATGATACACTCGTATTTCTGGTTTCGTGCCCTTTACGGATGGTTCGGGTATGGCTCAGTGGGCCTTCTGTAACTATTATGATGGCGATTTGAAGAAAATAGCAGCGTTTTTTGAAGGACCGGGTCCTGACGCTTTTCTTTTTGCTACGCTATTTAAAAGGGTAATATATGGTTGCGAGGTTGATTCAAGAAGAGGGAGAAAATTTTTTTGGAAATGATATTTGGCATTGTTGAGGAAAGTGGAAATCTATGAGTTTAAGTTTGCAAAGCGAATTCCGCAGTTGCGATTAAAGTCCAATACAAAAAAAAAGGAAAAAAAAAAAACTTTGCAGGGTGCCATTTAACATATAGAATACAAAGGGAAGCTTGATCTAAATCCTAATAAGATTACCAGAATTATCATGGACTAATTACCCACAATCATCAAGTTCTTTTTTTTAATGGATTAAGGACAATAATTCATTGTGGAGTTCACAGCAAAAAAAAAAGAAGAAAAATTACAAGAATTTTTTTCTTTTAAGTTTTACAAAACCTTCAATTACTTGGCTACAATTGAAGAAAAAAGTGCCGGTGTTTTTGTGTTTGAAATCTAAAAAGTAGTGTACACCAATTAAAGCCCCAATGTGTTTCAAAGCGAGCTTTGTCGTGTGTTTTGATGCATGAATCGATACATCCACTTCATTTCATCGGGTGAAAATGCCGGTATTGGTCTACGAGTCATCTTTCACTTTTCTTTCACAGAGTGTTATTCTGCTCGAATGAGAAAACGACCATTTTCGGCTCTTTCAACAAGTTTGTGTGGCAAATATCATTCTTCCATTGGAGCAAACTTTGCCTATGCATTCGTAGATATAACTCAAAACACTTTGAAATCCAAGCAAGGTTTGGTGCCGAGTTTTTTCATATGATCAACTTTAGTATATTTCTTCTTTATAGTCTAACGAATGAGATCTTTTGTAGACAACTCGGTCTGGTTTTGACCAAGGTTTTTTTAATTTTGAATTCACTAGAAGCACGATAAAGTGGACGCACGTTCTTCATAGGAAAGCATCTTTTGACAAATTCAATTATCAATTCCTCAGTGCACTTTTGAGAAATCTCCCTTTCGCCAGCTTGGCTTCTTGAAAAACGCAATTTTCGTTGAAGGGTGTTTGACTTGGTTCCTATAAGATAGAACGCCGTATCGAGATGGATATACAAGGTCTGCATTGACGCAGAATAAGAGGCATATGCATTTTCAAGGCAAGACAAATAATGAAGGTTGGAAGATTGAAAGGAAGAAGAAAAAGGCGTGAAAATTTGGGAATCCGGGAAATGATTTGGGTCTCATGAGGTAGGTTGAGGAATGAAGTTGTCGAGGATCAGTTGCTTCTTGACTTATAAAAAGGGCTGGCGATTGATGTGAATATTTTGAAAACATGAAAGGAGAGACAACAAAGTAGGTCCAATGAACAGCATTTTGTGAGAGCAGAGTGAGTCAAAAAAAAGTGAACGCCAGGATCAGTATCGTAGATTGTTATATATCTTTTTTTCTTGAAGTAGCACTGGAATAGAAAGCTTACTAGCCTGATAACATTCGAACTGAGCTGTTGAATCGTATAAACTCTTTGGCGAGGGCTATTTTCCATGTTGAAGTATCAGATGCGAGTTTCGTGAATCTATTTTTCTTCAAAAATGAGTCTCCAAGCATCATCAAATTATCATGAATGCTATAATTACTTTCTCGTATATCCTGGGCGACCGCCTCACCGCAGCAAATGCACCAGCATCTGATAGTTTGTGGCTTTGTGATTGCGCCTCAAATAAATCAAGCAGAATGTTTCAAGGTCTGGGTCTCAAAGATGTGTGTTGGATTCATTAATCAATGTTACGAAGAGAAAAAAATTGTAATCTTAGTATTAGTATTGAAATAGTAAGCAATGATGGGGGTGGTTATACAAGTTGGAGGCAACTATATGCAATTCTGTTCAAATCAGACTTTTTCATGTGTTTTCAACCATCAGTACTCGAAGCTCTCGTAACGACTATGAGGCTGTGCAAGGTATAGCAGTAGTCAAAGAAATGTGCATGTCTCAACAAGAACCCTGCAGCTCCGGGTATATTTGCCCCAGTCTGCAGTACTCGCGGGCTTTCGGCTGTGTTTTTTTGCGCAGTTTCTGCAGCTCGCGGTAATCAGATCAGACGTTCACACGTTGGACATGCGTTTGCACAATGAAAATTTGCGAGAGCGCCCTTAAACTAATAATGTACCAGATTAAAGCCGAATATGTTGGGGGCACAGCATGTCTTGAAAACTCAAAGCTGCAACGCACTTTTCTTGGCGCATAATCGAAGAACCCTTGCCAAACTGTTCAATGTAACATAGAGTGATAAAATCGAAAAAAAGGCATATGTATTTGTTTGAAATTGAAACCATAATTAGATGAAGTAGTCTGAAGCGGGCCCTCAGAAAGTATTCTTTAATTGATCAAGCAAGCTCCAAGAAAAAGCCGGGTGTTCACGTTCCTCCCTCATTCAAAGTAGGCACGTCGCGAGGCTAAGCTGGTGATCTTTTTAATGTCAGGTGCATGAACCCGCCGTGGCAATGCTACATGTGTCATGGATTTGAATAAGCTCAAAAAGTATAAAGTATCCAAGTTTTATTTGTATCACCTACTTATTTTTTCTCCAGCCATCACATAATCTACAGCTACCTCATCAGAATGTTCTATGACCATCTAACCTCCACCGCCAAATATTCGTCCATAGCGGCCGCGTCTTATGAATTTGCAGCCTCCCAATTACCTCCAATTTTCGCGTCAAATAGTTCTAAGAGTGTTTATTCCTCGAGGGAATTTTTTAGGAGACTTTTGGATTCTCCATCATTTGTGGTGAAAAGAGACGGGTACGTTCTCTATAAGTATGAGTTGAGCCGGCCTGGAAACGTCATTTTCCTCGCAACTTTCCTTGTGATAGCCGGCTTCAACATTCTCATGGCTTTTCGATCTAAGCAGACATGGTACAATGTGAGTTTTTGTATCGGGTATGGCCTTGAGGTGATTGGCTACCTAGGGAGAGTTTTGGGATTCATCAACAATGAGAGCACCGGGTATTACATCATGCAAAGTTTCTGTTTGACAGTTGCGCCAGCATTCATCATGGCAGGGATTTACTTTCTTTTTGCACAAAACGTTGCAGTGCACGGTCGCCAGTATTCACTTTTGAAACCCATGTGGTACTCCTATTTCTTCATCACCATAGATGTGGTTTCAATTTTTGTGCAAGGCGGTGGCGGCGGCTTGGTTTCTGCAGGAGATGGAACCATGCAGAATTTGGGTAATATCATCATGTTCATTGGTATCTTGATTCAAATCATCGCGATCACGATTTTCCTCTTCTTCTGGTTCATCTTCCTTGGCCGCACGTTTTTCCATGACAGTGACTCTGTGCCCGAACACTGCTCGTACAGAAAGAAGTCTCTGCTTAACTACATCAAATTGCTCTTGAACGTGCCCCTGGCCAGAGCGTACAAATTCGAGTACTTGGATCGTTTTTACAACCCAAAGTGCCAAAGCATTCGGCTTAGGCACCTTTACTCATACTATCCCTTGGCGGTAAGCGTGGCGGTGGTTCTTATTTACATCCGTTGTTTGTTCAGGGTGGTGGAGTTGAAGATGGGTTTTGATGGATACCTCATGCAACATGAGGTTTATCTCTTTGTACTTGACTCATTGATGATAGCCATCACAGGTTTAGTTTTCATTCCCTTCCATCCAGTGTTTGTGTTTGGCAGGGACAATGTCTTGACAAAGAAGGATATAAAGAGTTGCGGTTACTCGGCACCTCAAGAATTCGTGTTTCAAGAAACCAGTGCTGACAGAGAAAAAGGGTTTACGCTTGCGGCGGAAAGACATGCTGAGGTCCTGTTGCGTACACTGCTCTGAGTGAGCGGGGGTTTTCGGTGTTGATTTCGTTTTTTTTTTCGGATTCGAAAGTTTTCCAAAAAACGTTGTTCTGTCGAGACGGATTCTCTGTTATGTTTGCTTTTGTCTTTCTTGACCACCGTCAATATACTATGGTCTGTACGCCACCGGGTTAGCACGGTACGGTATGACAATTGCTCGGCCTCTAGTTTGGTGAACTCAAGCATCTTTTGTTTCGAAAATGAGCTGGATTATCTTTTAGAGGAAAAAAACAAAGCAAAAGAAAAAAAAAAAGATCTATGAGCGGCAGGCTAAAACTTGGCTGCACACAAAGTGTGACCATTGACCGAGGTTGGGAGAGAGCGTGTTTGGCACACGAACAAGTTTCAGAAGCATGCTTTCCGACTTGCGGCAGAATCTTGCAAGAGTTCATAAATATAGCTCGAGATGCGCTAGGACACAAATTTCGAAGATTTGCTTCAGAATAAACAACCTCAGGATTGTCGCTTGACCAAGAATTTTAGCGCGCAACGGTTACTTCCATTTCTCAGTAATTATTAGAACACGTGTGAGTTCTTTTATAGTGTGTATTCAAGTATGTAATACTTCGGACTCAGCTTAGAGTTGTCACTAAATCCTTGGTGAACCAACATAATCGGGTGGAGAAAAGGTCTTTTCTCCCGCCGCTCCCCGGAGGCACCGCTGTCGTGCCGAAACCATTACAACTATATCACGTGACACTTGGACTACTTCTTGGCCTTTGTTCCCATGCGTTGACAGTAATGTCTAGGGTAATAAATCTTGGTCTGAATATCGGTAGAATTAAGATCATGTAAATTTGCTCGATCAGCCTCTTGCTTTTGAATTACAAGATATCATTATCATTTCGAAAGACAAATCAATGGCACTTGGCAAATTCCACACCGCTCACAACCGGTCCCTTTCCAGATGAGACAGTACAGGAAAACAGGAGAGCTGATTCCATGAAATAAACCCTTTCGGAAAAAAATATAAAATGTTTTTACGCATCTCACGAAGAATTAATCACAGTCGGTTTTCAGCGAAATCGTTGTGTTTCACCTTCTAGTAGGATTCTCATATGCATCAAACCTTTTTGCGTTAAGTTTTCTGGTGTTGCAAGAAGCGCTTCTGAAAAGAGAGGTTTTTTGCGAGTTTGCAGTCTCCATGACTAAAACAATCATGTTCAATTCCAAACACGGCTCAGAGATAACGATTTTCACGCTTGTTGTTGCTTTCAAACATAATAGGCTTGTTGTGCTGCTGTTCAAACGACACAATCTCTACACGTTGGCTGTGTCAGAAACCCAAGGTTTGGTTACAGTGAGATCGAGTGAGAAATACTTTCAGTATTTAGAAATTCGAGCAGCACAAGACCATGATAGACTTACCGAAACATATTAGCTCATCACGCGTGACCCACCATGAGTGAGTCAAGAATAGTCACCGGCTAATACTGAGAGACCTGTTGATAAGAATTATCTCTATTGAGCAGAATTTTCGTGTTATCCCCTTAGAAAGCACACTTTAGACGAGAATATCGATTTTTCGCGCTGTTCTCTCATTTTCATCAAGGTTATTCCTCAAATCAAGATTAACAAATCTACTGTACTTCCATTAAGCCTCGGCTACACTTTTCGCGCACCTGGAACAATGCCAGATACATAGACTGCATGGCGCCGCCACTCATCAATCAATGCTTAAAAATAGCGCAGTCACAAAAGTATTTTTTCCTCTTTTTCCCGATTCATCCGATCAAAAACTTGGAGCCGAAATCGTCTCCTTCGTTTTACACACAAACCCCTGTCCGGCTTTGCTACCGGCTTTAGACCTGTTTTTTCAGCACAAATGGAGACAAACGGAGACTAGAGAGCCGGCTTGGGCATGTGAATGGATGTTTATGTAGGTTTCTGATATGGGACCTTGTTAAGCTGTGTGGGTCAAAAATCTTGAGCCTCTAATACCACTTTCCAAGGTCAATCGACCAATATATCTTTAATTAGGTATGATCATGACATAATGTGATTACGGCTCAC
Organism: Metschnikowia pulcherrima; assembly: GCA_009746055.1. Taxonomy (NCBI): domain Eukaryota; kingdom Fungi; phylum Ascomycota; class Pichiomycetes; order Serinales; family Metschnikowiaceae; genus Metschnikowia; species Metschnikowia pulcherrima. The sequence goes on from VFXK01000001.1 coordinate 1,451,663, forward strand.
ATTACTCACAAGTGTGCTCCTGAACCTTTTGCTTCACCTACTTACCTATAAAATACCCGTTATCGAAAGTGAACGAAAATTCACAGCACTTTCAGATAATGCATGAAGAAATACTTGAATCTCGAATCTCCAATCTCAAAACAATAGTACTGCATATAACACTGCATATGCAAGATTGCATTACGTAAGCGGAGTTTTTTTTCTTGAGTCTACCAAGCCTGCTTCGCACACACTCATTGGCTGAGAAAAGCGCTTTGAGCGGAAATAGCAACATTCCAGGGTCCTATCATGGCTTACTGAAAACCCCACACAAAGAGAAATTTTAGGGTCTTAGAGATCTGACGGTGATGCTGTTCCAAAATGACTGACATGTAACAAACGGCTGCGCCTCGATCGTTAAATATTGTGCCGGAGATACTTACTGCTTTCGGCCGGCATAACGCACACAGTCATTTATAACCGACTCCAACAATAATAAAACAGCAAGCGCGGAACGCGGAACCTCATCGGCGGCCGCCGCGCATCGGCTCGGAGGTAGTTTACGAAGACCTACAGAAAGGTGGCAAACGCAGGTTATATACTTGGTTTCAGCCTCACTTCCGCAAACTATTCAGCCTTTTTTATTTTATTTGTAGCTACGTATACGTGCACGCACCCTTCTTATTCATGAGTCTTCTCTCACAATTGGCATGGACCCCAACCTCGGGGTATCCTACTACACATGCCGCCACGCTTAAGCTGGTGGCTACATCGTGTGCGCCGGCATTGCAAGCGTCGTTGAGCGGCGCCGTCGAAAGCATTCAAACCGCGACCGGGAACGGGGACTTGGTATCGCTTTCAAGAGCGATCCGTGGCGCCGAGGCGTCTCTTTCGATTATTAGCGCCCAGAACGTCTTGGCCACAGCCACCGAGTCTGCGGTAGAGGCACAGGCCACAGAGGTCATCTGGCAGTCGATGTATAACTTGCACGAGTTGGCGCAGGAGGAAAACATCTATGGATACTACTTGAACCGAGGCGGGAATATCTTCTTCTTGGTCATTTTCGCCTTGATTTGGCTCTTCAACGTGTTCATGTTGGTGAAGTCGCGGTATCACTGGTATAACATCACCTTCATCTGTGGGTTCACGCTAGAGTTTCTCGGCTTTTTGGGCCGCGTGTTGGCGTTCATTGACGACACTAACATCAACTACTTCTTGCTCCAGTACGTGCCGCTAACACTCGCGCCGGCGTTTATTATGGGTGGTGTGTATTTTCTATTTGCGCAGAATGTTGCCATCTACGGACGCCAGTACTCGGTACTCAGGCCCATGTGGTACTCTTACTTTTTCATTGCTTGTGATGTCGGCTCATTGATCGTACAAGGAATCGGCGGCGGCATGGCTTCGGTGGCCAATCAAGAACAAACGGACCCTGCGCCAGGCACATGGACAATGTTTGGCGGTATTGTATTCCAGGTGGTGGCCATGACAGTCTTCATAATATTCTGGCTCGAGTTCATTTCAAGGCTTTATTTCCACGACAGGAAACACATTACACTGGACTCGCCATTGACGCGCAGAACGCCCGTTTCGTATTTCAAGCTTTTGTTTCACACGCCCTCGGCGAGGGCATACAAGAAGGAGCATTTGGAGCCTTTTTACAACCCGAAATACGCATATTTCCGTGAGTACAAGTTGGTGCCCTACTACCCGGTCGCCGTCACCATTGCCGTCATTTTCATCTACATCCGGTGCGTCTACAGAGTGGTGGAATTGCAGCAGGGGTTTGATGGGTACCTCATCACACACGAAGTGTTTATCATGACGCTTGATGCGTCGATGATTGCCGTGGCCGGCCTTATCTTTGTGCCTTTCCACCCGGTGTTTGTGTTTGGACCAGAAAACGTCTTGAAGGTTTCAGATGTGAAACTGCGCGATGCACCTTCCAAAGACGAAGAGGAAGGGTTTGAGAAGCCAGAAAATTTGGACAGGTCCGACGATTCCCTTGAGCATACCATAGCTTGAATTTGAAGTTTCGGGGCCAAGTTGGCTGATTAGACTTTCCCAGTACTGTTACTGAATTAACTAGACTTATATATTCTCTCATTGTTCAAAAAACTTCTTTTCTCAAGTTGGCTAGCCAAGCACGGACTAGAGTTGGCGAAGTACTAGACACTGGAAAGGCTGCCAACAATGGTAGCTGCTGTGGCCTGTAAAGGCCTTGGTATTCCCACTCATGTGGATCAGAAAGCCAGACTGGCAACTTTGAAATCTGCATACTTAAACTATGGAAAAGCTTGCTACAGACTTCAACCGATAGGTGAAACCCGACACTGCTAAGTCGTGCTTCAAAACCTTGATGGGCTCGATCTCAGGAATAAGCCTGGACGGAAAAGATTATTACTAAAGTGGCCGAGTCGGCTCAGGGAAATCTCAATCGAGCCAAAATTAGAAAAAGAATCGATGAGAAAAAAAAAGATATCATTTATCCTGCCGGCGGCCGGGCTGATGCATGCAATGCACGGTGCTGTCGCGGTGATGGCTATCGGTGTTATGGCAATTTTGCACACCATCGTGAATAGGGAACTATACGTATTTGAAAATGATGATATTGAGGTCCGTACGGACGGAGACGTTTACACCAAGATGCGATAGTCTCGGCTGTATCACAACACGACTTCGAGCATGGTTGAATGGTAATCACAGGTAATCATGTACTTTCCGTGGGTGTAGAAGCGTGAACTGTGAGAATCATTGTCTTATCCCCTTTTGGAAAATAAGAGTTTGTTTGTTCGGTACATCTGAATAAGTACTGGTAGCCATGGTTATTATTGCCTTATCCTACATGAAATCGACTCGGGCACTACCACTGCTTCTGAATTCATCAGTTTATTCTATGTCGAGTGTCAGAATTACCAGCTGATAAATGTGTCACTTTGAAAATTACCAGCTATGTCCGCGCCCGCCATGTCATCATTCTCTTGCTTGAATGGCCTTGCTACAAATGAAGGCAAAAATATGCATTTATCAATCTATAAGGGTATCGTATCTAAGATCACATAATAGTCCACAAAGTGAGAATTGTACTCACACATCAATACATGATTCATGAAATTCTATACGTGTGGCCAGATCGGCTTTCTACCAAAACAGCCATCAATAGACATGTACTGTGTATTCCCTCGTTCCAGCCTTCGTGTGTGTCTCCTGCCAACTCCCAAAGTACTCGAGGGGCACAAATCGATGGGTGTAAACAATCACAACGAGTTTACAAAAAGGGGGCTTGCCAAATCTACGAATTCTAATCGGCCATCTCTCCTCGTAAAGCTATATACTCAAAAATCGTTTGAGTCCTTGTCTCAAGCACGATAACTGCCAAGGTGATATCTCTCCGAGTTGAGTGCACGTGACTCGATAAGCGAGAGACTCTCAATCAGCTTCTAACTTCTTCTCCTGATTAATTGTATCAAAAAAACATAGAAAAGAAAAACAACGCATTGCACTGTGAAATATTTATTAGTCTCTAGACTGCGATTGTTGGTAAAATTGTGCCACCTGTTTCTGGAAATCTTGATGCGAAACAAATTGCGGCTTTAGTTTTGTGGAGAGCGAGGTTAGCAATTTGAGCTCCCAATTCTTGATGAAATGTATCAAACTAAAAAAAGAAATGAATAACTATGGGAGAGCTAGGTAAGCAACTCTGGCTCCCAGTCCTCAATCAGATGTATCAAGCAAAAAACAAAAGAAATAAAAAAAATAAAAAAAAATAATATAATTCTGCCCACCAGATGTGATGTCTAGGCGCAATTGTCTTGGTGGTGTCTTGGTGTGGAGATTTTTTTTTTTTGCTCGGCCCACTTTCGGCTCCGCGGCGGTTTCCATCGCATGAAGAAAACGCCTTATATGCCAGACCTAGCCGTTCAGAACCTTCCATGGTTATAGTGAGGGCAGCATGAAAGCACATCAAGCATATTAAAATCTCAGTTAAAAAAACCGGAATGAACCAATCGGCATTGACAATAGCCAGGTCCAGCCACGAAATCCCATAATCGCCAAATCTCGTCAATATTTGACTGAATAGTCCATGTCTGTTTTCCTGGCGGAGGCGCCCATGAGCGAGCGCGGGCTCGCGATCTCATCGTTCATCGAACAATGGCATGGCTCACTGCGCGCGCAACAAGGCCAATATGGTGCAAAAAGTATCTGAAAGCCGTGCAAATATCCTAATTCCTTCACAATTCAGATAACAAGTGAATTTGAGACGCCGGAAAAGCACGCAGAGTATAATAGCATTTAAGCTAGCAACGAACAGCATAAGTATCACAGCATGGCACTGTCTGAGCAGAGCGCCAGTGAGAGCACGAAGCGCCGGGCGTCGTTTTTGGATTTCGGCGGGCCCAACTCGCTCAGCAATTTTGCATCCTCGCTCCAAAGAGCACAAATGTATTTAGAAACCTCTCTTCCTGATCCTGGCTTGGACAGCGTTTCACCTTGCACTCTGCGGGAACTGGCGCCCGACTTAGAACAAGGCCTCTTATGCCCTGACAACTCGGCAGCACAGACGGCAAATTACGGGTCTGCTAAAACAGGAAATGCTGTAAAAAACGATCTCAACAGCTTCCAGTTCCCGCAAGAAGACGTTTTGGCGGCACAGGCTATTTCTGATTCTGCCCCTGATTCTGCCCCTGATTCTGCCCCTCGATCGGGATCTTTATCAAGGTCCCATTCTGCGTCTCAGACGGCGTGGCGCCGGCGCGGAAGCAGTCTTCATACTAATCTAGGTCTGGGCCGTCTGACAGCCCCGCAAACTGTTTTCAATGCAGTCAATACATTGATGGGCATAGCCATGCTTTCGCTCCCATTCGGGCTCCGGCTATCCGGCTGGGTCTTGGGCGTGTCGACCCTCTTGGCATGTGCGTGGGTCACGGCGCAAACGGCCAAGATTTTGGGCTCGGTTTTGAAGAAACACAAGCACGTGCACTCTTATGCCGACATTGCGTATTTGTACGGTGGCAATCGTTTCCTTGCCTTTGCCACTGCCACATTCGTCGTGGACTTGCTTGGTGCGCTGTTGTCGCTCATACTCATTTTCAGCGACTCCTTCTCTACGCTCTTCCCCGAAGTTAACAGCATTTTTTTTAAGCTTGCAATCACAGGAATCACGATTTTTTTCTCGTTCTTGCCGCTATCGCTCGTGTCGCTAATCAGCGTGGTCGGCATCATATGCACAGTGGGCATTTTCGCCACCATCGTGGCATGCGGGCTCATGGCGCCTTCCCTGCCTGGGTCACTACTTCACCCAACACTGACGTCGCTTTGGCCGTCCTCGGGGCCGGATTTCTTGCTCAGTTTGGGCATTTTCATGGCCCCGTGGGGCGGGCATCCAGTCTTTCCTGAGTTGTACCGTGACATGCGCCATCCATCAAAGTATAACCGCAGCTGTAACGTCACGTTTCTGGCGACAATTGTGTTGGACCTCCTCATTGCCGCGGTGGGCTACCTTATGTTCGGGTCTGCCGCCGAAGACTCCGTGACGAAAAACATCATAGCCAAGGGCGATTACCCCGACTGGGTCCGCTCGCTCATTTGCCTATTTCTCGGCATTTTGCCCGTGTGCAAGTTGGCGTTGGTGACCCGCCCTGTCATATCCGTTTATGAAAGTCAGCTTTCAATCTCAAGCAAAACCACCACCATCACTTCAAGCAACAGCAACGTTCGCACCGCCTCCTTGAGTCAGATCGTGGCGCGTGTCGTGTTCATGGCATTTTTGTTTGCCTTGTCCATTGCGTTCACATCGTTTGGTAAGGTTGTGGCATTCCTCGGAAGTGCCATTTGCTTCACAATATGCGTCACGTTGCCGCTACTTTTCCACTTAAAGCTCAATGCCAACGAGCTTACGTCTTTCCTGGCAGGAGTGACAAGGTTAGGTGTTGCTGTGGGTGTGATGGGTGCGGTTCTAGGCACATATGGGTCGGTGGTGTCAAGTGCGTGATGTGCCATTTTCACTCGCTTATCGTTCAATTCTCACATATATATTACACATGTTCAGATAGCCGCGCTCTCCTTCAAGCACACGTCATTTATAATCTCCATACGTCAAAAGTTTTCAGTTCTCAAGCCAGTGTACTACTTCTTGGAGGGTTTTGTGTCTGCCCTCCTGGGGTCTCTGACATCCAACGGTATGTTGCCGCTCATTGTGGCCGCATACAAATAGTTTTCTTGCTGAGACTTGGCCAAGTACTCGGCCATGACTTGTGATCCAGAATTGTATGTTCCAGGGACACCGAATGAGTGGTTGGGCAAAATCGGAAAGGTCTGCACTCCCCCGCTATACGTTCTGGGGTGCTGCAATGGCGGCAATTGCGGGCGATAGAAAGAATGCTGCGAAGAGATAGATCCCCGCGGACCAAAATGATCCAAATTGTGGCTGTGTGAAAGGTTGCCGACAGAATCCGTACTCGTATTGTATGCAGCGTGAATCAAGTCAGAAAGTTCGAGGTCATGATGATATATCTTCTCAGCCTTGCGTCTCGGCCTTCTGGGTGCCTCAGAGAACGAATTGTCCACTGCTCCCGAGTTGATAATGATGGATATATCATCGTCATCATCAGCCTCTGAAATGCTGCCCACGTGCGTACCTTCGGTCTCATCTTGACCGGTTTTATCTTCGAGCACCGCGCTTTGCTCGTTGGCGGCCCTTTCAACTGTCCCTTCGATGACACTTTCAAGGCGACTCTCCTGTACCATTGTGCTCTCTGCGAAATTCTCTGACGAAACCGAACTTTTAGGTGCAGGGTTTGCACTTATGCCAAACACATATGCCGCCTCCTCATTGACTGGATCGATACGATCGGGTAGAATAGAGTTGGAGCCTGCATCTTCAACGGTAGAAGTTTCCCCCAAGACATCGCTAGCGGGTTTCCGTTTCACGTAGCTGAACTTGAGCGGGTTACCGCACCTATCCTTGCCATAGCTAATCTTGAAGTACCGATATTTTTCATAGAATTGACCGTCATCACCCACTATACTGTTGATTCTCTCCTCATCCTTAGTTTCAAAGCAATCCACCACCTGGATCGCGTCAGCGATGTTGAGGAAATTCATAAAGCCACACTCCTTGCGATGGAAGTAATTGATTTGCTCCATCGGGCCAAACTTCGAAAAATCGCGGCGCAATGTGGCCTCATCAGGGATCTTCAAGAGTGACGAGGGCTGCCTGCTCATACGGAAGCCTATGTACACGTTTCTTGAAGCACCGGACTGCACCGCGTAGGAAATTTCGCGAGGCAAAGGCCCGGAGTGAGTCTTACCCCAGTTGACACTGATTTCGCTGTCGCGAATGACAAGCTGATGCAAGACCTGATGACTCAAGAAAAACTTGAGCGCAACTGCGGGATCCACAAACGTGACGAAGCACACGCGTCGTGACTGATAATGTTTGAACGACTCGACTAAGCCGCCTGCACGCACATTATTGGCAATTTCTTCTACGGTCGTTCGCTGGTGGAGACCGCCCAAGTAGATCGTACGGTTGCCTGAGCTGAGTGACTCCGGATGGTGCATGTACTGAGGGATTGACACAAAAGAAGCGTTAGCACTGGCTGGATGCGCATGTGAGTACAAGACTTGCTGTGGATGAGCACCTGCTTCGGAAGCAAACCCTGAGTATACCGAACCAAAGCTGTGTTCGGCAAAATAGTCGCTGGGCGCGATGCTGGGCGATGCAGGGATCGAGGCGTCGGAGCCGAGCGGGAGCGCGCCAGGCTCAGCAAAGGATGGGTGCCGGAACGCAGCCTTCAGATCCATGACCTCCTGCGACTGTTCCAGAGTGGCACGCGTACCGTCAAGCGCCTGTTCTGTTTCTTGCCCCGCGAACTTTGGCTCGAGATCCATGGCCTTGAGATTGAGCCGAACTTCGGACGCGTGCAGGCTCTCCTGAGAAATGCTTTGGCTGGGAGAGCGATTTCCACTCAAAACAGCAGGTGTTTTATGTTCACGAGAAACAGGCAGCTGAGGCCCCAGCAGCACAGTATTCAGTCCTGGTTTCGGGAGCGGCGGCCTCGTGTGCGCGGGGCCCAGCCGATCACATCTGTCGCGCTGAAATGTCACACATAGACAGGAGAGTTGAACCAAGTCGTCGCGGTCGTCATCGGGCGGTAAGCTTCCTGGGGCTCCACTAGTCACTCTTTGCGAATAATGCTCGTAAAGCGCAATGGCGCCATCTATCAGCGTGAAGTGGACGCCACATTCCAACTCCAGTGCTGCCTCATCCTCGACCAAGCGGAACTCCTCCACCGCTCCAAATTTTGAGCAGCGCGTGCGAAACGCTTTCTCCATGAGCGGCACGAGGTCCAGGTCCATTATGCGGAACGTGATTGCGACCGCGCGCGTCGCGCCGCACTCCATTATGTAATTGAGCGTTTTCACCTTGAGCACGTCCGTGGCCTTCGCGCCAGGATTTACAGCCACTTCAAGCTGCGCACCCAACTTATCCCTCAAATTTCGGAGATTTTGTGGGTTGCGCGCGTACTTGATATAGAACAGGTGCGATATATGTGTATTCACAAACGCAATCAGGCAAACGCGGTCTGGTTCCGCCAGAAGCTCCACGCTTTCTATTGGTCCATGGTCGATTTCGTCTAGGATCTGCCGCACTGTGAGCTCTTGCGAAACACCCGTCAAAAATATCGTGCGCGGGAAATTGAGGTGTTCGAGCGAACTCGGCAGCGGCTGTGTTTTTGCAGCATATGTGTTGTGCAAAAGCATGGGCAGCGAATGCGCCCGGGGAAATGCGGGTTGAGTGGCCAGAAGGGGCGCGTACGGCAGTGATGGCTGCGGCGGTATGAAGGGCAGCTGCGCCAAAAAAGTCGGGTGGTTGATGTATGGCGATGGCGTCGAGAGTAAATTCGCCGGAAGCATCAGTTGTGAGTACAGGAAATCCATGGGTGTCATGGGCACCTGCTGCGGGCCCTGGGCCAACATGTGGTTATGGAGCTGTTCTTGGTACTGTAGCACCTGCTTGCGAAAACTGGGCGCCTGGTACATGGCGTGTGAAGGACAGGGTGGGTGATATTAGGTGGGATATTCTCTTGGGGGTACTATGTGGAAACACCTTTTTGGCAAGTGAGTGTCAATCTTTGTAAAACGCTGAAAACTGGCGTTTTACGGATATCTGAAAAGGTCGAGAGCGAGTAAGTGGCTCGATAAATCTTTGGTGGCGGCGCGTGCTTGACCCTATTTTTTGGTCTGATATTGTTGCAGGGTACCTTTCAACCGCCCTATATTCTGAGTCCGTGATGTAGCGAGTGTAAGGAGCAAATTTTTGGCGATAGCGAGAGATGTGTCACGTCAAGGCGGGCTTTCGGCAGACGGAAGAAAAGATTTACGATTTTGGTTGAAATCTGAAAGGCGTGGGTGTCTCGGCTTGGGGACAGTGGAGTTGCGCGCTTGCCCGACATATGCGCGCGGTGCTGCGCACGCGTGCAGGCGCGACTGGAAAACCCGACAGCAAAAAGAGACGCAAAAAAAAAAAAAAAATCTGTATACGGGAAAAAGGACTGGTATCCGTGTTACATGTCCGTTGCGCAAATTTCAACCAGTCCTATATTTTTTTGTTTTTGGTGCGGTTGGATGGTGACTTATGGAATTGCGAAAAAGAAAAAGAAGCTTTCGAGTGAGCAAAATAGTTTATTTTCCCCTCTGAGAGTTTGTTCGCTGGCTGTTTCAAGTTGCTATTTCCATTGGGCTCTGACATAAATGTGGCTGCCGTAACCGGGCTGGCAGCTGAAAAGGCTGGACCTGCCAAAACAAAACGCGGGCTGCAAGAAAAATGTGCAAGGGCGCAACACTACAACCTATTCGAGATACTTATCTAGCGTCAGCCAATGATTTCGTGAACAGGAATGAACAATGTCGGTTGCCCTGAAAGAACCTTCACATCAAGCAAAAACGCATTTTTTTTTTCACCACACTTCATATCTTGTGTCATTTTCACGCGATGCATTTTTTGTCGAGACTGCGAGAGGCATGACTAGGCACTTATCAAATGCGTGCTAATGAAGACTTTACTGTGCGTGAATAGTTGACTTTGACAGTATCCTAGAGGATTGTATTTTGGAATCTCCCCTAAGTGCCCGTACCGGTTTACATTGGACGCATAAAAACTGATTTTGAAAAGCGTTCGATGCACCGGTGTGCATAAAAGGCTCATATCAAATACGCGCGGATGCTGAAAATGATAATGTGCAGAGCCGCAGATTGGGGGATAATATGCAGTACGGCTCGCATAAGAGAAGAGCCTGTGTAGACAATATGGGGAAGTCTTGGCACCCGCAATAAGGAATGGCGCTAAGGGGCTTGAGCGCACAAAGCTGCCTTGGTTGTCACAATCAATCGCGAGTGCGTTCTTAAAAAGAAGAGAATTCAGTTTCGGTTCCCAAGGTGCGAGCGAATTTCGCGAAATTCGGCTTAGTCACTGGAATTCTGATTCATAGCGGCCGCGCTGAACCGTTTCGCCCCAGCAATTGGATGGTGATACACTAAACTAGAGGATTTCCACCACTTTATGGTAATTGTAAATGTAAACACTAACAAAGAGGTCTCTTTTGATTAGTCTTTAGATTCAAAGGACAATGTCGCTATTTTTAGATTGTCCAATTATGTTTCTGCACTTGCGGAAGTTTCAACTCTCTGCATTGTCACAAAGCCTCCTCATGCATTCTGCGACACATAGGACGCACTTCGAATTATGGAACGTTCAATTTTTCTTTTCATCAATGGCTCCAAGTTTCTGTGCTTTGGAGCGACTTAGGATAATTTTCGAAAGTTCGAGATTGAAATCAACGATCAAGAAATTGGGGTCAATGATAAAAGTGACTCTTTCTGGCATTTTGTTTGTTGAACAAAAAATCTCTTGGCACTGTGAGGCTGCCTCGTAAATTTTTCGGCATTGTTGAAGCGAGCCAAACCGGGAATGTGAAACATGGCTCTCACACGGCTCTCACACTGCTCACTGAAGGTTGGTTATTTGAATAGAGATGTAAATGAATCCGCTTATAGAGGGAAGCTCTTGAATGATGCGATCACAACAAGATTTGATCTTGGCTTTATTGTACTGTTTCTATCAAAAATTTGATCAATCCTGGAAAACACCGACATCTCGAAGCTGCTCAAAGGGGCTTGCGTTATTTGAAAGACACAGCTAGACATGGAATCAAGTATAGACATGAGCCCTTTGAGAGTATTTTGTCTTTTTGTGAAAAGCTGGCTGCAATCTCGCGATGGCAAAGCGTGCTCTTCGTCACTTCAGAGGGCCTAGTCGTATGGACGTTGCAGTAACAAGAGGTGTATAAGGCTGTCCGACTTACTTCTGTCATGCCAACTGTATCTCAAAGCAGATATAGTGTTGAGCGACTTTTGAGGTTACCTGCCATGTTCGAATGTTCTCGTTCCATTTGCCCGATATTCAGGTCACAGAGTATGGTTGCTTTGTTGACGGTGAGCAGAAATGCTTGTTTTGCATCATGCAATATCGAAGACTCTCTGGCTGTCAAATACTGTGAAAAAGTTTGGAAACCCTCTTTGGCGAACAAAATGTCGGTAATTGACGCTACGAAATAAGTATGAGTCGAGGCAACGGTTGTATTCGGGAAGGCTTCATTCGGGTTATGAAAAATCGTCAGACGATACTGCTGATACGTTTACCCGGGTGATTCCATACCGTTCTTGTTGTCGGTCCTGGAAGAAGACAAATATGAGAGATTTACCTCAATGAAGAAGTTTCACGAAAAGGGTTCTGAATGGGTTTGACTGCCTTAGAAATACTGCACATGTCTATGGCGAGAGAGACTCAGCCAAGAGCTGTCTACTCTTATGGTTTGACCAGGCTTCAAGAAATAGTTTGATATCGTCCTAAAGAATCCTTATTGATAGCATGCAACATGTTACCCGCCTTCAGCTGATGAGGCAGTCTCACATGCTCAACGAACAATGAAGTAACAGGGAATACTCGGGTTTAGTCACCGGAATACTCACGTGAGAAGCCGACATTAGAAAAGAGCTGAGACTCCCTCACTGATCACCCAGCTGACTAACGAGTGGAATATATGCTGGTTTTTAGGCACTAGTGTAAAGGCCTATTTACGTCCGGACACGACCCGCCGCGCCAGCGCTCTCGGCGTGGGAAGACTTTCAACAAGGGAAGAAATGAAAAGATTTCTTTCCCCACTTTAAGCTTCAGATAGGCTATATGAAATAGCCACGTGGACGTAGTCCTGGGGTGTTTTGGGCCGGTCCACATTGAAAACTCGGTGCTGCTATAATGTAAATACCTGTGTGCGGCACATTCGACACGGTGTTGCATAATATCCAACAATATATGAGTTACGAATTTCGCAACCAATCTTGGATGAATGGCCAACTTGCCTTTGTGACACCAACTTGGTTTTGTGATACCACCCCGCGATTTGTAAATCACCCCTTTATGTTGCGAATTCTAAGGTGGACACGTCAGATTATCGTACCTTGATTTGCGGTCAATGCTCATATAGGTGCAGTATGCCTTACGGTCTCATAACATGTTTGTCGTTAACTAGTTCAAAGAAAAGAATCTATCACGTGAGCTTGAGGTAATGTGTGATCACGAAGGTAAGCTGAAGACTTTGTATAGTCCTGATCGATTCGAGGGGACCATGCATGTATGGAAAATTGCGCAGTTCATCAAATAATATCATGAACATGGCGCGTACAACTACCCCCCGATAAGTCTGCATCTCAGGCTGTGCCTGATGGAGTGCCTCGACTGGCCCCAGGAGACCTGATCGAAAGGGATCACGGTATTTTTCTGACTGATATAGCAGATATTCATTTAGATGCCCCATAATCCGATCAAGTAAGCTCGGATTCTAGTAGCATGGGAAGCTCATTGAGTTTCACCAACATGCTCGTTTTCAATGCGCGAAAGGACACTGCAACAGGAAAATCTGAAAATGACCATCCCGGCCTGGATATCTCCGGTGGTTTTGATTCGTGGCCGATGTAAGTACTCCCGAAGCTGACTTTACAGAAAGGATCTAATTGCCGGTAATGTCGAACAAGAGTGGATTTCTTCCGTACACAAGATAAATGCAGATACAAGCCATGAGGCAACACTTCTGAACGCAAGCGGCTCGACTGAATAGGTCGATGGTGGTCATGGTCAGAACATCATTCTGGCTTTCGGATTTTTTAACGGCGTCTCAAACGGGCCTGACTCACGAGTCTCCGTGAAACTGATGCTTAGGATGACAAGTTTACTATCCTATCTTATCACCTAGAATAACGTTGCTGACCTATAGAACTAGTGAGGTTGGAATGTACCAAATTCAAAACATAAGTTAAATAACAGACATTGATTTGGAGGCTATTATTTCATATATGCACAATCTTAGTCGGGGTTACCGCTCAAGATTGAAGGATAAATGTTTAGCCAAAAAGACATCACCACCACAAAAAAACTGCCAACCCCGTTTGCCGGATTTCAACAAGAGGTTCCAAATGCTTTTGTGTTATCAAGCCACTCAAAGGCAGAATCGCCGTCTCTGGCGATGATTGAAGTGCGAACGAAAACTCCATCAGAGCAAGCGCCCTCTTCATCGACTGATATACCTGAAAATCGTCTCAAAAAAGCTGGACCAGTAATTTTCTCGCTACTGTCGATCTGCTTGATCAAAGTTTTGCCTTTTTTGGCTTGCTAAACTTCCAATCTCTGTACTTGCACTCTCTCAAGGGTTAAAATTCGTTTAAAATGCTACATCTTGCACCCATGGCTCAAAACTGCCTCATCCACAATTTACGGATCTAACGGTGAGAGCACTAGCCAATCGTTTCTCATCTTTTCGCATTTGAAGACGTTTTTGCCGATCATGCACCTACTGGGCATGGCCAAGAAAGCTAAGAGAGATGTAGGGGACGAGAAAGTCTATGTTTAGCTTGGATTAACTGAGCACTAAAGTGGAGAACCAAGTACAATTCACTGGAGAATGTCACAAACGATTACTTGGCGCGGTTTGCAGCTCAGATCAAAAGAAAGCGAAACATTCGTATTGAACTGCCCTCCAATGCAGAGCTAAAAATGCTTTCTTCAGGACTGACTAGTGCTGGAAAATGATCAAGTGATGCATGCTCATGGATGCAAGTTCGTTTCATTTGCGAATTTTTGAAGCTTCGCTAGTATTATCCTGAGATTATCTAGCCCCTTGTAGGGTCCGTAATGTGAGCACACATCATCCAGATTTAATAACTTGGTCTTACAGCGTTACTACGTGGGTCAAATTGGTCAAGAAAGCTTAGTTTTGAAACCTTGTGATGTCAACAAGGCCCTGTTTCTTTTAATCTGTCATAGAGCGATTACCCCTTCCATTCACTGCGTGGAGGGTTTTTGGAGGGACAATCCTGTTCTTTTGGTGACTTAGAAATAATCTATACTTTTGGTTGGGTGGTACTGGGCGGTCAAAGCGTTGGAACTAAGCAACAAGTCGAAAACCTTAGATTAATCTAAAAGATTCGAACACTGACCTAGTCCAAACAACACCCAAAACCCAAAATCTCAAAAAGGGATGTCAAGTTTGTTTTTTGTTTACATTCAAATCTCGCTTCAGCCGCGGCCTGGATCAGGAGTGCATGTGCACATTGCGGGTTCTGTCGAATTCCTTACCCTTAGAGAGCGCACTCACCATAAGCAAATGGACAAGGGCATGCAAAAAGACCAACACATGTCAATTTTGGCAAAATGAATTGGTAATTCCAACGATGCTAGAATTCCAAAACACTGCAAGCTTTAAAATCTTCCACCAACCCAACGCTTCGCCCCTTTCAGTCATTGTTTGGACATGTCCGTTCTGGGCCAAGATCGTCGCCGGCGAGGGCTGCCTGCAGGTCATCGCACGAATGCCTGGCACGCACGCTCGCACGGGAGGAAAAAATGTTTGGCGCTTGCTGTTTTTCCTGATCCGATCCAGCTTTTGAAGTAAACAACTACATTTTTTGGAAAATGGCTGCGGAAGTTCCTACGTTCAAATTGGTGCTTGTCGGTGACGGCGGTACCGGAAAGACCACCTTTGTCAAGAGACACTTGACCGGTGAGTTTGAGAAGAAATACATTGCCACCTTGGGTGTTGAGGTGCACCCCTTGGGTTTCCACACCAACTTCGGTGAGTTGAAGTTCGATGTGTGGGACACGGCCGGCCAGGAGAAGTTCGGCGGTTTGAGAGACGGTTACTACATCAACGGCCAGTGTGGTATCATCATGTTTGATGTCACCTCGAGAATCACCTACAAGAACGTGCCCAACTGGCACAGAGACTTGGTGAGAGTGTGCGAGAACATCCCCATTGTGTTGTGCGGCAACAAGGTTGACGTCAAGGAGCGTAAGGTCAAGGCCCGTACCATCACGTTCCACAGAAAGAAGAACTTGCAGTACTACGACATCTCGGCCAAGTCCAACTACAACTTCGAGAAGCCTTTCCTCTGGTTGGCCAGAAAGCTTGTCGGCAACCCTCAATTGGAGTTCGTCGCCACCCCAGCCTTGGCTCCTCCTGAGGTCCAGGTTGACAGCGCCATGATGCAAAAATACCAGCAGGAGATGGACCAGGCCAGTGCGTTGCCTTTGCCCGATGAGGACGACGACGACTTGTAAGCGCGCAGCAGTCCCGCTGCCTCGTGAGCGAGCACTGAAAAGGGCTTTTTTGTCCATGCATGGCTCGTGTCTATATACAATACACTAGCCGACTTATTGAACAATGTAGATCTGAGATTCAGGTATATATTCGAGTAAGCTTGTTGATTGGCAGTGATTGAGGCTTGACCGCGATGAATTTTAGGTGATACGGATGAAATTCTTGGCCGTGAACTAAACCTGTCAAAAGCGAAAGCAAGTACCATTTCCATTGAGCCTAACGTAAATAATATGTCATAAACGAAAGAAAACCAGAATTTGGTTGAAGTGACTTTCCTATTGAAATGCTGAAATCATGCATAAAGCGTGTTCTATACATCGGATGGTTTTGTTTAGCAATAAGGAAGATGGAACAGTTATCGGAAACTCATGATTCATCAAATCTCACCACATTTACCATGATAGACTCGGTGATGGTAGACAAACTAGAACGTATTAAACTGCAACAGCCTGAAATCACGAAATAATCTAGACCTATAACCACCACTGCTGAAACGATAATCAACTGTTTATCATGAAGACCATCATGCCTCAATGATCAGCAAGAAATAAGTGAGCCACAGCTAACCAAGAGGTGTGGCCGCCATGACATGCACGAAAGCTTGACGAAATACTAACATATTCTATGAAATTTTTGACCGTTCGCTTTATTCTCTCAGTTCTTTTTTCGATTCATTTCTCATTATACTATAGAGTGCCCATCAATATCTACACGTTATTAGGCGTATCACCAGAACCCGGTCTCCTGCCTTGCGATGTTAACAGAAATCAGGTGAGTATATTCATCAGTGAGCCGAAGCACGGAAGGAGGAGGCGGCGGCAATTTCAGTAACGTTGGCGGCGGCGGAAGGCAAACCTCCTCGGCAGCGTCTGTGGCTCTTTTCACCGTTGATTTTTCTCGCTCCCGGACAACTTCCCTGGCAAATTTTTCGGGCGAGGGTTCCTGGCTTGTTAAGTATGCGAGATCAATGTTATATTTACTTTCGTTAGCGTCCCAAATCCCTAGCTGTTTAGCTTTTTCCTCGTAATACAGACAATATAGCTTGATGTGGTTCCGGCCGGATAAATGCAGTTTCCGCACGGACATCTTGTCGTGCGTAAGGTACAGCTTGCAATAATCACAGTAGTATTTTGGCATGATCGATCACGTGTATAAGATAATAGCTTCAGGCGGTTTGTGGAAACAAATTGGCGCAGAGATGAGCTGAGATTTGGTATGACTAAATATTCCACAAGTACTGTTTGCATCAAGTTCATGGTGCGCACTGGAACTATGGGTGAAGATCCTGTGGGAGAGAGAGATCCACTTCAAACCGAAATATTTCGATGATTGATTAAATTCAATTTGCTATCATCCAGTCTCAAATACAAATACGCTGTAAAAGCTTTGCTTCTGCCGTCTCATCATGATTGCATCTTCTCGTCCTTCCGTATGACCTGATACCGGTCTTTCTTGGATGTTCGAGGCCTGATCATTAGATCAGAGCAAAGATTGAGAATACAACATATCTGAAAAATCTGATGCGCAAAAAATGTTGATGACATAGAAATTAATATAGATTTCCCAATTTATGAGCAAAATCAGCATTTACGGCAGAAACATGGCTATTAAACACTTTGACTTCGGATCTAGTCACGTGACGCTCTTTTTTTGCCAAAGGCTGACTTTTGAGTCTTGACTTGAATACTCACTCGCTCGACCAATGAAATGCCCGCGCGGCCCGCCTCTCACATTAGTTCTTGTGTTTCGCACGTCCCCGAGTCTCGGTGAAGATTCAAGCGGTTCCATCTGATATCCAGTAGGTCATAACATTGAGCACACAAACACATATTTAACCATGTTCAAGCAGTCTATTGTATGTATCAGTCACGTGTGTTCCCGAAATACCCACTCTTGATTGCCATGGAATGCCAATATCACGCTGGGAACGAGTGTTTCATAGGCGCTCACTAGTATTTAACTATGTGGCCGAGTTACATGCCACAAAATGCACAGAAAAGGCAAGTCATGGATTTTGTTGGGCTATTTACTCTTACGCTGAGTCAGGAGCGTATTCGGTGGGTCTCAAAATCGCCGCATAGAGGGCACGTGGAAGTGCTGGAGGCTTGTCAAAATGATCGCTTTCGTCGACAAAAGAGCCGGGACAAATTCATTATAATCACCCCTCAGTTTGGTCTTTCCACATATCTTTTTTGATCGGTCTGCTTTTCCTTGTATTCTGCATGCTGGCCTGAAAAATCAGTCTTGAAAATGCCGCTACAAGCACCTATTGGTATTCTCAAACCCACAACCCTCTGTACCTCCCCATGACCTTCACGAAAGTCCTCGAAAAAACCCAAATCTCGGCCCGAAGATTTACCAGCATCTTAGCCCAGCTTTTCCCCTCGCAATACTAACCACCCAGCGTGCGCTTTCCGCCAGAAGATTCTTCTCTGCTACACCACAGAGAAGCAACTTGATCTCCGAGTTGTACGTGTCGCAAATCAAGCAGTTCAAGCCTACGCAGACCTCATCCGATGTTTCCGAGGCTGTCAAGAAGTTCCAGTTACCCGCCAAGCCCTCGATCCCCTCGGAGGAGGTCACCGCCGACGCCGTGTCCTCGTATGAGTCTGCTGCCGTTGAGACCGCCTCGCTGCCTTCATCTGCGTCCGAGCCAGCCGCCGAGGAGGACTGGTTTGTGTTCGAGGAGGCCGAGGCCGAGCACCACTAGATTTTGTGAGTGAAATTAAAGAAGCTCTTGCCGCATTTGGCTGCTTCTTTGCATAGAAAAAACGGCCCGTTATTCTTTCACGAAATGGGTAGACAAGACGTTGCCCACAGAAAAAAACAGGCCGCTTGAAACATAAACAAACGGAAATTTATACCTATTCTGGAGAACTTGTTTCTTCTCTGCCAGTAAGATCGAGCGATTGTAGACTGTGTGTCTTTATTATTGGCCCCATACATGACCAAACTTGATGTAGATGGAGTAAGCTGACACACAAAAAATAGGCTTGTTTTTGGGTGGGATTTTACGATACATTTCTTATTGACCAAGAGAAGCTTACGCCAATCTTGCAGCCTGTCTTAAGTGTACCATTTGCCGAGAAGGATGATTACGCTGATTGTAGATTTATAGGCCTCAGACAGCTTTTCATGGTGACAATCAAGTATGAATGATCCTGGTTGGTAGTTGTACTAGAGTCGGAGACGAGGATCTTAGGACTTGAGACTTTATAACAATTGCGGTGATTGAAAAAGTAGAATACATGCTTTGGGGAGAGACCGCTAAGCTACATTCTCACTGATGGTAAGAAGATGACCTCTCAACCATCATTAAGGGTTTTGCCAACACTTTATATAAGCAGCTGATGAAGATTATAAGATTTGGACAAGCACTTAAAAGATTTCGAGAGAATTGCCAGAAAGATCGCAATTTTTTCGGAAAAATCCACCAAACATTTCAGATTAATGAGAATGTTATTCCATAATCAGGGACCAGACCAAGAAAAGACCCATTTCAGCAGCCCTAATTATGAAAGATCCTTTCAAGTGGTAACATGATAACGATGTCGCCTCAAATATTCATATTTTCCGAAATTGTAACAGGAAATCAGAGCTTTTGGTGAATCAAAGAAAAAGAAAATAGAGAAAATTTAAGTACATCTGGATTCCTCAAAGCATCATTATTTGACTTCACATCATCCCCATGAGCATATACATCACCACCAGTGCGCGGACGCGTCTCGATGTTAGTCTTCGCGTCAGCACTAACTAATACCCATAAAGAACGGCAACTAATTTAAGGCTAGGTAAACAAGTTTGCAAAGAAGCAAATCTTTTTCATTTAAACGGTTTTTGATTTCTCATAATCACCGGACTGCTAACCAAAATAAAAAAAAAGCGGACCAATTGAGGAATATCCACAGGCGCAAGCATCCAATACTACTAATTCCATATCCAACATGCCCGCTTATCTCAATGTGGAGACGATCAAAAACGCCGCCGAGCTCGTCAATGCCACTCTAAGAACCAAGGGCCATACACAGGAAGATCTATGTTTTGTCACAGTCGACTGGGAATCGTTAATCGCCGACCAACCGGAAAAAGAGGCCCTAGAACGGCTCACAGTACAGGAGAAGATCTATAATAACGATAAGAACATGGTAAATGCTTTTTATTCATTGCTCCAGGATCTAGATCGGCACAACCGGCAGCACGAGGCGGCAAATCATGTGATGGCGGCAAAAGATGCGCAAATCGCAAAGCTAGAGCGCAGACTAGCCTCGGCAGAGCTGGAGGCTGCTGGGAAGGAGAGAAAACTCGCCCGTTTGGTGAATATAGACTCGCCAGCGTTGAGTACACAGATAGAACACTTAGAAAAGAAAAACAGGGCGCAGGTGCGGGAGGTGACGCGGTTGAAAAACGTGAATCTGGAGCTCCAAAATAAGTACGAGGTGGAAAAACGGCGCATGGCACATGAGATATCGGAATTGAAAAGCTTGATTTTGCATTCGCGTGGTCTATCAACAACGATTTCATACGGGCGGCCGCTTAACATGGGCAAACTGCAGAATCGGCCTCGGTCTAAAGAGCCGGAAGTGAACCCGCAAATTGTGCACTACAATAATCCATCTGTCAACAATGTCGAGCCGCAAATACTTACTCCTGGCGCCAGCGAGAGCTCGGAAATAGTCAAGCGCGAATACGAGGGCATTGCCACGCAATTGCTGGAGCTTATTGAGCGGCTCATGAATGAAAATTGCAAATTTGCGCGGCTCACGCACGAAATCACGCGATACGTGGAACAAATGGACGCCAGCATCACGCCAGAGAAAGTCAGGGAGGAAAACGGACCCCGCTTGATAAACCCGGTGCATGCGATCAACACGGAATCCATTTCCGCCAATTCAAATGCGGATGTGGTGCCGTTTGAAGTCACGTCCACCCCGCTTCTCAAAAGCCTATACCGGCATTACGAGGCCATCTCCACGTTGGTCGATATGGCTGTGGCGAACACATGGGAGAACGAGGCTTTAGGAGAGCGGCGAAAACGCGACAAAATGCATTTGTTACAGGACGAAAACAGACTGTTATCAAGTAGCTTGCAAGAAGCGTTGAAGGCGCTCGAGGAGTGGCGAAAACTCAGGAAAACGACGGAGTAGACAGGGACAAAGGTTCGAGGTTTGAAAAGATTTCGGCGCTTAATTCTTTGAGGGATTTTTTCTGGATGTTCAGGCCGGATTAATGCGCATGTTTTGTGTGATTCAGAACATCGTTATCTGATCAGTTAGACTGGCTTTTCCGTGCTCGTTGCTTGGTGTGAGCATAATTAGAGCTTTTATCATTTTTTTCACATTGTTGAGTTGTGTGATGATTAACTTCAACAATTCGATTGTGTCAAAAATTGCGAAGGTTTATCCCGCCGTCAAGTGATGCGTCCAAAATGATGAGTTATTGTGAAAGCTCTAGTGGTTGAAAAGAGTCACGAGACTTGTGCCCAAAAATCATCAACAGAATAAATTTTGTTTCGAAGAACGAGAAAACGTTTACACAAATAACAATGAGCTTGTTTAAGATCGGTAGGAAGCTTGCTTGACCCCATTACAGCATGAACATTTTGTGTTTTTATGGTGTTTTAATTTGGCACATTATCACGTGGAATCAGGCATGGAACGAGAGGATGAACACCACGTCAAAGTTATCATGCCTGGAATAAGATCGGAGTCATAGAGGGACTGGCATAGCAAGCATAGCTTGCAACCAAACTCATGATTTTCAGAATCACCAAAACCTCTCATAATCTCGAAAGGTCCACCGAGCCACCGCGAGGAACACCCGATTCTAGTACCATTTCGTCATCTAGAGTATACACTTCCTGCAAATCCGAGTCATCCTGCTGTTTCTTGTGCTTTTCAGCAGCCTTTTTTGCCCGGTTTCGCTTGGTAACGCGCTTTTTCTCGGCTAGCACACCGAGCCTACATGTTTCCGGGTTCTGCATCTGCTCCAATCTCAAGGCCAAGATCTCCCGTGCTTTTGCCCGGTTTTTCTCTTGGCTGCGCAGATCCTGCGAGTTCACAACAATACCCGTGGGCTTGTGAGTGATCTGTACCTTAATATTAGATTTATTGATCTTCTGACCGCCTGGCCCACCACCTTTGATGAACTTTTCCTCGATTTCGTCCTCTTTTATGAGCCACAAAGGTCGCGGCGGCATTGCCTTTTGCTTTTGTTTCTTTTTTGGCGCCGGAACCGCCGTGCTCATGGCTTTCCCTTGAAGCAGACTGGTGGATATAAGCCTTTGACTTGAAGTGCATGCTTTTGACTGTAACAAGCGCGGCAGAGCGCGGATTTTGGAATACAAATGGATTGCTTTGAAGACATGGCATGCAGACGATGATCGTAGGCTATTTAAAGCAAACATCAGAGCTCAGATTGGGCTTGATTAAACATATTTACTGAAGATGAAAAGGTGCATTTTGAGACAAGACACCCGTACACCCAGAAATACAATCGATCTTGCAAAGACGTGATTATTTAATCTGACAATGCCGTTTTTGTTGACTTATCTATGCAAGAGTAAACTGTATGACAATAGAATTATATACTTATGTTTGTTGCTATGTAGTAGTGCAATGTCCATTTGAGTATCATGAGAAGCCATGTAGCTCGCATGAGACCCGGACGCGCGACCGAATGTTATTATCAAAAGCTCATGAAGCTGTCAACATTTGACTTTTTTGATTGATGAAGTGAGTGCCTTCAAGTCAAGATTTTTTACATTAGGCAAATTATAGAGAATGTTTAAGAGCGAAGCCGTGAAGGTCACATCTTTGGTTCTCATACAATGACTTTCATAAAAAAGTAATTCGCTCCGGACGGTCAATTCTGTGTTTGTACAGACTTGCATGGCAAGATAATTTATATATTTACGGCTTCTTTCATCCAAATAAATGGCCAAAGACTTCGAAAGCGACATGATGCATGCATGTTTTCGGGACGCGGCATCCGTAGTCAATGCAAGCGCAACGCGATAGCCTGCAAAGCATGCGCCCTGCTAGAATAGGCTAGCTCAAGAATCAAAATGTTCATGTATACAAAAAAATATTATCGATCAATTTTCTAGCGTAAGCCAGTCAATATCCGATACTACAAGACAGAATCTTGTTATACGATCAGGCGTATAGGCAATAAAATATGTTGCTTTTGATCTTGCTGGTACGACCCCTCATGAGTGTTTGTGACGGAGCGCGAAATCGCAAATCCTCATTTCTGAGAAACCTGGTCAGACATTCGTATTTCGACTACCGCTTCTTCTCCCGATATCATATATTCAATAATATTAGACTTCTCCGGGCAAAAAGTCACTTTTGGTCACGCTTTCTATCGTAACACGTGCCAGTTCCCGTGGCTTTCTTGCAGTAGCCTCTCTAGGCTGTTAATTTATTCCAGACTGTGTTTATCTCTACTCAAGTCACTGAGTAAAAACACAAAATGGTATTATTAGCAAGCATCGAGAGTTGCCCTAGAGCAAACAGTCCAAGCTCTCTCCTAGACAATCTCCTTGAAGAAACACAATTCTATGAGAAAGCCAAGATTAATTCATCTCTTTGCGGCGACGCACCCAGAATGCCCTCCACTTCTCATCCGGAGCTTCACAAAGGACCACACAAGATCAAGCCCAAAACGAAGAGGTCAAAAAGATTTGGTGTTTTCAAAACAAAGCTTATCACGGTACCACGATGGCTTGAGAACAAGCCTAATCGTAAGTCGAAAGCAGATACAGATAAAGTTGAAGCACACAGAAACAGTAAACCCATTCTGCCCAGTAATGAATTTTTGTTTCGGAAAGAACCATGTGGCCAAAATACAGATGAAGATAGAAGAAGTACCCAAATCATCAGAACGGCCGATTCATTGGCAACGTCCATTTCACTCCCGCAAAAACGACCACGCAAAACTCCCAATATCAAGCTTCCCAAAGGATTCCAGAGAGCCTTGCTGGTGCGGTCGTTTATAAGACACTTTGTGTTTGCAAGCACAAACAAAAGCTTGTTGCACGCCTTGTGGGCACATGGCTACATTGGTAAAGCCAAGTGCTCTAGAAAATCAACCGCCACATCGAGCGTTTTCTCAGGTGCAAACCAGAAAAAGCATATAATCTCATTGTTGTGCATTCTAAAGAAAACGACTGGATGGGTAGCCCAGACACTTCATGGAGTATGGATGATGTTTGTTATAAGCACTGCTTCTACATCCACAGCATCCAACCCTGAGTTGCGCCAGACATATGCACCACTCACCGAAGATGAGAGCAAGAGTTCCAGTATTCAGGCTTCTGGAAAAGAGAATACCGAAACGATTCTTGAGATACAAGCTCTGTCTGCTCCCGCCAATGTTGTCATCGAAGTCGACGGCTTTTTCGGCTTCTCTCCTGCGACACCCCAACCCTTTGATTACATGGATGACGTAGAAATTGATGCCCTCTCAGAAGTTTCTGTCGAAACTGAGACTACAGAAAGTGGTGAGACGGAGTCTCCTTTTGCGCCAGCCATTGTACTGACGGTAGATAGAAATCTTTCCATGGCCCCAAACACTCACGTGACAGAATTTGAAAACACACCTCATTTTGGGGAAAAGATTATTTTTGAGGCAATCATAAACAGCACAATTTCGGGTCATTCCACTATCTGCGAAGCGCATGGTGTCCCCGAGATTGATTTAGTGGATGATACCGGGGATACAGTTTTTGCAGCCAGCGACTGGGTTGACGTGGCGACGGAATTGGCCATGCATGCGCCCGATGCAGAAGTAAGCGTTTGTGCACTACCCATTCGCGAGATTTCTGCACTTGCACCCCAGGTCACAAGAGCGGAATCACGTGATCCGACGGAATTGAATCTTGCCCCAGCGGCATCTGCAGTGGAACTCACAGAAGGCGCAAAAATTGCAGCTAATGTCGCAGCAGCCACAGGCAGCCGCATCTCCTCTAAGTCAGTGAGTGGCTGCACAGCTCCAGAATCTGGCCCCATAGTAATTGAAGCCTCTGAAATAAGCGGAGATAAGAGCGAGGAATGTAATACTCACGAAAAGTTGTCTGATGTATCAGGATTCTCGGAAGAAGGCCTGGTAGAACCGGTCATACAGCTCAAGGCTGCAAATTTGTGTGCTGTGCCACCGGAAAATGAGCCCAAGCCGCATGGCTGCAAAATTGGGGATGTTACGAACTTGGAAGAGGTCACAATTTTCAATTTCAGGGGCTCATCGGATTCTTCGCCCGGAGTTCACACGGAAACCGTGTTTAGATGCACCTTTAAGTCGGTATTTCTGCCCATCTCAGAGGACGTGGACGGAGAAGCAACAGAGCTCGAAATTGACGCTTCAGCACCAGAAATTTTTACTCAAAACTCAAGCTCGCCTCCTCAAGCAGCCCACGAACAATTTGATGATCTGAAATTATCCATCGAGTTAGCCAAAATCTTGGGCAACTTCGAAGACGAAGCTTGGGAATCCAGTTGTGAGCATCTGATTATAAGCACACCCAGGGTCTTGCCAACTGTTGAATCCGCCGAGCTTTCTCTAAACCTCATGAACAATACATCAGAGCCAAGATTTGATATGCCTAAGGCACAAACTTTGCCCGAAAGACCCCTTCCAGACCCTGTCGTACCGGCCAAAATTGTCTATTACACTTACAATCCATGCACCAAGACAAACAAAGCGTGGGCCGATTACGATTCTGACTCTGACGACTCAATTTATGAGATTTTTTTCGCCTCGCATGGAACAGTGTACCCACCCAAAGACAATGTATCTACCCAAAATGCCAAAAAAAAGCTGAAAATCCACAGTGGTCTGGAAGCCCACCAAATGTCTGCGATTGTCATACCCGAGCAAACACAGGTGAGAGAAAAGAACATATCCGATTCTCTGAATCTGCTGCTTGAGGAATGTGTGAGAAAAAACGGCTGTGGATGGAAAAAAATCTCACTTGACCAGCTTTTTGCATCAGCAAAGCCTATGGATTCGTCTGAGTCTCTGGAACTTCTGAGCGACAAAACAGATAAAGGTACGGAGGAAAACTGCTGGAAAAAGCATTCACTTGGTGACGTGCCTTGGAATCTAAGTCCAAACTCTGCGAAAAATGTTGAAAACGAAACCAGCAAAGCCAGCAAAGCCGAAACTGGTGTGATGGCAGCGAAAGATCCAGACTTGGTAGATAATCAGCAAGCTTTGACAACACACGCTGATTTAATCATTGACAGCATCAGAAATAGTGCACAAAACGAGGACTTGACCGACGTCCCAGACAAAAAGACAACAGAGCATACTCCTGCCAATCTACAGCTGATGGAAGCTGAATCTGGCGTTCCCGGTGATCAAAATCTGATGCCAGTGGCTGATTCTTTTCAAGAAAATGTCTGTTACCCTCAATCAATTCCGACGGGCTCGGTAGACAGTGATGCAGCACTGGCTCAGGTTCCAAACACAGAGTACGTTGAAACATCAGTCATAAATCAGGCACAGTTAGGAGAATACTACCCGCAGTATCTGGCACCCGGGCCCTTGAGTATTCTTGAAATCGCCTTTGCGCACATTGACGAGATCAATACTCCGGCCATAGCCCATGTCTTGAAAACCACCATGGTGCGGTATCGCCAGGATTTTATCCACTTGATAGAAAATGTGCTTTTGCCTTGCAATGACAAAATCAGGAGATTGATGGGCGAAATCTTGTCTGCCAAAAAGCAACTAGGGCTCTTGATTACCCTGGAATCAGGGATCCGCGCCGAAATCGGTCAATTGGATACCCTTTTGAGGGCAACAGTTGTTGGAAAAGACCCAGCTTTGCTGGCGAGAATGGGTATTTGTGATTCTGTCATTACAGATCTATGCCTCACTTTTGACAACTTCAAGGCTGACTTGAACACTCTCCAAAACGGATTTGATACCCGAATCGAGCAGATTGTGAACTCTATATCTACCATTCGGGAACAGAGTAATGAGCTTGGGCTGAAGTATGACATCTTTTATCGATTGAACAATGCACAGCGGCACTTTGGCTCGCTTGATATCCACAGCTGCACTCTTGTGAACGAATTTTCAATGAGAGCTTCGTGGCACTATTTTGTGGACTTGGATGATTTCAAGGCTTTCTTGGCTGGTGATGTGGCAGCTTTGGGCCAATCTAGAGACATGCTTGGGGTCACGCTTCTCCTGACCCAGCATTGCTTTTCCAAATTGAATGCTCGACAGAATCCACTGAAACAGATAATGTCCACAAGCAAAGTGGCTCATCAACCGAGCCTCAACTCTTTCCCACCAGCCGTAAAGGAAGCAGCTGCCGGAAAGTCACTTGCTCCAATAGAGAATCCTGAAATGGAGATTGAAAAGAAGAGATCTCGAGGCAAAACACCCGAGAAGCGTTATAGAAGACCTGCTGGGAAAAAGAGAGGCCCAAGGGGGAGGACTTCGACGGACAAACTCACCGAAAAGACAGCCGCAAAAGACGCTCCAAATGCAAGAAGACGAATGAACATTAAAACATGAAACAATCCAAAGACAAATTAGCTAGAATAGTGATCAGATAGCATGTTGCCAAGAACAATCTCTATCAAGCAACGTGGCTCGTTTTCAGGCCTGATCACATTGTGGCTATACCAATGAATTGATTACTATTAGCTATTGACATCCGTAGAAATTAAGAATCAGGTGAGAATCTGATGATGACGAGCAGTCAGATATCACATCTCTCAGGTCATGGTAGAGTAAACTTGTCTGGTAAACATCACAAGTCATAGGCAATGACTAATTCAAAAAGGGAGTATCATTTTTCATAAGTACATGCTTAGTGGAAAGTGCCTGTATCCCCCAAAATTCGAAAAATCATCATTATATTTGCCTCGAACGAAAACTTTCATAAACAGGATCCACTATGTCATTCGGGTGGGCCAACATTAAATCGCCTGGATCAAATCTTTTGACAACGTTAGTAAGTTTAATCAAGATGAATCTGACGGATTCTTGATGGTAAAAAATAGATGCATGGACTCATCGCAACTCAAGCCGGGAGAACGAAATACGGACAAAAATGGTAAAAACAAACGTCTATTGAGCTTTTAAATACGGTAAACCTGAAAACACGGATCGAAAAAACAAGCAAAATCTAATCTAATATCCAATGGAATACGATTTCTATTGGAGTAAAGCGGGTCTGACTATCCGAAACACATTCTCGCTACAAAGCCTTAACCTCCAGCTTTCAAGTTGACAAACGCGTCCTTGCGACTCTCGACCCTGTGTTGATCTTTAAAGTGTCTCAAGTAATTCGAAAGCGGCTTCTTCTCCAGAGTAGATGCCCAACAGCGGACCTCAACCACGTCCAAACACGCTGGGCACACAACCCCCGGGCGGTCTCTGGCGTGTGGGATCGTCTTCCTTCCCGGAGTGAACTTTTTCGACAAGTTGTAGTCTCCAGGAATAATGGCATCCGGGGCCAAGGAGCCATCGGTGTAAACACCATGCGAGTGGCTCATGTGCTGGGAGTAGCACGAGTTCTTGAGCTCGTAGAAGTGAAGGTCCTCACAGTAGCAGCAAAGCGCACTACGTGTTTCCATAATAGGCGCCCCAGTGGTGGGGTTCAATTCGACTCGAGTGAACTCCTGCTGGTAAGGACGGGAAATGTCAAACAGATGGTTCTTTTCGTAAGCAACATTCGGGTGCAAGCCTGCGAGACCATCGAGCGATCCCCGCACAAATCTCCTTCTATTGATGGCACCTTCTTTAGCCTTCTCCTCATCGAACTGGTCGCCACAGACCTCAATCAATTCAGCCTGGGTTATCAAGATGTTCTGAAGCTCGGGACAGGGCACCTCGATGGTATTCACGTTTGCCTCGGAGTAGTCAAACACTCTCTTCACCCGTCTGGGCCTTTTGGGCTTGGGGCCCAGAGGCTTGGTAACCCGAATCGTACTCAGGGATGCCGATGCCGCTGGCTTTTGTGGACTCCGTGGACCCTTCTTGCGACCTTTGGCCAGAGTGGCCTTTATAGCGGTCTGTGTATTGATACAGACTTGCTGACGAATCAGCTCATCGAGATCTAAGTCTTTG
This sequence comes from Metschnikowia pulcherrima, assembly GCA_009746055.1. NCBI lineage: Eukaryota > Fungi > Ascomycota > Pichiomycetes > Serinales > Metschnikowiaceae > Metschnikowia > Metschnikowia pulcherrima. Next base: position 1,480,444 of record VFXK01000001.1, read on the forward strand.
TTCAATGCAGCCAATTGCCTAATCTTGACATCAAATCCCGCGCTCCCAACAGGGTTTTCCAAGAGGAAATCTCCCTCGAAAGACCTCGGCACGCCGGACAAGTATTGGACATTCTTGTCAGTCTCAGAAGCAGGCACAAGGTCCCTGGCGCCACCATAAGCCACGGTGTGGGTATACTCCGGTCCGTCAAGCAACATGCTTTCATCGGGCGAAAATCCAACTCCCAAAATTGCCGCCATGGTTTCGGTCTGGAACACCTTGTCGAACGAAATGTTGTTTGGGTACACGAGAGAAAAGTCCGAGGTTTCGTTGGATGAATAATCTGGCTGTTCGTGGATTTCGGTATCTGACTCCACCACATCCTCCGCCTTTTCGTAAATGGTGTCCAATGATTGCCCGCCAGTGTTCGAGCGCAGTTTGTTCCCTGCTAAGACATGGTTGATTGCACCACCGAAAGCATCGATATTGGGTGCATAATTGATATCGAAACTTGCCTGTTCATGGGCCAAGGCATCAAATTCTTTGCTAATAAGGTCATCAAAAAGCTTATCTTCGTTCAGTTCTTGGCCCAAAGCCGCCTGAGGGTTGGAGTATTCTGGCAAAGTATCTGAATGCGCAGACACTGCGAATTGCATATCCAAGTTCGCGTCGTGCGAATACGCAACTGGAAGCAACTCAGAAAATACATCAACAGAATGAGACGCCATTGACATGTCGACCAAAGAAGATGGCGCTGCCTTCGAGACATTTGCACCTTCAAAAGCCATCATGGTCTCCTGAGGCTGCGAAATCTCAGCTTCGACATCCAAGTCAGTGAGAGAGAAGCTGTCGAAGAAGTCGCCACTTGGGTCTACGGTAGTCTCAAGCCCAGTGGCCCTTGCGAGAGGGTTTGGCTCGGCAAAAATCTCCATTCCCGATAAGCCTTTCGCGTCCAGCCCTGCGGACTCTTCTTCTTCTTCGTCATTGTCGTCTACAGGGCCATCTTTGAAAATCCAGTCATAGATGTCGTCTTCTGTCTCCTTGGCAGTATCGCCAGAGGCAAAAGAAACGTCAATCTGACCAGAGAAATCTTCAAGTGATACCTGGGCAGCATCACTCGCATAGTTGCCCTGCATCATGAAGTCTTGGCCATCCACCTGAAGGCCGAACTCAGACATTGATCCCATGATTACCGTTGAGATCGATACAAGAGAAACTTGGGAATTTACCTTGCGCTTAGTCTGAAAATATGATTAAAATTTGAAAACGGAAACTGGAAGCGAAACGCCGTCTTAATATACCTCGAGAATTGCCCCCATTTCGACTACAAGATTACTGTGGACGCTGGCAGATCAACAGAGTTGTGCTGGCTGATTATTCGTTCGAACATTTTATTATATGGGCGGATATATTATAGTCTGTAGTGCCTGATCTGATGTGGGGTAGAAACCTGGGGTACAGGTAAGAGCTCAGATCATTGCGGCGAAGTCGCTAGTGAGGCGCTAAATTTGTCTTATCAGAGTTGCCAGCCAAAATCCCATGTCAGAATTTTCCGTGGGTTTTTGAGTGCTTCTCTGGACCGAAATAGAGCGATTTTCGACTTTTTTCATTGAGTTTCGTTCCCACCTTCTTCACATTTTTGACCCCTCAGTCTGTTTGCATCATACTACAAATGTTTATATGATGGGTTAATCCTTCGCGAAACCGCGTTTCTGCGTGTTTTTTTTTCAGTCTGGCATGGGTGCAAAAATGCAATCATTCTGTTGCAAACAATGTGTATGTACGGGTGTGCGGCTGTTCGCTTCTATCTGCACGCGTCTTTTCAACTTAAAGTTATCTGTTTCACATAAGTATGCACTTGGGACCTAGAAGTTTACTTCCTAGCGAGACCCTTGAAGAGAAGAGCTATCTAGGTCCAAGCGAGAACTGGCTTTCATCCGGACGAGCCGGTGTGCATACATCGACTACAATGCACCGCTATCACGTGACACGTCCCCTGCGTCTACCAGGGCGTAGCAGTTCACCGCACAAACCAATCTTTACTCCAGCATAATTATACGGCCAAAATGGATAACGCAAGCATAACAATTAACGCAGATACTTCGAAATGTTTCCCGGCAGAGTAGCAGAGTAGCAGAGTATCCAGGCTTTTCGGTAAATCCACGTCCGTAGACACCTTCTTGACTTTTGCCACGCTAGATCCTGGTGGCCTGGTGGCCCGGTGCACGTGCCGCCGCACGGAGCGGAGCAGATTGAGGCTAGCAACTTTTTACGAAATTTTGCTTAGTGAGGCGTAAACAAATCCAGAATCAATATGTACTTGGTGACGCCTTGTTCGGTCAATGTTATCTGGAAGATAGTCATCAATTTGATGGCCTAGGTGCCAAAAGTTGCATACTGATGAAACGCTAAACACGCGGAAGGCCCTAACTCGTGAGTAAATACAATTTGTGAGTGAATTGCAAAGTGGCCCTGCAATTATTGCGTTTTTTTTTGATATCTGGCAATACTGCAATTGAAGACCCTCTAGTACATCAGATCACAGCTTTGCTGTATAAGAGTCACGTGCCAACAGAAAGAATCGTTCAATCCACTTTAGACGAAAATTGTTTGATTCTTCAGTAAAAGTCAAGTTTGCTACGTAAACAGGGCTGTTATTTGGCCTGATATAGCTGAGCTTTTCAACAATAGAGGTGGACTCTTAAATACTGGCCTGGTCGAACGAGAAGTAAATCGTTTAGTACCACTTTCAGACTTGCGGTTCTGTATTCTAATGAGTACTTTGAAGGAATAACAGTTATGAATAGCGGCAAGGAAGCTTCAACTTTTTTTTGTTTCGTACAGATGTGAACGAATCTATCAAAGTATCAGAAACTTTTTTTGGCATGCTCCCAAGCGTGACCAGGTATGCTATCACCATATGGTTTCGGGAATCGTCAGTAATACTGTTGAGATCTTCTCGTTCCAACAATTGAATATGCATCAAAGTACAAAAACAGAAGCAAAGAATTCTAGATTTGAAGGTGGTGATAAAAAATTAAGCCACTGACAGATGACCTCCATGTCAGGCTCGATATAAGAGCGCGAACCGGAGACGCGTGATTTTCACCGCCCCTTCTAGTTATTGAATCATTAAGGGTATCGCCACCCAACCTAGTAATTGAAAGAAATTAATGCATAAAGCTTTTCGGGGTAGACCAGCATTACTCGATACACAACCGATTAGTGTGGGAATGTCAACACAGTATCCAAACAAACAAGACAGAATCCGAAACAGCCGAGAGTAGTACCAAGCACAATACTGGAATACAAGGCCGCTTCAGCAAATAATTAATCGTTCTTTTTAATTTCGCTTAGGCGCCTGGACTAACAAGACTCACCCTAATCTGTTTGTGATGAATTTCGTTTGGAGCTGGAGGCATTTAGACTAGAATTGTGCTACTTTTAGAGCCCAAATCACCATTTTTCTATTCCGAAATCGAAAGCAGTCAATCTCACAGTTTACATATCCAGAGACTCTCAGAACGGACAAAAATGTCAACAATAAGGTCAAGAAGTAGTCTAGTGTGTCACGTGATACAGGTGTTATAGTCTCGGCACAGTAGCGGTACACCTCCGAGGAGCGGGGGAAGAAAAGGCTAGTTTTTTTTCTCTCCATCTCATGCGATTGGTCCTCCAGAGACTCAGTGACAACGGTAAGCTGAGCCTGAAGGACTATATACTCGAGTATACATGATGTTCTAGTAAAAACGCCCATTGCAGAAATCCTGCACACGCCGCGAAACGCGTCTCATTACAGTTCCCAATTCGTCAAATTGTTCGCGCCAAAAACTAACCCATCCATCCATCCATTCTTTTCACACAAAAAAGGACACCCAGAAACTCCTTATACACACTAAGAAAACTCAGATAAACGCCATGTCGTACGAAAGAGCAGACACTTATAGCGCGCTGGTGTTACCCGGAGAGCAGCCCGAGGACAGCTCGCTCAACGAGATCACGAAAGCGTTCCGCACGTTTATTCTCGAGTTCCGCTTGAACAACCTGTTCATCTATAGAGACCAGTTGCGGGAAAACTTGCTTATCAAGAATTACTACCTCAAAGTGAACTCAGAGCACTTGATTGGCTTCAATGAAGAGCTCAACAAAAAACTTTCGGACGCGCCGCTGGAAATGGTGCCCCTTTTCGAGAACGCAATCAGTGACATTGCGAAACGGATAGCTTTCCTTTCCAACGAGGAGATCCCGGTGGATTTCCCCGCGTGCCAGTTGGTTTTGTACCTGAAACTGAGCCCCGTATCGATCCGCCACTTGGACCTGGACCATATCCTGAAAATCGTGCGTGTCAGCGGCATCATCATCCTGGCGTCAGTGCTCTCGTCACGTGCCACGCAGGTGCTGCTCCTTTGCCGGAACTGCAAGCACACAATGAAGATGAAGGTTCCTGCCGGGTTTGGCCCGCTCAGTTTGCCGCAGAAATGCTTGGCAAACCACAATCACGACGAGCTGAACACGCAGCAGAAGTGCCCGCCAGACCCTTACGTGGTGGTGCACGACAAGTCCACATTTATCGACCAGCAGACGCTCAAGTTGCAGGAGGCACCCGACGCCGTGCCTGTGGGTGAAATGCCGCGCCATATTTTGGTCCACGTGGACCGCTACCTCACGAATCAGGTCGTCCCCGGCACAAGGGTCACGCTTGTAGGCACCTACCTGATCTACCAGTCGAAACAGCGCACGTCCGCGTCAGTGAACACGGTAGCGATCCGAAACCCGTACCTCAAGGTCTTGGGAATCCAGACCGACGTCGACACAGCGGCACAGGGACTTACTTTCACCGAGGAGGAAGAAGAGGAGTTCTTGCGCTTGCTGCGCATGCCGAACCTCTACGAGACGTTTGCCAAGTCGATTGCGCCGTCCATTTACGGCAACGACGACATCAAAAAGGCCATCACATGCTTGCTCATGGGCGGCTCGAAGAAAATCCTTCCTGATGGCATGCGCTTGCGTGGAGACATCAACGTGTTGCTCTTAGGAGACCCGGGAACGGCCAAGTCGCAGCTCCTCAAGTTTGTGGAGAAAATCTCGCCCATCTCGGTGTACACCTCGGGTAAAGGCTCTTCCGCAGCCGGTTTGACTGCATCCGTGCAGCGTGACACCCAGACGCGTGATTTCTACTTAGAAGGCGGTGCCATGGTGTTGGCAGACGGCGGCGTGGTGTGCATAGATGAGTTCGACAAGATGCGAGACGAGGACAGAGTGGCGATCCACGAAGCCATGGAACAGCAAACGATCTCCATTGCCAAGGCCGGAATCACCACCGTGCTCAACTCGCGTACCTCGGTGCTTGCTGCGGCGAACCCGATCTTTGGCCGCTACGACGACTTGAAAAGCCCGGGCGAAAACATCGACTTCCAAACGACAATCTTATCGCGTTTCGACATGATCTTCATCGTCAAGGACGACCACGACCCGGTGCGGGACCGCCTGATTGCGCAGCACGTGATGAACGTCCACACGGGCAACACGGCGAACAATGAGGAACAGGAGGGCGAGATCCCGATCGAGACCATGAAGCGGTACATCCAGTACGCCAAGACGCGATGTGCGCCACGGTTGACGCCCGACGCGCTGGAGAAGCTCTCGTCGCACTTTGTCGCGATCCGCCGCCGGTTGCAGGTCAACGAAAACGACATGAACGAGCGGTCGTCGATCCCCATCACGATCCGTCAGTTGGAGGCGATCATCAGAATCACAGAGTCGTTGGCAAAGCTCACGTTGTCGCCCGTGGCCACCATGGACCATGTTGACGAAGCTATCCGGCTCTTCACCGCGTCCACCATGAATGCCGTGGACCAGGGCGTGCAGAGTGGTAATATGATGGCCACAGGCAAGTTTGCCGAGCAAATCAAGGCCGTGGAGATCGAGTTGCGCCGCCGCTTGCCCATTGGCTGGTCTACAGCGTACAGAACGCTCCGCAGGGAGCTTGTTGAAAACGGCAAGATCTCGGTCGAGGCCTTGGACAAGGCGTTGCACATCATGGAGAGACACGAGGTCATCAGATTCCGTCATCAAAGACAAAACATTCTTCGGGTCGGTGTTTGAGTGTGATTTTTTCGTGTTGGAATGTTGTTTTTTACGAGAAATACAAAAGTTGCCTGCCATCAGTGTTGAAGATCGGGTTTTTCTAAATGGCTGTTGGTCACTTATGAATTCCGTCCTGTGGGCGGTTTGATGTGCCACAATAGGTGCACTTTGTGTAGGTTAGAGTTGAATTTGCTAATGAAATGATAAAAAATATTCGATTTTTGTGCAAAAAAGAAAAAGAAAAAAAAAATTAGGTATCGTTGATGTAATTCCATCGCTACTTATCCGTTCTGCAAATTGGTCTATTCACGGGTTTACTCAATGGGTAAAAAGGGTCCGTAAGTTCCGGATTTATATCATTCAGTACTTACGAAACCGCTTGATATATTTGCTCATGGTGATTCTGATATAATCATGATCATATAAATTGCGCGCAAATGCATAATTCAAGAAATTCAAGGAACCATATGAATCTCTCTAAAAATGCACCGTTTTGGCTCTGGAGTCTGGGGCCCGCTCGCTCGCTTCCCATAATGCACTATGCAGTCTGCAGCGAGCGAGCATGTCTCGACTTTTCAACTCCACAATAGAAGCATATATCCTATATAGCCAACTGCCGATTTCTGAATATGGCTGAATTTCTCAAGTATGTCCATTGCTGATTTTTGATCGTATGAATGGGAATTCCAAAATCTGAGACTATTTACTAACGTTAGACCAAAGAAAACCAACCCGAGGGGAATCCCGGAGGCACCGTTCATAGAAAAAGTGGAAACTATCATCAAAAACCCCGATTCGGAGTTTGAGCCGACGTTAACGGCGTTTCAGGATAGGTTGCAACAGTACAAGTACATGGAACTCTCGAAACAGCAGCAAGCAGCGGACTTGAAAGTGAAGATCCCCGATATCGAAAAGAATTTGGCCATTATCAGCCATATCAAAGAATGCAAGGAAAACAGCGACGAGGACCAAATTCTCGAGAGTAACTATGAGCTAGACAGCACGTTGTATAGTCGAGCGGAGGTGGACTTGAAAACGCTAGACTCGGTGTGTTTATGGCTAGGCGCAGACGTGATGCTAGAGTACCCGCTCGACGAGGCCACCGAGCTCTTGAACACGAGATTGAAGAACAACTTGGAGCTGTTGAGGACCGTCGAGGAGGATTTGGACTTTTTGAGACAAAACATCACTACCATGGAGGTCAACACCGCCCGCTTGTACAACTGGGACGTGGAAAGGAGAAAGAACTTGCGTAATGTCGAGCAAAACACACAGAATCTCAAGATATAGATCAGTTCAGTAAATGCAGAGAAATATAAAAGGAGATTAGAGGGCATGTTTTTGCAACGAATGAAGGTAGTTTACGTGCTGGATATGGCATGAGTGTTGAGTATTTTTCTAGTATTTCTGTTGGCCCCCAAGAATCGTGGCAGATGTGAAGTTTTGAGGATGCGAGTGAGTATGTTAGTTGAACTGGTTCTCACACATTCCGATTAAACTTACCGTCTGCTTTCGAGAGTAATCTCGTCAAGGGCGGCATGGTGAAAAGATTCAGTTAGGGTGCACAGAACACAGAATGCAGAGCACAGAACACCCAAGCTTTGATACGGAATACCAAAAACATGAACGCTGGTAACCTATAGAAAACAGTCTCGAAGCAGCATACTGGCCTCAAGCATGACTCAATCTGTAGCCCAGGAAGAACCCTTCGAACATGAGCACCTGCTCTTTTAATCCAATACCTGGATCTTGCCAACAACACTCTTGTAAGGCTAAGATATATGCTCACTGATGTAACAGCAGACCTCATACTTTTCATTTCATGATCAACAACGCCGACAAAAGCGAGATCTCGATGTAAACATGACATTACTATGCAATGTTGACACGAGAAAGATCAAACTGTGGCTGCATGGCATATCGCTCGCGCATGCGCTCATCAAGACGAGACTATCACGTCCAAGCATTCATGGTGGAAAATGGTAGAGTTTCCCAAAAACACCAATAATTCTTAGCATTTGTAAAATCTGCCGACACCCCTCTTTCGATAGACCGGTGGTTTTTAAGAATTGCAATTTGGAGTTCGGTATGTCGACAAAACAGCATGAAAGTGCATGTAACACATCACAAGAGACTGAGCACGCCCATTCCACTTTCAGTTGAGTCCTGAATTAAATGCTTTGTCTATAACAGTGCTGGACCAGTTTAAATCTCCTCAGTCGAACCCAAGAAGAATAAAAACAGCCGTTTGTAATGTAATTAGAACATTATCAAGATTGTGGCGTGCACATCCGCGTCAGATAATTCTCTTCCAAGCAAAACTTCAATCTGAAGTAAGTACTTTTCGTTGCTTCTGCAGATAATCTGAATAATCCCTTTCACACCTCCTTTTCTTGCCCTGATAAACGATCATGTCCGAAACGTGTTAAGGAATTGGCGGCCGAGTGGACGGACCGGGCTAGTGGACCGCACCGCAGCATCTTCCAGCAGTCGAATATCGTCAATGGCCACCTCTGGCTCATCTTCATCTGCGCGAGCGGCACTTTCCTCGGTAGCGACAGGCAGCGGCTCTGTGTCTACGTTATTTAGCCGCCTGTATCCCTGCCAGCGCCTGGCGAAAGTCTGCGCAGTGTATGCACGCAACTTCTGCGGGGCGACAAATAGGCGGAATAACAAGGTAGGCAAGACCCACGAGCGGGAGCCAGCAAGAAGGTCCTGCGTGTAGAGGCGGCCGATCAGCACGCCCACAAGGCACGGGATGAGCGAGGCGAGCCCGTGGTTGAGCATGAAGAGCGTGAAGAAGAAATGCACCTGGAAATGGTTGCTCAATGTGATTGCCTTTTTGGCGCTTTCCAGTATATACGCTCCAGCGCCTGAACGTTGCTCCGGCGTATCTGCTTGGTCAGCAGGTTCCACTGGTTTCTGTAAAAGGATCCGGAAATGGTACAGCACGGGGATATATGTGCCGTGGCACACATACAACAGGGCCAAAATCCCGAACGGCCCCGACGCCACGGAATTGAAGAGCGTATCGAAATACACAACCTCTAGCGGTTGTCGCCCGATCAAGGCACGTGCCACAGCGGCTGCATAAACCGTGGCAAGCTGGCCTACACAGAGCACAAGAAACGTGACCACGGCGTTATATAGGGCAAAAAGCACCACCAACGAAAAGTACTTGCGCGGGCCAAAGAGCCGCTCGAGCGTCTTGAAATGAAACCACAAGGCCACACTTAGTAGGAGGTCGGACTCATTCACCACAGAAAGCTGGAACGTGGCGATTCGCCAGTACTGGTTATAGCGCACGATGAATGGATCCACGGCAAGATGTACATACTGTTTCAGGACAAGTACCAGAAGCGAGAGCGCCACCACAAGCGACGCCATGCATATAGCCTTGGTCACGGGTGTGTTTGTGAACCCACGAATGGGCGTGATTTGCGGCATTTGGCGTGTGTTGTGGGTTTGTGTGGGGTATATGTATCACGAAGATATTGAGAATGGTATCTGGTGATTATTGATCTAGAGTGCGGCGCGCGACTGTGGAGAATCCAAGATTGAGGTATAACCATATGCTCATATGGCGAATGAAGGCGAGGTTTTTATATTTAGCCAAAAAGGGATACTTATTGGTAGGATTTGCAGATCTAGTCTGGAATTATTCAAAGTTTTGGGTACTTGTGGATTTTATGGTATTTGTGTGTTTAAACTTGTGCTTTATGGATTGCAGCATAGGCTCACATACGTCTAGAGATATTTGAGCCTATGCACCAGTTCAAGACCAGCAGGTTTACAGTTTGGCCTGATATCTTAATTTTTCTCTTGCTTTTTTCGTTCTTTTTGATGGATTTGGTATATCTGATATAGGCTGGACTGGGATTGCATCGTTGGCTTTTCTGCTCGCGTATTAGGATAAACTGGTTCTTGCTTTAACTCCAGTCCAGAAAATGTGATTCACACGTGCAAAATGGCCACACTTTATTCTTTGATGTTTTTGGTGACCGTCAAGTTGAAGAGCGGTAACTAAGAAGACTGTACTAAATAGGGATAAATGTAGCAGGTATCAAGCTTTTTCGACCCATTTTTATAATGAAGAGAACGCATGAAGAGGGAGATAGAATCGAGTTTGAGAGCTTTTTACTGGTACGAGCTCTGAAAGCGAGAACCCAAATCTGATTGAAAGTCTCAGATAGGTGTGCCAGGCACCGACACAAACACAATTTAATGGGGAAGTTTTGGGCGTTCACCAAGACAGACCAACATGAACATAACAAATGTACATACTATCTGACGTCATTGCTTGAGTATGCTTCACTTCTTAAATCTCAATCTATATACCCAATCCGATATTTCCAAAAAAGCCACACCCTTCAATGTATGCCTTTTTGTAGCTTCATGCCCGCGATAAGCTATAGGTATATGAAAAAGGGCCCAGTATTGACCAAGCGGCCCATTTTCCTATTGCCAGATCACCGCTTCATTACGAGTACCTCAGAAAATTGAGTCCACTTAAATAATCCTCTTCTTTTCACCCGGACTCCTACAAATCGCCACAAAAGATCCTTCGTTTACTGAACATAGCTCAATCACAACTTCTCCAACTGCTTCTTGGTTTTCTCGATCTGCTTTCTCTTCTTGGCCAACTTGTCCACGCGGTTGTCGCGCTTGTCGATGCCGTGCTGCATGCGGTCGTACAACTTCTTCAGCTTCTTGTTCATCATGATCGTCTTCAACTCTTTCTCCTCGTCGGCCTCAGTCTGCTGCGACTTCTTGCTCTTTTTGGACTTGCCGCCCTGCGTCTGGGCGTCGGAGTACTTGACACCAGCAGCTTCCAACTCCAACTCCTTCTGCTGTTTCAAGTCCTCGTCCTCCTCCACATCTTCCTCGTCCTCATCTGGAAGCTCCTCGCCCTCAATCACCTCTTCTTCCTCCTCTTCACTAGACTCCTGGTCCTGTGCAGGCGCCTCTGGGTTGTAGTTACCGGAATCGCCCCATGGCGATAAGTGTGGCGGCAAAGTCTCGCCGACGGCGTACTGGCTCACAGAAACAAGCTCGCCCTTGTTGATGCTGTCAAACACCCATTGAGGCTGAACGTAGGTGCGCCCAGCAACCTTGTTGAGCACCTTCGGACGGTCGACAATCAGGTGTGTGATCGAGGCCAAGTCTAACTTCGCGTGCGCCTCGGGGCTCTTCAACTTGAGCTCGTCCAACGCAATCTCCGATACTACCTTGCCTCCTGCAGATAAGATACAGAGCTCAAGGATGTCCAACGGCACCTCACGGCCCACGAAGAAAGTGAAGTTGGCGAAAAGCGTGGCGCTGGGCGACGAGAACTGGCTGGGCTGGTTCAACAAGTCGCCCGGGTTCTTATTTGCCGAGGCAAACTCATCTAACTCAACGGTTTCCACAGTCTCGGCCACATCGCCAGATTCCTCGGTTTCTTCTTGCGCGTCGGCTTCCTTGGCCTTGGCGATATCCTTTTGCGATAACTGCACGCCCTCCTCGGCCGAATCCTCGGCCTCAGGTTTATCGTTGGGGAGCAAACTTGAGCCATCCTGTTTCGACTTCAACACGTAACTGGAAAGACCGCCAATGCCCTTCAACTGCTCGGTATTGATAGGAGGCGGGTAAACCAAATCGGCGTCTGCATACAACTTGTACAACACAAAGTGCAACATCGTCGAGTAGAATTCCAAGAATGTCAACATGATCTTGAAATCAATATCGGATGGAATGTTGGTGGGGAACTTGAACGGAACCAACCAGCGCACCTCCTGGCCCTTGACGTTGGCCTGGTAGTAGACACCTTTGATCGACACAAACACTTTTTTGATCAAACGCTCTTTGGCCACATATGCTAGCCACTGGTTGGTCAATCTCTCGGCGTCCTTCGTGACGCGGTGGCTGACGCGGTCGGTGGCCGGCATGTTGGCAAACAAAAACAACATGTTCAACGGGTCGTCGAGGTCACGCAAGGCGTCCATGAATGACGGGTACCGCTCACGCACAAGGTGGTCCAAAGTATACTTGGGCCTGGCCTTCTCTAGGCGATCGGCATCGCTGAGCTCGTTCTTCGACAAAGCTTTATCCAATTTTTTGGCGAAAGTTTTGTGTTCTCTGAACTTGGCCAAAACGGGCTCATGCATCAAATACTGGATATCCTTGGCATAGTAGAACGTGGTGTTTTTCGTAGATCCTTTATTGGCCTTTTTTTTATTCCTCGGCTCGCGGGGGAAGATGCCTTTGAAAATACAGAGACGGCGGAAATCGGCCAATGTCACCTGCAACTTGCCAATAGCGGCACTCCTCGTGACGAAGTTTTTGGCCGCGCCAGTCTTACCCTTTCTCTTTATTCTGGCCATTTTTTTTTTGTGTGTCTAGTGATGAATATGTACTAGGAAAAGATACGTATTTTTTCACTGCGAGATGAGCATGCCTGGAGTGCACTGCGGCGCGAGGGTTTTGAGAGAGAGTGAAAGTGGGCCATCGCACGCGATGAGCTGGGTCACGTGACTTTATTGTTCAACGGTCAATTAATGGTGACTGAAAAAATGGGAAAGAACAGCATTTTTTTTGAAATTCAGAAACTGTTTTGTGATTCTGGAATGGTGATTATGGTCACATTGCCTTGGTTTGCTCGCAGAACCAAGTGGTTGGCGAGATTGGCGTTGTGGCTATTGCTGAGTGGTCCCATAAAGGTCCCGTAAATGAATCTAGAATTGGCTCGAAAGCTGTTGATAAGTGATTTTCCGGATTTTCTCCGTTATCTTTTTCCTTTTTTTTTGTTTTTCTTCTTTGCTTGATATATTTGAGTAACTCCCAGGTGGTATAGGTTTTTGTGTGGCAATACATGAGTGGAGGCCTTTTCGACCCAGGATTATGTCCCTCAAGTGCTTTTTGCACTTCAAGATCAACGATGGAAAATCGGGTTTCCGGTCCAAATCTAGATAAGAAAAAGGCGTGGTCATGGGAGTAACTACGCTTGCTGTTTGTGTTCCTTAAAAACTAGATCCAAAGAAACTAAATCGAATGAGTTCCTAGCCAATTTATTTCACGAAAGAGTGTTCTCTGGTAGCAAGGATGATGAAGGTTACATCTATACTTGTTCCGTGGAGAGCTAGGTAAACATGTCTGGCATCCAGTCCTTACTTTGTGTATCAAGCAACAGAAAGAGAAGAAAAAAAATACGTGGCGTGTTAAGCTTGGAATAACAAAAAGTTAGAGAGAGTGTGTGTGCTGAATTCTGAGAATATAAGAATTAAAGTATGATTTTAAGAACATGAGAATTGCACGCTAGCATGTTGCACTCCACTAAATCAAATAGACAAATTATTTCCTCATCATCAAAACTGTAAGATCCACATAATCAACCAAAGCTGTTTATGGCCAGAAAAAAAGAAATAGCAAAAAAACAAAAAAGTGACCCATGCTCAGCTCAAGAACAAACTAATCAATTTCCGAAAACGTTCACACGGCCTCACGCGCGCGAATTGGCATCGCTTTTTGCACCCATTCAATTTAAATATGCTCTTTCAAAAATACTCTTTCAAACGGCCAGCCAGTGGCCCGCTATCTACGGAGTAATTTGCTATATTCGCTATCTGAAAATTTTACTTTGCTAAAAAATGAGCCGCCGAGCGAGATTTGCTGCAAAAACGGTGGAACACCTAGATGTGCAGATCATGAACACCAAAGTCCAACTCCACCGCAAACTTGTTTCCTCCTTCATTGATTACGATCACTATAGGGCCGGCGCCGTGCCACAGAACCACGTGATTCTATCAGAACCTTGGATAAGTCTTAATGCAGTATTCAGCGATATCAGTCCTTGTGACTTTGCTGATTTCCAACTGAATCTCCTCACCAAATATACGCTTGGAAGATATAATTCTGACCCACAGGTGCCTCAGTACTATAGGCCCCGCGCAAAGGAAGAGCGGATGTTTCGATACCACGTTTCGACAATTTTACCCTGCCAGATCAGAACTTTCAAGGAAAAACCGGAAAAGTTGCCGGAAGAACGTAGTTTCGAAAACGAGTTTCGCCTCGACTACGCAAGGGTCTTGACCCGGAGATATAGGAAGTGACGCCTGTATACGAATGTTTATCTTTTCAGTCCGGAAACATTCAATCAGACCGTATAGTATTTCTGAAGCATAATTGAGTCTTTTCTTTCCAGCCATGCGAAAAAACACGTATTTGTTAAACTACATATAAGCCAAAAAAGTTTGCATCCACTGTTACTTCCAAGCTTCTCAACAATTGATCGATTTTCAGATTCATCACAGTAGTCTTCTTTATCCACCTCAGTGTCCAGGTGACTTTTGAGGCCCGTGTTCTCGCATGCTGAATCTTGTCAAATCCGCAGTTTTGAAGCATAGACTCAAGGTAGGCGCCTAGATGAATCTTCGTATGATGAGAGGTTATCTCGACATTGACTCCAAGAAATTTCTTGACAATCCCAGGGTCTTGAGTTTCAAAGACAGCACACAAGTTCTTTTCCGCTTCTACAATAGTTTGTTTGTCACAGCTTATCATAAGCAAGTCATCCACATACATGCCAAGAATTATCCAGCCTTTCGTATCCTATTTAAAAGAAGGCTTGGGTCTTTTATGAACCGTTTGGAACCTTGTTCTTTCGAAACCTTATTGATCGTCTCATTCCACACTTAAGAAGCATTTTTAAGACCAAAAATCGATTTGTTACGCTTGTAAACGAAATCTCCATTTATCTTTATCTTTGACCCTTTCAGAGTCCCACAGTACCCGGATGGCTGTACCATAAAAAGCTCCTCTTTCAAGACACCATTCACAAACGCAGTCTGAGTATCACAGTGATGTATCTTCATACATAAGCCTCAAGCCGCCAAGCCTGCTTGATTACCGACAGATATAGTTCACCATAATCTTAATCTTTGCCACGTACTTGTGTAAAGCCCTCTGCAACCAATCATGCTCTGAGGTCACCATGGTCTTTACTCGAAATAAAGTGAAGTTTGGAAAAGGGCATAAATGTATTCATTGGAGCTACTCAAGCTTGCTGTATTCCCTGTACAAAAGGCACACAATCGGCCACATACAGTTGTAACGGTCGTTCCATTCAAAACAAACCGCCACATTTGCATCTTCTTCTCCTTTGACCAGGTCATCCGGAATATAAAAGAGCGAGTCATACCTGTCGGCGATTCTGTAGCATATGCGTCGGATATCGGTCAAGGGCATGTCCTGAAGCAGATTTGCGTGCACTTTTGTCTTCAAAACCATCGCCGTGTGCTGAACTGAAAACAAAATGTCTTGGTAAACTCTGCGGTGATGTATATCTTTTTCATCCAACCGCAAGATGGCCATTGTGTCCAGATCCAGAAACACGATTGCATTCGACAAGAAAAGCTGCATGATTGTGGTATCTTTGAGTTCACACGATGCATTTCCGCTCAAGGATAAGAATATTTCAAGGATCCTTCTCTGGCGGTCATCCGCGTTCTGCGCCTTGAGTTCAAAAGGATCGATAACGACGTCGGGCGTACTTGACGGCTCTCCGTCACAAATTATAGCCATTATTGAATAAGCTAGTTGGGCAGAGCAAATGTAGTAAAGAATTTACAGGGCAGCACCCATGTAAGGTCTTGCAAAGATTTGGATTGAAAAAAAAAAGAAAGAAAAAAGAAGAAAACGGAAGCTAGTTTTTTTTTGGAAGTATTGCTTAGTGTTAGCCTAGAGAGGAAAACACTCACTATTTCCCGTGCGATTTGCACCCAAAGCCACAAATACACCAAAAACTTTGCTTCTGAACATCACAGAAAAGTACTTTCCCTTAAAATTAATACAAATGAAGAGCAATTTTAATCTTGCTACACAGGCGCAGATCAAGGCTCCGAGAGCTATAAACCACCGAAAACCGTTTTTGCTTCCAGAATCGGACG
This sequence comes from Metschnikowia pulcherrima, assembly GCA_009746055.1. Classification (NCBI taxonomy): domain Eukaryota; kingdom Fungi; phylum Ascomycota; class Pichiomycetes; order Serinales; family Metschnikowiaceae; genus Metschnikowia; species Metschnikowia pulcherrima. Next base: position 1,496,433 of record VFXK01000001.1, read on the forward strand.
AGTTCAAGAAGTGCTTGAGTCAAAGCTTCGAAAAAAGCTTCTGGGACTTTCCAGAGCTCGTGAAACAGATGAATGTCAAGATTGCATTGAAATCTAAATTCTCAAATAGTGTTTATTCCGACTCGAGTGAAGGTGCTTATGATGAGTATTTAAGACATGCACATGTTGATAACAGCGTTGAACATACACATGTGGTGATAAACCCGTTTGACTTCCGTGACCTAACGCCATCAAGGGCAATGGTGAATGAGATATACAAGAGAAAATGCCGCCCTGGTACGATCGATAAGGACTTTGCCTACTCACCGGGAGAGTATAAGCAGTGCTTCTTGGCCAGCATAAGATCGCTTGACTTCAACGGCGACACTACCTTAGCGTACGAAACTATGTTCTCGAATATCCGAGTATGAGCATCCGATTAGGTGAAGCTCATCATGATCTGTTTTCATTTTTAGTATACTTTGCTCTTTTAGTTGAAATTACTAGCGTAATGAATGGTGCTTCGATAGCTATAACCGTATGGAAGAAATACATGGTCCATCCAGAAAAGACCGTGATCTCTGTGATAAACCGATCGCCAGTTCATCAAGCCATAAAGCTTTACAAGCTCATCGCCAAATCCATTCCAAAAGCCAACATCAATTCATAAAGTCTCGTGACTGACATCATCTGCCGTTCCCTAGTCTATCAGTAACTCTGAGAAATTGAGAACATCTTCACAGGGGCTAAGAAACTATGGTCTCATGGAACATTCAGGATTCGACAATGAAATGTTTGCACAATAAATCCGATCAATCCAATTTCAAATCACTCAATCCTCTCAAAAACCCATAATAAAAACTAAAAAAACTTTAGATATTCTCACCCTGATTTATTCAATTTCTCATCTCAAAGTTCCATTTTCGCATGTGATAAACCCTGGGGCTGCCTGCCTGGTGGCTCGCCGCTCGCGCATTCAAATGCACTCAAATTTTGAATCCACCCAATACTGTACTCCAGGTTTTGCGGCGTGGTGCGCGACTCTAGATATGGCTCCAATTTTTTTTTTTTTTTTTCCGCCAACCGTCTTATTGGCCCCGGATTTCACCTTATTTTTTTCGAATATCAAAAAAGAACTCCACATGTCTCACCCAGACGTGCTCAAACGTGGGGAGGAATTTCTCGAAGAGTACCCAAGGACGGCGCCCTGGTGGAACTACGTGTCGCATGCGACATGTTTCGGCATGCTCATGGGCTCGAAGGCGCTCATCAATCTTCTTTATAAGCCGCACGTTCACAATGTGGAGAAACTCGATTTTGCGCTCGAAAAGGCCCGGCGGGAAAAGCGTGCGTTGCTCACGGTCATGAACCATATGTCTGTGGTGGATGACCCGGGTTTTTTCTCGTTGCTCCCGATGCGGTTTCTCACAGATATCGATACTGTGAGGTGGGGGTTTGGAGCGCACAATATCTGTTTTTCTACACCCGCCTTGTCGTGGTTTTTCAACTTGGGTAAGATTTTGGGCACAAAAAGATTTGGCGAAGGCCCATTCCAGGGCTCTATAGATGCAGCCATCCGTATTCTCAGCCCTGACGATACGTTGGACCTAGAGTTTGCGCCGTGGGCAAAAGAAGTCGAGAAACCGTCGCTCATCCAGGAAATCAACAATATTGGCAGCATGGTGCCGGAAAATCTCGGGCTGGCTGTGAAAACGGCCAAGCCTAGCGCAGAGGCGACAAATCTCCTCATGTCGAAACTGCCCTTCGTCAGAACGAAAACGTCCTGGTTCCACGTGTTCCCCGAAGGATTCGTACTACAATTAGAAGAGCCCGAGAATAACTCCATGAGGTATTTCAAGTGGGGAATCTCGCGCTTGATCTTGGAAAGCACACGTGCACCCGTGGTTCTCCCTGTATATTCTTATGGTTTCGAGAAAATAGTGCCTGAAGATAATCAGAGCGACGGCATCAAGAGGTGGCTTCCACACAACATTGGCGCCGAGATCCACGTCACGTTTGGCGACGCCATTGCAGATGAGAAGCTCGAAAACTACAGGAAAGAGTGGCGCAAATTGTGTGCCAAATACAGCGACCCGAAGAACCCGGGAGACTTGTCGCCCCAGCTCAAGTACGGTAAGAAGGCGCAGAATCTCCGATCGCAACTAGCCGCCGACCTCCGTGATCACGTGCTGGCCATTAGAGAAGTGCTTGGCAAGTTTGCGCCCGAAAAGGCGAAGTTTAAGGACCCGGCTTTTTGGCATGAGTACACTGTCACAGAGGGTGCTAGCGACGAGAGTGTGAAGTTCATTGGCAAGAATTGGGCGATCAAGAGGCTACAAAAGCATTTGCCGGAATACGAGGATGAGGGTCACTAGGTGAGCGGACTGTGGCCCACATATAGGCCCAATTCTTGAAATTTTTTGTGTATATATTTATAGGTTTTCAAAGATAGAGAAAGCCGTTTTTTAATAGAAGAGAAAGGGGTTCTATACGGTTTACAAGAAATGATTCATCAATGATTGAGCCGGAATAAATTGTTCCAAGACAATATTTCAACAAAACCGCGTTCTGCATAAAATCTTTACACTGAAGCGGCAAATAAGCTCTTAATTGGGAGAAAGAAGAAACTTTGTTTGCAGCACCAAAGCTGCTTCATCCAAGCAGTATTTTGGGCCGTTTTATCATTGGCCTTTATTGACCTGAATGTCGAAGGGCTAGTATACCTTTCCAAGTCTATGCAGGACCCATCATATTTGGGCTTCCATGCAGTACGCTACGAGGATGTTTATCGTAAAATCCATCTAGCCTCTCAAAGTACATGCAATTATGTGGACAACAGCGGTCACGCGAGCCCTACCGAGAGGAATTATCTCAGCATCAAGAGCGGCTTTAGGGCTACGCGAAGTGCGTTCTCGGAGGCATAAATGGGTGCTTTCCAAAACCCCATCGCGGGCAGTGGCCAAGCATGGGCTGGCGATTTTGGAAGATGAACAGAATACGCTGCATACGCCTAGAGAGATTGTGGAAATCAGGCATTTTCTTCGGACACGCGAGCTCGACAAAAAAACCCGCAATGATTGCTTGAAAGCGAAATTGACCGAGTTTATCGCGGCCCCTCTAGACCCACAATGGGCAGATACATATTTCCACACGGTAGATTCAGTGTTCATGCAGACCATGCGAGAAACCGGCCAGGTCGACTCTATTTTGCCCATGGGTGAAGTCTACAGGCTTTTCGATAAAACTGCGCAGTTTTACCTCGACGCAAACAGAACTGATATGCCCGAATACATGGCGCTTTTGGCGCAAAGACTTCTACGAGTCAAACATGGAGTGCCCACCAGCACGCTTGTGAATATTGTCGACATTGGGTCTCGCTCCCGGTTTGCAGACGCTTCTGCATCGCTAAAATACGTATTACAAGTCACAAAGTGCACTTTAGGGCCCGATTTCATGCAGGCAGTGATGGCTCGCCAGACAGCCAAGGGCACGCTCAACCTCGACTTTTTCGAGGGCATTTTGTCTGCACAAATGGCGTCAAAACATCACAATTTGGTGAACGATGACGTTGTTACTGCTTTTATCGGCCATATTCTGCACATTTTCGCAGACACGAACCCGAGGGTCCACGAGTTCATGGACGAAAACAGAAACCTCTACAGAGTGCAATATCTCGCTAATGAGCTCACGCGTGAGTACTTGAAAACAGCTAATATCGAATGTCTATTAAGCTTGTTGAAACTAAAGGCCGATTTGAACTCCGTGCGTGCATCTGACGCCGATACAGAAACTGTCCATACCATCTTGATGCATCTTGAAGCACATGGAGATCACGACAACTTTACGGAGCTCAAGCTGGTGTTGTTCAAGCAGGACATTCATGACGAAAGTCTAGCGTCGACTTTGCTTTCTCAATTAGCATTGGCAAGTTCTCACGACTCTTTTCTAACAAGTCTATGTGAGTATGTCGCACTGGACGAGATCAAGTTTCTGCCACACCTTAGGCTCCAGGCGTTGCTTCTAGACACTGGAATCAAAAATCGCGGCGTGGAAGGCGCCGTTTTGTTCACGAAAATAAGCCAACTATACGCGATTTTCGTCGTGGAGTCAGATGTCGAGCCTGGTGCGTTGACTAGTGTTCTCCAAGCCGTTTCTGCCAGTCACGTGACCGATCCACAGAATCTTCTAGACACGGTCTGCAACGACATAATAGAAAAAACAGGCGTCGAGCTCACTGTTGCGGACTACAAAATCATGATTGACCGGGCATTGAGAAATAATGAAGCGGACTTGGCGTACTCATTGTTCGAGGAAAGCTTAACTACGACTTCAGTGCACTGGGCCGAGTCCTTGGACCCAGCAGTCGCGTATACTTTAGATAATCTCGTGGCGCTGGTGGCTCAAAAAGGCGAAAGTGCCGCCGAAATGTTTCCTCGTTTCAAAAAGATCAAACAACACATGCCCATGAAATGCAGTGCCGAAGCTCTCCACAGAATGTGCGAGAAAATGTTGGCTGACGCCTGTGTTGGGGATGTCATAGAGTTGTTGAAACGGGAATTCCCGCCCATCAAAAAAGACGCCTACCGAAAGATCCGTGTTGACCTCCCATACGCTGCGCCTCACAAGAAATTATTCCATCTCCTATACAGATTTGTGGTTACCTATAAAGAGGATCTGACTTTCGAAACCAACTGGGTTCTCTATGGCGAGATCCACAAGTACTTCCATATCCCGTATAAGACGTATCTCCCCGTGATAGAGACATTTTGTGAGGCGGACAGATTGAACGCGGCCATGCTAATTGTGCGCCGCATGAAGATGCTTAGTGAGCTTCATGCCGACTCCAACGTCAACCCACCGCCACTGCGAGAGATCTACACGTACCTTTTACGGGTCTTTGGCGACAAGTTGTACGAGGAAGGAGTCGTGGAATTGCACGAGTACCTCAAAATGGACACGAACATCGTCAATCAAGACATCGGTATGCAAAATTGCATATTGAACGCTTACTCAAACTTACAGAAGGTGGGGAAGGCCAGGGACTTGTTTCTCGCCATCTCCAGCAACCCGAAACAGCATGGCGGCATAAATGAGGAAACTGCGCAGATCATGCTAAAGACCTATACCTATAGTGGGCTTCCTTATGTGCAATCTTTCTGGAATAGCCTCTCTCAGTACGGTATTTTCCCAGACTACGCGGTTTTCAGACAGTATGTGATAGCCCATACATACCACGGGAACATCGAAGGCGCTGTGAAATTGGTGGAGGAAATCGATGACTATAATCTCGAGTTTTCCTCGGATTTGCTCTTGTCCATGCATAACTACAGTATCGATCCAAAAAAGCAGAAAGAGATTGCAGATTGGGCTAGAGAGAATCACAAGGGTATGTGGGCAGAACTCCAGCAATCTGGACTTTTGAAATCTGCCACGCCATACATGCCTGATGAGAACTTGATAGCCTCTGGAGCTGATGCGTGATCACGAATAAGAAAAAAGAGTTAGATGGTACATTTTCGATGGTTTTTAGGAATAAAGTAGGCTATTCATTCCATGAATATTGTTTCCTTCTTGCTCTTATGTGTTTACTGAGGTTTTATATTCATAACTCATGGCATCTATCCATGGAAGTTTTCATATAGGATGCTTAGGACTCATACCATTTCGTATGTGAAATAAACCCATGAAGGTCCTTTTCCAGTACCAGTTTCTGTTGCTTGTCAAAAAAAAAAATATTTATATTAAAATCTACATACGTACAATAAAAAAATCATGGGTGGAGATCCCGGAATGAGTGACAGTCTACTTCATTCTTGTCTCGTTCACCTTCGACGCGAACCTCAACGAGTTGATAGTCTCATGTGCGTTCGGAACGAGCAGCGATACGTTGGCAAACATCAACGTCTTTGCATCTCCGCCGAGACTGTGCTTGAGAAGGTAGGTCAACTTAGAGTTCCTGTATGGCACGTGGGCAGCATTGACGTCCTTGCTCAGGTTCTGACGCTTGTACAACGAGTGAATGACATCACCCAAGCACGAGAGCGACTTGTTGATCGCCTGCGTCTCACGCAAACGGTCGCCCTTGGCCTGCGACGCATTGAGTCGCTCGGAACCAGCCAAGTCGATCAAATTGAGTGTGCCTTCACAGGTGGCGCCAGTGACCTGGTTGTGGCCTCTAATGTTGAGGATGAAAGCACAGTGGGAGCGCGATGAGCGGAGGTTCAGCATAGTCGATGCTGTGAACCGCTTACGAGTGGCGCGCTCCAACACCTCGGCCGCCTGGGCGCGAGACTCGAGCCGCACAGAGGTGCAGTTGGTAATCGTTGTTCTGCGCGCAGCGTCATCATGCTTTATCTCGTGCTTCACCACTTTCTTCCCCACAGCGAGTAAGTCGTTGATCTGCTCATTGTATATCTCGACAAACTGTCCATCAACAGTATAGGTCCAGCCCTGCGCGGTCAATGTATCAATGTCCTCGAAGATCTTGTTGATCGAGGCTGGGATCATACCGTCATTCTCGTGCGACATGGTCCAGGTCTTGCCCGAGCCTGTCTGGCCGTACGCAAACACGCAAACGTTGTAGCCGTCCAAGCACGACTGAACGAGCTGCGAGATCTCCAAGAAAATCTCCTGGTTGTCCGAGCTCTGAGGAAAGATCTTATCGAACTCGAACCGGTGCGCTGCCGCGCGCTTCGCGCCCGTGCTGTAGTCATAGGGCACGGCCATGGGTTCGAGCGTGATCACCTGCTTGCCCTCCACAGTCAAGTCATCATCGGATGAAATCTTCATTGGGATCACAGGGTCGGACTCCTTGGCCGCGGGACGAACACGACAAAACACGCGGAAGTTACCCTTGAGTTCCTGAAGCTTGTTGTGCAAAAGCCTGCGCTCAGACTCGAGACCCGCCTGCGCCTGCTGCCGGGAGATACGCATCTCGTCGTTCTCCTCGACGGCAGCCTCACTGAGCGCAATCGAGGCACGAACCTGCTCAATCTTGTGCTCGAGTTCCTGTTGCTGCTTCACCGCGGCTTCACGCTGTTGCTTCTTCGCCGCATACTTGCGCGTGAGCGCCTCGCTGGTCTTCTCGAGCTGCACCGACGTCTTCTTCGCCGACGTCTTCAAAATGCCACGAAGACCCAGGTTCTGAGCCTTTTTGTGCTCGATTTGGTCGCGCAACGACACCGCCCGTTGGCGCACCGCCACCACACGCTTTTGGGCGGTTTCCTGGAGCACGGCCACTTCCTCGTCGTGCTCCTCTTTGAACCGCACCACCGTGCGGCACGTTTCTTCATTGCTGGCTGCAATATTGTCCGAGATTGCTGCAATCTCGCCCACGAGCGCATCCTTCGCGGCCGCGTCTCTAGCGTTCATTTCGGCCACCGTGGCCTCGATCTCTTTTGAAAGCTCCTCCTTGACCCTCACGAGATCCAACTCAAACTGAAGGTCGAATGCATGGCGTCTCAGTTCGAGCACAATGTGCAATGCATTCATCGAGTCAAACTGGCACTTGCGCAACGTCTCGGTGTCATCGGTGATGGCATCCATCTGGCGCTTCATCTGCAGAATGCGTGCTTCCAAAACACTATTGTCCACATCCTGCTTGCCAAGCAGCGCCTCCAACTCCCACGCGGACTGCTGCACGGCGGCGAGTTCGGCCTCCTTCCTGTCAATTACAGTCTGCAAGTCGTCGTGGGCCTGCAAGGACGCGGCCTGGGCGCGCTCGCTGGGCAACATGGCGGGGGAATACTTTTCCTCGTCGAAACCCGCGAAACTATGGCGCCGGTTTGGCGTAGGGAGGTCGCACGTGACACTGGAAATGTCGATCAGCGAGACAGAGTCGCTGTCGTTGTATGCGTTAATGATCAGGAGCGGCAGTTCCGCGGCGGCTACCACCTCGGCGCAATTATTCTCAAACATCTCGCGAAGCGCGGCAACGCTGTGCACCTGGTCCGCCTGGTACTGCGGAGTGACAGGGTTCCTAGCGCGCACTGACATGGTAGACTAAGTGGTCTTTTTTTTAAAAAAAATTTTAAAGTTTTATATTGTTTTGAGGTTTTGATGGTTTTAGATTTGGTGGGTGGAGTGTATGCTTGTTGTTGTTGGAGTTGTGAGCGGGCTTGATAGTCGGCTGTGTTGTGTAAGAATCAAAAAAAAATAGTCCAACTTTGGGGTGAATTGGCCCTTTACTTATACCCATCCAAGCCTACCAGAAAGAAGTATATGCTCAGGCCGGGGGTTTTGGAAAAAACAGACATTTGTTATATGGCGCCGAGCACAGACCGGAAAATACGTCTTTTGGCGCCATTATGTGATCTGCCAAACACTTGTATATGTGGGGTAGACATGCTTTACGCGGGCCAAAGCTGTGATTAGCCTGGCACTCGTGGCCTCCAGCATACGAGATTCCGATCATACTCGAAAAAAGATCTATCCATACAAAATATCCATACATGCCCACCAATAACACAGCCATGAGGCCAAAAATTCCAGAATACATTCGTTAGGCTCAGGTTGAATTTTTTCTCTACGCTTTGGCATATTTGAAAAGTCATCGATGCATAAACTTTTGCCTTGTGCCCTTTCATGTTTCGGTAATGGGCAGTGTTTTTTGCTATTCATTGGTCTATGACCATGATATTAACTTTGATATCGCCGAAAAGTATTATGGGGGTCTGCAATATAGCTCATAGTATATTTATATGATTTACTCTCCCAATGCGGCGGAGAGTGAGGCTGCCCAGTTTACGCTGCGTGTTTTAAATCTTGACTAGACTGGAGTAAGTCAGCATTTCACAAATTCATGGGTCCATGGGCCCCGCTACTTGCATTGCCTCGGGCCTATTGCATGCGTAAACTAAAACTTCCTAATACTGCTATTTCAGACAATTGACTTTAGCCACTCAGAAATCTTTAAGTCGCAACAGTGCTCAGTCTTCGAAAGCATCTCGAAACTCTGAGAGATCCACGCCAATCTCGAGCTAAAATACGTTGTAAAAGGATTAGGTAAAGATGGGAAAATGAAAAAGATCTCGGGCTTCGACAAATAGAATCTTGTCTGGTTTGGGATTCCGGGACGTGCTTCATATGGTAGTGAAGATCAGGAGGCTAAGCTGAGCCCCGGTGCACCATACTATCTAGTTTGGTGCCAGGCTTGTAAAGGCCTATTTTGTCAGTGGCAGCTATGAGTTTTGGGCTGAATTGTGAAAGAAAAAAAAATCCACAAGAAACTTGTAAAAAACCCCTTTTAGTAGTGATGTTGCAATCTTGAGGCCTCACTGGCTAGGTCAAGCCTCCAAGGTGCATGAAATTGTTGGTGCACTCAATCCCCAGAGTCATCGAGTTTCACGACGAAGAAATTATGATATATAATGCGTACTTATTATCCCGCGCATAGTTTAATTAATATAATCAATATATATTATCAATTTCGCCCGAAAGTATTATGGATAGTGATAATATCCCATAATATAGTCAATATCACCAGGAATAATAACACTGGGTGATGGCACTGATGGGTAGCTGCAAAATAGAGTCCGCTCCAAGCCTGCCTAAACGTGCTTTTTCTGGCGTGCACACAAGCACTCTCGATGAGATGCGATCGGGGCCCGATGCCAATGCACGTTATACCATCTCCACGATAAATCGTATACACACAAAAAATGGCACAAAAAAGACAGAGAGAAAATGCCAGTAAAGCAAAGAGCGGAAAGCTCGAAAAAAAACAGGTGAAAAAGACCGAAACAGACCTGTCTGAAGCGACGCCTGTTGTTGAAGACTCAAACTCACAAGATGAAATTTCCAGCGAGAGCGATTCGGAATTGGATGAAAATGATGACGTCGCAGGCGGCCAGGAGGACCCTAGTGGAAGCAGCTCTTCTGAGGAAGAGCAGGAAGAGGAAGAACAAGAAGATGAAGATGAAGAATCGGCAGAAGACAGCGACGACGAGTCGTTTCCTTTGAAGAAAAAGAAAAAGAATACCGATGACGGCAGAGGCACGTTTGCCAATGCGTTCAATGCCATTCTTGGGTCAAAGCTCAAAGCCCATGACAGAAAGGACCCGATCTTGGTGCGTAATAAGAGCACGTTAAAAAAGTTGGAGTCGGATAAATTGGACGCTAAGGCCAAGAGAGTCATGCTTTCTGAAAAGAGGGAAATGCAGGATAAACTCCGGGTCACCAATCTCTTACCTGCTGCTCACGATTCGGAAAATGCAAGAGAGATGATTGAGAAGGAAAAGAGGCTCAAGAAAGTCGCGCAGAAGGGTGTTGTGAAATTGTTCAACGCTGTGTTGGCCACACAGGTACGTACGAATCAGGATTTGGACCAAGAAAACGTGGGAAGCTCTAAAAAACAGGAGCTATTGAACGAGCTCACCAAGCTGAAGTTCTTGGATCTCGTGAAAGCCGCGGGTGAGGAATAGAGGTGGTGGTCATAGTATGGCAAATTATATGTATGTGGGGATCAGGTGTAGGGCCCTCTCTTGGACTCCTAGCTAGTCCAAATCTAGAGAAAAAGTATCAGGCTAGTGAAAGGAAAGCATATCAAGAATCGAGAGAACGAGCGAGCAATTAAGTACCGTCAGGATGTGTTTCGTCAACTTCGACATGTTCTAGACAAATTAAGGTACGCACTATATTCATTAGATCACGCGTGGGTTCTTTTATAGTGTCTCTTCAAATATGTGATACTTCGGACTCAGCTTAGAGTTGTCACCAAATCCTTTAAGAACCAACGGGATCAGGTGAAGAAAAAGCCTTCACTCCCGCCGCTCCCTGGAGGTACCGCTATCGTGCCGAAACCATTACAACTGCATTGTATGAAAACTTGGACTATATCTTGCTCTTTAATCCTATGCGTTGACAATATTGGGTATTTCGTGAAAGAAGGTGAAAATGTTCGTTCCAACCAGGTCACCAAAACCATCTTATAATCTATGATTCGTAAACTCGACTTGACTGTAACCTGAAACAACCGGTCAAAGCCGGTAAAGATCACGGCCAGCCAATTGCGCGTTGTATTACCGTATTTGGAATCATTGAGCATTTAAGACTGAACCATCTACACAACAGAAGGAATGTTATTTGATCATTTCTGGATAGATCCTCCTTTTTGGGTGTAATACTTAAAATGAAACACGTTTTTCGTCCAATTTTTGGCTGTATGGCATTGAATAAATGGCGGTGTAACTGTTTGCAATTGGCCGATGCCTCAAATATAATTCCGCGGCGCAAAGATTTCTGATGCAAGTCAAAAAACGGCTTTTGGGTCAACAACAAATCACAAGAAACTTGACAAAATCTTAAATGAAATTGTACGTATAATCGGGAAGAAAAAGCCAAGATTTGCTTGTTTTTTGCAATTTTACAATCAAAAAGCAAAATATTCGAACCATACATTTCTTTCCTTGAAGACAAGTACTGCGCACGAACTTCGAGGTGTGGGTGTAGGATTTTCCGGCACCCAAATTCCCCACACTACCCCGAGTCACATCGGCGTGGAAATTTCGAGAAAGCCACTTAAATAGAATGTTTCTCCTGGTATTTCATTTCGGCGGAAGCCTTCGCTTTTTATAGCCCATAAAGACAATTTAGAGCGCTTATCATAGAATCTTAAGATTCACGTGGCTGGTTTTGTTTTTCATAATGACTGCTGATTCCAGCTCAAATGGCGGTGCAACCGAAAGTATCCCGAGAGATATTATCTCGGAGCCGCAAACAGTGGCAGGCAAAGTCAAATTGGCCAACAGGCCCACTTTTATTACTAGACAATCGAACGATTACTTCACTAATTTAAGGCATTCGGCCGTGCAGCCGCAGCCGGGGAGCATAGATAGTACCCCCATGCCCTTGCTGCCACAGATAACCCAGCAGAAAAGCGAGAAGAGAATCATGACGTCCACTTTCCCGCCCAAAAACAAGTGGCGTATTTTATGCTCGTGTCTCTGGTCGGTGGCGGGCGGGTTTTCAGACGCAGCTCCTGGTGCCTTGTTGCCCACTATAGAGGCCCACTATTCCATCTCCTATTCGGTGGTTTCGCTTATTTGGATGTCGAATGCAATTGGGTTCATCACCGTGGCGTTGTTATCACATAAAATCCAGCCCTGGCTTGGCCGCGAGAAATCGATCCCGGTAGGCTGTGTTTGTTCGATCATCATGTATGCTATGGTGGCCAGTGGAGGGCCTTTCCCGCTAGTTGTTGTTGGGTTTTTCTTTGGCGGCATGGGCATTGCCATTGTGCTCTCGCAACTCAACATTTTCTTGAGCAAAATGGAGAAAAACTCCAAGTATTTATCGTTTTTCCATGGCTCGTACGGAATCGGCGCCACCATCTCACCACTTTTGGCCACGACCATGCTCGAGCACAAAGTGCGCTGGAATTACGTGTATTTGATCATTTTGGGCCTACTGTTGATAAATTTGGTCAACCTTATAATCGCGTTTAAAGGCGCAGACGAAGATTTGAAGCAATGGGACCATGACGACGAAACGGATAGACTTCTCACTTCTGAAGAACACGCCTCGCGGTCTGGATTGCAAACCCCAGCAGAAACCGAGGCTGGGTTAGGGCTCCAGGACTTGGGCACTCACGTGACTTCAATCATAGAAAACGTGCCTGGAAAGAACCAGAACTCGCCCACTGACTTGAAATTGGCCTTGAAAAACGCCATCACATGGAACATATCGTTGTTCACGCTCTTTTACCAAGGATGTGAGGTCGCTTTGGGAGGCTGGATCGTCACTTATTTGATCGATTATCGTCTCACCAACACCTCCTTTGGCTATGTCCTGAGTGGATTCTGGGGCGGTTTAACGCTCGGAAGACTCTTCATGACACGCCCATTGCACAAGTATTTGGGCGTAAGGCGCTCGGTGAACTTGCTTGTGGTGACGACAATCTTGATGCTTATCTTGACGTGGGTGGTTTCGAGCGCCATCTTGCTGGGTGTGTTTGTATCCATTGCAGGCACTTTGATTGGCCCCATTTACCCGCTCATGATCACTGGAGTCTCTGCTATGCTTCCCCGCAAAATTCAGGTCATCAGCTTGACGATCATGACCGCCTTTGGGTCAAGCGGAGGGGCGCTTATTCCGTTTTTTGTTGGGTTGATTTCGCAGACTTCAGGCACGTTTGTTGTATTGCCTATTTGCATCGCTGGTTACGCCCTCGTATTGGCATTTTGGATCATGCTTCCCAACACCGACCAGAAGGGCGAGATGCCTAAGAGCAAAGTGAGAAAGATATTGCACACTCTTTGGTGATTGCGGCGCGATTTGTGATATATGAGCATGATTTCTTTTAAGGAAGGGATGGTTTGAACAATTTGTATAAAGCCAGAACGATTTATCAGAACGGCTTTTGGAGCCCCAGTAGTGGTGATTTTTCCATAGACTAGAGCAATGTAAAAACAAAAGGACTGAAGAACTTTTTTTTTTTGCGTGATACATCTGACTAAGGACCGGGAGCCAGGGTTGCTTACCTAGGTCTCAAAAAACTAAAAACAGCCACGAGTCCCTTTACAATTTGATGTCGAAATACTCTTTACTTGCAGTCGATTGAGATTGATTGAGCTGCCTGTTTTTCATTTTTTTTGGATCATTACGTGAACTTGATAGACAGCTTGTGCACACTTTCACCCAAACAAGAATTGAGCACGGGCCGTAAGCGCTTGTTAGTATTGCAAATGAAAATCTACGTATTTCTGAAACTGATCATGAGCGTCAGTTCATTTTTTTCTTTACATGTTTTTTTTTCTGACAATAAAAATTGGGACTTAATTTCAAGCTTGATCGATATCACTCCCGAATTTCTTCGGCCATATAAAATGCATGTTCATCGAATCGCGAGGAATATTCACGGTGGATTCCCAAGTGAGATCGTCATTTCTCCATGGTTCGCGGCTTCATAGCTTTGCAGAATTTAGGTATCCATTTGAACCTTAAAACACGATAATCACACGAAATCCATTCTCACCATGGCAATTGAAATAACCATTAAACACGGCGACCAGGCTGCAGAAGAGAAGGATTTTCTCACTGCAATCTCAAAGTATACAGATGCACTCAAGGAGAGCCCAGAGGCGTTTTCTGCGCTTATTAAACGAGCACAGGTGTATACGAAACTCAGCGACTACGAATCTGCCAAGGCTGACATTAGTAAAGCCTTCACTATTGCAGAAAAGCGAGGCAAAATGGGCGATAAGGCCACGTGTTATTTCCGTTTGGGACTTGTGAACTATGCCCAGAAAGAATACAAGGTCTCGCTAGTGAATCTCAGGAAAGCGAAAGAACTTCGATGCGCAGAGCCAGCGTTGGACATTTGGATCGCCAAAGCGGAAAGGGATTTGCGGAAAGCGGGGCAGACTGAAAGCATGGATGTAAACATTCTGGAAAACCCCGTAAATGGCCAACTTCCATCAGTTGGGAACCCGGAAAATGCCTCTCTGTCTCTCGATACTATCAACAAGCAGGCGCCCCTCAAGGTGAAAATCAGAGACGAGTGGTACCAAAGTAAAGACTCAGCTACAATCACGATTTTTGCCAGAAACATTCCTAGAGACTCGGTGAAGGTAGACTTTGGAAGACGGTCCTTATCTGTCTCATTCCCTACTTCAGAAGCGTCTGAGTACAACTATGAGCTCGAGAGCTTGTATGGGGAGATCATTCCCGAAGAAAGCACGCTTTTTGTCGGTGCAGTGAAGATTGAAATCACTTTACGGAAAAAGGTGGAGGGCAAATGGGCCGCTTTAGAAGGAGACGGCCCAATAACAGCGCCGCAGGCAAATTCAGCTACATCTGGCGGACTCTCATATCCCAGTTCGTCCAAGAAGAAAATTGACTGGTCTAATTTTGACGTGAAAGAAGAGGACGACGAAAATGGCGATTTTTTCGCAAAGTTATACAAAGATGTGGACGAAGACACGAAGCGAGCCATGATGAAATCCTATGTGGAGTCGAATGGCACTGTGCTCACAACAAACTGGGCTGAGGCGAAGGAAAAAACGTTCGAGACCAGCCCTCCGGAAGGCATGCAGGCAAAAAAATGGGGACAATAGATGAAGACTTACACCACGCGTCGGCACCGCTGTTCATGTGATTTATGTGGGAAATGAACTATTTAGGCGTCAAACCAGTTTTCTTGACCAGTGACCATATTTAGGGGCGGGGTGTTAAATTTGACTGAGATTCACATCATTGTTGGGCTGCTGCTCTGCCTGGAGTAAGATTGCGAATTTAAGGAGATACAGGACAGCCTCAGTGATCAGAAAAGTCCGCCCGACACGCTGGTTTTTCTGTCGACTTTTGTTTCTGTGAAGCTTTGAAGGCGATAACCTTTGATTTTCTGATCATCACCAGCAAAACGCTGAGACGAATGGATAAACACGAGCCGCTTTTCCCAAAGTTGGCAATTGCTGCCCATGGTGTTTTCAACCCTCTGGATCACACCATATTCGAGGTGGGGGCGGCGCAGATCCGATGCACCCCGTATTGAACTTGCTTATCTATGCATGGAGAAATTACGTTACGCGCATGCTCCCACTTGTTTTAAGCGCCCATACAGTGCGCGGTGCTTGGAATTAGGTTTGTAGGGATAATAGCCCCCGAAGCACGCAAACAAGATCGAATCATGGCCTTGTAGAGGGACGTGCGGTGGGGAATATATTCTCAACTCTTTTGTCTTATCCACAAAAATTATTGTTCCTTACGGTGAATGGGGTTTTATTATAAGCTCACATGGTACGTCTCGCATATCCGCGTTCCCTGTTTTTTCTGCCAAGCCTGGTGCTTCACTGATACCTTGATCTGTGTTAGATCTTCACCGGCAATCTACACGCCCGCGGATTTGTCTTTTCCATGAAAGTCCCAAAAAGGGTATTGACGATGGGGAAAAGAAAATTTTGAGACGTGTTTATATCAATCCACCACTAACTCAATAAGGCCCGCTGCGCCAGACTTAACCTCGGTGGCAGTAACAGGTAGTTTTGATGACTGGGCGCTATCAGAAAAAGGAGTGCTTCTGAGATCGTCAGATGCTGACCGGTACGAGACGACTATATACTTGGAGGACAAGCACAAAATCGTGTTCAAGTTTGTTGTGAACGGGTGTTTATGGACGACAAATGATACTTATAAGGTCGAGTTTGATGAGCACGGAAATATGAATAATTATATTGATGCAGATGAATTGAATGAGGTGATTGTTGAGGTGGCGAAAGCAGAAGTGGTACCAGAAATCCAGATTTCCACATCGCCTTCCGAGCGATTCAGCCAAGAGTTTCGTGAAGAAAATGACATCGCGCAATCTAAGGAAGCAGATTCGAATGCGCTCCACAGTGATGACGCTAATGAGGCTGAAACACTGAGCGATGACGCTGTGTCAAACGAGAGCTCGGAAACTGAAGTGTCACATTCTTCTGATACCGATCACGGGTTTCGTCCGCCACATTTCGATGCTATCACGAGTGCTTCGTCTTCTAATGTTACTGACTCCAAGACCTATCATGCCCAGGATATGGGGAGCGAAACGCCTGGCCTTGGTGAGATTAAGGACGCCAGTAACAACAGCAAACTGTCGATTTTCACAAGCAATGACACAGAAGATGCACTGCTTGCTGAATCTTCATATACGGAAGTTTCCTTTATCACAAGTCGTACTCACAATGTGATTGTTCCCGACACCTCTAGCGATGACGAGCGTCTGGAGATGGTCTCGGGGCTCAGTGGAACGCCTGATGATTCAGCGTCCACAGAGATTAGAGGAAGTGGGGGCTCGCTGAATTACGAAGAACTGGCTAATCACGTTTCGCTGCTGTCGACCAACAGCGACTTCATCAGTGAGGAAGAAAATGCTGAGAGCGCTACCGAGTCGCCTACAGAGATCGATCAGCGCAACGACGGTCATTTTGGTTTGCTTTCAAAATTTAAAAGACTCTTCCGTCCCCGGTAAGTCTGAGTTCCTGGCTTCGGCGGTTGCTTTACGAGTGAGAGTCAGGCCCACAGCGTGAACCCTTCATAGGCTTCGAATCCTGCGACTAGTCTTATATTCTATGTATCTTTATTTGCCTTGTTCTATCTTCACCATTAGCACAATCTGGTCGCACGTGGTGATCGAGACTAGCCATTTCGTTAAAGTTTAGTATAGAAAACAGATGCATTGGCATATAGGGTTCGCTCGAGCTTGGTGCTTAATTCAGCGAACTTTAGCTTTCCATGAGAAGCCACAGCTTGATTTTCAAGGGTCTCTCAAAATCATTGATTTGCACGCAAATCACAAAAGATCGGTTTTTTTATTTGTCCTTGTCAATCCCCGAACCACGTATAAAATTCACAATCTAACCCCGCTTCTAGGCCTTGTTTTCACCGTGAAAGTTGTAATTACTCATAATACTGGCCAAGCCTGTGATTCTCTCAGGTTCCTTGCTTTCTTCTGTTGCAGCACTGTTACCGCCATTGTTGTTCATACTTTTCTCGCTACTCAAATTGTTGGCAGTGACACCGCCTGGCCCGATGAAGGCTAGCACCCTCGAAATATCCTTGGCATTCTCACACTCCAATGTGAGCACTTTACTTTGGCCCGTATGACTCACCGTGAACTTGATACCTTTGGAGTCTTGTATGGGTGCAATGCTCACCAGAGAAGATGGGAAGGCCTCCAAAAGGTCAGAAGCATTCTGGATGAATTTTTCAACCTGAGAATTCACCCTCTTGGAAGCGGCTTGCTTAGCGCTGGAAGCCTCCTGATTCTTGTTACCCCCTTTACTCATTGACACAGTGGGACACGATTCAGGCTTTTTGGAAGCGTGATGAAGCTGTAATTGTGCGGATGACGAGGCCGGTCGTAGGTCACGTGATCGGTATTCTGGCACTAAATTGTATGTCTATAAACAGATGTTTTTGGTTCGATTTTCGGCCTTTTTCCTCGAAACGTCTGTTTTTGATCTTTGAAAATCTTGATACTTTGATTTAAGGGTAAGAAAACAGGACTTTGTGGTGTTCTCTGCGAGTCCATTACACCACTCTCGACTCTATAGGCACTGTGTGAAGCATTGAAAGGCTATTGAAAAACCAAGCTGCCGTTAGTGAGTAAAGATCATGTCATGATGGTCTTTTTGTTTAGCCAAATCAAAAATAAGTTTTCGTCGTGAAATGAGCCCACCCCATTGCTTTTTTTACAATCGATGTGAAAAGTCGCAACGGTGGACCTAGTACTCTATGATGTAACCTTCTATATACCCGCGCGCCTTTCTGCGCTGATGAATGGTCTAATTTACAATCTACAAGGGCACGTCGTACCCGAGTAGTAAGCTTCCAATGAGGAAAAGATTGAGGCAAGTCACAAATCCCCACACTAAGACAGCTAGCACTGTCATGATTGGCCCATTGCTCATGTCAATGTACCCTCTCATAACGAACAAATTGTCGTCAGTGTTTTGAGCCTCTGCCTCCGCCTCCGCCACTGGCCTTTCGACCTGTGGCAACAGATCCATTGAAGGCGGAGATGTCGCATGTGCTCGAGATTTGGCCATGTGCTCCAGTATCAAATTCTGCTGCTCGTGACTCTCGTCCTCGTTATTGTCCTCCCAGCCAGCACATGGATGGGCGCGTCTTAGGTCTTGGAGCCGAATGGCAGGCTCAGTAACGGCGAATCTCTGGTTCAGATTGCGAAATTGTAGGTTGGTGCTCTTAGTCGCCGAATCCAGGGTGTCCACATCGTATATGGTCTCGATATCATCTTCTCCCTCGCGTACTGTGATAGGCACCCGCATTATCGACTTGGAGCATGTGAACCAGATCAACGGCGCAGTCACCACCGGCAAAAGAACCGAAAGCACAACCTGCAGCGCGTTCAACGTGCGGGCAAGACCGTCCCTTCCTGAATACACAACCACGAACAAGCAAGGCGCGATTGCAATCGCACGCGTGACCAAACGCCTTACTACTGGTGAGAAACTCCAGTTTAAAAACCCCTCCAGGACCATTTGGCCCGCCAACGTGCAAACAACACCTGCGCTTTGTCCCGAGCAGAGAAGCGCCAAGGCAAAAACAATACCTGCAGAGGGAGAGATGTGCGTGGATAGAAGCTGGTAGATCGTGAACAAGTCGCCCCCTCCATTATCCTCGTCATCGGATTCGTCGTCAGATTCGTCATCATCGCGCTTATGATTGCCTCCCATGGTCGCCCCTGCAACGATGAGGATTGTCGCGTTCACAAAGAGTGCCACGGTGAATAGCGAAATCACAAGTTCGACTATCGTGTAAGTCATCGTATCCTTGATTGCGTGGATGGAGGGACGGTAACTGAGTTCGCTTTCGTCGTTTTCATCTTCCGCCGGAGCGGCGCCCACCGCACGAGCGTATTCTTCGCCTGTGAGGTCGTCCGAAAGCGATGGAGTCGGTTCTAGACTTCTGTTGACCTTTTTATCAGGCTTGAAGTATCCGTTCTTGATGTCGAAGTCCTTGAGCCGTGCCTGGACTAAGCCAGAACCCAAGTATAGCGAGTGCGGCATGACTGTGGCACCCAAAATGGCCAAACTCAAAAATAAGCCGTTGCCGCCCTTGCGCTCTTCTGTATCGATGACCTTTTCGTTTGGGAGAAAGCCCTTCAAGACCTCGACCATTGAGAAATGAGGTTCCTTTGAGACCTGGAACAACTCTATGCCAAAGCAGATCACAGTACCTGCAACCAACACCGAAACAAAAAGCTCGAAAATGCGTATGAATAGTAGCGGTCCATTTGGGCGATATGCCATGAGCACAATCAAGACATCGATGACAGTAATCACCACGCCGAGAAAAAGTGGGATTTTGAAGAGAATGTTCAACGCGATCGCCGTGCCAACAACCTCGGCCAAGTCCGTCGCGACAATGGCAATCTCCGCCAAAATGTAGATGAACAAATTGAGCCTCGGGCCTAGATTCTCGCGGCAGTTGGCGGCTAGGTCGAGCCCGGTCACGGCGCCTAGTTTCGCAGACAACACCTGGAGGAATATAGCGAGGCAATTCGATAGAAAAATCGAAAAAAGTAACTTGTACTCGTACGCAGAGCCGGCTGCCACGGCCGTGGAGTAGTTTCCGGGATCCATGTATGCCACTGAGACCATCAAGCCGGGCCCAATGAACCTCATGTATTTCCGTATGGCGCCTGCGGCACGGCGGAACACGCCTGGCCTTGTTTGACCATCTAGTAGCACTGGCATGACGGAACTGTGAGATTTATGCAATATGAAGATGACAAATAATGATCAGAGTGAAATTTGGCGATGAATATATATCTTAGTATCGACTCGCGTGGTCAAGTTTGTGATGGTTTTTTTTTTGTATGACCAGTGTGGTGCCCCGCAGCAAGTCAGGTCAGAAAAACCGCACTGTGTGCGTCAGCGGCTGGGCCCAGGCGACGGTAGTCGGACCTGATTTTTTTCTGTCAATACCGTTCACTGGGCGCGCGGGTCCGCGATGGCCCCGGGCGCGCTCTCCGGCCCGGTGGTTGGTTAGCATACCAATAAGCGTGCCCGGAGAATGAGTCGGCGGAGAGGAGGGCGGGATCGAGAAAACTCCACAGAAGAGAATTTTTTGAAGCGTTTCTTGCCTTGTATAATCTGAGCAACAGTTTTCCTGCATCGAAGTCCGACGGTTGATTGTGTTGGCCATGTATGCATTGTTTCGGTGCTAGAGGCCATTGTTCACACGCAAGCGAGCCGTTCCCCGGATCGGGGTGCGCGACACGTCAACGCATCTCCCTACTGTGTTAACCATCTCATATGACCGAAGGCGTGGATGATGATACTTTTTAAAATAGAAAAAGAGTTTTTGCGGCAGCGGCCGTTTCTGCACTGAAACGCGAGTAAAAGCAAATTGCGAATGATATGAGACTCTCGCAAATACCCTCGGCCATTTACATACCTGGATTATAGTAGGCTGGTCTATGAGGAAACATGATGCGCTTTTTGACTGTGTAGCCAACGGGCTGTTGAAGGTCACACTCAAGGAAATGGCATGTGCTACGGGAAAGCGCATCTACCCCTTTTTTCTTTTTAATTTCGTGTTATTGTTTAGTAAGAGTAGCTCTGCGCTGTCTTTCGCCTCCAAGCGGTTTGCATCCATTAGCTTCCATTTCCTATATTCGAACCACTAATGTGAGAACAAATAATGGCCAAAGTTTGATACTTGTTTATCTAAAAATAGAGTGTCAGATGAGTTCAATGAACTGGCAGCTTTTGACAATGGTAGTTTCGGCTTTTTATATGGCTGGGCTGCGATGAACCAAAGCCTAAACCATAGTGTGCGATTTATGCAAAAATCTCCAAGACTAAAAGTGCTTTGATACCTTTCAGGACAGCTCCCACAGTCACGTGATCGTCCCAGATATCTCAAAAACCAAAATTTGATTCTGTTCAAGTTAGACTCGTCACGCTCACGATTATTCGTCCCGTGGGTTTTTTCAGAAAAAAATGTTTTCAGTTTCTCAGCGCCATTTGCCAGCTAGACTGTGCAATCAGCAATCATCGAGTAAACTAAAATGACAAAAGACCTCTGATCCACGATTCAAATGCGCCTATAGCCGCGACTTCAGCGCGATTAAGCACCCTCTATCGCCCATGTCCTTCATGTAAGCAAAGATATGCGACTATGCGGCAGTTTTTTACGTGATTTTACAGCCGTGTCACATCGTTCTTCCTGCATCGATCTCTGGAAACTTGCCTTAGCACGGAATAAACGAGTCCTTCAAGGATAATTGGCCCATAATGTAGTCTGACATAATGCACTTACGTTGTTTTATTCTGCCTTATTATTCCTCTTATGAAGCCGGGCTTTACGCCTCTTTTTAATTATTAATACTACCCTCTTTTAGTTATCCGAGAATCGCATATAATCAATTTGACATGTCAGCAGAGGAGAAATCAAGTGACATAAACTCACACTTTTCAAGTGATGTCGACGAAAAAGATGCAATCAAACCCTACGTGATCTTGAAAAAGTTGTCCGATAAGCTAGACTCCCTTGGAGTTGAGGTTACAGGTATCGAGCGGATATCGCCATACAGGCGGTCTCAGAACAAATTCAAACAGTTTATTACCGTTGCCGGGCTTTGGATCTCTGGATGTGGTGGACTTACATCCATGTCATCCTTCTACTTAGGGCCCATGCTTTTTGGTCTTGGGTTGAAAAAGACCTTAATAGCCGGAATGTTGGGCCAGTTTTTCGGTTGTTTAGCAGCCGCCTACTGTTCCTTGATGGGGCCAAGGTCCGGCTGCAGGCAAATGGTTACCGCCCGGTTTTTGTTTGGATGGTGGACAGTGAAATTTGTGGCCTTCATAGGCATTGTTGGAGGCGTGGGCTGGTCTGTGGTGAATTGCATTGCTGGTGGCCAGATTCTCAGCTCCGTGAGCGACGGTCGTCTACCGCTAGTCGCATCCATCGTTATACTTGCCGCCCTATCACTCTTGATATCGATTGGAGGAATCCGCATATTGTTGAAAATCGAGACTTTTCTCTCGATCCCAGTCTTGGGAGCATGTTTGATGTTGTACATCAGTTCCGCCAGCAAGTATAAGTACCTATCTTTGGCGGATTCTCCCGATGAAGATTTTGCAACAATCAAGGGTAACACCTTGTCTTTTTTCACCCTATGTTATTCGATTACGTCAACTTGGGGTGCAGTGGCTTCAGACTATTATATCTTGTTCCCTCAAGACACGCCAAACATCCAGATTTTCAGCTTGACATTTTTCGGCACTTTCATCCCAACATCATTGGTGGGTATTATTGCCATATTGACAGGAAACATCGCCATGAACTACGAACCGTGGTCGGAGGCTTACGAATCTTTGAGTATGGGTGGCGTCTTGGGAGCTGCCTTTGAGACCTGGGGCGGAGGTGGCAAGTTCTTGTTGGTATTGATGTTTCTTTCGTTGGTCTCCAATAATGTCATGAACACATACTCTGCTGTTTTCCAGTTACAAATTATCGCCCTTCCCTTGGCCAGGGTTCCCCGATGGCTTTGGTCGTGTCTTATCACGGTGGTTTACTTGATTCTTGCCATTTTCGGCAGATATAAGTTTGCAACCATCTTGGGCAACTTCTTGCCAATGATCGGCTATTGGATCTCGATTTATATCGCTTTGTTGCTTGAGGAAAACACCATCTTTCGCACCAAGTGGTTCAGGCATTTGTACACCAAAGAGTTCGAACAAGTGGATTCGGAGAGTTCTGCATTGATCGCGGCAAAACACTGCAATTACAATTTCAACATCTGGAACAGTAAAACTAGGCTCACACAAGGATTCGCGGCCTCTTTCGCTTTTGCTTGCGGTGCTGCTGGCGCGGCTATTGGCATGTCTCAGACATATTGGATTGGACCTTTGGCCAAGGCCGTGGGCGGCCTCTACGGTGGGGATATAGCGATGTGGCTCTGTATGGGTTTCAGCGGTGTGGTTTACCCCGGCTTACGCTACTGGGAGCTCAAAACTTACGGGCGATGAGAGGTTGGTGTGGGCCAGGCACCGCTTGTTTGATGATGGTTGCGATTTGAGATTATTTTTGATAAGTAAAAGGTATAGAATGGATGTTTTTCTCCAGCATTTATATAATACTGTGTACTTCAATTCTGATTAAAGCTCTTTGTGTTTTTGCCCAGACACATCATTGCCAAGCTCATGTGGGTATTATCTTTTTTTCCTTTTCTTGCTTGATACATCCGATTAAGGACTGGGAGCCAGAATTGCTTACCTAGCTCCCCACAAAAGTATATATGATTATATATGTGACACTAGCCAGCTTCGCTACCGTGCCTTAATTCTTGGAAAAGCTTAATTCCAAAACGCAATAAGAGAGAAACATAATCAGCAAGATTGTATCGAGATCAGCGGCTACCATGTCATCTTTGACAATCACGAGATTTGTGACTCCGGAAAAAAAAGATAAAGTTTGTTGGCAAAAATGGTCGTCTTCAGGAGACAGGAAAGCAGAGAGGCAATCTCCATCAAAATAGGACAATCGTTGCAACCATTAAACCGAAAATTAGATCATTCTTCTCTAAAGTCAAAAAAAGAATACGACGCAAACTTAGACTAGATGCAAATAGAGGCCTGGTTACTCTCATCAATTGAGGATATGTGCCCGCAAAAAAGACGAATCATTATCGAAATCACTCAAAAATAACATGTTTGCACTCAGCAGTGGCCGCGAGCGAGAGATTAAGGCTCGGAAAAGTCGCGCCCGCTCGGTACTGCGAGTCCGAGCACGGTGCCGCACCCAAGCGCCATCTCGCACGCAAGCATTCAGCATACCCTGAAACCCCCCAAATACCCACACAAACCAACCATGCTTAGAGGACTCTGCAGAACCGCCACGGTGGCCAGGACGTTCTCGTCACGTGCGGCCCTCAGCAACGCTCAGGTGTTCCGCATGCCGGCGATGTCGCCCACAATGACCGAGGGCGGCATTGTCTCATGGAAGTATAAGTCCGGCGAGTCGTTTTCACTGGGCGATGTTTTGCTAGAGGTCGAGACCGACAAGGCTACCATTGACGTTGAGGCCGTGGATGACGGGGTCATGTGGGAGGTGTTGATGCAGGATGGCGAGACGAATATCCCTGTTGGGAAACCGATTGCGTTGTTGGCCGAGCCAGGCGACGACTTGGCATCTTTGGAGAAACCTAGCTTGGACGATGCTTCCGCCCAGTCGGCGGCCAAAGAGCCTGAGCAGCCGCTGCGAGCCGAGGCCAGCGCTCCCGCAGAGCCACAGGCTTCCTCCGAAAGCAAGCCTGCATCTGCCTCCAACGCTTCATCGGAGCTTGTAGGCAAGGCCAACGCCGCGTTGAAAATCACGCCCGCGGTGGAGATTTTATTGCACAGAAACGGTATTTCCAACGAGGACGCGTTCGCCAAGATCCCAGCATCGGGCCCTAAGGGCAGACTCTTGAAGGGCGATGTTTTGGCCTATTTGGGCCAGATCGAGGCCTCCGCCGTGTCACGTGTCGCCGAATACATCAAGAACAAAGAGCACTTGGACTTGTCCAACATAAAAATCGCGCCACCACAGGCTCCTGCTCCGGCTGAAAAGGAGACTGCTTCTGCCGTTGAAAAGCCTAAACCTTCTAATATCGTCAAGATGGAATTCAAGTGGGCATTGCAAGACACCACGTGGGAGGATGACTTCAAGGCATCCGCTCAGCGCGTCATCGAGGCCTCCAAGAGAGAAGCATACGCCGAGAAATTCCCACAATACAACAGCTCACCCGTCGCCAACAACTATACATCTGAAGACCTTTTTGACACTTTGCTTGCAGCTCCCGTCACCAAAGACCGTTTCAAGATCAAGAATGTGACATACAACTTCCTTGGCCGGTCACCCGAACGGGCACCAGTTGCTGACGCGTTTGACGACCTCTTGGGCTTGCCCCCTAAGCCTGTATACGTCGGCAACGCTGACTACGACTTCACGGCAGTTGACGTCGGTATCGAGGTTGAGTTCGATGCCAAGTTGCCGGATGCGAAGGAGTTTGTTGACCATTTCAAGGGCTTCATGAACCGCAATATTTACTTATCACAGATGGAAGCAGAGCAACGTCAGCAATAATGGCGATACGCAAGAGACTATGGTAAGCGGTACTTATGCCGTATTCCTGCCCTACCACCTATTCGCGCCCTCAGATAGATTTCGTGAGCCCTGAACGGAAATACTCTGTTGACGAATAACTGTGTGTTTCTGCCAGCAGAGTACCTTTGCCTTGGGCATGAGCAAGCCTCGTCAGAAACTGTAGATTCGATATACTTTCAAAAGCTACAACAAACAAGAATGCTGCACTCGTTGGGGTTTTGTTTCCCAACAATTAACGCACGATAAAGAAAAAAAAACTAGTAGTTATAGCAGACTGCTGCAAGTACAATTCGCGCCCCGTGCACCTCTGATTATTGAAGTTATGGCTCGTCTCGTCTGCAGCCCCAGGCGGCACTGCAGGTAATCCGGGGCATTCTTTTTTTTTTTTTTGCTCGCGTATTTTTCTTAGTTTTTTTTTATTTTTTTATTTCCAACCATCCTCTATTTCCAAAACTGAAAGACACCACGATAACTTCTCATCAGAAAAGACTAGTGGGATATTACTCGGCCAGTAAGAAACAGCTTTCAGTCTCAATCTATTCCACCAAAGTCCAAATAGTTTGCGGACACTTCTCATCAATTTCCATACCAGTTTATTCGTGTCTCCTTCTCAAGCACTTCCCGAACCCAGGCATATCTGATCTGGCGGCTGATAGCAAAAACCAGAAAACAATTTACCGTGTCCATGAACGTGCCTTACGATTTCCAACCCAATAAAGCCTTGGGTAGCATGGAGCTGGCGTATCTGGACGGCGGCGCGTCGAAGGGCAAAACACACGCTATGCAAATGTACGTCAACTCATCCTCGAATAGCCCGAACCTGCAAAGTTATGGTGTGACCACGCCGTCACCACCGTTGCGGGCAATCTCAACGCGGGCACTTTCCAAAAACGGTACTGCCTTGGTGCCATCGCCGCTCACAATGCCGCAGTACTCGCAGCAAGAATCACAAGCGCAAAATCAGCACTTGGTTCAAGCCAGACAGAGCCCTCAAATACAGACACACCGGCCTAATGGGCAGACAAATCTTTCTCAGGGACATTTACAGCATGCGCGCCAGCAGCAGCAACAGCATCAGCAGTCGAGCCGCCATCACAGCCCCCAATCACAACAGCCGCAAATACATCCAAGCCAGTCTAACCAGCATCTTTCCCAGCAGCATCTTCAGCACAAGCAATTCCAACAGCAACAATTGCAGCAGCATCTTGAACAGTCACGGCACCTGGCACAACATGGCTATGCGCCAGCGGAACCGGTACAGAAAGCGGACTCGCTCCATAATTTCGTGCCGCACGATCCCCAGCTTGAGGAACGCCAGTACCAGCATAGCCCCTCCCTAGGACAAGGCCGGGCTCTCAACAACGGAACGAGCCACGACCGTGCTCATCAAGTGTCCCATATTTACGACCACGACGCCCTGGTGCAAGATCCGCAACTTAGAAATGCCCACCATCAAAACCACCATCATCAGGAACAACAACAACAACAACAACAACAACAACAACAACAACAACAACAACAACAACAACAACAGCAACAGCAACAGCAGCAACGACAACAGCAGCAATTGGCTCATATGCAATTGCAGCAACAACTACAGCGACACCAGCACCAGCTAGGCCAGGGCCAGCTCAGTCACCACATGCAGATGGGTCAGCAGGCTATGGCACCCCATAATAGTGGCGTGCACGACCCTCGTCTCTCTGGCGATATGTCACAGGACCACAGAAACATGCACACTCAAGGTGGGAATGTGTTTCAACATGCACACATTCACGCACATCCCAATGCCGGACAGAGTGCGCAGAATCTAGCGGGAACAGTCTCAATACTGCAGCAGCGGCAGCCAATACAGCAGCAGGTTCTTGGTTCGACGTCTCAAGGCCATGCTTTGGGCGTGCAGGTAAACAAAGCCTTGGGCAGCCCGGCGTTGGCTCTACTTTCGAAAATGGTATCGAATGCAGAAGATGATGGCGTCAAGAAAAAACGCGGTAGACCAAAGAAGCTTATTCTCGATCCAGCCACGAACCAATTTATCGACTCCTCGCACGAGAACTTCAAGAAACTCAATAAGCTTCTCAAGCAAAACTCAGATGGCATTGTGAAACTGGGCCATTCGCCAATGGAGAATGGACTCCGACTCGATTCCTTGAATGACGAGGAAATGAGACAGTTGCTCAGCCTGAAAGATCGTAGAGGCAGGCCCAGAAAATTCCCCGTTGAACAAACAGGCATCACCATCAAAGGTGTGCGTGTGGCCGGGTCTTTAAAAGGCAGAAAAAAAGAACTGCCGGTCTTGTTCGATGCGGTCAATCAAGTGCAAAAGAAGAAACGGGGCCGCCCCAAAGGTAAGACCGCAGCCGTTATATGATACATACCTTAGTTTTGGAACAATTCAAACGTATTCGTTTTTAAATGATATATCCAAATTCTGTTTTGGAAATTTTTCCGGAGTCTGGCAAGAAAGATAAGAGCTCAGTGGCCCAATGACTTTTTTGACAACCACCACCAAGTACCCGTAGTGAATATCATCTCCTGGATGACCACACATGAATGCTAAAAAACCTAGCAACGCTAGCCGCTCACATTCACAAAAATCATGATGATCACAACTAAGTGATGATATTTCTATAGGACAGTGAAAAAAATATACAACATTAGTTTTTATTTTTTTTTTTCTAAAGATATATCACATTATTAGTTTCTCGCACCTCACAGGTATGCAATGGATGGTGCCAACCTTCAGACCAAACATAAGGACGCGTATCTACATTCTTGGTCGTCAAACAGTGGCGTAAATAGCAACAATATTTCGTCTCGCCGATAACCGTTAATGATACAGGAGACTTTCTGAATATGAGACTTTCGTCTTGAAAAACAAGTATTTCGTGAAAACAAATTGTTGTGTCACAATGTGTTTAAAGCAAATTGAGAAGTTTCTACATTAATAATTTTCATAATATGAACCCGTTCAAAATGATGTCCTTTCACTTCAATAAATGCGGATAATCAACTGAAATGATAGTTAAGGTAACAAAGTGGAGGCTCCAAACTAGATCTTGGTCGTTTAAACGTTTAATTTGTAAATTTTGCTTCCATCTTTAGCTAAATGTCCGGAGCAAACAATCTCAAACCTATTGAATTTGATGCGGAGAGCTGCTTGAGGCTTACGAGCGGTAGAGAGGCAGATTAGACTTTTTTTTTTTTTTTTTAAAGAAACAAATCGTATTAACAGGAAATCGCGGTTAAACGGTCAAAAATCTATATATCTATAGACAAAAAAACCTGCATACGTCTGGATAGAACACTGAGTAATGAAGTCCCCCGACTTTCCCAAGCCTTAGGTCTTCCTCCTTATCCTAGCCGCTGTATAGGTAGTGTCAACTTGTCCGTATTTTACTTCGTTCCAACGCCTTTTTCAAATGTCTATTCAGAAGAGGCTGGAGGACGGTGCCTCCTGTTGCCTCCCGGCGTCTGGATGAATAGACCTGGCGGACGGTGTCGACGTACCAATTAAGGTTGCGTAAATTTTCGTAGGTATTGTTCAATGGTGCCAACATCGAGTTCAAATTCATTGGTGCTTGTATGTTTAATTTATCCCAAAGGACTTTGGGACACCTACACTCGGTGTATAGGTGATAAAGGAACTGTCTCGAATCAACCGGGTTCAAACAAAGATGACACCGAAAGCCCCTCAGCGAGGTTTTGGTGTCATGCAAAGGGACATGTGAGCCAAAGTTGAAATGGTGCAAGGCTTTGAAATCTTTATGTTTCTTCCATTCAAACGTGTGGAGCCGCTTCCAGAATTTCTCCCAGCGACGCTGTGAGGCGGCCGCAGGGCAGATCTCCAAAAACCGCTCGGGCATGATTGGCGGAAGTTTCTCCTGTTTTCTCTTGCTTAAAGAACGGAAATTGACCGGATGACATATCAATGCTTCCGGCTCTGTGAGTGTAGGCCGATGTCCACTGACTATTGGTACCTCAGACGCCGCTGGACAATTTTCTGCTACCACTGGAAGGGTAGTGATGTCATACACTCGCGTGCGTGACACCACCTGCTCCCAAGCTTTCAAATAGCAGATTTCATTTCTCGTAAACGTCCATTCGAGGTTTTTGAAGAATCTCCCTGTCTGTTCCAACAAAAAGTCGGCGCAGTCGAGACCTTGTGCCCGTGAAATCGCGGGTTTCCTCCTGCGGGTGATGATCTTGGCCATATGATGGGTGAGCTTCAAACGGAGATATTTGGTATACCAATCCGTTGCCTCCCCCAAGGTTGAAACAAGCACTGCAGCTCTATGCCCTTGCATCTGCGTTTGCATCTCAAGTAAGCCGTAACCACCTTTCTTCGGCCTGGCATATAGCTTGTTGAGACTTACGCCCTTAAAGACTTTATGAATACCCTGGTCCATTGTTTTGAGTTGACGAGGAGTCATGCATTGAACCAAATCTTTGTACACCGTCTTTGACGACACAAAAGTGTTTGTCCCGACGGCCCGCGTAATCAAGTCAATGTGAAGATACCCTAGCCGCTGTATAGGTAGTGTCAACTTTGTTTTGATAGTTCTTAAAATGCAAAAGCGAGAAATTAACGACTATTGGAGGGTTGGCCGAGTGGTCTAAGGCGGGTGACTTAAGATCATCTGGACGATTGTCCGCGCGAGTTCGAACCTCGCATCCTTCACTATCTTTTTTTTTTTCGGCACAACTCTTGTTTCATTTAGTCGTTGCCACTTAAGCACCTATCATGCTCGTACTTGCGATGGTCGAAACAATAACCCCTTGTGTGTGCTTTTTGTCCACGCGTCAACCTCCTTTCTGTTTCAGAGCTTTCGGCCCGGCTAGGCCGGCGTCCACATGCGGGCATACCGCGCATCGCCTCTTCTAGACCCACATACGTCCTGCAAATAACAACTTCTCCGCGCTTGTACACTAAGACGCTTCACAGCATGCCTGCTCTTCGATTCTCGTATCTACACACAAGGCGCACACCGGCTCCACACCACCTTCGCTTTCTATAAGGGCCAGTGTATTCCATCTCCCTTTCACGGTCTCTATTATTCTTTTGGAATTCACGCTAGAATTTGCGCCAGATGTCACGGCCCATCACTGTGCTGCGGGCCACTATCGGCTCAGGAATCCTGGAGCCTGTCCAGTGCTCAGAAAACATGCAGCTAGCAATCAATAGCACGAATCATATCACTATAGTCGAGCCCAAACTCCCGCTTCTTCATCAATGTCTCGCAAACGGGGGCGAATCCTCGCTGGCAGCGCCAGACCCATCGGTCTATTTCGACGTGCGGTCTGTTTTCCATATCGAAACCAAGGATTCGTTGGGCTTTCAGATATTCTCCAGAATCCTCATTGAGGACCTGGAAACGATGTTCGGCTTCAGCCGTATTTCTGAGCCCATCATCGTGGGTCATGCGTGGTCGCCCGTTGAGTCCAGCACGCGTGACTGTTATTTGGGTGTTTTGCTCAATACAGGTGAGGTTTTGGTGTTGAAACGCGCTACTTTGGACGCCAGTAGCTACGAAGTTCAGTTTCGCAGTTTTCCTTGCATCTTGGACCAGATGGCGGTGCCACTGAAACGCCTCACGATCGAAGGCGACATTATTTTGACGGGGGCCCAGTTCCTGGAGCTCAAAGTGACGTCATTTCTGTTTGGCAAGACTGTAGACGGTGCATTGGTCATCAGTTTAGCCCACGAGTCTGGAGATATCACGATACACGCGCTAGTGGAGGGCCTACCGCTTTTGCAGAGATTGAAAACCTCTGGTTTGGTCGTCAAACTGCTCTGGTCCTCTACATGCAACGAATTCTATTTCGTACTCAATGATAATTCCGTGTGGGGCTACAAATTGGGGCTGGCAATGACCATAGAAGATGGCCCCGTGCAAGTGAAAGGCCCTTCTCGATTCATTGTTTCGCACCTTCACCACCACGCAGCGTCAAACAATGTGATTGTTACCGACTCAAAATCGATACACTATGGCTCACTTGGCTCCCAGCTTGTGTCTGCTAACCTTCCGTTTCACACCACCATCGTCAATGTGTCTTTCATTGAGAACTCCTCCACCATTACTGTTCTACTACCCTATGAGAGCGGGCACTTGTGTCTCGCTAACATTGATCCTGCATCTAGAGGCATTGAAATTGTCCAGGACCCTTCTGGCTGGGAAGCGTTCTGCCACCTAACTTTGCATAGGTATCAAGCTCTTTTGGCAAAAGAACAGGTGAAGGCTCTGTCAAAGCCGTTTCAGCCTTACCTTGCCGATATTGTGGATGGCCAGATTACTGTGCATGGATGTGTGCCAATGCCCGCAAATGATATGCTAGCTGTTGTCTACAGCTTGACACCGACAAATACAATCACACACACCATCAAGTCGCGTCGCGAGTTCAAAATTGGCTTGCTTCTGCTGCGAAACTGGATTCCTGCCGGTAGGGAACATGATCTTTTCGGTGCCTCGGCGCTCACTTACCTAAGCTCTCTCATTCTTCGTGACCGAAATGAAATCCCGAAAGCCGATAAGGATGTGAGAGATGGCAAATCGGAGGCTTTGAATACTTATGTGGCGAAACTCAAAGATTGGAAACTTGCGAGGTTCACTGACACTTTGGCCGTGGAGTTGACTGTCACACCCAAAGCGTCACTAGAGGAAAGCATCATATCTAACTTCAGCAAAAGCACTGCGGTTGATCGCTTGCAAAAACATTTTCTAGTGAATATCGCGCTCCAGAAAACCTTTAGGGCGATTAGAACGAACAACGAGAAAGCTTTTGAAACCCTTGACCAAGAACTTGTGGCAATCGCGCGTGAACAAGATATTATATCCTCAAAAATCCGGACACAGTTGGCTTCGATAGTAGTCCTTTGGGCCAGCGAACAATCTATCACGAGCTTTGACTCGACTCTAGACACGTTTCTCCTAAACACTTATCGGGTGGTGTTATTGCATTCGAACATGGCGCTAGCTGAGCTTCCTATTCCCGAAAGCGTGAAACTAACCATATCCACTGATGTGTGTACCGAAATGTTTGAGATTTCAAAGGAGCAAGTGATTTCGTCGTTGAAAACGGTGATGTCCTCGTCGAAGCACAGCTGGCCACGTTGTGATATGACGTTACTTCCAATCTTGGATTTGAGTAATAAGTCGGATGAGCTCGAAAGCCACAACTACCTTTCCGCGAAAAGAGATGAGTCTCATATCTTGAATGCTCTTTTTTCCTGTCTCAACTATTGCATTTATACGGGCACACGAACGTTTGATTTGAAAGTTGGTGTCTAAGTGGTCTATGCAAATGCTATGAAAATATAAACGATCCTGGGATTGGGTTGAAGCCTTCATCGTTGGTGATAAATGTGCCTTGAAGAACACTCTGTTCTTTTTCTTTGTTCCACACCAATTGCGTTTGGTTCCAGTGTACTAACTGACTGACTTGGTCTGGTGGCGGGTCTGACACTTTCGTGATTAGGTATGCAACAGACGACTCCGCAAAGCCGTAAATTAGAAGCCCCACCCATGGGAAAGACCGAATTAGATAGAAGAAGCAGAACCCAAAGCCAAAAAGCAACCCCTCGCGAGCCTTGATCCACTGCTCTTTTTCTCTTTTAGTGAACCGCACTTTAGAGAAGTATGGCAATAAAAGGTCTTGTACCATGCTCCGTGAACCGTAGTAGGTAGTGAGAAAGGCTACAGAGTGGGCCTTTGGGATCATTTGCAAAATGGCAAAGATTGCTACCGCTCGCTCTGTACCAATCTTGTCGTTGAGATCCTGGAACGAGATCAATCCTAGGATCACTGTGCCCACGTATGGGAGCTTGCTGAGGAGAAGCACCAGGAAATTGAGCGAGGTCCTGGTCAAATGTCTCTTCACAAAGACAGAGAATTCTTGGGAGCCTGCGTACCTTTTTTTCAAGTTTTTGAAGCTTGGAAACCCAGAATCAGAGGGTTCCTTTCTCTCCACGGATAACTCAACTAAATTGGGGTGAAAGCGGTGATTTCGTCTCTCAGGATGTTTCTCAATATAAACCGAGTCAATGAATTCTAAGCTGGATAAGAATAGATCATCTAGCTGATTGGTGAAGTATCGAGATGCAGATATGACAAAGACGTTGACATTAAGGACATTGAACTGCAAATACTTCAATGAGCTCGCAGCGGAATCTATAAATGTCAGATTGATGAAAAGGCCAAGAAAATTGGCGAATATGCGAAGACAGACAACGGGACTCCAGAGTACCAATTGGATCAATATCGAATACTTGATGGCCGAAAGGGCCTGGCCGTAGTAATCCGATGCAAATAATCTGGGGTTTTGTAGAGAGCGGAATGCGCCTAGAAGGGCTAGCTGCAATCCACGCAAGATTGCGATAATCGAGAAGCCTGGAGGAGGATTTGATATGAATATTGGCGATGCCATCTGAAAAGAATTTTCAGATCTCGTAACTTTTGATCTTAGGTTTCGTGACAATTTCTTTCCTTGAGCAAGAGTTGCGAATAGTGAAATAGAAACGCAACGATAATTCTGCACGTGATCCGTGTAGTT
This sequence comes from Metschnikowia pulcherrima, assembly GCA_009746055.1. Taxonomy (NCBI): domain Eukaryota; kingdom Fungi; phylum Ascomycota; class Pichiomycetes; order Serinales; family Metschnikowiaceae; genus Metschnikowia; species Metschnikowia pulcherrima. The sequence goes on from VFXK01000001.1 coordinate 1,530,558, forward strand.
GGCTGACGCGAGGTGTATCAGAATCTAGGCATGCGCAAGCATAATCAATTTGAAAAGAGCAATTACTAATATTTGCTTGAAACGTGTGGTCTGAGAAGTCAGCTCAAAATCTTTAGTTGATAGTTGTACAAAACGTGGTATATTGTCTCCCACGTTATCCCTGACATGAAGGCTACCCCCACTTTATAGAGACGGCCTATTCTTGTTATTTTGAGCGAGCCTACAGTAAATACTTAAATGTAAATGAAAATTATCCTGGTGAGAGCAAGTATAAAGATACAACAATCACTTCTCATTTTCGAAAACGGGGGAACAATGAGATTTTTGCCGGAGGCGATTTTTGGAATACTTCGGTGTAACTTTGAATGTGAGCCATTAGGGCGATGACAATCTAATTAAATCTCATAGTTTTTTGGAGAGCTAGGTAAGCAATTCTGGCTCCCAGTCCTTAATCAGATGTATCGAGCAAAAACGAACTGTGGAAGTTGATCTTAGAATAAGACAAAAAGGCAAGAACTACCATTTTAAGTGAAGCCTCTTGGTACGTCTTCATGGCCGCTCGGTATGAGGTCCCTAAAATGTGTCCCATTTCTCAATGCAGATCGCAATGCATGCCGAAAGCTTCAAAAAAAATGAAAAAAACCAAACGGAGTCTAAAAGAAAGTTATGAAAAAGAAAAAAAATCCAAATTTGAAAATTAGCAATTGGTGTGTTTGTCGAAGTGTGGAACCGTGTCCCGCTGGGAATTATAGTTCCGCTATCTCTGGGAATTATAATTCCGTGCGCAGTCCGGAATTGCATTTCCGGGAATCATTCAATACTTTGCAATGTATTAAAAGCACCAAAAGCCCCTTGAATATCGGGCCCTTTTATGCATTAGTTCAAATTACTTACTTCAATATAAAAATTTCAAAAAAATGCTTTTATCATCCTTCCCAATTGAGCCGCAAATGAAAGACGACAATTCGTTGGAGGCCTCGCAGGACATAATTTGCACCCAAAATCCCTCCGTCACAACCTCTCTTGTTGATGTGACAAACATTCTTGAACAGCGAGTCAAACTACCATGCCGAGTCTTATTCAAAAATGAGTACGAACAGCCCTCCGGGAGTTTCAAGCTCCGTGGAATCGGGAACCTCATACGGACCTCCATACAAAAGGCAGGTGCAATTAGTCCTTCAAACATTCATGTTTTTGCATCCAGTGGAGGCAATGCCGGCCTCGCAGCGGCCTACGCGTCTCGTTACTACAATATAAAATGCACGGTTGTGGTTCCCAGGATTACATTGGCACATGTTGTTCAAAAACTCAAACATTTTGGTGCCCTTGTTGTTTTACACGGAGCCACGATTGGTGAGGCAGACGTATATGCGCGTTCATTACTGGCAAGCTGCGGAGATGATGTTCACACTATATACTGTCACCCTTTTGACAACCCATTAATTTGGGAAGGTCATTCGGAAATCGTTAATGAGATGTTCTCACAGATTCCGTGCTCTGACTTTCATAAAGTGAAAGGCGTGGCTTGTTCTGTTGGTGGTGGGGGTTTGTATAATGGCATCATGTCGGGCTTAAAGGCAAATGGCTCTTCAGCAGACTGCATTTTGGTGGAGACAAAACAAGCCCCAACTCTTACCAAAGCTGTTGAAGCAGGCTCTGTGGTGAGACTTGAGTCACCAAGATCGCTAGCATCTTCGCTCGCGTGTTCTTACGTTTCGGAGCCGACCCTCGAGCTTTTCCAAGATCAAAGTGTGAATAAGAGCCACCTTACTACTATCGACGACATGGATGCGGTGAAAGCAAGTATAATGTATCACAATGATTTTGGAACGCTTGTTGAGCCAGCTTGCGGCGCCGCTTTGAGCGTGGTGTATAACCAAATTGCATATTTGGAGAAATGTTTGCCTGATTTGAACAAAGACGATATTGTGGTGATAGTGGTCTGTGGGGGCTCTTGCACGAACCAGAATGTATTATCAGACTATAGAAAAATGATCAGGGAGAGCCACATATAAAGGCGTGGGGCTTGAAGAGAGAAAATATAATCAATAATGGGTTAAATTTAGACAAGGTGTGTATATTAATGTAGAGCATGTCAAACATCCTCAGCCAAATGCCAGACTTCTTCGGTACGTTCACATTTGAGACTCGTTGCCGCAAATTGACGGAAATCCAAATCCAGTCGTAAATCGGGAAATGATGTAAGGCTTTGAAAAGTCTCACTCTGAGACTATCTGTTGTGACTATGCCACAGGTGCACACACGCATGAAACTCTCGTGTATAGTACCACAATATAGACATCTGCTCGGCCCGAAGCTGGACAATCACTGATCCGTGAACATTCTGTAAACCTAAATTCTCAAAGCGATCAATATGTAACGTCTGACCGGAGTACCCATTTTGCTCCGCTCTTCACTAGCTCCGCCTCATGCTTCAAACAATCGTCTCCGTGCTTATGCAAGAGTGCCATTCCTTTGCCTGGGTGCACATTCAATGGCTTAGCGCCACGATAGTCGGGATGAAATATTGTGCCTCCGCCATTAAATTCGTCATCTCCCGTGAGATAGATGAGAAGCGTCCATTTCGTCCTGCCCTTCACTTTCGCGTCATGGGCAAGAGGACAAACCACCGACTCGTCGTAGTGCTTACCAAAATGGTGGCCTTTCGTGTATCTATAAATGCGTAGCTGGGGATTTAAGCTTCTGGCGGTTTTGAAAGTTTCCCTTATTTGTTCTAACTCCGGATCCTCATATTGCGGGACTTGCATAAGCACGGCTCGAAGGTACTTCCACAATGCATCTGCGGCCAGGAAGGAGGTTACACTAACACGGTCGTTATAGCGGGCCGCGTACTCTCTGCTTTTGATGAGAGGGGTCGTTTCCAATTCTAGTTTGCTGGAAAAGTCAGAGATCAACTCATTGCAAAACTCATCAGTAAAGAAATGGTCGATTGTGATGATCTGATCCTCAATTAGGCTTTCAGGGACCGGCTTGAAAAAAGACGATCCAAAGCCTGCGTGTAGGCCATATAATTTTTGTGGAAATTCATAGCTGCCTAGTTTTTGTGGCGCTTGGGTCTGCTTTTTCGGAGGCATTACTTCTGTTATCTATGCTTAGGCCATCTGGTGCAATTCGCACCATAGATAGATGTATCGTTATGCGACATAGGCCCTGGTGATCGAACATCTTAGGTGTCCTCAAACTATGAAACATATGTTTGAGCAATGTCTTGCTACGGGTTTCCACACTTATGTAATGCATTACTCAATAATATACAGATCTAGGCCTCGAGGACATAGTTGAACCCGGCTTTCTTCAAGTCCTCAAAAGTCTGTTTCTTGGACTCCTCAAATTTGCTTTGCAACTCCTTCCATGTCTCCAAGGGCTTTGGCTCGTTTTGCTGGTCGTACGCCTTGGCTCTCCAATCGAATTCCCTGAATCCAGACTTCATTTTGCTCGAGAAGAGGTTGTCTTTAGGGTTCTCGATCACGTGCACCTTCAACAAGTGACCCACCAAGAGGTAGTTGTTCATGGTCTCAGCAGCCACCTGAGCGGCGTGGAGGTCCTTGAACTCCACAAAAGCGTAATGTCTGGATGCACCCGTGACCTTGTTTCTGGAAACTCTCAATCTGAGAATATCACCAAATTGCGAGAAGTATCTCTTCAATTCTCTTTCTTGAAACAGCTTGGGGAGTCTTCCCACATAGATCACAGCCCTTTGCTTGGCAGCGGCATCAGAGCCAGCCTCGTCTTTGCTGTCCTTGGTGAGCTTGACTGTGTGTGCGTTTTTTTTGCCGGGCGTGGCCTCTACAAGACCTTGAACATCGACGTCTTCATCAGAGGAAACATCATCTGAGTCTGAGCTCGAGGAATCTTCGGCCACGTTCTCAAGAGAAATCTGGTCGGCTTCTTTTGGAGCTTTTTTCGATTGCTCTTTTGGGGCTCTGGTGGATTTCTTGGCCATTTTTGTGTGAAAGTGTATTTGAAGTTCTTTAAAAGATTAGCCCATCTCATCGGAGGAAAAAATGGCCCCGGGGCCGGGGCGGTGTGCAGGCAGGCTACGCGTAAACTCAGTGCATGTTTGGGGGAAAGATTGGAGTCCAAGCTGTCGCAAGTTGCGACTCGCAACATTTTGGTCTCAGCATACTTTATCTGCATTAGTTTTTTTTTTTTATTCTCATAAAAGGGACAGATTAATAGGGATGAATGACTCTTGAGAGTAATTTGATTTTCATCAATATTTGAGCTTCGTGTTCATTGCGTTATTTAGTTAAATGGATGCTAGAAAAGCAGAAGGCCTCTCCTGAAAGTCGCCTTACTTCGCACCTACTCCTCTTGGGGCCCCATCTAATCTAGGACTTCAGTACAAGCATATACGTTACAATACCTTCACCAAAAGATCATGTGTTTTTTTCACAGGAAGCCCGACCACGTTGAAGAAATCCCCATCAATGCCTTTGAAAAGCATGCTCCCTTTTCCCTGATACTTGAACCCGCCTGCAACATCCAAGCCTTCTTCTGTATCGATGTAGTACTGTAACTGTTGATCCGTAAGCGTTCGATCAAACTGAAGGGCCGTTTCTTGATGGTCTTTCTCGTGGCGCGTGACCTTACCGTCGGTGATCAAGTATACATGCACTGCGGTGATGACCCTGATATCCGAGGGATGGGTTCGATAATGTGAAAGCATAGCCCACTGATTCTCGGGCGTGCCTGGTTTTTCGAGAATTTTTCCCTCACATGAGACAATCGTGTCAGCAACTAAAAGTACATAATTTTTGCTCGGATTTAGCTGTGCAACAATGCTGGGGAGCTTGTGCTGTGCTGTTTGGGTGACATATTCCACGTCCGTGATGTTGGCTTTCGAGAGGTCTTCCTCAAATGTCGAAGTGACAATTTTGAATTTCGACACGCCCACGTTGGAGGCTAGAATCTCGGCCCGCCGTGGGGACGAAGAACCTAGGATAAAGTCGTATTTTTTCAAAGCGTCAATCGATTCTTGACTCCACATTCTGGATCATCATGAATTGAAGAATACTCAGATTTTTTAGACCCGAGCCATGTCCATTCGCCAATCGCGCAGTGCGAGTCTGCTACTTCTGCTATTTCTGCTACTTATAAGTTTAAAACTGGGAAACAATTTAAATTGATTATTGTGGAATAAAACGACCTATTCACAAACGTTTTTTGACCAGTTTATAAATACGCAACAGCGTCTATCGCTTCATGCTTACATGCTTTTAAAACTGGTGTCATTCCCTCTTCAGTTTCGCTGCAGCCACAGCTTTTTTGAAGAAGGACGTCTTTGTATCAGAAGCATCCAGCGGCGTGGCATCCTTGTCCGTATCGACCGTATTCTCGAGCTTTGGTTTCACTTTCACAGATGGGTCTGTGACAAGATGTTCTCTCACAGTGCCTACCAAATCGCCATATTCATCGAACACCAACTCTGTTCCTAGTAGGCGGGTCCATGAGGTCTTGTATATTTGTCCATCGATTGCACTCAAGTTGCTGAAGAGCATGCTTTCTGGGTCAGCGGCTACGTTGGCGTTATCGGAGATTTTGAACAATGGCGTCTCGTGATCAAGTTCCGTGAGCTGCAATTTCGCGTTGGGGTTGATCAACAACTGTTGCAGAAGCCCAGACCCTTCTTTTCCTTTCCCGCTGTCACGCGACAGCTCGTCATAAAAGGACGGGGCAACAACTGGCACGTCCATGGCGAAGTATAGGTCCTGGAGGGTTAGTAGAAAGACCACAAAACGGGGGGAAAAAAACAGACACAAGTCGAATTGAAAGCCAAAAGAGAGACTTTTGCCTTGTAATGCTGCGGCTGTGCGCTTGTCTAGAATATTGTCTATTTGCCGTGTTTACGTACCTCGTAAGCGTCGTTTTCGAGTTCCGGGCCTATTTTCGACGGTGGCTCGGATACTCCCGCGAGCTGGGCGGCCTCTTTTCGGGCCTTAATGTCCTCGTCGGAGCCCGCCTCAAACTTCACGTCGAAGTTCCAGTTCATTTCCTCGCCGTCTTTCAAAAAGTCTGTTCTGCCGTTTTCTTTGAGCACCCACGAGTCTTGCTCTCTGACAAACTTGTCTATGGAACAGGCACCGGCCCTGATCTTAGTCTTTTCGCCGTTGAACGTGATCTCGTCGTTTACTGACTGGTGATCCAAAAGAGACATTCCCAAAGCGATCTTGGTGGCCGCGTGGGTCACAATCATGATCGACGAAATGGCCGGGTACTGTTTTTCGAAACTGGGCAAGAATTCAGCCCAGAACCGCTGGCACCGGGCAAAAATGTCGTCGGATGTCTCTCCCGACTCGGACGGAACCACTCCAGAGCCTTCCCAGATGTCGGCGTTTGCTATCACTTCCGGGAAAAATTCGCCTAATTGGTCGTAGCCGGCGGGCCGTGGCACCACGCCTCTGTCAGTCTTGAACCACTCACCAACGCCTCTGTCAATGGCCACTTTCAAGCCAAGCACACGTGCCGTCGGCTGCGCTGTTTCAAGACATCTGTAGAATGGCGACGAAACAATGAATTGCGGTTTTTCCTCCTCGGGAAGCTTGCCTATATGGTGCGACAACTCCACGGCCTGGTCCACGCCATGTGGGGCCAAAACTGGGTCGCTATCAATGCCCGTAGGGTTTGGCGGGTGTGGCGGGGGTAGCCAGTTCGACCTGTATCCGTGGCGGGCGACGTAAATTGTACTGAGCGTCATTTTAAAAGAATGTAACTATTTGTTGATTAAAAGAAAGATGGTGAGATTTGGTATGCATCTGGCGGACGAGACTCGCACGCGCAAGCTAATTAACTTGTATGTATTTCACAGCAAGAGAATGCGACTACGCGGCCGGCCGGGCGTTATCTAAGGAGACCTCAGCCAAGGCAAGACCGCTGGCTTTATATGGTTATCACTAATTGTTTGCTTTATAGTTAAGAGCAGAGTGGATTCTCAGGAAAAGCTTCAATTGAAGGCGTGTACTTATCCGCTCATTTACGAGGGATGTCCCGATTGTAGGCTTCAGGACTAGACTAGAGCGAAAGATCAGTGCTCTCTGAAAGGTCTGCGAAGAATATGTTATTTTACTACGCCAGAAACGTATCGTTACTTATCCAGGATAGTCTTGTGGTCCGAGGTTCCGTGATATTATTCTATGGGTTATGCGGCAGACATGGCGACACTTAGATCAAGAGCTCCAATGGGTTCTCGACAATCTTCTTCAACTCGCGGATCCACTCGCCACCCTTGGCGCCGTCGATCGTTCTGTGGTCGAACGTGCCGGTGATAGTGATAAAGTCCTCGAACACAAAGCCCTGCTCGTTGACAGAAGATGGAACAGCCTTCTTCTCCACGGTACCGATGGCAACAATGGCAGACTGGGGTGGGTTGATGATCGAAGTGAAGGCGTTGACGGCGTTGTTCATGCCCAAGTTAGAGATACAGATGGTACCACCCTGGTACTCTTCAGGAGCCAACTTGCCGTCCTTGGCCTTCTTGCCCAAGGCCTTCATCTCGCCAGAAATGGCGGCCAAGCCCTTAGAGTGTGCGTTCTTCACGATAGGGGTGATCAAGCCAGTAGGAGTGGCAACGGCGACGGAAACATCAACAACGTTGTACTGTCTAATGATGCCCTGGTCGGCCATCCAAGCGGAGTTGGCCTCAGGCACTCTCAAGGAAGCCAAAGCAATGGACTTGATCAACAAGTCGTTGACCGACAACTTGTATCTGTCCTCGGCGGTGGCGTTGAGCGACTGGCGCAACTTCAACAACTTAGACACGTTGATGTGCGACTGCACAATGTACGAAGGCGACTGCTGCGTGGATTGCAACAATCTGGAAGCAATGGTCTTTCTCATGCCGGTAATAGGAATGTCCTCGAAGGAGGCGGCGGCTGGGGCGGCAACAGGTGCAGCTTCAGGGGCCTTGTAGTTCTCAACGTCCTTGGCAATGATTCTGCCCTTAGGACCGGAACCCTTGATGTTCTTCAAGGCGATACCCTTGTCCAAAGCGATCGTCTTGGCCAATGGCGAGGCGAAGATTCTGCCGGCAGGGGCAGAAGCAGGGGCCTTAGCAGCACTAGACTTGTCGCTGGAAGGCGCAGCAGGCTTCTCGCTCGACTCCTCTTTCTTTGGCTCCTCCTCCTTTGGAGCAGCGGCAGGGGCTTCACCCTCGCCAGCGTCAGCAGCGGTAAAACCCTCAAAAGCGCCAACGTCGCCCTTATCTTCGACGTAAACGGCGATAGGCTGACCCACAGGGATGTCCTGTGCGCCCGCGTCGACCAAGATCTTGGCCAAGTAACCCTCCTCCTGGAACTCAAAGTCCATCAGCGCCTTATCCGTCTCGATCTCGGCAATGGGCTCACCGGGCGTCAACTCGTCGCCGATCTCCTTGGACCAGGATGCAATACCACCCTGCGTCATCGTGGGCGACAACGCGGGCATCTTGATTACCACGTGCGAAGGGAAGTTGCCTGACGAATACAATCTGGCCATCTGCAACGAGAATGACGAGGCGAGGTATTGTCTCGAGGTCTGGGCCGCCATGGCACGCACGGAGACGGCGGCGGTGCGAGCGAACAAAGCAGACATGGTATGTGGAATTAGCTTGTCTTTTCGAAAGAGAAAGAAACCAGTAAGATGGGGGGACAGGGGTTTTTCTGGGAAAGAGATTTGGCGCCCGCGGTGGTTGGGGCAAAGGTTGAGTCCGGTCGCGGCGGGACAGGATTTCGAGCATCGCATGGTTGTCTTCCGGGCGTCGGGGGTCAATGTCCGGCCACATGCACGCTGCGCGCGACAAACAACCGCGAGAGAGCGCGAGAGACATGGGCAATGGCTGCGGGACGGTGGCAATGGAAACGGCTGTTGTACATGGGCCGGCTATATGGTTGCAAAATTTGCGTTCAGTTTTAATTCACAGTTATGCTTGTGAACGCAATGCTGTTGTTATCCCATGGCCGATTGCAAGAAAAAAGAAAAAAGTATTGAGGGAAAATCGGTATTTTTCTTGGATTCGTGCGGCAGTTTGGGACGCAATGGCAGAGCGTAGCTAGAGTAGATCACAGGATTGATATCAAATGGCCTGTGGGGGGTGATCATTTATAGATTTTGCCTAGATTCAATATCATGCTTGAAAGTTGTTTTATCATGGAGAGTCTGTTGAGTTATTACAGTATATCTCAAAGCGCGAGCTGTTCTATTATAGTCGCAAGCTTAACCATAGCGAGGTTTTATTGACATTCAGATGGAGATATATGAAAGGACTTTTAGCAGGCAAATCGACCTCCATTTTTCTGGTTCGACATGGGCTACACTTATGGACGATATAGATATATATTCATTGCATACGACCTCGGAGTTTCATGGACTAACAAAAACATTTCAGGCTAGATAAATATTTCATTTGAACTCGCAATCGACCCTCATCTCGATCATTCACCAGAACAAAACTACTTGCGCATATTCATGCTTGTCGGTTCATAAATGTGTATTTCCCACAAAGGGATTGTGAAACCACTCTGTATCGGCTATCGGCGAATCATAACTATATCGCTGAAAGTACTGCTTTCAATTTTCTGTGCGTGCAATTACACATTAATGCCTTTTTATCAAAGTGTCACATCACGACCGTAGAACAGTGCATCAATCACGTTTGAACTTTTGGGTTCGAACATCAGCCCTATGTCCTTGTAACCCTTGTCCTTGACACAATCGGCTTCGTAAATGACCGGCACACCACCATTTTTCAACAAACTATCTTTGGCAGTCTGCCACAGAAACCGTATGAGGCCGTGGCACCATCCAAAAACACTATCGACGTTACTATTGAGCCATTTGCTGGTATTGGGGTCTGAGGGATAGCCTGAGCCGATTTTCTGGCCCTTAAGCGATTCAAGGTTTTCGTTATACCACTGAAGATTCAAATCCCTGGTGACTTTTGCCACAACAGACGCTGTACTCACAATAGGATATATGCTGTCGGCCTTTTTCGCCACTGTGATGTCAATTCCGGGAAAGTGTTTCTGTAATTTTGCCTGATACGTGACTGGCGGCCCCACGGTATCCACAAATATCTTGCTCACCTTCACACCGGAGTCAAGCACTTCCTTGATTAGCTGTATTGTCGTATCATGTGCCTGCTCGTTCAAGTTGTAGGAGCCTGCGCCAAGAATGCTTCGAAGCATTCCGCTGGATATGTCCTTGGCCGTCATCGTGCATGCTGCCCATCCCACATTCTGGTAAAGTTCGTGTATTTCATCATGTAGCAATTTAAAAAGCTCGGTCCTGACCACGTCCTTCAAGATTTTTGAGTCGGCGAAGCCGTAGCGGCTTTTCAATTGGTTCTGGTAAGACTCTAGACAGTATGATATGCCGTACACCATCGGACCCATGACGGGACCCCTGCCGGCTTCATCCACGCCCAAAACAATCGGCTCATTAGGGGTTTCCTGGATGAGTTTCGGAATGCCGGAATGAAAAGTCGAGCTGTCGAATGCAAGTTTGTTTTCAATTGAAGTTACTGTAATGGGATACCACGTTTTTGTTACAACCGATGAATCTTCTTCAATCTGTGAGACGACATCCTCATTGTGTGGAGTCGACTCTTCCTCGTCGATTTTTCTTTTTTTCACAATCGGCTCGGGCATCTTTCGATTTTGTATCAAGAAATTGATTATTGTGTGTTCTCGTGGTGCGTTCGAAAGTTGACATTTTCCTGCAGTGTTTACGCGTAGACGCGTCGGATGCGACGCTTTGCAGATAATTAATCAGTACAGTTGAATCAGAAATCGCACAAAACACAACAGTCTCAGTAAGGGAGACTCATAAGTTGATTTCGAGGGCGTTTCCGTGATTCTGAATATTTCCATTATTACCACTCATTTTTCCTTATACACAAAATTAACTTTTAGACAAGACATCGCCCTTTCACTCCACTAATAATGATCATGAATATGCCTCATCTGCACTGCATCTCAATTTGCTAGGTACTTTTTTGTAGTCTCATAGGTCAAAAACGTGATACAGGTAGACGGGAGCACCCGAAGGATGTTGGTGGAGAGACCCCGGTAGAATCCCTTGAGGCTCTTTTCGGAGTGCCAAATTTTCTTTGTAACATTGATAATACTCCGGTTCTCGTTCTCAAAATTGTAGCTTTGGATCCGTGACCGTATCACCTGCGTTGGGTAGAGTAATGCCATGCTTATTGTTTTCGAAACGACCGACGCAAAGATATACTGAGCCGCCGAAAGATCCTGCGACCCCAGGGATCTGATGAAATAGTCTTTTGTGTGGTCATAGAACGTGAACTGTAAACTGGCCTGGAAGACCGAGAATAGACTGGGTATCGTTCCCCTCCAAAACGTCAAGATTCCCTCTTTCTCAACGATCTGCTTGACACCGTCTAACACTGAACGGTAAGAATGTGCCTGCTGACTGGACGTGCTCAAAATACGGGTTTTTAGAAGCCAGATCGGGTTAGTTATCACCGCCAGAGTGGCACCTGCTAGAGCAGATGCGCCGAAATAAGAAACGCTGCCGTCCTCATCAGCCAACGTGCGTTTGAACTCCGCATACAATGTGAAGTAGAGACTCCAAGCAGATACATTGCCGAGCAAATTGGGCCCCACGCCTCTATAGTACTGTTGCGCCAAAAGAACCGAAAAAGGCCGTTTCCCGTGCTGCGAATGATAAGCCTTGAGCGCGTCTTGATGAATCTGACCGATCACGGATCGTAGTAGCTCGAAAGGCCGTGACGAAGGTTTACTTGATAGCTGAAGGCGCACTTTTAGTAGATCCAATGGCTGAGTAATGATTGTGTTTGAAAGCCCGGCAAAAAGGCCAGACACCATTTCGATCTGCCGCAGGCTATGAGAGCTCGACGACATTTATGCTCTTGTATGAATAAATCAGTGCAAATGAATACTTTGTTGAAAAGTCTGAGAATAAATGGTGTAGATGAGCAGCATAAGATAAGTCGCATACTGCGAAGATGAGGACTGAACTGGCAAACCCAGTGAGGAAATTTGCAATCGGGTTTTTGATGTCAGGCCACTATATTGCAACTTTCACAAACTGCTTTCTTGTTTGTCTTTGTCTTTTCCAACTTCAAGAGAGTCAACAGCTGGTATGGATCGCCCGGTAGTGGTCGCGAGAATCTCCATACTCAGGCCGGACTGGAACCAGAAGCTACTGATGCGTCTACGATGATTCTGACTTTCACGTGATTGTATTGCTATTTACAGAGTCTAGGCGGATGGGAAGGGGCTCAACAAGTTGAACAAGGAGGGCTTGCTGGGGGTGGACTTCCACCCCAAGTATAAGATGAAAGGAATGAATCCGTAGTGAGCAATGGTTCTCGAGTAGCTCATCACTTTCAAGATCCTTTCCTTCGACTCGTCCGACAACGCGAGCTGGTAGGTAGTGGCCATGGTAATGTTTATATTCTTTTGGTCCTTATGATGAACTTGTCGGCGTTCTCTCTTTTTTTTCACATCGTGCCGGTCGTTGCGGCGTGGTGCTGGTGTCCGGGTCTCGCTCCACAGCCGGGCTACCCACGGCCTTGAGCAGTGATTTGAACAGCCCATGAATAATTGGATTTGTGCATTATTTGATCTCAGACATAATAGATTTTTATAGAGTCTTCAAATACGTCAGAAGCACAGGCCAGTAACATGAGGGTGTATATCCGAGAAAACCCAAGAACCTTGGCGTTGAAGTCGACGTCACATAGCCTCACGTTCCGCCAGGTCAGTGTTTCTTCCAGCGACAGGCCAGAACAGCCGAAGGTCGAGGTGCAATTGCAGTCCAACTCGGAAATCTCGCGAGAAAATGGGTTCAGAGCTTTGCACAATCGCGATGTATTTGGATGTTTGGGACTCATCAATGTGTACAGTCAGATCTACTTGGCCGTCATCACCGGAGCGTCATTAAATGTGGCGCGCCCACTCCCTTATGAATCTGTTGACAAAATATACAGTGTGGATTTTTTCTCGCTTTCATCGGATGAGTGGGATTATGTGAACTTGGACTCAAATGGCATGCTGGTGCCGCTCTCGTCAGACTCGGACGACTATGACCTGACAGCCGCGCGTACAGTGCACCCTTGCTTTGAGTTTAAGAAGTTGCTATCTAATGGGTCTTTTTATTACTCAAATGACTTCGACTTGACCTCCTTGTTGCAGGCACGAGGAGTGAATAAGGACAAGCTCAGGAGCGGTTCGGAAACGCCCACTAACGCTTTCGAGCATACGCCCATCAATGTGCTGCACTACCAAGAACAGTATATGTGGAACAGCTTTTTGATGGAGGAATTAATCCGTTTCCGGTCAAACCTTGACGACCTTGCCGCGGACATTTTAAGTGGCAACCGCTTTCTCACCACAGTGATCAGAGGTTTCGCTAAAACCGTGCGGCTTGGTGGCTCGCGCGGAGACACAATCTCCATCATATCTAAACAATCATGGAAACGAGCGGGTACGCGATTTAATGCGCGCGGAATTGACGATGACGGCAACGTGGCGAACTTTGTCGAAACAGAATTCATCTATAATCATGTGTCTGCGAACCAGGTCTTTTCGTTCACGCAGATCCGTGGATCCGTGCCAGCATTTTGGGAACAAGACTCCACGCTAATCAATCCGAAAATCACCGTCACGCGATCCAGAGAGGCCACCCAGCCCAGCTTCGATAAACACTTTACGGAGGTGTGCAAAAAGTACGGTGTTTGTCACATCATCAACTTGCTCTCAAAAAGCAAAACACTGGAGGTGGAGATTTCGCGCAGGTACACCGAATTGCTCAACTATTCGGACCACAGGAGTGAGCTTGTTTACAGTCACTTTGACTTCCATGCAGAAACCAAACCTCTGAACGGCGGTTTTGCAGGTGCCACCAAGATCTTGTCATTGCTACGAAACTCCTTGGAGCGTTTCGGCTGGTATGACTATGATACACAGGAAGGCGAGGTTGTCATGAGGCAGAGCGGTGTCTTTAGGGTGAATTGTCTCGACTGCTTGGACCGCACCAATCTCATCGAGCAAGTCATATGCCAGACTGTGGTCGATCACATTGTCCACAACCAAGCCGTGTCACAAAATACTCGCGACAGAATGAGAATAGAAGAGTTTGTGATGAAGCACAACGAGCTTTGGGCTGACAACGGTGATGCGATTTCTCAGATCTACACAGGCACAAATGCCTTGAAATCTTCCTTCACTCGCTCGGGAAAAATGAACCTTGCAGGCGCCTTGTCTGACGTGACCAAATCTGTTTCGCGAATGTACCAGAACACGTTCGTGGACTCAAAAAAGCAGACGACCATTGACACAATGCTTGGAAAGGACGGTCGTTTGTCGATCCCAGTCAAAATCTTTGATCCTATCAGTGATTATGTAATAGAAAAGCTCCGTCAGAGCGAAGGCCAATTCACTTCTTATGATAATATCTCGATTTTTACGGGTACTTACAATGTGAACGCAGCAGCGCCTCTTGCATACGAGGAACTCGCAAATTGGCTTTTTCCTCCCGAAAATGCCGCGGGAGGTTGCCCCGAAGTATATGGGATTGGTTTGCAAGAAATCATTGAATTAAACGCAGGGTCAATCTTGGCTGCTGACAACTCCAAACCTTCACAATGGGCCCGGGTACTCCAACAAATTCTCAATTCTCAGCGTGAAGAATACTTGTTGTTAAGAACCGAAAGTATCTCGTCGATGTGTCTTTTCTTCTTCGTGAAAAAATCAAAAATTTCGCACGTAACTCAAGTCTCTGGGTCTTCCAAAAAAACAGGCATGGGAGGAATTGCTGCAAATAAAGGCGCATGCGCAGTTCGTTTTGAGTATGGCGCTACTTCATTTGCACTCGTTACATCTCACTTTGCAGCGGGAGTTAACGCAACTATTGAGCGACACAATGACTACGCTGCCATCATGCTGGGTCTCTCTTTTGCGCGCAATTACAGAATTGATGACCATGACAATGTAATCTGGTTTGGAGATTTGAACTACCGCTTGAACCTCCCCAATGATAGATGCAGACAGCTTTTGAATAGTGGAGCTTTTGACGAGATGCAGCAAGTCGATCAGTTGAATCTTGAGAAAAGGGAATCGGGTGGCCCCTTTTATCTGTTCAAGGAGAGCAGAATTTTGTTTTATCCGACCTACAAATTTGACAAAGGCACATCGAACTACGACTCCTCAGAAAAGCAACGCGTTCCTTCATGGACAGATCGAATTTTGTTCAAGAGCAAGGATCAAAATCTGTTGAAGGCTCTGAACTATAATGCTGTTATGGACGTTTTCATCAGTGACCACAAACCGGTCTACTCCACATTTGAGTGCGAAGTGAAGTTTGTGAATGAAAAGAAAAAGAAGGAGTTAGCGCTTTCCTACTACAATGACTATAAAACAGCTAACGGAGACGTCGTACACTCGGCTCAGAGTCTTTCATCCACCCCAGACTCATTGTCCAGCTCCAGTTTTAAGTCGGAGGCAATGTCTGACTTGAATCTTCTAGACTTTGATGATACACCACCACAGCTTCCACTGAGATCCAATACGTTGATCAATACCCTTCCCAGACGAATTCCACCTCCTCCTCCAGCAAGCCGTCGGGTAGTACCGGCCGTGAAATCCATGGAGCATGACCTTATTGGTAAAAGCAGAGCAGTGCTGGTGAATTCCGATAAAGTGTCAGATTTAGGAAGAGACGGAACTGTATTCAATTCTCAGGATCGCCTAGGAGGGAGCTCCCTGGCGCTGCTTATATCGAAAGGAGCACCCGCTCATCTTTCCAATCTTGCATTCAATGCAACGCCTCTTTCCCCCAGTTCTTCCGGAGCTTCCAAGAGTTTGTCGCCCTCGCGAAGCATGACTGGTGTACAAACTCCCAAGCTAGCGGCAGTGAAGCCACTCAAGCCAGCTAAGCCGGACGCGTTATCGTCCGCTAAGTTGGAGTTAGACGATGCTGCTGCGACTGTGGAGAAAGCTGCTGCCGAAGCTACACATGACCATGGCAAAAGGGTGGTGCCCCCACCACCTCCCCCAGCACGAACTGCATCCAAAGCAACGATGTCTGACTGGAGGCCTTTGATTCCGCAGTAAGGGGAATGGAGCATCTCTTCATGACGCTTTGAGCTGGGGTAAATTCCATACAACCTCGAGTGTATGGGGCGAATTAGGACAAAATTGCATATCATTATTGAAGGCAAGCTAAAAATACTACGGGTCTGAGAAAGAAAGTTAGTGGCGAGGGCGATCTCGACGCAATAAGGCACTTATTCGCTAGTATTCCTTTGGTAACGATCGACCTGCACCAAAACATACCAAGGAATCGATACATCACCACTTGGTGAAACTGAATTACAACGAGAGCGTAGCGCGACAGTGTTCCGTAAAACTTTGCATTGAAATTGAACATTGATGTTCTTTAGATTCTCAATTCATGAATTTGTTGGTCCATACATGCCCTGATACGCTCCAAAACTCGTCTTTTGGAACAGAGTCACGGAAACCACACCAAAGGTTGCCCCATTCCAACGAGCGCCTCTGCTGGTTCCTGATGATTCAATGCCTCATCTACCAGCCATAGGCCTTCTTTCCGCATGGGTCTAAGACGCAAGAATGACGTTCTTCATCCTTACGCTTCGACAGGATCAGCTGAGTCTTTTAGAAGAATCTAAGTAGACACTTGCTTACAAGCCGTTCCTATTTCTGCGCTTCTTGTTGACCTCTTGCCACTCGCTGGCTTCGAGCGTTCGTTCAGGATCGATTTTGGAATAGGATCTAACAGCAGACGAAGCCTTTCTGAACGTTTCGGCGGTATCCTTGATTGGAATTGAAGAGACGCTCGTTCGAGATGATACACTGTTTGGCGCCCTGAGACATTTTTTTGAAAAAAATTTGTTTTTTGCAGGTTTAAAAAGCTCAAAATCAGCAAATTGAATGCTTTCAGTTCTGGCTTGCTTGCGTGTTTCTCATTCATTCCATGTGAAGTTGGATAATTGTTCATGTAGAGTGATACGGCTATGCACATCATTGGCCATGGATCCATGTGGGGCCACTATAACGTTGTTACCTGAAAAACAGCCTCTTTTTGCCTGGTTTTTACTTTGCATGAGCCATTCGGGGTCATGTATCGCCTCTGGCATCTTTACAGGCATGGATATATGTCCCAATATTTCATGGTCATCCCCATGAGCCGCTGCACCTGATATATGTGTCAGTGAATCACAAAATGAATCTTCAGCAATTTTAGCCTTTTATCGGGAAACAAAACATTCTTTCCTTTCTTTGGCTTCCCCCAATTTCTTGTTAGAGCACGGGCCCGTTTCCGCCTTGTTCTTTGGAGCGTTCGCAACCTGTGCAACATGAGAACCACTGGCTGCGAAAAGTGGAGGAGATGATACGTTTGCTCGCGGCGTATAAGCCTCTTTTGGGGACTGGAAAAGCTCGAGTTGCGACGATTCCAAATCTTTTTCTGCTTTGTTTTTTCCAGATATATTGAATAGGGTGGCTGACACAAACAGATATGGATGAATATTGGCAATGCCCGAACCGAAAGCCGTCGATGGTGTGCACATTGTAGGAGGATCAACGGCTTCCCAGAAGTTTCTAGAAACTGGGTGAAAATTAATCCCAAAAGGCTGTTTTGAAAACGCCCCATTCCAATACACTTCTTTGCGCTTAGACACCAGAAGTTTTGGTTCTGATCCGAGAGAGTTCTATGCTTGGGAGTATTCCACGAGAACGACATGGGTGTGGGCTAAAATAAGCTTGATCAGTCCAGAAAGGACTCTTGCTTGCCGAATTATCTCCATTTTCTGAGCCTCGAGGATATATTAGTATTCACAAATTTGACAGAATTGCAAGTGGTAGAGCGGTTTATATATATCAAATGAGGGGGAAATTCGCTCTGCTGGCATACAGCAAACGTGGATGTAAATGTCCAAGTAAGCCATAGCTGCAACTTTGAGGTATTTGTGGTGTGAGAGTGATTTGTTGGAAATTTGGCTCTCGAGAAGGATCCCTAGGCCCTGCTGCTCTCATCTGATGCTGTGACTGAACTATTTCGGGCAAGGTTCAGATTTAGCGCATTTCCTACTTTCAGAAAGGCCAAGAACGTACTAAAAAGCACTTACCGCTTTGATGGATGAACGAAGCTGACAATTCATTCAACATATAATGTTAGAATGCTACGCTCGAAAATCAAGTTCTAGACATTCACTTATACTTGTCCAGCATTAGCACACACCAATATTCGATGAATGAGTAACATGATTGGCTACCGGTGTTGGCTGGTCGGATGGTCCAAATCGCCACTACCGGGTATGAAAGTCTTCTGTAAACACAAGTTTCTCTTGTGACCTCCGGTGATGGTAATCGAAAAATTGACTTTACAAAGCAAAAGGGTTTCAAAGCGACGTCAAGATGTTCTCTTAGAATGGCGGTACGTCAGTTGAGTATCTGGTCAACTACGATAGCGATTGCTCGAAGTTTTGCGTACTGAACCACAGAAAACATTTTTCGACATATGGAGCATAAACACTACTTTTTCGTCGAACATTCTCAATAGAACAAGTGAACACCAAATCAAGGCTGGTAGGCGATAAAGTCGCCCATATATGGTCGTACATGCACACTGAAATGAGACTGCGGGAGCTTACGGGGAAAAAACTATACGACACAACCTTCCACACAAACATACCAATCAGATGTCTAAACGTATTAAAAACATATCCGTGTCTTTACCCATACTCTACGGAAACAGCGCCAAAAAGCTCGCGCCCGAAAAACGCACCGAGAGAACGCCCAAGGACCATACGCATGAGTGGACAGTGTTTCTCAAGCCAGCGTTGAACAATATCGATTTAACGCCATTGATCAAGAAAGTTACCTTCAAGTTACATGAGACCTACGAGAACCCGGTAAGGTCCGTAGAATCTCCACCCTACCAGGTGACGGAAACTGGTTGGGGTGAATTTGAAATCGTCATCAAGATCCATTTCCATTCGGGCGCCGAATTAGGTATCAACGAGAAAAACTTCCAGATCTTCCACGCCTTAAAACTTCATCCGTACAATCCTCAGGCTCCACAACGAGAAAACGGCGAGGTTCATTCCGTTTTGTTCGACGAATTGGTCTTCCAAGAGCCTACAGAAACGACTTTTGAGATTTTGACTCGAAAGCCGCTGAATCTTTTGCCCTACAAGTATAGTCACCCAGACAAGAAGGATCAAGAGTACCTTCGAACAAACGAAATTGATGAGCTTGCGAGGCTCGACACCTACATTGGCACCATCAAAGGTGAGATCGAGAAACAACGCAATGAATATAAGGAGTTGGAGCAACAAAAGCTCGCTCTTCTAGAAAGCTAGATCGATTTAGCTGAATATTCTTAAATGACTGAAGAGGATGGAAGTTTACATTAGGTGGTGGTGGCGAAAGAAGAGTATTCCTCAATGAGGCCAAGAAGATGTGGAAGTTGGAGCCCGAATTTCTGGTACGCCCCGTAACAGTGGCTGAATTTCAAGGGCACCTGATATCTCACCAACAGGTGAGGATCGACAATCATGAGGTAATTGAGGGGGTAGTTTCCCCCACCCACAGGGTCTAGGAGACACAATTCACGAGCCAAAAGCTTGCACTCATTGGAGTCCAGGTAAGCGATCGACGAACTGTCCTCTTCTAGACTAGTGTCAATACTCAGCGAGACGAAAATGGCTGCAGTTTCCGTGAACAGGAGTATCATTTCGCGGATCGCGCCGATCTGCTCTTTACCCTGGGCGTCCAAAAAGAACATGAACACAAATTTGCCGGCATCGGCCATATCAATGTGCATGGACATCTCATTTGCAAACTTTCGCTCCCAAATCGAATTGATGATCAAAGCTGCCTTATGGTTCAAGATTGGCGCATTTTCAATGACGTATGAAGAAGGCCGTCGCTGAGCTATGTTGAGGCTCTCGCGTTTCGACACAATAATGTCCAGAGCTATGGACGCATCAAAAACAGTGCTAAGTTTCCGCTTCATCGCATATTATGTTTTCCTTGGAGGAGAGAATAGGCGGAGTTGAAGGGTTTTCTTTTTTTATATTCTTATAGTTCAGATGTGGAGTCTATTTCACGTGTGCATTATACGTCGCGTGAACTAACGTGAACGCTCATGCGGCCTTCATATTGCGTCTACCTCATCGCTTCTAACAAACACAAGATGCACATCAACGAAAGGTGGTTTTGTTTTGAATTTCGATTTCAATTTATTCAAAAAAACTTATCTGGCATAATATCACGAAATTAAGCAGTGTTTCTTATTTGAACGCTGAATTTGTGTTGATGCCCACAGGATAAAGCGATTCGTGACTTCACGTGACCAGCTGCAGCTCTTCAACTTTTTGCGGGGAACGCGAAGTCTGACCAGGACACACATATCAGTAAAAGCCTATTATTCTCCGCTTTCGGTGATCCCTCCAACACAATGCTATATAATCTATTCTTTCTTCGATACCCCCTCTTTATCTGCATGACGTATTGTTGATATTGTTCTACTCACGCCCTCATTTACGGGAAACAATGATTTTCTGAATACCGTCCATGAACAGCTGCAAACTCGTATCGTCGGTCATAACATCCATTTGACCACTGGTTTGCGCAAACATATGGCTAGGGTTCGACGCGTAGCTAGTAGAAGGGTTCAATTTGGCCATAAGAAACCGCGCCTGTGACCCACCTTCGTCGCAATCAATGAAGCGCGGGAGGGGAAACCTGTCTACCAAGACCTCCATTGCCTCTTTTTTGGGAGCCTCCAAGAAGTCTCTGAAAGTCTCGTAGCCTTCCATATCATGGTAGCCAGCTTTTCTCCATTGAGCGACGGTCGAGCCATGGTAAATCAATATTTGGAAAAATGTATCCAAGAGTAATATTTTGGTGGCCCCAAGCGACATGGAGTCCAAGAGGACAGCCTCCGGCTCAGTATAAGGATTGCCACTTTCATCAAGTGCGCCGTAAGACTCGACATCGTATGAAAGAAGCGAGGGTTGGATCATTATGAGGGAGTTTGTGACGTCTTCGTGCATGAGGCAGTGGCGGACAAAACTGGTTTCATCCGGGGAGTTATTGAATACCCGAATGAACTGAGAACGGCGCAAGTGATACATGAATTGGGGCAACATGGCAAAGATATTGGAGAGCCTGAACAGGGAAAGATCGCCCTTTCTGTATTGCGAGAACCGGCCGCAGTAATCCACAAGTAACTTGTCGAGATGTTTGGTTAAGTCTGATTCGTCGTAGGATGAAGTCTTGGCACTCACGCCATCCGACCGGAGCTTTTCAACAGTGCTTCGTGCAATAGCAACAAGAGCAGCCTCCTGGTCAAAGCCCGCCTCCAAATTGTGGGCGTCTGAATCTTCAATGACAGCTAGTGGAAGGGTGGTGACACGTAGTCTCAATTCACCGCCTGGGTGCTGGTAATGAAAAGAGAACTGGATGAACGCGTGTCCCACCTGGGCCGAGTCTAGCTTCTCGAAGTAGATGGAATAAGTTGATTGCGGGTTCACCGAGCACAATTTCCAGGCGTTTGTATTGCCCTCTCCGATGACTTGTGGTGCCACAGACGCCTCGACAAATTTGTCTTTACGCATAGGCAACGCTGCAGCGTTCCCCACCAAGCCTTGTATTTGGAGATCTGATGTAGTGCGGCACTCCAATGTGGAGTTGAGCCCCATATTAAGAAACCCGTCAGGGTCCTCATTTTCTTTTTGAAAAAACTTAATGACACTTTGTCTGAACATGGAGGTTGTGAAAGAGTCACACATCACCACCAACCCACCAGTGCTGGCGCATATCCGATCCATCTCATATAGCCCTACCTGGTCGTAAGAGCCCGCGAAAATGTTACAGCTGAGTCCGATCGTAATCAATATCTTTGCCACTTTGTCGTAGAATGTTTTCGCTTGTTTGTATAGCAGCTTGTCTACTTTCGCAACCCCGTTGGAAATTTGGGGCATTGTAGCCTTTGCCTTTTCAATATCGCGATGAGACCGCATTGGCTCTTTTAATGGAAGACCAACAATTTTACCGGGTCCGTATGTGGCAGCGCCACCTATGAAACACATAATGTGTCCACCAGCAGAACTTTGCTTGCCCAAAATGGCCTGAAGTGCCAAAGCAGACACGTTGACGGCACATCCGGACGCCCTGGCTGCACGCTCCTTTCTTGAAGGGTGAGGGAATGTATTATTTGCAAGTTTTTCGACTATTGTGGTGAGATTATACTCGGCAATGTCGATCTTCTGAAGAAATTTCTGGCCCAGCGCGCTGAACACGCCGTTGGCGGATACAAGCGGCGCGGTAATGCCGAGAATCTTCAGCACATCCTCGAGGTTGTATTCTTTTGAACCATTAAATACGTAACTTTTGCCAGGATCCGACAAATCATGCAACTGGACGTGTTTTCCGAAACTCACGAACCCCACCAAAGAGTCTGAGGGTAGAAGCGAAAACGACAAGCTCAAAGACTCACACAATGCCTCAAATGCATCGGCGACATCCTCTCCTTCGAAGCACGTGTCAACAACGTAGAGAAATATAGGCGGGAGCTTTGACTGCCGGCCCGTGAGGTATTCAACGGTAGAATTCTCTGGACTCAAGGCCTGTGGGTACTCGCCGTTGTTGCTGACCAAACGATTGCCAAATGTGCAAAATTGACAGTACCAGATATCTCCCGTCTGCTGATTTATTGTCACGTATGGATTCAAAAACGCCTTACATTGTCGGCATCTCTGCATGTGCGATGCGTCCAAACATTGCACTGGGCCCTTAGTGTTCAACGGAGTGTAGAGCGCAGCTAGTGGGGCGATGTTGCGATGATGCTGAAGCTTGGATTTTGGCACGTTGTTCCACGTTACACGAACCCCGTTTTTGTCCTCGTTATCCTCGAAATTCATCCTTCCTCTTCACTCACGGCCGCGGACTGGTTTTGGTGATTTATGCAAAGTTGGCGAAAATGCAAGTCCGCCTCAACGCAGAACGCACGCGCGAAGACCGCGGAGCTGTACCGCGTCTTAAGTCTGCCCCAACGCCCAGTGTCCATGAAAGAGTAGAAGCTTTCTGAGTCGACTTCGTGCTTAATTGCATGGGTAACTCGGCGGTAATGACGAGATTTTGCTCGATGTCACTGTAAATGCCCCTGCCGAAGACTTCTGTCGTGCTTTCAAGTACACGTGCGTTAATGTGTGTGGAAGAGCTCGTGATGAATGCGAATGCTCAATATCTGACCACCTTGCGTCTCGAACAACGTACCTAAATCGAATAGAATGAACTATTTATAGAACAATTATTAATACGCCTTGCTGTTTGGAATCCTATTCACAATTACTGTCTGACCACGTCGCGGAGGGTACCGAACGTGAGCACGTCCTCTATCCGCAGGGCACCGCTAAACAACATGCTGAGGCGGTCGATTCCACAGCCCCAGCCTCCCGTAGGAGGCAATCCATACTCCATCAGCTTCACATAATTCCAGTCGGGTATCAAAGATTCGTTGTCCTGGAACTCCTTTTTGTTTTGTTGCTGTAACAAGAACTTCTCGCTCTGCCTAAATGGAGAATTTTCTTCCTCGTAAGAGTTTACGTATTCCTTCCCATTGATAAACATCTCAAATCGAAGAGAAATATCGTACTTTCGGCCCCCATAGTCAATTATCGCTGATTTTGCCAAGGGCGACATCAATGATGGCTGATTGTAGATGAAGATCGGTGTGTTGGGGGCCTCTTCGCTCAAGGACTCGAGGTACACGCCGGACAAATTGTCTAATAAGCTGGAAGGGTTTTTCAGCGTCGGGAGTTCCAAGCCTATTTCTTCGTAATAAGCCATTAATGACTCTGAGTCGAGCACCGATGGCAAATTCACACCGGTCCGTTCTTCTATCCCAGGTATGAACTCGACCTTGCGGAAGCCACCTTCGGCCAAGGCCGAAAGCTTTGGAAGCGTTTGGTCCATAATAGGTAAAGTATTGCGCTTCTTCTCGAGTTCTCTGAATATGTGCGCGAAAAGATCCTCGGTTATCGCCATTAATTGAGGAAGACTTGTGAAGGAACGATAGAATTCGCAGGTGAGAAACTCGGGGTTATGCGTTGCGTCTATACCCTCATTTCGAAAGTTCGAGCCAATCTCGAATACCTTGTCAAATCCGCTGATGACTAATTTTTTGAGCCAAAGTTCCGGGGCTACTCGTAGCTGAAGCTTTTCGGCTTGCAGGGCCTTCAGATACGTGTAGAATGGCTCGGCGTTTGCGCCTGTACCTGCGCCTGAAAGAATTGGCGTCTGAACTTCAGTAAAGTTATCGTTCAAGAAAAAATTGCGAATTGCTTGGGTCACTGCCGACTTCACGTGAATTTTTTGCTTCAGCATGTCATCCACGAGGTAATTCATGACCCTGTTACCATTGATCAAGCTTCTATCACGCACCTTATCAGGCAAAGTAACGAAGTTGAGACAAGGAGAGGCGACCCGGACAGGCGACGTGGCCCGTAACGTCAACTCGCCCACGTTGGTCTTGTAGGCATTTCCGGCACACGTGACGTGGTCCCCCTTTCTGATAAACATGTGGATGTCGGCAAACTCATCCTTGGACATACCCAAGAGTTTATTTGAAGCATATATCTGCACTTTTGCTTCATCCTGGATCAAGTCCATGAAATAAAGACCCTTGCCAGACTTTCTAATTGATCGAATCTTGCCCTCTAGCTGGACTGTGTCTTGAGCTGATGCATTGAGGTCCTGAGAGGGCACATTCGAAAACTTTGCGATAAAATTTGATACTCGAATGACAGGAATCACGCTTCGTAGCTCTCGGATTGTAGGGTAGTATGTATCTGGCTGTTCTGCAATTATGTCTCGCCGATTAGCATAATTGATGATTTCTTTTGTTGAATTGTAGCGTAGCTGCCGCACGGTCCGTAACAGGCCTAGTAGACTTTTTGATAATGCATACATTGCCAATGATTCAGCAGAGCTGCTTTTTGCAATTGTGCCAGTGAAGAAGTTTTGTTTTTACGGACCCAAAAATTACAGTAATGCGCTTTTCGAATTTCTGGATGAACGTGAATTCGCGAAGTCCGCGTCGATCAGATCTCGCAAGTTCGGTATATATGCACCAGTCAATTCATATATATTTGTAGCCAAAATATCATAAACATTTTAAAAAAATTTGCTAAATATTGGTCTTTTCTCAAATTTGGGAAAATTTTATCTTGTTTGTAATTTTAGAGCCATTTTCTGACTCGAATCCAATGGTGATACGCACAAATGATGAGCATATCGGCGTGCCGACTGTACTGTACGCGTGACCGTACCGTACGCTGTACGCCAAACTTCGTGATAATGAAGTGGCCTATCGTAAAAACTTTGATCGAAGCCTTCCATGCCTTTTTTACAAGAAGATTATGATATACTTAGCTCGTTTAACAGAATTGTTTATGTGAGGCGGACATTTGAAAGAATCACATATACTGATCGAGAACTAGTGGCTGTTAAAGTGCCATCGGTTACTTCGTCGTCTTCACCGATGTCTACAACGAGCTACTTCACAATTTTCGAACCTTCTTTCTCGTCGCAAACGTTCTTAAGCTGTTCGGCATCGTCTATAACGTCTAGATTGTCTTCAAATGGTCTATTCTCTCCGAGCAAATTCTCATGATATGAGAACTGCTATCATTCTTATCGATATGGGCAGGAGCTGATTCGTTTTATTTTAAATATTACAACAGTACTTTTTTTCATATTCAATGACCACTGAAAAAATGAAATACTTAAGGGAGAGAAGGGCTCAATTTGATGAAGCCAATTATATAGTGTGGGATGGTCTACCAATGACTGTGATATTAGTAAGATGTCCCTTTGTTGGCTTTAAGAGCGATCTGAAGGTCTATGAGACTGGCGCCTAGAATGTTCAAATAGTTCAAAAGAAACCAAATGAATTTTAAGAAAGCCAGGTTTAGAACGCGGCTGCAATTTAGTTGTGGCATCGTTATCGTGTTACAGTCTTATAACGCGGCTTTCACCTCAACCCTTTCAAATAACAAAGCTTTGTACCATTGAAATGTTTTGTTCTTCACACCTTTTCAAAAACTATATGTGGTTTGCATATGTAGCATTTACCGTAAGCGCATTTTGCACCATACTAATTCACATCTAAGTGCTCGTCACGTGATTCTCATATTGCTCTTGACCTGACCTTCAAGAGTTGCATGTTTCACGAAAGAACATGTCTACGATTGATTCTTCTCCGGATATAATTAAAGTGTTTCGACTCGGTGTCACTTTTGGGATCTGAAACGTACTTTGACGTAATGAAGTGTATTTCCAATCGTAATGACAATTGTCAAAGAGGCAAGAATGTCTCACATAACGTGCATAGAGATGATTGAGCCCCTTATGGATTTGGCACTTTGAGCGGCTGCAAAAAAAGTATAAAATAATCAAAGCTCGCTAAACTATCGGTAATTCACAAACTATTCAAAACTTAAAAACTCCTTTGCAATTGCTGCCCCTCAATCTTCTTCAAAGACCACTTCTGCCCCAAATAAAGACAACTGGTTGACTGCCACCACCAGAACCGGATGGTACTCATCGTGCGTGATTGCCTAGAATTTTGGGTTCATACTGCATGATCACAACAAAGGAAGTTTTTCTTTCACGCTTTATGCCTTAGCTCTTTGTAGTCTGACTGCACTCATTTACTCAACAAACAGATATCTTCGCACAAGTTGTAGATTTTCAGTAGAGTCTTTTGCAAAATGTATTAAATAAAGTAAAATGAAGTATGAACCATTTCCTTACTATACTGAGAGATAAATCTGTGGTTTTATGGACTAGATGATTTTGTCGGCACTCAGCAATTCACAACATACATCACTTTGATTTCATCCCGGTTGCTGGAGCTCGATTTGTAAAGTTATAACTATCGTGGTACTCATGCTTTCTCTTTTGTCCCTTTTGTAACAGATGTCCAATTCAGGTTTGTGGTGATTGTGAAATGTCCCAAGATTCATGCTGTGCTTCTTTGTATCTTGAAAAACAAGAGTTTCCCTTCAAAGACGAATCTGTACAAATCCCCAATCTTGAACGTTTTCATTCATTCACTGAACTGAAGACATTTGTTTGTATTTGTTCGATACATCTGATTCATCTTCTTGAGTCAGTGCTCTGCGCAACTCTCACACTGACAGAACGCACAGCCACGAGAAAAAATTGTTTTGTTTGTGTTTATTAATATTTGTTTATTTGTGTTTTGAATATTTTCATCTACGACATAAAGAGCTTTTGTATTTTGTTCTACGATGTTTTGGAGGGTTTAGTCGCCTCACTGAAACCTGTGTGGAAGGTCTAAAGACTGCTCCCTCCACGATTTTTGTCTTTTTTTTTTCTTTTTTTTCTGACTTTTCCTTAGGCTCTACAGAGCCCGAATTTCTCCTACAATTTTCTCTTGCAGCAAGCCGGCACAAAAGGCTTCTAAAGGTGGCTTAGAAGGTAACATTGCTTTTTTCTCTTCCCCCGTTCTTCGATCTATATTGAAAGAGCAAAGATCAATAGCAACTCATGGCTTGCTTTGATAGCGCTCTCTTCATCTAGAGCAATTGGCGCAACTACTCTAAAATACTCACAAAAAGTCTTGAGAATTTCTTCAGTGTCACGCACACAGTGTTTCACCTCGGCAGATTTTTTCGTGTGCCTTTTGCTCAAGACTGGTGCCCAACTCCTCCTCTTCTTAGCGTATACGAACTTTTTTGGTGAGGAAGAATGAGTAGAGGCGGTCACGCAATTCTTATACTTCGAGTAACGTTTCGCCAGAGCTTTTGCATCATTCTTTCTAGCCTTTGCGAAAAGCATGACATTATTATCAAACTCAATCGGATTGTGCTCTTGATTATCCTGATGCATGCCGCAATCAGTTTTGGCCAAGTTCCAAAAGCTGTTCTTGCGACGCACACCTCCCATTGCATGTTGCATATCCGTGATTGGAGAGACTTTTGTAACCGCAGTAGTATAAGTCTTTGTTGAGACTTCAAGTGCCGCATTCACTTTAAAAACACTCAGTTTCCTGTCTTTGACCTGCCAATAGGTGCCTGGTCTTCCCACTAAGACTCCCATTGGGGGTGAGATGCTTCTCCAAATATCTTGATTCTCATGGGGTCCAATCTCGCCCTCAACAAAAACGGGAATTAACTTTTGCAGAGTTATTACCACATCTGAACCGACATAATCACCCGATTCAGCAAATTCATAAGTAACATTCCCTGCTATATTTTTGTCGCTGTGATTTTGTGTGGCCTCTCTGGCCCCTTCGATGTTCTCCACCACTAAGTCGGTGGCTGCGAAAAACGGAGGTGAGAACACATTGGCTACCGAGGAAAAAAGTTCATCCGCAAGCGTAGCCATTTCAATTTTTAACTTTTCGACTGCTTTTTCATTCAATTTTGTTTTATCTGCCATGATTTCACGCCGGCTGTTTGCAGTAGAGGTTAAAATAGATAAGTCTTTAGAACGCTCAAAATCAACCGGCACACAGATAGTGGTCGAGCCAGAGGTTCGCCAGAAAAAGCGAGAAATAGATGGGTGGGAAGAATATCTCATGTTACCAGGAACATTCGAGGTCCACTTGAAGGATCCCTGGCCAGGGCCCTGAAGGGCGTGGTCTGACCTGAAAATGGGAAATTTGGGGGAGTACTCCGTGAGAACAAGGTTAGCGCGGGTGAGAATCAGCTCAAGTCCAAAAAGGACTTTAACGAGCCACATTCTTGGCGTGCTCTATGTTCGGGGAAGAAGAGTAGTTTCAAAAAAATACTTTCTGGCGACAAAGTGAAGCGTTTATATATTGGAAAAGCCGAACACAAAGGCTTCATGTGGCATACTAGATAAGTGAGCTTATTCTGCTTAGTGACGCCAGCATTGGACAATTGACTGCTGAGTTTGACTTTTTATGTAGGCTATTCGATTTTCAATCTCTGTCAAATTTTTGATCTGCAAGCACGAAAAAACTGCTGAGTACTATAGAACAAGTCTCCGCACCCAAATATTTCGAAAAGAGTGACTACTTGCTACATGGTTGAGAGATTGTTTCGAGCAAGACCTTGCGCATAGAGAAATCCTGTCACTTATAAATGGCGTGAATTTTTTTCCCTTGCTTTTTCTTTTTCTTTGATGAAGATTGTCTATTTTCTCCTCACGACCCACTCACTTTTATACGTGACATCAATTCTTACAATTGTGAGTTATGTGACCAGCATAGGGCCACTTTGACCGCAGTCAGCTGAAACATTTGTGAATTAGACCAATTTCGTTTTTTCTGCCATCTCTCATGAACCATCAGGTATGAATCCATACCTTTTCGACAATCTTTTGGCGCCACACTTTGTACCCTTTTCTGTTATCCAAGCATGGTTCTAATTTTAAGCATTCCCGCAAGAAACCGTTCGTCGCGAGAACTACAGATATGCCGCATCAAGACAGAACTAGAAAGCACCAGCGAAAAGTCTACATTCTCCGCAGCTTACTGATGTTGTACGATTTGTTTTATGTTCATATCAACGTCAACTGCCAAATGTGGCCGTGCTTCCGACAATTTGTTGCATCGAAAATCCGAAGCACAATTCACGCTATTGAGCATAACTTACTTTTGACTCTTGATAATGTACGACGCGGGCTGCATATGTTGATAAATGGCCTCTTGGGGCCAGTTTAGTCCATAAATAGAATCTACCTGGCGATGTCGTGCCGCAAATGCAGCAGCGCATGGCGCGGCACGCGCGTACGGCGCAGGAGGAGAATCTTAGCTCGTCAACCCATGGGGCGCGCCTGCAAGCGACGCGACGCACCAGGCACCCATTTTCAGACATCTCATTCAATACATAAGAGGGGCCGTGCGTACGCAGAAAGTATTGACAAAATTCGATAAATTCTCTCGAACTTTCTTCAACACACTATCATAGCAATAAGCGCTTGGTTTGGCCTCGTACTTGGTGTTTCAGCACAGAGCATTGGCCATGCCGTTAAGTCCGCAGTTCATTGTTCTTTCGCGCAAGCGGGCTGCGGCATCGCATTTTTCAGGGCCGCCAGACGCACGGTGCTCCGCGCCTTACCCTTTCCGGCCAAATCAGCTCGAGACTTTTCCAGTCTGCCACTAAGTGGTCACCAGCATGCGATATTCTAAACCGTGACTTCCTGTAATTGAGTAGCAGGCGGCAGGAGTAAAAATGATTTGCCCGAGTTATTGCGTACTCATCAAAATAAAAGGCTCCAACTGCATGGCCCCAGGTTCCATTCTGGCGAGCATTGTCTCGCTCTCTGTTTTTTCTTTGATACCGTATTGTGTAGGCTCTGAGTGTGTTGCATCAACAGCGACTTTTGAAGTACGCCCCACCGACAATTTGTTCGCGAAACGTTGATAATTGATCTGCCAGTCTTTTCGATCGAGCATAAACAAGCACACTATTATCTTTTTTTAAGAAAAGGTTACCGCCCAGCGTTTGCATCTGCTGCTTTTACCTTATTCAAAAGAGCGATTCCTCCAAAATCCCTCGAGCCCAGTTATCCGCAAACGACACCTAATCACGCGCACATATATCCCACACAAGGCATTGTCATTGTCATCATCAGCCCGCCATGAGGAAAATGTGGGCAAAAAACTCGAAGCGGCGCTCAATGTCTGCCGCTTCACGGCTCACAAATGGTGACGAGAGCGTACCGGCCACAGATGCTGGTGAATCAGAGTCTCTTTCCTCCCACGTGCGATCCTTAATCGACCCGGAGTATGACACCAAAACAATAAAACACGCCTGGTTGAACGGCGTGATTAACGCGGCGCCGCTGCAGGATATCAACGAGTCACTTCTCCGCTTATACCGCGTCGAGTTGCGTGGCTCCCATCTATATGTGTACCGCCCGCCGCTGCTGATGAATGTGCGACTGTTCAAGCTTGATCTGCACCCAAATTCGTCTGACACAGGCACTGCCCTTGAAGCCGAGCAATCTCCATTGACTGGCTCCGAGACCGGCACGAAAACATTGGCCAGAACTGACCTTCGCTCGATGGGTGGCACCACCATTGCCACGTCTTCGTCTCATTTCGCTTCAAACGGCGATATATCTTCGCTTAGCAATGGCTTCGGCGCACCAAGCACTTTAAATAAGGCTGCTACTGCGAGTTCGCTCTCTGTAGACGACAAGGCCGTGGCGCTTTCCTCGCATATCACTTACTTTCTGCATATCTTACCTCACCCGGAACTCAAGTTTGACGCAACGTCTGGCGCGTTTCTCCCGTCATCTTCCAATGAAGCATTGGTTCACTTCTTCATGTTCGCTGATAGCCAGCTGCAATCGAAGTCCATCCGCCACTTGGCGATCGTTTTCCCGTTGCTCCCGAAGTTCGGTGATATCCTCCTGCTCATGTACGAGTTCTTGCTGGCAATTCATGAGGGCAAGTTTCTCGGCTATGAGCCAAATGCAACTTTGTGTGAGCGCGTCATATCATTCTTGCTGCACTTGAATGAAAACTTTGGAGGGTTTCTTCTACAGGCAGACATCGCTCCGTACATTCCGAGACTTTTACAGTGTTTGACCAGTGCAAATGAGGTGAGCTTGCTTGATTCAATCACGCAACTCCAGAACTCTATCGTCTCAACTCAGGAAAGGCTTCTTGGCCTTCTCGGAAAGTTGGATGCTGCCGGTGACCCTGTCTCACCTGAAAATGTTTTCACAGAGTTAAGTTCTCACGAATTTGTTCATAACGCAAATCTCCTTGACCTTGTCCAGGCCATCACGGAAATTGACTTATTGTTTTTTCGGGCTTGGAACTCCAGTTTAGATAAGTCGTTGTTGCTTTTCACGTCTGTATGCGAGAACAATCCTGGTGATTATTTTTACAAAAAGAACCCGTTGATTTTCAACAACGAGACGCATATTCATTATTTGTCGAGACTTCTAGTTCACCACTTGTTCATTGAAAATCCGCGTGCTTCGCCGGAAAAATTGGCTAGAATCCTCGAAAAGTGGATCGATCTCGGATGTCTCTTGGACAAAACAGGAAATATGTCCTCTTGGTTGGGGATCTCCTCGATTGTATTGTCCCAGCCCATTCTTCGCTTATCCTCCGTGTGGGCCCATGTTGGAGAAGAGTATATCAAGTTGCTAAAGAATGATTGGTCGCCCATCTTGTTCGAGCTCGATCGGAGACATCTAGCTACCACGAACGAGCCTTTGACGGTCGAAGGCGCTTCTCCTTCAAGTTCTAAAGAGTCGTATCATATCATGGCCCCTCGGGGTTTGGGAAAGATATACCCAAAGGAGAAGGTGATCCCCTACTTCGGCGACTTGCTTGTCAACAATCTGATACCCGCGGACGCTGCCAATCTTGAAGCCGTTTGGAGAAAGATCACGTATTCTTTCGACAGGTGGAACGAGTATTTGGGAAATCTTTCGGACTCACAGGAAATCATATCATACAATCAAGATGTGTTGCGCCGTTATGACTCAATGAGCTTCATTTTCTCGAACGAAAACTTGAATCAGGTTCTCTATCTTGGCGTGAACAAAGAAGATGGGAAGACTCTGGGTCTGTTTTCGAAGCAGCACAATGTCGAAAGCAACGGCATGTTTTTAGAGGCTGCAAATGCTCAACTAGCCTTGCGTGACAAGCTACTTCGTTTACTCAATTTGAATCGCGAGTCCATCAATCTTGATTTTGTGATGGGCCATTCTTTGCGTCTTGAGCCTGATTTAAAAGAGGGCTATCTAGAGGCTCCAACTACCAACACCTTTGATGTTTCTTTGAAAAGCTCTTCTGGTGCCACTGCAAGTTCGCTATCGCTTACTTCTACCAATACCGAGGGTGGCGCAAACGATGCAATCATTAAACATCAAGCGGTATCAAAAGATGGTCCATCTGCAGATGACAAGTTACCAACATTCAATTTGGCTTACTATAAGATCGACATGGCGAAATACGATGACCTTGCGCTAAGTCCGGGACAAAAGGATGTTGTGCCGCGTGACGTTCATAACATTGTCGTTGATAATGATCTCGTTCTTCGCCTTGACGACTTTACTAGCGAATTTGAGAGCAACGTGACTCCTTCGGTCTCCGCGGGCGCAGCCAGTCAGCTTGCAGACGATGAAGATGGTCTAGGAATTGATGTTGAACACATCATGAACTCTGACAAGTTTAAAAATTTTTCGATTCTGGGTGATCATGATGATACACAGGAACTCAGCCCTTCAAAGAGAAAGCATGGAAGTTTTGGACTTGTTTCCGATCATGCTACCTCTGTCGCTCGAAGTCAACCAGAAACTTACATTCCAAGGTTGGCTACCATGGAAAAATTGATAGACTTGCTTTTGATCGACTCCAAGTATTTTGATGAAAACCATCCCATTGACTTGACCGAGTACAGATATGTTTTCATGTTGAATTATGGGTCTTTCGTAACCACGAGAAACTTGCTCGAGAGCCTCGCTCATAAATTTGTCCATTCTGGCAATGCTGTGATTTCGGTGATGAAAAAGCAATACTTGCAGAAAAGGGGAACTTATGATCCTTTACTGTTTGGGCTGTTTCCCAGGTGGCTGGTTGATGCTGATGTCAATCTATCTGACTTAGGCGAAGTGGACTTCAAGCTTTTGCTCCAAATCCAAATCAACATACTTAAAGTTTTGATACTCCTATTGAGCAGCTTTTTTCAAAATTATTTGAACGATTTGAACAACAAAAACATCATGATTAAGCTCCTCAAGCTCTACAGCAATGAGATTTTGCAATGGTATAACTCAAACAAAATTGACAAGAATTTGAACGAATACTTTGAGACGCTTGTTGACTTTTACAAAAGGTTGAAGAATCTCTTCATCAAGAAGACCTACAGACCTTTGGAGGTGCTGAGTTTTGATACGTTTCTCTCACGTGAACTCCAGTTTTCCAGGACTGTCAAGGAGGTCCCTATGAACAGAAATTTGCCTAGTCACAGAAACATCCACAAGGTGGAGAAGTTTCTCAACAAATTCAACAAATTGCTTGCTATTCTTTATCAGGGGATCACACTCGAAGACTGGTTCACCACTTTCAAAGTTCTTGAGACTCTGTTCACCAGAAACACGCTCTTGAACCATAATTCACAGAAGGTTTCTACGGACGCCGGCGAGCTACAAATTGGCGACGTTTTCAATTATCTCGAGTCGCTCTATGGCTCTGATTTGAAGGACAGAGTTCTCAACAAACTTCCCTTGGTGTTCAAGAAATTGTACACTCTATATCTGAAGTTTAAGGCGTACCTCTCAATTCAGCTCAATGATGAGAGTATCACAGTCGATGAACGCTTGGAGAGAATGAGGACATTTTTGCTCATGATTCAAATCTCACGGCTCAAGATGAAGGATAGCCAGTTCATATTCGAAGGTGATCGCGATGAGATTCCTTCGTGCATTGAGACGGCAATTACAAGCGTTGTGTATACACCTCAAAGTCGTTCGCTTGCTCACTTGTGGCATAAAGCCTCTGCGAAGGTCTCCGATAACAGGCATTCACGTGGTCAAAGTTTTGATGACATCGAGTTCCTCTTGCCCAAACAAGTTAAACAGTCTGATTTGTTGGCTGGACATGAGCCACTTCTTCCGTGTTTTGGCTGGATCATTCAGAATCTCATCGATTTGAATAGATGTCCTTCCTTTCACCGAAGTGCTATAAATTTCAACAAACGATACTTCTTGTTCAAACTTATCAAAGAGTTGCAGGTGGAGGAGATCAAGAGCGAGACACTCCACAAAGATACGAAGGAATTCGAGTTTCTTTTGAACCTAGACGAGGCGGTCGCCCACAAAGGTTACACGAGCTTTGAACTTGCCACCCGAGGCACCGAAGGTATTTTCCAGGCAGTTATTCAAAGGCAATACGCGATCTTGGCATGTGACGAAACTAAGCGAAGCATGGGAGACAAATCCTCATTGGACTTCGATTTGATTCACGCAAGCAATTCGTCCGGTGCCAATCTTAAAAGACTGTCATTGGCATACAAAACTCCGTCGTCATCAAGGTTCAAGATTAGTGGACTTTTCAACAAGTCGCGCTCTTTTGGACATCCAAGCCAGTACGACATATGCGTCTCATACAAGGAGCTCCCTGACCCAGAATCGGCGGTAGACCCTCGTCAAAAACCCGTGCTTATTTTGCTGTTGAAAGATAAAAAAATATTTCCGGTTTATCTCCTTCCCTTTTCCTTCAAGTTTGATACCAGTAATGCTAATGAGGCATGCTTTTTCCAGGCTTTCAGCGAGCCGGATGCAAAGGAATGGCTTCGGAGGTTGAATTATGCGAACAGGCATTGGTACTTGTCGAGAGCTATCAATCTCAGAGATGATCATGTTTACACCACCTTCGGTGTGCCTTTGGCCACGATATGTGCGAGAGATAAATCAGACGCACCTGCTGTGTTACAAATCATGTACAATGCCATCGAGGCGGACGGCCTAAAAGAGGTGGGGCTTTACCGAATCAGTACCTCACTTAGCGAATTGAGTGGCACAAAGGCGGAGATTAACAGGACCGGTACGATTAACTTGGAGAAGCGGTGTGTTGATGTGCATACCCTCACAAGCTGTGTAAAGCTGTTCTTTCGTGAATTGCCAGATGCACTTCTTACTGACCGGGTGATCGAGATGATTCTTCCCTCGAAGCGGCCTGCTGGAGAAAATCATGGCTTTACAACGAGCGATGTCGAGGCGTTCAGGAATGCACTCGCCACTCTCCCCACTGTGAACTATCACACACTCAAGGCGCTTGTGAGGCATTTGAGCAATATAGTCAAGGAGTATGAGGTCAACAAGATGACAAGTTCCAATTTGGCGACAGTGATCGGGCCAGCCTTGACCGAAGCCAGCAGTTTGGACTCCTTGATCAACAACTTCGGGCTTATGAATCACGTGCTTGAGAAGTTGATCGAGAACTACGCATCGATTTTCGAACAACACAGTGCCTTCGTTGGTGAAGAGGGTAATTAAGAATCTAAAGTTTCAATACGGATCAATGAATGATGATTTATGACTATGTACAGTAATTGTGCCTCAGTGTCTTTTGATAAAGCCGTCGCTTTTGTGCACCCTCCTCGACTCAATGGCCTCGAGCTTCTTGTTCGTTTGCTCCATTTTTGAGCGGGCCTGCTTCTTCAAATTGGCGTTGTACTCGTTCCACCATTCACTCACGGTGCTGGGAGGGGCCTTGGCGCCTGGAACACGCACAGGTGGCTGGATAGGAGGAATGGACGCAAGCTTTCTGAAAAGCTTGTTTTTCAAGATAAGCGACTGGAAGAAGGAGAATACAGCATTCGCAGCGAAGTAGACCAAGATGGACGCGGACATGTTGTAGGTGACAAAGATCGAAAGGAACGGCAAGAAGGTCATAACTTTCTTGAACATTGGGTTCATGGCCTGAGCACCGGTCTCACCGCCGCCTCTCATCATCCCCGTCACCACGAGAGCCGTAAGAATCTGCAAGCCCAAGTAAGGATCGGCTTGGGTCAAGTTTTCGAACCATAATGTGCCTTGGGTGGCAAAGCCCTCTACTGGGTAATGGGCCATATTTCTTGTGGCCTGGAAAAAGCCATATGCCACGGGCAATTGGAGCATGGGTAAGAACGAGTGGGACGTTTTGATGCCGTGCTCCAGGTACAATTTGTTTCTCTTGCCCATTGCGGCCATTTTCTCCGCGTTGGTGCCGCTTCTCATCTCATTCATGAGCTGGTCCACCTCAGGCTTGATCTTCGACATCTTCGCCATGTTGGCAGACGACTTCACGTAAACGGGGAACATCACCGCACGCACGGCGAACGTGGCGCAGACGATGGTAGCCCACCAGGGCAACCCAGTATAGACGTGTGTGACCTCAAGGATATTCGTGATTAGAGCAGTTGGGCCCCAGCCCTCGCCGAGCCCGATCGACGCCATGTATCCGAGCTCGTTGGAGTGCAATGTCGATGCGACGGTCTCAGAGGTAGCGGCTGCGTTTTCCGCCGCAAAGTCGGTGAGCTTGGTCTTGATCTCAGATGTGGGCACAGATGAGTTGTGCCTGATTCCTGCGAACGCAGGGCTAGTAATAAAACCACCCGCGTTGGCGACAAAACGGGGCAGAAAATTTGGCCTTATGAGAGACGGAGTGCTTGCAATCAAGCACCGCGGCGAGCGGGATACTCCAAGTCTAAGCATGCTTGTCTCGGTAGGGTTGCAACTCGGCTTGTCGGGGCCCTTGGGGCGTTTTTTCGCGTAGGTGATTGACTCGCGCTTCCTGGACATAAACAACATCATTTCCACGATTAGAATCTGGAATAAAAAAAAAAATTTGAATGGTATTCAGTAGGTGACTCTTGGAAATGGAGAATGCCTTTCATACAACTTTGGTGGTCCTATTCTGCCGTTTTTTCCACTTGATTTGGAAATGTGCCCTGTGAGACTTGTGCTATACCATACATACTAGGAGAGAGCAGAGGCATACTACTATGGTAGCTTCCAGGCCCGCAGTGCTTTAATATAGTGGATTTTAAAAAGCCCGTGATAGGTAACAAAGCGTACCCATGATTGTACCAATCCTTTCGAACTGGTTTTCTGTATATTCTATTTTCTCCTTTTCTTTGGTTGTGTTCTTCTCTTATTTGTCTTCTGTGTAATTTACTGTCCAAGCATGTTCTCAAATTGCGATGGGAACTCATGGCTAATCACACCAGCTCTGATTCGCACATACAGACTGGACCATGGCTATGCTTTACCGGCTCCGAAGTTATTCTACACAAGCATTTGACCCGAAAAAATGGCTAAACCAAATCCAGCTCAAACAGCTGACATCCTCGGCTTCTCTACATGCCGTTGTCGACGAATTCCACAAACTACCGAGCACTCATCAACATCATGTGAGACAGGCAATGCCATCCGGAGCGATTCGTGAGTCTCTCACGTTGCAAACAATGATAACAGAGAAAGAAGCACCAGCGCTGATTTTTCAGCACATAGTTGATAATGTTGGCCTCAAGATTCTGCCAGGCTTGGTGGAATCCTACATGTTTAGCCTATTGAGCGCGGGCAACTTAAACGCGGTGGTTTCACTAGTACATGTTTTGCTTCATTCCGATGTCCAGCACTATAAGCTTTCAAATGAATTCTGGTCTTTGCTAGCCTCCAAGTCATGCGCTTTGGGACACCATGCTGCGGCGTCTTTGGTGTACCACGAGATCGTCAATCCGCATGCGAAGTTTAATGGAATCGACAAGCTCTCCGAAGAGAATGAGTATATTCCATTTTTGCTCTTACCCACTGCGCTTGAAAGCCTCGGTCTTGTCTTTGCGCAAAATGGCAATCACATCGCCGTTGAGGGTCTACGTCAGTACTTCAAGAGATTCTACTCCAACTTTGGCCATAGAGACGTATACCAGACATTGTACATAAGCAAAGTTGAGTCTTTGGCCAAGGCAGGATTATTTGTGGAAGCGCTCGATGCATTCGTGGCATTGGCTTCCAGATATAGAGGCCATCTCAACAACAGGGATCCGAAGGATGCTTCACACTCATTGAAGTATGCAAGCATGAAGAATTTCAAGAGAAGACGAAACAATATCGCTGAAAACTTGTCCCTGGCAAACCCTGATGGAACCTCGAGACTCTTTTCTCCCGAAATCAAGTTCAACGATTACCATTTGGAGTCTGGGCCGTATTGGGCAATTTTCGATGGTGTTCCAGAAGTCAGTGACTTACCTCACTTCAAAAGTCTATTACGTACAAAAATCCATGGGCTCGTTTCCAGCCACGATTCGATAATGGACCGCCTCCTTGCATTCATCTCAGAAAAGCATTTTGCCATCGGTAGATTCGTCATTGCCTGCCTCTGTGAGATCGGGCATATTCCCAGGGCAGTTGCGATCGCCAACAAAATGCCGAGCCTCTTTCCCAACGTACCGAAAAGAGCCTACATGAACACAAATGATTTCATCCAAATCTTCCATGCATTCAAATCACGTTCACAAAATCATGCGTCTACGGTGAGTTTACAGGATCACGATTCTCTACTAGGAAGCTTTCACCTATGCCAACGATATGACCAAAATCAACCACTACTGCGCCTGTGCTTTCGCTCTTTTGTCACGTGTTATCTCTCATCCCCGTATGCGAAGGCAACTGAGCTTCACCCCATAATTGCTTCGTGGGCCAAAGATAGCAAACAAGTTATCTCACTCGATCACGATACCTACCAGCAAGCGCTTTCATGCGGCTTGAGCATTCCGGACCTTCAAAAATACGTTTGTTTGCGCGTTTAGTTTATATAAGATTATTCTTCCCTGGGAGGCAGGATCTTGTGAATCCTCACGTCCTCGCTGTCCTGCAAGTCTCCAACAACAGCGATATCCTGTGGTGTGATAAAAATGGACTGTGCCGCAGAATGCCTGAGCTCGTGAATAAGAAGCCTGATGGCAATTGTCCGGTTCACTGAGTCCATGTAGACATCAAACTCGTCCAAACCACAAACCCTCGGTTTCATGATTTTCCAGATACTGAGAAGAAAAGCGATTTGGGTAAATGATTTTTCCCCGCCGGACAAGGACAGCACCGCACGTGCATCCTTGTTGTCCTCCGTCTGGACTTCCGTGATCACCTTGTGGTTTTTAAAGTCGAATTGTAGATTTCCCTTGAACCCACGCAATGCCAAAGACTGCTCAAACGAGTGTTTAGCCCTGTTGATTTTTTCTTGAATGGTGATGTGAAGATTCTCAAATCTCGCATTCAAGTCGTTTTCCAAGCTGACCCGCGCAGTCTCAATCTCGACCAAGGACTGCTCGCAATTCTCCTTCAAAGCCTTACTATCCAAAAGCTCGCGCTGGACATCCTCAAAGGACTTCTCGTTTTGTCTCTCCATCTCCTCAATGGCTTGCTTGATACTTTTGAATTCTGCTGTGATGCTCTTTGAAGTATCCGTTTCCAGAATGACCACTTCAGACCTAGCACAGCGTTCCAGAGCAAGATTGATCATCTCTTCGAGTCGTATGTTCTCATCCGCTATCTTTTGCTTGAGCAAGTCAATCGCGATGGACATCTCTTCCCTCTTCCTAGATATCTTTTCGATTTCTGACAGGTACAGGTCAATGACGTCATTGTGACGATTGATTCTCTTTTCACAATCGGCTAGTTTGTGTGCAATATGCCTTCGGGCTTCCTTTTCTTGCTCGAGGCTGACCTTAATCTGTCGAAGGTCGCGTTTGCATTCGGCCATGTTTTGCAAAAGCTCCATCGACATTCCCTCCCTCGTCTTGATATGGTTATCGCAAAGCTCAATTTGCAGTTGCAAGTTTGCAATTCTTGCATGATCGCCCTCTTCTCGAAGAGCGAGCTCCGCTTTATACAACAGATTGTTGATATGTTTGATCTGTTCCTTTTTGTCTCTCAAGTCTCGCTCAAGTCCCGCCTTTCTCTCGCGTTCTTGACCAATCAATCTGCGCCGTTGTTCCTTGAGTTGAGTTTCTTGTCTCGTAAGCTCTCTGAGGTCGTTTTCGAATGAAGCGCTGTCGACTTTTCCGGCAAGTTTTCTGAGATCTCTTGCATAAAACACTGGGTCTCGAGATAGGTGCCCGTCTCTTCTTGCAACACGTGTGCCTGACTTGTGGTCGTTGAGAGAGAGGGCTTGCTTCACAGAGCGGTCCCGCGTGGCTTCTTCAGCTTGCGAAACGGTTTCGCAGATGACAAATTCTTCAAGTCCTGTGGAATCAATCAACGTAAACTTTGCATCCTCGTCCTGAAATTCTAGCGCATCCAACATGGTGGCATATTGAGAAGACGCCTGTTTATTGTAGCTGAACTTCTCAAACCTTCTTACAGTGACGGTTTTGTTCACTTTGCACGTCAGCATAAGCCTTATGAGAAGCTTTCTGTCATGTTCATCACAGACAACGAAAGAGTCGAGCGTACCCTGGAGACTTGCATTAATCAAGTCGCTCCACTTTGAAAAATCGCTTTTCACCGAAACATAGCATCCAATCGGACCAATGGGCTTCTGATGCCAACTTCTTTCTCGCGCAATCTCGTTCACCAACCTGCCAATATTGAGCCCAAAGGCAGCATATCGATCTTTTTTAGTATTGTTTGCCGAAGACATCTTGTCTCGAAGGGCCCCTATAGTACTCGCGAGCTCACCGATATCCTTGTTTAGCTGTACCATCTCAGGGCTTGTGCGGTCAGCCTCAGAGAGTTGTCTTTCTATCTCTTCACGAGAGGAGACCAATTTTTCATGATGTGCTTTGAGCACTTCAATCCTTTCGGCCATTGCTTCCTTGGACCCGCCGTTTGCGTCGTCGACCTTTTTCTGCTCACGGGCGAGCTCTGCCTTGTGCTCCTGGACCTTTCTCGAATATTCTTCTATCTCGGTCTTGTACGACCTTAAATCAGAATTGAGGTTTTGCACTTTCCGCGCGGCTTCTTCGTGTGATGTCTCGACCTGGGCAAATTCACGGTCTTTGGCCACGTATTCTGCTTCAATTTCCCTCTTTTCCGAGCGCAAAGTCGTCACCTCTTTCTCTTCCTGATCGATCGCGTCTTTGTTGCTTTCAAGAGTCTGCTTGATATCTCGAATCCTGTTGCTCTTCTCAGAGATCTCAACTTCCTTCTTCCCAATGACTTTTTTCATGACTTCAACGTTGAACCAGTAAATCTTCCCATGGATTTTCTCCAGTTGCTGTCTTAATGTATTCGACTCCTTGTATTTCTTGTACACTCTCTCCACTTCCAAGTACCGATTAGTGGCCTCCTTGAAATGATCTTTTGATTCAACCAGCAAACTCTGTAGGTTCTGTATTTTCTGGGAAATCTCCTGGTAGTTGCGTATGATTGCTTGGATGCTGGTACCCTCTGCAAAAAATGTGTACCGGGATTGTTCTGTGCTTGTTGCAATGAACTCACGTGCCTTATCTTGAGAGAGAAACGACAAGGGATTGTTGACAACGATGAAAAACCGCTGAAGTATATCGTCCAATGTGCTCTTTTTGGTTGACACTACCGATCCATTTTCACTTTTGATCGCATACGTCGCCTGGCCTTCACGGACCAATTTTCTCTCCACAAAGATCAGTTTTCCGTATGTCTCGGGCTCATATGCGTTGAGACCGTCGTTTTCGAGCTCAACGACAACTCTCGCCGTAGACTTTCCATGCTTGATAAGCGCTTTCATTGCAGACCCTCTGCTGGTATCGTTGGCCTTGGCGCCTAATCCCACAGAAATTCCGGTCAAAATGGCACTTTTGCCGGACCCATTTCTGCCGATAATGAAATTCATGTGTGGCCCGAATCCTAACTCGAAGTGATCATGACACATGAAGTTTTTGAGTGTTAGTTTCTTGATAGACCCGGCGTGTTTGACCTTATAATCCGATTCCTCTTCATCATCGCTCAATTCTTCCTCCAGGTTGAACCGATGTCTCTTTGGTTGCGTGAGCAATTGAGACATATATTGCTCCGCTGATTGCCCTGTCTAAAACGTTAGTATGTTGAACTGGAGAGACACGTGCTACAAACGTATCAAATGGTACATACACTTACAGAGAACGACCGCTTATTAGAGGCGGGCGCCTCGTCACTATATCCATTGGCTTCGTCGCCAGACGGCTCAGAAATCGTCATTTTCACTGCAATCGTGAATTCAATCAGGAGTGAAATCGACTTCTTCAAATATCCTTCTGGTGTTAAACAGAACTGCATCGACGAAACACTCTGCAGGATTCTCAATTTCGACGGCGCGTTCCGCGTTTTTATTGTGGAGACGCGTGCAGTGAATTAACAAAAGCGCGTGCGTCGCGATTCATTTGCGCGCCGGGATCAGTATATACTGGCGGACACGCAAAGCGCATCGTTTAGTCATACGCCCTTCAAAACATCATGGTGCCGTATCAACTACTGAACTATTCCCTACTGCAAAGTTCAAGGGAGGCTAGTTCAGGGGAGGCTAACTCAAGGGGCTTAATTACTGACCCTTTGTTCAGTAATTGTCTGCTTGAATAAGTGAAATGGCATCATGCCGCCTTGGTCATTGTGTGAGGGCGTGTTAATTGGGAGAAGCGCCACATGCATGATATGGTTCAACATTGTCATTTGATTTCCCCTGCTCTGATGCGTTTTTGTCTTGCACTCTCGCATTTCAAAAGTAGGTCAAGAACTATGGACTTTGCTGCTACGCACTAACTTTGTTCCCCTCATAAACTAGACCAGTTTCAGAAGGTTGGAGAGGTGCTTCGAAGATATTGACTAAGAACGTTGAGGACCATCACGTTCTGCAAATAACGTACTTTCCTCACCAAACCATTACCAACGATGGCAAAGGAATTAAGCCTTAAAAATCGTGTCACCATTTCTCAAAAGCTGTTCTGGCTCCATACGCGGCCATAACAATGAGATGGCACTCGAGCCCCTGACACTTCTGTGAGAAATTTGCTCGCATCGCTTTTCAACAATGCCTTCTTTTGTGTTCTCTATGCGTATACAGGCACTTCTGATGTAAAAAGATGACATGCTTGCTTTCCGATAATTCATCGTTTTTCTCTAGCATTTCGGTGTGAGTGTTAAATGTTTGCTTATTTGTATATTGCATCGAATATTCCTATCATAATAGCGAGCGCGGAGGTAATAAAGATGTGTGGTGATAAATGTGTGATAAAAAGCTGAAAGATTTCTGAAAAAAACAACTCTGCATATTTTCGATGCTCTGAAATCTCCCCACGATCTAATGTGGGGTATTAATTATGCAACACCAATTATCGGTCATGACTCAATCTGTACATTATCTGTCGTTTTGAGCCTGCCTAGCGCACGGCGTGAGAATCAAAAACACCTATCTAGTCGCTCACTCATTCAATCACGTGTTATATGGGAAGAATTCTAATCGGAATTTCTTTGAGCACAATAAAAAGCGCATGATCATTATCACTTTTTATTTATTTGCTCGATACATCTGTTCAAGGTTTGGGAGCCAAGATTGCTTACCTAGCTCTTCTACCTGTAGGTCTTTTTTTTGAAAAAAGAAACAAATCGTATTAACAGGAAACCGGTAGGTCTAAATTTTGTGCAAGCCCATTCTCCAAAAAAGGCGAGGCTTGATTCATTGCAATTTTCGATCTACATTACAGCTAAATTTCGATTTCAATTCTCCTTGAAATTGTGGATTATAACTTCGGCATCTAAAACGAATAATTTGGGCGGGTTGTTTTGTGGCTTAGCACTCCTCACCCGAGTATGACTAGAGTCCAGTAAAATGATGAGGGACTGGTTTTTAGATAGGCGGCGTTGCTAAGGAGGACTCGTTCAACCGGAAACAATTACCTCATTTTGACGGATATGCATGTGCAGGCTTCTTGAAGCCGTGC
Organism: Metschnikowia pulcherrima; assembly: GCA_009746055.1. NCBI lineage: Eukaryota > Fungi > Ascomycota > Pichiomycetes > Serinales > Metschnikowiaceae > Metschnikowia > Metschnikowia pulcherrima. The sequence goes on from VFXK01000001.1 coordinate 1,574,971, forward strand.
GCAAATGCCATTGTTGGTATCCAATGATAAGGCGAATTTGTACTATGGGGCGATTGGTAGCATCAAGCGGCGTTCCTTCGGCTTTGATAACAGCCTTTATTTGCAGATTCAGGATTTGGTTTTGACTTTCCAAGCATTGCCGAGGGGGCAAGTCTACTTGTAATTTGGCACCAAAAAGACGTCATGGTTTAACGCCTACTGCAATCAATTCGTATGAAATGCTTGGCAAAAGGCACTTTTTTTTTTCTCGCGTTGAGAAAAATTGACCAGGATCCCCTTTTTTTCTCAGATAGAATGTCAGAGTGTTGCTTGGTAATGCAAGTCCTGAATAGTAGCTGCTGCGCTGTCCAGGTTTGTTATCACTATTCCGTTTTCGTCGACATCAACATTGGCGAAATCTCGTCGAGACCTGCAGGCCGGTTCTGCCGCGGCAAAGCCTCGGAGGGAGTCAGATCTGAATTCATCCACGAACCACAGCACGATTCTTGAAATAACCCATATTCACTATGTAAAATGCGCTTTACTCATTTTTGGGCGTGAATTCTTCAAAAATGGGGAGGCGAGTAAAGAAGTACTCACAGATTGGCCTATCGTGAGGCAATTTAGAGACCTCTTCGGTAGTGCCTCGCGGGCGGCCATTGGAAGATCTTATCATGCAGACGCGCGTAATTAATTGCCTTCATCAAGAGATAACGCCAAATTAGCAATTTTGACTCTTTGAAAAATGTGATGTCAGCTATAAATACCATGGGGCCCGTGCTCTGAGCTGTGTCTGAAAAGTATAAAAAAGTACCTTCATTTGCAAATCGAACTTTGATGAGGTTCTCCACTCTCGTTTCCACGGCCGCCATCTTGGCCTCTTCTCTCGCTCACCCATTAGAAAAGAGAACCATCGTCAATTCTACTGAAGACGCGACTAGTAATAATGATTTGCAGGCCTCCTATGCAAAGCCGTTTGCCATTTTTCAACCAAAGGTGTTCGTCATCAATATGTTTGAATACGAGGCCAAGCCATGGTTGAGTGCCATGAAGTTCGAACACAACATCACTATTCCAGGCTTGTCTCCTTTATACCCAACTATCTTCTGCACGGGTGACTACTCCGTATGTGAGATGACAACTGGGGAGGGTGAGATCAACGCAGCGGCTTCTGTGACTGCCATGGGCTTGTCGCCATTGTTTGACCTTTCTCACACCTACTTTTTGATCTCTGGTATCGGCGGCGGAGAGCCTCAATACACCACGATGGGATCGGTCACATTTGCTAAGTATGCCGTTCAAGTCGCTTTGGAGTACGAAACTGCCTACCAAGACTTCAGCAACACCCACGCCAACTGGACCTCTGGGTACTGGGCCTACGGCACTGAAAACCCATGGACCTACCCTGGTAATGTCTATGGTACAGAGGTTTTCGAAGTGAACGAGAATTTGAGAAACAGAGCTGTAGAATTGGCGGAAACCGCAACTTTGGAGAACGGAACGGAAGCCAATGCTGCCAACAGGTTGTTGTACAATGAGACCGCTGCGCGTGGCTTGCCTTCTGTTGTGAAATGCGACGCTTTGACCTCCGACAACTACTTCACCGGTAACACTTTGGGCGATTACTTCTCGTTCTATGCTTCCATGATGACCAACGGTTCCGCAACTTATTGCTCCACTGCTCAGGAGGACAACGCATCCTTGGAGGCTTTCACAAGATTGCACAGATATGGCCTCACCGACTACAATAGAGTTGTTGTCATGAGATCCATTTCTGACTTCACCAGACCTCCTCCATCCAAGTCTAATGACACTGTTGGCTGGTTCAACAACCCAGAGGATGGTGGGTCTCACGTTGCTTTTGCCAACTTGCCTATTGCTGGTATGCCTCTTGTTGAGGACATCTTGGAGAACTGGGACGATGTTTACTACTCTGGAAAGAAGTACGGTCCAGAGAACTACACTGGTGATATTTTCAACACCTTGGGTGGTACTCCAGACTTTGGCAAGTCATCCTTCGCGGTTGCATAGACCTTTAACAACTCATTTATTTGAGCACAATATACTTAGGTAATTTTACCCCTTCTATCGCTAAACTTACATACATTCGAATAATATACTTCTAAACTGAAAGCCCTCTAAAACGCTTCGATGGAATCCTTCTTTGCGCTTGAGTCCGACACAGCACCGTAATTTTCTCCGGCTGTGTCAACATCGGTGATAACGTACTCTTTTCTTTCCAAGGCAGTGAAAGGACCTCCCGTGATTCGAGAGTATATGTACAACGTACCTATTCTCAACCCTGCGAACATGAGAGTGAAAAGCAATCCTCCCACTGGGGTAATAACAAAGGCGCCAAATGGGCCCCAGTCCTCTGAATCATAAAGTCCATTCCAAATAAGAAGGAGCTTTCCCCCCTCTTTGGCAGACCCATAGTAGACAAGGCCGAAGATGAAGACGGCCAAAAGGGCGCCTAACCCTCCCACCATGACATCAACTCCTTGAATAAACCAAAACCATGCATCGTTCAAGCCAAGGAATACTGATGGAATCACGGCTGCAGATACCAAATCAGCGATCAAGTAGATCTGTAAAACGTTGTCGGCGACTTTCACAGCCAAGATGATCGTAGGAATCATCACCACCACCACCAAGCCACGAATATAGATCATCTTGATCTTGTTGCGAAACAAGTCATTGGAGATCGTGGACACCATTGCACTTTGCAAAGAGTCAAATGTACAGGTGGACAAGCAGACTGTGAAAATCAAAACGAAGGCCACAACCCATCTCGGCATAGTCTCCAACAAAATGAAAAACGCGTTGTACCCGCTTTCATCGTTCACCTCAATGTACCCGGCCCAGACAGCCAAGAATCCAGGAAGACCAACCAATGTACAGATCACAAAAGTTGCAAAGGACGCAATTGAGCAGCCAATCCAAAGATCCTTGTTGGTCTTGCTCGCGAAAGTTCTTAACCAGAACCCAGACATGAAGCAATCGTTTGTTGCAATGGCCACGGGCAAAATGTAAACAAGTTGCCAGCCCAACTTATTAGCATCGAGCAAGCCGGAAGGCCCAATCTTCGACGTGTCTATGTTGATCTCGGAGCCCATTCCAGCCGCACAAATGATAATCAAGACAATGACAAGCGCACCCTGGAAATTGTCCGTGATGAAACTGACTCTGAACCCGCCAAAGGAAGTATAAATTGTGGTCACAACACACTCCACAATGACAGCACCCAAAGCGTCCATTCCCGTGAGGGTTTCGATCGCGCCTCTCAATCCTGATAACTCACCAATCATGAAGAGGAACATGGTGAGGCATGTGAAAAAGGAAAGGTATAACGCAGTCACGATGCCGAATCTTTGGCGAACCCACTCCGTCAAAATGAAACCGTGCGGGCACTTTTTGCGAATGAGCGGTCCAAGTGCTGCAAATCCAAGAATTGGGAGCGAGCCTGAGAGTGTATAAACAAGCAAACCGTGCAAACCAGCTGTGTTGGCTATCTGCGAGTAGGTCGTCAATATACCACAACCCATAGCTGTCGGTGTTAGTACATAGGATGGGCTTTTTGCCCCACTAGGCGAGACGCCGGATTCATTCTTACGGAAACTCGCTTCGAATAGGCTTTGAGAGTATATCTGTTGATTCAAGTTGTTGAAGACTTCTCAACATCTGTCCTCGATCTCGAAAATGCGTAATTCCCCCATCCAGGAAATCAATCTCGATCTCAAAATTTTTGCATTTGCCCAATAGACCGCATGTAGGTTTGGACCATGTATAACTGAGCTATTGAGCTTTAGCTACAGCAGTGAAATGCAACGAAGCCTCCTCACGCAAGAATGAACTTGATCGAGTCCGAACGGTTTAGTCTCAGCTGATTCAGTTCTCAATAGAAAAGAATCAGCACCCGCTAGCAGTTGCATGGTGAAAAATAAAGTAAACATACCAGAAGCGATAAAATTGATGGCTAGAGGGATCCCTCTCTGTGTCCCATTTGATGATAAAAAGTTTTCCTTTTTAGCATACTTCCAGGCCAAGAACAACCCGGAAGCTAACAAAGCAATGTAAGTGAGATAGATAATGGCATTATTCCCTTGAGAAGAAAGTTGCGCCATTTTGACTAAATCTGATGATTTGCTTTTTGATGACGTTTAAAAAAAAGAGGAGAAAAAGACAACCCGGCGGTCAAAATAGAGCGTCTTTATACTTTATCTTAAGAAAAATTTGCCTCGGTAGTCTTCGGAGGAAGTCAAAATTCCCGTAAATTGGCGCGGCTTTCGCGCGTCCGTCTGCAGGTAAATTTCATAATATGCTCTTAGGCGTCCAAATGCTCACTCAACAGCCTGTTCACCAAGAGCACTCACGCCGCGACCATGTGCCGGGCCGAGAAAAAGATCTGAGCGAACAAACAAATTGGGTCTGAGGACCAAACTAAGAAAAAAAAAAGTAAAGTTGCTCCACGGCAGGTTCGAACTGTCGACCTTCAGATTTCACAAGTGTCCTTATGAGACTGACGCTCTGCCAACTGAGCTAGTGAAGCAATTTCGATGGGCGTATGTCGTTACACGTTACTATATACTTTTAAATGTTTATGTTTGTCAGCACAAATATCAGTTTTAAGACGGTGTACAAAGATTTGGTTCAATGCATGACTCCTCGTCAACTCAAAACAATGGACCAGGGTATTCATAAAGTCTTTAAGGGCGTAAGTCTCAACAAGCTATATGCCAGGCCGAAGAAAGGTGGTTACGGCTTGCTTGCGATGCAAACGCAGATGCAAGGGCACAGAGCTGCAGTGCTTGTTTCAACCTTGGGGGAGGCAACGGATTGGTATACCAAATATCTCCGTTTGAAGCTCACCCATCATATGGCCAAGATCATCACCCGCAGGAGGAAAACCGCGATTTCACGAGCACAAGGTCTCGACTGCGCCGACTTTTTGTTGGAACAGACAGGGAGATTCTTCAAAAACCTCGAATGGACGTTTACGAGAAATTAAATCTGCTATTTGAAAGCTTGGGAGCAGGTGGTGTCACGCACGCGAGTGTATGACATCACTACCCTTCCAGCGGTAGCAGAAAATTGTCCAGCGGCGTCCGAGGTACCAATAGTCAGTGGACATCGGCCTACACTCACAGAGCCGGAAGCATTGATATGTCATCCGGTCAATTCCCGTTCTTTAAGCAAGAGAAAACAGGAGAAACTTCCGCCAATCATGCCCGAGCGGTTTTTGGAGATCTGCCCTGCGGCCGCCTCACAGCGTCGCTGGGAGAAATTCTGGAAGCGGCTCCACACGTTTGAATGGAAGAAACATAAAGATTTCAAAGCCTTGCACCATTTCAACTTTGGCTCCCATGTCCCTTTGCATGACACCAAAACCTCGCTGAGGGGCTTTCGGTGTCATCTTTGTTTGAACCCGGTTGATTCGAGACAGTTCCTTTATCACCTATACACCGAGTGTAGGTGCTCCAAAGTCCTTTGGGATAAATTAAACATACAAGCACCAATGAATTTGAACTCGATGTTGGCACCATTGAACAATACCTACGAAAATTTACGCAACCTTGATTGGTACGTCGACACCGTCCGCCAGGTCTATTCATCCAGACGCCGGGAGGCAACAGGAGGCACCGTCCTCCAGCCTCTTCTGAATAGACATTTGAAAAAGGCGTTGGAACGAAGTAAAATACGGACAAGTTGACACTACCTATACAGCGGCTAGGATAAGGAGGAAGACCTAAGGCTTGGGAAAGTCGGGGGACTTCATTACTCAGTGTTCTATCCAGACGTATGCAGGTTTTTTTGTCTATAGATATATAGATTTTTGACCGCCGTTTAACCGCGGTTTCCTGTTAATACGATTTGTTTCTTTTAAAAAAAAAGGCACATTTGTAATTATCAAATACTTATTGAGCCTTCCCTCAAATACCATGATCTCTGAGAAGAAAAATCAAATTGTGTGACTCTTACTAACTGCTTTGGACAAGAATACTGTGAAGAAAGCATTATGTGGTTCTTCCTCAAGTAAAAATACACTAAATTACGAAACACTCTGCAAATTCCTCAAAAAACAAAAGAACACATAGAGAATTCTCCATGAAATATCCAAATGAGTGTTAATCATCCGGCCCAACAGCGTTGCACCAGGATCTTCGATTGCCCCGTCTTCATGCAGTTTAATTCATTCTAAAGATGAATCACATTATAGGTTGACACTATAAGCTCGTTCAAAAGCCATCGGTATCAAGTAGAGAGAAAAAAAGTTAAGAAATGTGCAGTATTGAACCCTGAGATCTGTAGAGATAATACGCTCTCGTATGAATGCACGGCTATTTCTCCAGTTTTGACATAATTAGCAAAGTTGTGAGGGTTACCTAAAATTTGTATGACAATATTTGTCCTACTACCTCATTTTAAGTCGTTTCAATTCACACCCACTGCTGCAATTTCTGATGATACCAGTTGTAAGACATGAAGCTTTCCGGTATACAAATCTAAAATTGGAGGGGAATCACTCATCGACGAGGATCATCATCATGCCTGCGACAAGAGTCTTGTAGGTCACATTCGAATAAGTCAATGTGTTCGAGATGAACTCAGCGAGCACGTCATGTGTGAATAATCTTAGCTTATTGCTTCCGTGTTTGCTTTGATTGAAAGACAGAACGATACTCAAAAATGATTCTTTTTTGTGAAATAGAGAACTGTTTAAGACTCACCATATCTCAGGCACTCCAGCCCAATTGTGTTCCTTCCTTCTTTCCCAATAGCTCAATTTACCACTCTTATAAATCCATTCGCCGGAATCAGGCTTATCGGGTTCACCGTCGACTTGCTGAAAGAACATAGGCTGGTGTGACAATCCTTTTTCTTCGAGATCCTTCCTTCTCCTGCGTTGACCTTCCTCAATTTTTTGTTTGAGCGCCTCCGCTTCGTTCACTTTTCCTTCCTCATAATTTTGCATGTCAGGTCTGAAGCGGGAATCTGTTGGAGGCAAAAACCCTTTCTCTATTGACGTAATTTTGTTCAAGCTTCCGGCGTATTGGGTGAAGCCGAACTTTTTTTCAGATTGAGCTAGAAGCTCGCCTGCGGTCCAAATTATTTTTTCGGTGGAGTTTGTCTTCAAAGTCATGGATTCTGTCCATTTTCCGCGAACGCTGTATCTAAAGGGGCGTTTCGCGGAGTCATAAGCATTAATCGTTAAATCCTCGGACCTTCCACTAAACATTCCACCTTTCGCAAATTCAACGACCGCCCGCTGTCCTGAACTCGACTTAACCGTCACACTTGTTGATGGTTCTGTGAACTTTTCGCCCGCGATAATGTTTTTCAAGACACATGTGGGCTGGTTCCACGTGAACACCTCTCCCGTCTTCCTTATTGTCAACTTCACACTGCCAGATGTATAGAATTCGGAGGTCTTACCCCAGAATTTTTGAGATGGAGCGGGGCTGAAGCTCATGGTCCAATTGCGAGATTCCGCGAACATTGCAAAGACTGGCGGCCTATGAGAAACCTTTTCACAGACCATTCTGAATCCCTTATCCTCTCTCACCAACTCGTAGGTTTCTCCTAGTAGAGGATTGAAAGGCTTTCTTGAACTGCGAACTTTCATTCTCATAGCAGAAAGGTACGACACAGAAAATGCACCAACTCGCAAAATTAGTTCCCCTGAGTCCTCTAAGTAGTCACCTTGCAACGCATTGTCAATCATGTCGGAGTACTCGAGGAGCTCTGCGTATTTTTGTAAGATGGTAATCGGTTCATTCATATCAACAGGCATGGAGAGTGATGAGAGATCTTTTCCAACATTTTTACGCACAAAAGATAGCAAGCTGGGCGGATAGTGGTCGCATAATGGTATGTCACAGTTTCTCTCAATTGCAGGAAGCGGCAAAGGGTATAAATCGTCGGCCTCATATTGGGAACCAAAATCAGTATCTTTGTCACTGATGGCATAGGTTGGAGCTGGAAGGTCCTCAGATTCCCCGTCAGACCCAGATGATGACTCTTCGCTTGCTATGTCGTTGTCAACGATAGGGTCTTCGTCTGGTAGTATTTTTTGAGCTGGCGCTGAATCTGTCATGAGAACGACACCAAATCCGTCACCGTTAAGATTTTCATTTGCGTCAAAGAACTCGTTCTCAGAGAAAACAGATGCAATATCGGAAGACACCGATTGATTGAGCATGTTTAAAAGATCTTGGTCAATCGCCTGCAATTCGACTTTCAACTTTTCGAGCGAGGTCGTGTGAACTGTCAGTATCAAATCAGTTACCTTGGATCTCACATCTCTGAGTTGTGCGTGCAAAGAAGACTCTTCGTGGGTCACCAAAGTGCTTTTCCTATTTTCAATTGCGCGGGTGTTTCTCTTTTTGATGACACTGAAAGCATTTACCCAAGCCTTGAAATCCTTTGCATTCAATGCCTTGAGATTCCAAACCTCCATCCCAGAGTCAATGAAAATCTGGTTTGACTCTGCATCAGCGCTAACAATGGACTCCTTTATTGGCATTTGACCTCGTAACTTATTGTCGTTGGTTTTGAAATAGGACAAGGTGCCATACTTGAGATTGAGAATGAAGAAACGCTTGGTGAATCCCTGCAACTTCTTTCTTCTTCTTTTGAACAAAATGCCTTGCATTAATTCGCCATCTTTGGGCCACAATATGTTTGCTGTTGCGTCGTCAGTCATCTCTTGAGAGTTCGGAGAACCACGGAGAGAGTCAAAGCCGTTTTGAGGCACAATTCTGCGGGACTGATGATTGCTCTCGTCAGTGGTTAACTTTGCACTGAAGAATATTTTCTTGCTTGTCGTTTTGGAGAAGGTGTTGTCGAAAATAAATGCAAAAGTGCCGCCTTTGTCTGTTTTGTAAATTCCCCTCATCAATTCATCAGGAAGCAATTTGTGATAGTCCTTCACTAATATTAACCCCGAGTTACTCAAACTTGATGAGAAAGTGGAAGATCTTGATCGGTTCTTGAACGTGTTCAGACGAGAAACTGGGGTAATTGAGGTCACTGAGGTAGATCGCAATCTTGAAGGGAGCATAGGGGTCGATGCACCCAGTGCCGAAGCTGATTCAAAACCTGGACCTTCAGTGTCGCCTTTTTGCAATTCTGTTTCGCTAGACGACGGTAAAGGATCCACTTTTTGATAGATAGCGAAGTTTACAGACTTCTTTAGGGACTTCACCTGCCATTTGATCGAACTGTTCTCCGGTGCATTGACCCACTTCACAAGAAAATCCTTGGCCTGCACCTCCAAAGTTTCCATCTTGACTAATTATTGTACGAATATATCGATGCTATCAGGGCCTTGTTGATTGCTGGCTACCCTTCCATGTAATTTTTGATTGTAGTGAGAATGTATTGAGGCGGATACTTTCCGACATAATGGAAGCTTGTCTAAGGCCCGTGCCCATATGCAGTACATAAACTAATCACAATCCATTCTGATATACAATTCCTCGGCAAAGGTTAGTTTCGGCACATTGTAGGTAGGTTATCAATGGAGTATCAAATGGCTGACGTTATCCTCATTGGTGTTTTCAGAATTAGCATGCGTGTTTGTCATATAATGTCGTTTGCGGGGTATAGGAATTTTCAAGCGAGGACCGAGGGAAGTTCACTTCGCAACATGTGAGTGTGCCAGAAAGGTGTTTTCCAACAATTTGTTTACGCGCTTTTTTCGTTTCCTTTTTGATTGCTGTCAAAATTGAGCACATATGATCTTTGAGGCATAACGCCCTATGCTTAAATTCTGGGACTCAGAATTGCGCACACTTGAGTCAAATCTTTATCAATCATTATAAGAGTATCAAATATCTCTTGCCTCACAAAGGTATGGTAAACACTCGAAAGTTGTATGAGTGTCTGATCACCTGAGAGTTACTACCGTTTGGCGTAGTTTGAGGCTTCCATAGAAAAAGGTTTGATCGAGGTAGCTCGTTCGAGAACAGGAAGGCAAAAAAAAAAAAAACATTGATCACGCCCAGGCTCGAACTGGGGACCTTCTGCGTGTGAAGCAGACGTCGTAACCAACTAGACCACGCGACCATTCGTGCGTGTTTTGTAATCTTAATTAAATAAACGATGTTATTTGTACTAATATATTGTGAAAAGAGCAATTTTCTGGCCTGGAATACTCATAGTTCAGGTATTCTAGACTCTCTCATGGAATTCATACTCGGTTAAGATGTATTTGACACACCATTCCTAATCTCAGCAAGTGCGTACGGCGAGATCTTCCCTGTCAAACCCTGGTCCGCCGGCGGTTTCGTAGAATAACGATGTTTTTCTTTGACATTCGATGCCTGGAGTGAAGTTGCGATCTATTATAGGTTTTATTCTATATATTTATGGTTTTTGCGCTTGTTTGGGTGTGCCTGTCGGACTCTGACGAAAGCGTCCTATTATGTGATATAGTCTATAGATATATGGATTTTTGACCGTTTAACCGCGGTTTTCTGTTAATACGATTTGTTTCTTTGATACAAAAACTAGAAGAATTCTGGGTATAAGTTTTAAAACGGGTCAATCACCAATAAGAGATCTCGTAAAGATGAAAGATGCCTTGGTTATTATAGGTTTGTCTGTAATTTGTATGTATATGAGATTGTTGGTGTGTGAGACATACTTTGATGAGAATGTCCCCTAATGTTATAAATCTTCATGCAAAAGAAAAATAATTTGGAGATTTGCGGAACACAAGACCACCAGCTCCGAATTTGGTTATTATAAGTCGACTTATAGCAGAGACAACTCGGAGGACTGAAGAAGGCTGAGTTGGGAAGTTAGATACATCAAAATAACTGATTCTCAAGGGCGGCGCGAACCACACAAGGACTTTGGCTTGCCCTTTTTCGTGCAAAAGTTGCAGCGGCAGTTAAGTGAAGAAAAGCCTTTAATGCGGCAGCAAAAGAGCGAGTAGATCGAACCCTGCCACGCCAAGAGGATTACCTTGGCGCATGATAGCGAAGCTGGTTAGAATTATTTGGAGACGAAGAGAGTCTTGTACGGCTAGGCAAGTATTTCTGACTTCCCCGTCTTTACTATTTTTTTTGTTTATTTTTTCTTTATTATCCACATCTGAAGGTGTGTGAAAAACTTGAGCTTCACCTGTTATGATCAGTTGCAGACTCTCATCAGAAAATACGAGACAAATTTTTTTCATACCTCGATACATAAGAGTTAGGACCGGGTGCAAGAGTTGTTTTCCTAGCTCTCCAAAGAACTTTATATACGTTTTTGATTTTTTTGGGCTTGATAGGGCCTTTAAATGAATTTTCTTCTTTCGTACTTTTCCAGATTGCAGATCTGAATTTCTTATCAACAACTACTAATCAACCTTCGAATATTGGTAAACGTGTCTTTGTGGGGAGTATCTGAAAATGGGTGTGAAACTTCTCTAAAACTTGAAATCTGTAGGAAAGTCCATATCAAGAAAAGTTGAAAAAGCCAGAAAAAATACTTCAAGTCAGTAAATGTGATAGATTTGGCGAGCATCGCTCAGATTCACTAGCTTCAACCGCCCCTGATAATTGCTAGCTTCTGATCAATTTTACTAAATGGTAGCCAGGCCACTTGAGCAAATTGAACTGTACGAGTCAAATTAGAATAGCAGTCGCAGTGCGCATGGTGTAAACGCGGAATTCTCCTTATCGGCCCGCTTCTGGATATAAATATGCGCGCATTTGTCGTCTAAACTGTTTTAAAAGAGCTAGGACGCAATAATCTTTTCTGAAATGGTCGAAGTAGAACTTGATGACCCATCGACTGGAAGCGCCGGGATCATCGCTGCTGAATTGGCCGAGACTGAGCACATCATTGACAAGACAGGCAAGGTCGCCGGAAACTATGGCTCGACTGAGCTCGGTCGCGATGGATCTACAGACACCCTCGACGATGTAGGTGGTACATTACCCGCCGCCCAATTTTACACATTGATATCGAGTATTTATATGGCGAGTTTCTTGGCTGCCTTGGATACAACTGTTGTCACTACCTTGTTGACCGTTATTGCATCAGACCTAAACGCGGTGGAGAACATAAGTTGGATAGCGACAGCATACCTTTTATCATGCTCTGCATTCCAGCCAATTTATGGAAAGTTATCAGATATCTTTGGCCGTAAGATTTTGTTGTTAATCTGCTGTTTTCTTTTCGCTGTTGGCTGTTGCATATGCGTGACTGATTCTCTTTGGTTGTTGGTGATAGGTCGTTTTGTGACAGGGTGCGGCGGCTCAGGCTTAACAACCCTAGGCACCATTACAATGTCGGACTTGATTCCTCTCAGAGAGAGAGGTTTATACCAGGGTTTGGCCAATATATGCTTTGGTCTAGGTGCTGCCTCTGGCGGAATCGTAGGTGGTGTCGTCGCAGATGTATTCGGATGGAAATGGGTGTTTATTCTTCAAATTCCTCTCGCAATCCTTGTGGGCCTTGCTATTTTCACCTATCTTAATTTGCCCGAGGGATCTCCTGGTCTCGGGGCTACTGGAACCGACTTTTCAGACAAATTGAAGCGCGTTGACTTCTTAGGGGCAATTCTTTTAGTTTCATCGCTTATGATTATTCTCACAACAGCCTCAATGGGCGGCGCACAGATTGCTTACACCTCAAAGACTTTCATCGGCCTTGTGGTTTTATCGGTCTTGCTCTTTTCTCTGTTCATCTATACGGAGTCTTACGTCTCGGATGAGCCGATCATTCCGATGGAGGTCATGACGGAAAGAACTGTCTTGGCATCGTCCCTTGCGAACTGGTTTTACACAATGGGTGTCTTTACTTATTTGTTCTTCATCCCTATGTTCTTCCAGACTGTGATGGGCCTTACAGCCACGCAGAGCGGTGAAAGAATTATCCCCAACTTTTTTGCTGTGTCTTTAGGATCAGTTGGTGCAGGCCTATACATGAAAAAGACTGGCCGTTATTATGTACTAACGGTCGCAGTGGGTGTAATATCTTTGCTAGGGATGTGGCGAGTATTAAAACTCTCGCCGGAGTCGTCGTTGCTTACTCAATTCACCATCTTGATACCTCCAGGATTTGGGTACTCATGTATTTTAACGGTTACCTTACTCTCTCTCATAGCCGCGGTTCCTATGAAATACCAAGCTTGCACCACCTCGATCCAATACACATTCCGCGCAACTGGGTCAACAATCGGCGTTTCAATAGCTACCGCCATTTTCCAAAACATTGTGAGGGACCGTTTATCCGAGAATATACACGAGGTAATTGAGGACTCCGCGTTAGCAGAAAAAATCATAAGGAAAGCCCTCGAGAATACGAACTATGTATGGGAAGCACCAGAGGTTGCAAGAAGCGCTATTAGGCAAGCATACAATTCAGGATGCAAAGGAGCATTTGTTTTCAGCACTGCCACCATTGCGCTAGGATACGTGTCATCCTTATTCATGAAAGAGCACGTTCTTCACTCCTCGATGAATCGGGATTGATAAAAGCAGATCTTGACTTGACTTTATAGTATTAATAAAGTATGAATTATAGCGCGCCTCTCGACTGCAGCATATGCTCTAGAGAGAACTTGTGGTTGGCACCTCCTGACAAAAAAAGGCCCGGACTTGCTTCGTGTACTGATGACTCACTCGCATTCAGACGATCATTCTTATACAAAGATTTTGAATGGTGTTGATTTCGCAATGGAGAATCTTCTGTTTCGTGCGAAGCTCCGGCATTTAGGGTGAACCTCGAATCTTCGCTACTCAACCGAGCTAGTGGTGCCGCTGGTCTTTTTCTCCAGTTGCTGAACTTGGGAGAGAGAGGGGTATGCAAACCGATATCACGACGGGACATGTTATGAGCTGACGAGGAGCTTAAGTACGGAGAAAGTATTGGACTCAACACCTCGTCACATTGAATTGCGCCCTCAAGAGTCTCCTCGATGACTTCTTCAATCAATTCGTTCTCAGAACTTATGTTGATATTAATCAAGATCACCGACAACATGATGGACACAACTCCAAAACCGTACAACAACAATCTAGATGTGGATGACTTACCCTCATAATCGAGTATGATGAAGTCCACAAATATAGTGATAGGGATTGATGATGTTAACGCTAAACTTGTGACAAGCGGGCTGGTGAGTAACATGGCCAATATTGTCACGTAGTCTGAAGTGACCGAGAATACCGCATTTATCAACACCAAAACGAGAACCGAACTGTCTAATGGTAATTGAAACTCCTCTATACCAAGCATATGCACAACAACTAGAAGAGGAATTCCCAAAGCCAATGTGATCACCCCGACCCACCCGAAAAGTTCCCTCTCGTTTGTTGTCTTACCTCCTGTGCCACATTTTACTTTCATAGTGAGAAGGTACAAGGCGTAAAAGAACGCACCGATCAAAGCCAAAAAATTTCCAAAAACGGGGCTTTTGGAGCTCAGCTTCGCATTGAAGCCACCGCTCAAATCTTCACTCCCAATGTTGATGAGAATCACACCGATCAAGCTACTGACCACGCAGATCACCTTTTTCATTGAAAACCGATCTACCTTGAGGAGGGTTCCCAAACACAAAGTAAAAAAGGTTGTGGTGGACCCCAAGATAGTCTGGTTGGATGCAGAGGTATACTTCAAAGACAGTAATACCATCACATTATAGCACAAATAGATGCATGCAACTTGGAAGGCCAAAAGGAAAACCTCAGTTTGACTCAACATTTCTGGTCTTTCATGATGTACTTCAGGACGCGCCGACATGGTTGAAAATTTCATAACAGCTTGGCTGTCAATCTCTAGATCGGAGCTTGAAAGCATGGGCGACGAAGTGACTTTAGAGTGAGTTGACAGCCTGAAAAAGCTCTTTATCAAAGAGATCATATTGGGAACAAAATTTAATGTGAAGCAAGAGCCAGTGAGGACAGCAAGAAAAATTGGCTTCTGAAACTCCTCACCTTTCAAAACGCTATTCACTAACTCCAACCCAGTAATCCACGTACAAATTGCAACAATCAAAAGCACAACCCCTAAGCTGAAGTTCCGTTTTTCTTGCTCGTTGATCGCGTCGATCACGTCATCAACATTTCCATAATAACGACTTTCAATCTCTTGAGCTTTCACTCTAGGGGATTTCACATACGCCCTCACAGAGTCTGCCTGACTTTCCGGCATAGTTTTAGTCTCGGCGGGATTCGATACTTAACCGAAAAAGCTCAAGAGGGAATCAGAACGATAGATAAGGATTCGGCATATAAATCTCGCGTGGTGGTTTCCGCTCACGCGCCGCACCGTATAAGTCCTGTCGGAATTTATGCACTCAACCTGAAATCCCCGGTTTTAGTGCATTTTTAAATGTATTTTAGAGTAAATATCGTCGCAAAGCTTAATAAGATAGTAAAAAAATTGTCCTTATTCAATGGTAAAATCATTTTCACCACGCAGCCGCTTCCCTTTGGGGGTGGTATGCCTCCTGAGATCGGAGTTACTTGCTTTACAACTCCTACCTCCATTGGAAGAAACGTTTCATTCTTGGCAAAAAATATTTCAAACTATTTACACATCTTTCATTGATGAAAAAAAGAGAAACGAGCATTATTGTGACCACCCGTAGGTTGCAGCCAATCGCTTGTCCAAGTGCTGCTTCGCCGTTATAGGCACAGAGTCTTTAGTGGCACCTCTATGCTTCAAATTCCGCACCAACTCACTCGGAACGGGCTCCAACAAAGTCTCATCATTGGGGTGACTGAAAAAAACAATCGAGTAACGGTCTTGTCCACTTTCCTGAGCCTCAGCTGGAAATTTCACTCTGTGAATGGTGGACTTAAGTAGGCCACCTGTCCAGTAGGATAATTGATCTGCAATGTTAACAATAATCGGGGGCGCTTCTGTTGTGGATTTAGCGCAATTTGCAGGAACAAATGGGACTGGTTCCCACTTTTTACTAATTGGCGAGTAAATCTCCAACCCCTCTTGGTTTTCCTGCTGGAACAACAATGTCATGGAGCCATAGTCAGTGTGAGCACCAGCTCTGATGACGGATTCGGGGTTTAGAGACTTTTGACCTGGATAATGCAAGAGCCTAAATGTAGTCCCCGAAGCTTTTTCGGGATTGTACTTCGAGGTGAACCAGTCCTGCCCTTCAATATCTGTATCCTCTATCTCCAATCCAAGAGCGAGAATCTGTAAGATCTTGACGGAAATATCATAGAGCTTTCGGATGGTTGATTTCAATAAATCGTTCCTCGCCGAATCTTCGAAAAACCAGTCTGGAATTGGCCTCGAAGACTCACCCGATTTTAGGTCGAGAGAGCAAAAGTTCAAAGCTTCTTTTGGATCTCCAGCCTTTTGCTTCCTGGGATCCAAATTTTCGCCCCCATAGTTCGTGTAGCCATGGTTCGAGTCATCAATCGGGTACCGTTCCTTATACTCTGGGGATAGCTGGAAGAACTTCTTCGAAAGATCGAACACATCTGATACCTCGTCAGCAGAGAACCCATGCCCCTCAATAAATAAAAATCCTTGGGTGGTGGCTGCCTTCAAAAGCTCTTTGGCAGTAGCCTGATCAGCTTTGCTAATGTCGACAATTTGTAAAGGATTGCTTTTGGATGCCATAGCGTTATATTTATGAAAACACGTCCAAGCGTACATTCATTCAACGCAAGCTTTGGAGGTTCCAGTGAGTCAATGGCGTTCCATGGAGCGCAAAAATTAGTGACTCTGAACACGCGACTCGAACGGAATTATTTCCTATTACATGCGGCTTAATGTGCAGTATGACCATAGTATAACAAATGGCTGTAAATCCATCATTTCATCGAAAGTATCGCTTGCTCTTGAATCTGTTGAATCACCAAGCTTGAAATGATTACTCGTCAAACCTAAAGTTTGAGAGAGTCTTCGAAATCGCGAAAGTCAACCCTGCAACCCCCTCAGGCACTCTGTGCTGAAATTTTTTTGGTCTAATAAGAATGATTCAGAAGCCATCATATCTAACCAAAGAGACAAGCAATTCTAGTCAGGGTTGATGCCGTAAGAAAACAGCACACTTTCTTTTCCTTTTTTTTTTTTTCTTCTGCTTCTACTCTCTACTGAACACTCTGTGTGTTCGCTCTTGATTGTTGATGTGGGTGGGACTTTGCCACGAAATAATGGCATGCTGAAGCAAAATCAAATCGTGAGATCACTCAAAAACCTAGCATAATATGTAGAATGTGTTCTTTTAGAGTTCAGTGAATACCTTTGTTATAAGGAGCACCGAGAGTGAGGGACATGTTGTGTGCCGTGATGTTTAGCAGCCATCGCAAGGCGCGCATAAATGATAAAACGACGCGTCTCAGCACATTACTGCCAGAAGTGCACAATCAGTAATGAAGACAATCGTGAACGTTGAGGCTGATGTTCCTACCGTCACTGTTAACATTTTGCCGGTAAAAATCCAGTACACAGGCCCCGCAAACACTAAAGATTATTTTACACCTTCGAAGATTATTGACAAATCGCAAGACCGAGACGTGACTACAGCTTACTTCAGAGGATTGAAATTAGCCGGCGAGACGGTAGACCTTGGAGATAAGGTTGGATACATTTGCCATAGTACAGAGAGCCTGAAAGAACTCGCGGATACGTTAGACGTTGAGACAATCAGAGAGTACTCGCCTATCGCAAAGTTTGATCAGTTCACCATCTATGGCCATGATTCCTCAACTAGCGAAAACAACAAATGGAAGATGATGAAAGAGTGGGAAGCTATCTCAGATGCTGTCAATCTGTGAAGTGCTTCTCTGGAGGCTCATGGGAAAGTTTGAAAGTCATGAAGACGCCTTCCTTAACAATAGTCGCGCCTTCGGTTGACCCTCCAGCGAGGGCAGATGAGTGTGACACAAGAGTCTTGATGAGCGTGTCTGAAATTCCATTAGCATCTTTAGGTAGCCAAAGAGTCGGTTTTTCGTAGCTATAGCAAGGGTGAAAATACAAGAATTCACTTCGAGAGGAGTTCTCGAACAGTTCAGTCATTTCCTCCTCAATCTTTGTGGATTCATCATTTAAATGAGAAAAATAATTGAAATGCTTTCGATACCGATTGTAGGAGACAATGTTTCCAAAAATTGTGACCGCAAGGGCACACGCCATTGTCAAGGCCTGGAACTTCATCGGACAATCTCCATTTTGATTTTCCAGAGACACAAATATGCCGATCATGCAACACTCGAGACAGTATACCCCAGAATAAACATGAAAGAGAGCCCTTGGGTATAGTCTACCATTTGTTTCTGAGTCATTGACGTGACTGTACATATAGTGAAGTGCATGCTTATAATAAAGGAGCATCAACAAAAGAATCACGATCATGAAAACCGACACGATAGGTGATATGGTGCTGTATGTGATGCCGATAGCTCCATAAACAGCAAGTGACGAATACAAAGAACCCCACTTGACTTTCCGTAGCGTGCTTATCCTTTTAAATCTCATTCTTGGTGTTTGATCCATCCACTGGTGCACAAAGAATTTCATGAACAAGTCACTGAGCCGCAAGAAATTACCTCCACACATTGAAAAAGTCTTGACAGACAAATATTTGAAGAAAAAAACCGAACTCTTAGGAATATTTGCGGCCAACAAAATGGGTATAGAGACGGGCTTCTCCACGACTTGTAGCAACACGACGATGAGACTTGTCAGAACTGACACAACTAGAAACTGCTGGATAAAGAGGAAAGCAAAGTACCAGTTTTGAATGTCCAATTCGAGCTCGGCGCCTGTCCAGTTTCCTTTGTAAGTCAACAAGACGCGAAAGACTCTCAATTGTATCGTGGTAACGGTACTCAACAATATTGTTGGAAGTAAACTTGAAAATACTGTCTTGATCTCTTCGGGCAATCGACTCAAAAAACTCATAAACGGAAGTAACTGAGTTATCAATGGAATTTGGGAAAAGAGGGCAATAAGGGAGACTGGAATGACATACATGCATATGATCACAATCAACAACATGAAATAAAAGTATTTCTCTGCTAACAAAACCCAGTTATTTTTTCTTGCCAAGTTTTCCCATATTATGTCATCGTGATTGACGTCGATTATGCTCTCATCGAGACACCCGAGAGTCAGCGACAACAAGATTTGATGAGCCATATAAGCCGATTCTTGTGAGCGAAACATCAAGAATACTTTGTTGGCCTTGCAATAATTTCCGGCTGCGATTTCGTCTACTCTTTTCGTTAAAATCTCAAAAGCTTTTGAGAGATTTTCGAGACACCACTCATTAATCGACGCCGCCTTTTGTAAAGTCACCTTGCGCAATATTCCAGGAAGACGCAATGACACGATTCTGCTAAAAATCGGGACAGAGTAAAGGGGCAAGTATATTGGAGGATAGAACACGTCAAAATCATCAGTGTTGGTTTCAGTGTAAATCTGTTTTTTCGACTTGATGATCTTCATCTGTTTGATTTCGAGAATTTTCAAAGCTTCGACGGCTTTTCTCCACTGCCACCAGTACTCGTAATATTCGTCTAGAATCCAAATTTGCTCGAGACCTCCCGAAAATAGACTGAATGATTGGTGAAGTACATCAGCATCCAACAAATGCCTCGGGACATTTCCCAATAGCAAAATTCTTGAAGAAGCTTTTCGTCTGTGAGCATATGAGTTCAAGTACGTGTGTCTTATTTTGGCAATACTGTCAAACTCGTGAAACACGAGAAAGTTGAAAAAGCCAATCGTGGCTAGGGAGCAGACAAAATGGAAGTTGAGCCTGTTCACTTTACTCATTGCTATATTGGAGATACTTAGACGATCGAGCCCCTTAGCTTGAAAGTTTACTGTAGAGCCAGTTAAATTGATAGGTAAAAGTATGACTAAGTTGATTATCCCACAAGACGCAAAAAACACCAAGAGGAGATTTAGGAATCTGAGGAAAAAGTATGTGTCCAACCCCATTGATAAAAAACAGCTGATGTCATAGTTCCATGAGGGCTTTACCCAATCAAAAAAACCCTGCGGAGGTAATTCCATCCTTTCGCCTTCAGGTGTGCAAAAGCACCTCGGCTGGTATACGTACACACAAATTGCTCGCAAATAACAAAAGAGAAGAATTTCGA
This sequence comes from Metschnikowia pulcherrima, assembly GCA_009746055.1. Lineage (NCBI taxonomy): Eukaryota > Fungi > Ascomycota > Pichiomycetes > Serinales > Metschnikowiaceae > Metschnikowia > Metschnikowia pulcherrima. The sequence goes on from VFXK01000001.1 coordinate 1,595,034, forward strand.
TCAAACAAATACACAAGGACGTCATTAGATGTTTCAAAAGCACATTCACATCGGTTCCATAAGACAAATGTGCTGAGCCAGTTTGATCATTGTCTAAAAATCCTACAAAAGTGTTCGGATCCACAAAAAACCTCAAAAAGGATTGCACTAGGGAGGAGTAATTATACTGAAAAGAATATTCTGATGGGCTTGAAGGCAACATCATTCCGTATTTTGAAACCGGCGAAAAAAAGAGGGTTTTGGACAAGAAGCGTGACTGTATTTTGTTAAATTATTTCTTTCTGAACGCAACTTCTCTGGGAAGCTGAAATGTGACACAAAACATAGGCTTGGTGGGCGCAACTTTTCGCACTAAGTGAAAATGAAAGTCATCGAAAGGGGCCGGAAAGTCAATAATTTTCGTAATACGAGAATGAACACGTCTGTAAAGTTCTTGCATGGACGGTTCAGGCTCGTCGGAAGAAAACTTTTCGAAGCAATGAACATTTATAGTGGGAAGACGGAACTGGGGATCGCCTCTCGCAATTTTCTCCACGCTCTCATCCCGAGTATACAATCCGATGAACTCGTCCAAAAATGTCAAAGCAGAGTCGGGTAAGTTCATGACATAATTAGAGATATACTTTGGCACTTCAATGTTGATGAGTTCCACTGTTTTCATTGTTGTAGGCTGTTTTGTCTGCTCATCAACTCTGCGGCGCTTGACTGTTTTCTGCTTCTCAATTTTTCCCTGAGAATTTGCCCATTCTAAGATTCTCAAAGGCGAGCTTCTTATAAACTCTCTGCCATCAAGGTTGAATGGCTTCACAAAGTCTTGTACATTGTTAAGTTTGATATTCTCCTGAAGGTATTTGTAAGATTCGGGGTTCAAGTCGTTCGCCAAAACGAGGGCGTTCTTGCGTCCAGCAGGGACAGCAAAAGGCCCAACACCAGCGAACACATCACCCACAACCTCTCCCGGATTAAATTGAGAGATGAGTCTGTCGTGCTCTGTGCTCAATCTCAGATTCCAGTAGACGGAGCTGAAATCGAAGCGAAATCTGCACCCACTCTCGCTTTGCTCCACAACAAAATCATTTTTACCAGCTAGAACCTTCATCTTGAATGTTCTAAACTTGGTGTCAATCGAGTCAAGTTTGTCCACAACAGTCTCGATTTTTGAATTCTTATCCAATATTACTTGCCCAATTAGCTCCCCGTATTCTTTAAATTCCTTACGTAAGTTCAAGTGGGCAATATGTCCAGCTTGAGCAAAACCACTAGGAATCTCACTCGTCAAATTGTCCGGTAAAACCGCACGCAAGATGTCGTCCGCTTTCCAATAGGAGTAATTTAAATTTAGCGTATAAGGGAGAATTTCGATACCAAGTTGCTTGACTTTTTCCAAAGCAATAGGTGATAAGCGGTCTTTGTAGGTTTGCATATCGTCGATATCGGCCCTCAACAAAACACCTTTCGTCCCGTTCACGGTTACAATGTGCTTTATCCCTGGCACGAGAAGGAAGTCGTCCTTACAAGATTTGACAAAATCACCAAGATATTTCGGATTAGGAAAAGACGCAACCAAAAGTGATACATCTTTTTTGAAAAATGTTCTGTCAAGAACTCTCATGTGCTTATTGACTGGAGGGCTAAACTTTTCCAAAGCACTCATGATCAAATTTCGCTCTGTTTGATTGCTGGAAATAAACGTATGTGTCTGATTCTGACCGAAAGCCATCAAATCTCGATTGAACCTGGACAAGACTGTTCTGAGCATGCACGAGAGATCTCGCTTCTCTTCGTTCGTGAACTTCCTCCGTGAGCACCTGCAGTGAGCGTTCGTGAGTCCATCGCGCACTGCACGCAAAAACCCACCATAACAGCGAACACTTTGCATTATAGTCATCCCACAAGCTAGATGGAATCAGTCATTAGTATAACAAGGCCCACAAAACTCGTGGAAGCTTCCAATAGCGACGTTTCTGACATGGAGTCAGATGACGGCGTTCACGTGAGCTCAATGTCGCTCTTGCAGAAAAGCAAGCAAAACGTTTCCATTGTCACTCCAGGAGAGCTCGTAACAGACGATCCAACTTGGATGAAAGGTCATGGAACATACTTTTTGGACAATCAAACCTTCTCTTCGGTAGCCGGAAATGTTTCTAGAGTCAATCGCCTTCTAAGTGTCCTTCCTTTGAGAGGCAGGTATGAGGCTGAAACAGGTGATCACGTGGTCGGCAGGATCACAGAGGTCGGACAGAAGCGTTGGAAGGTCGATATTGGCTGCAAGCAAGATGCAGTGTTGATGCTTGGGTCTGTCAATTTACCAGGCGGTGTCTTGAGAAGAAAGTCAGAGAGCGATGAGTTGCAAATGCGCAACTTTTTGAAGGAAGGCGACCTTCTAAATGCTGAGGTTCAGAGTGTCTTCAGCAACGGCTTAGCCTCTTTACACACCAGATCGCTCAAATACGGCAAGTTGAGGAATGGGATTTTCCTTAGAGTGCCATCAAGTTTGATCATCAAACAGAAGAATCACACCTACAACATGCCCGGGAATGTCACCATCATACTCGGAGTCAACGGGTATATATGGTTGAGTAAAACAAGTCTGCACGCAGGGTCTGGTAATGTGAGCTCCGTGACTAACAAGGCGCAAAGCTCTTTGTCCTCTAAAGGTGACTACAACCCAGGACTGGGAAGCACGTCGATCACTAGACTCGAGGAAGAAAGCTCATGGGAAATTTACAGTGACAAGAATGACGAAAATATCAGCGAAAGCATCAGAAATACCATCACAAGGTACTACAACGTCATCAAAGCGCTTAGTGCTTGCGAATTAGGCATCAACGAGCTGAGAATACGTATGGGCTACGATGCAAGTATGATGTACTCCGATTCGAGCCAGCTTATCGAGAAGGAGGCGCAGGAGTCAATATGCAACGATTTGATAATGTCCGAAAAGCTAAGAGGGTCGAACGATGCTTGATGATACTAGTTTATATTGAGCACATCTGGAATTTTGCTTTCCTCGAAGTGGGATCCTGGTTGAATATGTACTTCGCAGCGGAGCTGACTCTATTGACTATGTACAGTGAGACCTGTTCATGAGGATCTTGGTAAAAAGATGACCTGGCTGTATTTTCCAGGAGCTGCTCAAGATAATGTTTTATGCGCTTTTCAAAAGAACAATTTGTGTGCTATTTCTAGTCTTGTTCAAAAGCGGTGATTCTCCTAAGCAGGCTTCACTGTATCAGTTTTCAGGTAAGTACAATGATGCCATATTGATGTGAACATTCAAAGTAATTTTCTTCGCTTGAGGAAAAAATGGATGTATGCAAGTTGAGCTAGCCCAAAGACGCAGATCGTGGCTATTATCATCAAAGAAGTGCGGGTGAATGATTCAAAAATGGACTCGTTCACGTTTCTCAACTCAACCTCGAGAGATTGCAAAGTCCGTAGCGTACCTTCCGATGATCGTAACTCTTCACTTACCTCATTTAACAGTGTCTGCAAATATTCGACTGCCTTGTTGAAATCATTTTCCGTGAACTCGTAATTAGTCTCTCCAGAGTCTTCCGTATTCTCTGCATCGCCGCTGGAGATTCGAATAAAATGCTTGGCGTAGTTGTTGTAATTAGTCTGTTTCAATGTAGTGATGTTACGGATGCTGACACTGAGGTGAACCTCTCTAGGTCTTTTCTGAAAACTCCACGACTTATCGAAGTAAACGTTATCGAAACAAATATGTATCTGACATTTTCCTGAGACATCTGGATCATCTTGATATTGCTTCACCTGCCTGCGGTTAGCTAATCCTATTCGGTTCTTTGAGTCCGATTGCGGGATCTGGATTGGATTATTGAGATTTGTGAATATGACCGACTGCTCGCCAGACATATCATGCATCAAGCGTAGAGTGTTATCTTCAGAGTCAAATACACGAAGGTTCAATTGCTGTGAAGATAGTTTGTCGCCACTTTGGATGTTGAGCATGATAATATCATCCTTTGAAGTTGTGTAGCTCACGCAATTCATTAGATTGGCCAATGAAGAGTATTGTTTCAGATTGCCAGTGACGACAGGAGGTATCGACATCCCAATAGCCATGACATTTTGTATGCAAAAAGGAAGAAACGCAAGCGTATAAAACAAACACGACCTCATATCTGATGGTACTGACGAGAATCCTCCGCAAAGCTTGTTGGACACTTCCGAGTCAAGTGTGGGTTAGCTGAATTCCGCGATAATAACGAATGCTCAAGGTATATGAACGACAGGAATGAGCAGGATGAGAGCAGCTAGTGTATAGAATATATGAGGTTCTATGGGATTTGTTTCAATAGCCTAGCCTCGGCATTTGAAAACCAATTCGGTTTATGTATGCCGCGTTCTCTTTTTCTTTCTTCGATTCCATACATACTGCATCGAATAAAACGCGATTCTCGCATATGGGCGAAACCCACTGAGATCGCTAAGTTTCAGCAAGAAAGGGGAAGATGATAGCCGGTGAACCACAATGGGAAGAATACTATGAAATCAATTGAAGACGAAATGACGCTCGTCTAATCGACGGCGCTCATCTTTCTTGCGCATAAACTCGGGAGGGGATGACTGCAAAGAGTAGCACCCTGAAGGTTTTGCGGTGTGCAATGCGTGCCGAAAGGGGACGACGCACCCGCGACCTCACGCATCATGCCTCGCCAACAGACACTTCTTTCTTGCAAACCTTCCGCCTTTGAATTTGATTTCTAGAAGCGATCGTAACAATGTTTTCTATGCCTGACTCATTACTGTCAGTTGTGTCAATTTACAACTCGAGTCGGAGTCTGGGACTTAATTGAAGTGTGCATAGAGTTCTAATCTTTTGATATTCTCGTGATCTGAACTCGCGCACAAGACAACTCGCCCGATCGGCATGTCGGGTATCCATAGCATCACTTTGTTGATACTCGTAGAAAAAATCTGAAACAATCTTATTCTATTTACCTATCTCACTCGCCAAAAGCTTGTGCTTTGTCTAGGCACATATCGACTGATGGGCGCGAGCTTGTTGAAGCCCCATACCAATTAGAGACGAGGCGCCGCCTTAAATTCATGGCGTGCTCAACACGGTTTGTTGCTACATTGCGGTGTCACGTGCGTTATTGAATGATCACTCGCGCATGCGGTCCACAATCTCACGGAGGACATTTCAAGGCAAATCTTCTACTTAGGCATTTACAAAGACTTACAAATTAAATCAAAGACGTTTCGAGAATTTACCAGTATAAAATTATGAGTGACTTCTCTTCTCAGCTCAACGCTTCCTTATTTCGCCTCAAGCTTTTGGATGCTTTGAGGGCAGGCGACGGATCGAAGGTGGACTCTTTGATCAACCACCTTAATAAGGTCGACTCCACTGTGGACACCACTGAGCTCATCAAATTAAGAGAAACAATACCTCACTACGCGGTACAAGTCGCGCCTTTGCAATTGATTCAAGATTTGATGGAGAATAGGGAGTACGACCTCGACTTGAACGCACAAGACTCTGGTGGAAACACCCCACTTCATTTAGCAGTGTCAGCTTCGAGGTATCATGTGGTAAAATACTTGATGAGCTTGCCGAACATAAACGACACAGTATTAAACGACGAGAAGAATCAGCCAGTAGAGCTTGCGAAGGATGCAAATATCGCACAATTGATGCAGTACGAGAGAGCCAAATTTGTTGAAAGGTCAGCTACTGACTTACGTCGTTTCTTCAGTCAGAGAGACTTCGATAATTTAGAGAACCTTCTCGTGAACAACCCACGGGCCTCAGAGCTATTGGATATAAATGGAGCAGACCCACAAACGGGAAACACTGTTTTGCACGAGTTTATTTCGAAAGAAGATCTTCAGATGTGTGAGTGGATTCTCAAGCACGGTGGTGATCCCTTCAAAAGAGACAAAAGAGGGAAGCTTCCAATTGACTTGGTATCAAGCAAGTCTGATCCCATACGTAAGCTATTGAAGAGCGCAAGTAAAGATCAAAACATGATGGACCCGACAAATGCATCTGTGAATGCATCAGCCTCAGGAGTCTCGCCAACGTATAAAGGATATTTGAGAAAGTGGACTAACTTTGCTTCTGGGTATAAGTTGAGGTATTTCGTGTTGGATGAATTCGGTGTTTTATCTTACTACACGAATCAAAGTGACACAAATAACGCATGTAGAGGTTCTTTAAACCTTGGCTATGCAACATTGCATTTGGATTCTTCAGAAAAGTTGAAGTTTGAGATTATCGGCAAAAATGGCATAAAGTGGCACCTCAAAGCAAATCATCCTGTTGAAACTAATCGCTGGGTATGGACTCTTCAAAATTCCATAACAATCTCTAAAGACACCATAAGGAGAAAGAACAGCAGAACAGCTTCCAAGAGACTTTCAACAGAAGGGAGTGTTCGGTCACAGCAAGACGAGAGCTCTCCTGTTGAAGAAGAAAAAAAGAAGAAGTTACTACACATGCCAGGTCGGAGGCGCTCGCACAAAAAGTCACCAAGTCAAGTCTCCCTCAACTCATTCACGGGCTCAGAAGCTGAAGATAATGCTTCCATAAACTCAGTTGAGCACAATCCACCTGGAAACAAATCCTCAGCTTCACATGCTAATCTTCCGCAAATTAGCGAGAAGAATCTTTTGAACAATGAAGCTCGCTATAGCGTGGATACTGGCGCAGAAGATTTTGACTATGACCTCGAAGACAGTGTATATTCTGAGGCTGCCTCGATTAACTTAGAGTCTCCCGAAAGTAAAGCATCTATTGAGCAAGTGGCGGCGACGAAGGGATCTATTCTTATTGAGGTTGTCAGTCTTGAACAATTATTCGAGGCGTTGGTATCAAAGTCTGACACTTCACTGTTGGAAAAGGAAACTTTGACCGTGGGATCGAAAACTCTTAACAATATTCGCAGCTTAATCGAGCTGTATAGCTCTTCAGTACAGGTTCGTGAGGCCCGGTTGTTGAAAAAGATTGACAGGCAACAAGAGGTGAACAAACTTTGGGAGAGCTCGATAAGGCAATTGGAGGACGAAATACAGAAGCATGAACAAACTTTGGCCCAATATGAAGGCAAGAAGTACAAGTTGAGAAAGCTTCTTGAGTCCAAGGGAATTTCAGCCCCTCAAGTCAATAACGAAATTGCTTCAGGTGTGATGAATTCTAGAGGCACAGAAGCTAGCTCGCCGCCAGTGCAGACCGAGAATGAGGGTGAGGCACAATTGTTGAACGAAATTTTGTATGACTCCGATGAGGAATTCTTTGACGCAGACGACTTTGATGAAGAGAAAGGGATTGAGACGACAGAGCCCGAGGCGGAACAAGATTATACGCACAATTTGGAACCAGAGGAGGCGGCTACCGAGAGAGCATCATCTGAGAAAGCTGAACATTCAAGCCTCACTAGATCCCAAGACGCCAAGAGTAAAGTGATCGAAACAGAAGGGTCATTTTTGGGATATGAATTACCCCCGAGACAAAAATTATCGATGGATAAAGATAACCGCCCCAAAGTTGGTCTTTGGGGGATCGTGAAGTCAATGGTTGGACAGGACATGACCAAAATGTCATTGCCAGTCTCCTTCAATGAGTGCACGTCATTGCTCCAGAGACTCGCTGAGGATATCGAGTATAATGACCTTTTGACAAAAGCTGCTTCGATAGATGACTCGACCTTGAGATTGGTATACGTGGCTGCGTTTGCTGCATCAGAGTACTCATCTACAATCGATAGGATCGCCAAGCCGTTCAATCCACTTTTGGGTGAAACGTTTGAGTATTGCCGAAAAGATCAAGGTTTTCGCTTGATCACAGAGCAGGTAAGCCACCATCCCCCAATCAGCGCATGTCATGCAGAGTCTGCGAAATGGGATTACTATGGAGAAAATGCCGTCAAGTCTCAATTTAGAGGAAGATCCTTTGACTTTCAACACTTGGGAAAGATGTTTTGTGCTATAAGACCCGATTCAGGTGTCATTTCAAAATCTGGCAAAAAGGTGGACGAGGAGTTGTACAGCTGGAAAAAGGTGAACACTTCGGTAGTGGGGATCATCATCGGAAATCCAACTGTCGATAATTTCGGTGTGATGGAGGTGCGCAACCATACAACAGGAGATATCATACACGTGGATTTAAAACAAAGAGGTTGGAAAGCGTCATCTGCTTACCAATTATCTGGTGTCGTTCACGACAAAGAGGGCAATACTCGCTGGGCAATTGGAGGACACTGGAACTCCAAAATTTTTGCTAAAAAGGTTTCGTCAGACTTCAACCTCAAGAGGAAGGATCTGTTAGTTGATAGCACGGACGGAACACTGGATCCTGAAAGTGGCAGTAAATTTCTTGTGTGGCAGGTGGCGCCAAGGCCGGAAGTTCCTTTCAACTTGACTTCTTTCGCTATCACGTTGAACGACATAAATGACAATCTTAGACCATGGTTGGCCCCCACCGATACGAGGTTGAGACCAGATCAGAGAGCAATGGAAGATGGTAGATACGATGAAGCATCCGCGGAGAAATCACGAGTGGAAGAAAAACAAAGAGCCGCCAGGAAGCAAAGAGAAATGAATCGTGAGACCTTCAAGCCACAGTGGTTCGTGAAACTGACACATCCGGTGACTGGGGACAACTACTGGCATTTCAGCGGCGAGTATTGGATAAAAAGAAAACAAAAGAGCCTTGCAGGCTCTGGGGACATATTTTGAGTATTTCCCGATATTTTTTTCTTGCTCCTCATCAACATAGTTAAGCTTTAGTTAGGGACTCCGCCGGTACGCGATCTTCAAAAATATCATCTACCCATGTTATCAAACTTATGACTGGCGTAGCAAGGCCAAACGAAAAACACCCGTAACGTGGCCGAGTTACAATAACGTGTCTATGAACCTTCACTCAATCATATAGTTTTTGTAAGATTTATCTCATCCTATTCTTACATGTAGATTTTCTTAATGCTGTCTTTCAAACGCATGGATGGAACAATGCTGACATAAATCATCGCGCCGTGAACTTCCGCCGCGATGAGGGCACAATATGGGGACTGCCGATAGTCACAACTCATCTCCGCTAGATTCAAATTTGCCGTACTAAGTCCCTGCAGCTCAAATGGGACGAAAATTCAAGAGTTCAAACAAAGCCTCGTACCTCGAATCCTTTACGCCTCCAATACTCGAGGTTGGGTTCAGTGACCCTCTTTTTTCCTGTGCGGCACACCCTACACGGCCCATAGTAGTTTCTGGGTTGGGAACAGGACACGTTTTCTGTCATTCTTACGACCCGGATGCGCTTGAAGAGTCTCTTTTGACCAAAAGAGATCGCTTTCTCTCGTCAGAAAAATCAAGTGAAGGTCAACCATCGCTCTTGAAAGATAAGTGGTGGAAGTTCGAGGCGGATCACGCAAAAATTGCATCTGATCAATCACTTACAGTTTCGTGGAAGACGAAGAGACACAAGGGCTCATGTCGCTCTGTATTGTTCGATATGCTGGAGAATTCTGCAGGCGAAAGCGTCTTTACAGTGGGCACCGATAATATGTTGAAAAAAGCGAAAACAGAATCGGGAAAGGTTCAATCGAAAGTTGATATCTCTCGTTTTCTTCAAAATGAGACTGACTCCATCACTACTATGTCCATGGCCAATACCCACCCATTCTTGGTTACAGGTACAGAGGACGGAAATCTTCTAGTCTTCGACAGCAATGACTTGTCCGGAGGCAAAGTGAAGTTCACATTGAGTGATGTTCACGAGGACGCCATCAACAAAATCCTTGCAATGCCTGCTATCTCCCCATATCATTTTCTCGCTTTAGGATCAACAAAGCTAGCTCACGTTGATATCAGAAAGGGAATCATCACTCAATCTGATGATCAAGCAGATGAATTATTGTCAATGTGCTATCCAACAGAATTTGTGAACGGCAACAAAAACGACACAGCTGTTGTCTCGCACGGAGAAGGGGTACTCACGCTATGGAAAAACTCTGTGAACGGATTCTCGGACCAGATTTCAAGAGTCAAGGTTAACAGAAATGCTTCTATCGATGCAATCATTTCAACCATGAATTCTGGAGACGATTTGATAAATTCAGTCTGGTGTGGAGATAGCGACGGTTACTTACATAGAGTTGATTACAAAAAAGGAAAGACCGTTGAAACGCGGGTCCACTCCTCACTCATGAGTAAATCCGGGGCAGTGGATGAAGTCGGAGGTTTGGATATTGATTTTGAGTATCGTCTTATATCTTCTGGTATGGAAGGCCTTAAAATATGGTCGGGCCAAACGTTCGAGGGCTGCGAAGATTCCGAAATCGATGAAGAGAGCGATGATAACTCGAGCTCAGATGATGTTGATATGTCTGGGTTTGGCAGTGACTCGACTTCTACAAGTTCTGATGATGAAGATGAGGATGGAGAAGAAGATAGCGATGCAGATGAAGACGAAGACGAATATCAAGATCAAAGAGGTTTACAGGCAGACTCGAATTCGTCCGATGGCGTGGTTTCTGCGTCTAAAAAGAATGATTTGCATGCTTATCATGCGCCCAGAGACAGAAAACGCGGCAATGTGTTCCATGACTCACAAAATGCGAAGAAAGAAAAGATCGATAAAAAAGGGATCGGCTCCAGGATTAATGGCAACCGCGAGCGGCTTACAGAGAACAGATACAAAGAAGCGTCCTCCAAGAATAGTCTACTGAATCACGGGATTTCCCGCTTTGATGATTTGTAAATTCGGTGGTCTAGTCTTGTGTCGAAGTTGGCCAATCTTTGTAGTCGATTATGAAGTCGCATGGAAGACCCGGGATCCTGACAGCTCTTACTTCCAAATTGGTTTCGAAATGTAATTTACTCGCGATAGCGCAGCGACAGATTCAATAATCTAGTAATTTCAAGTCTTCATGATGGTCAATCATGGCTCCTTTTTCTTCGATCAACAAACAGATCACACCATAGTGGCACCAAACGATGTATTCGCCACGACTGCCCTCCCCTTGATCCGGGCACATTCAAGCGGCAAAACATATGGCGGGTTTTTCGTTCATTTCCATATATGTATTTGAAATTAAATCTCTGTACGGAAAAATTCCATTGAGTGCCGGAGGCAGAACTAGCAAAACACCCTTTTTTAGTCACGTGACTGTATGTAGTGATAAGCTCGTGGTGCCGCTCAATACGGGAGGATCAAAGTGTGCAAAGGAGATTATGGACCCTTCTAATGCCTTGAACGTTGGTAATGTGCTTCTCACTAGAAGAGGGCATCACATAAAAGGGTCACTCATCCTATCCCGCTTTCATCTAGTTTTTTCATGTGAAGAAGAAAAAGCCACAGACAAGCCTAGAGAAATATGGATTTGCTATCCCATGATCGAGAGACTTAGCAGAGCTAGAGGAACATCTGATGCTCTTTCACCCTTGTTGATTGAAAGAAAACAGGACAGCCCAAATGAAACGTTGAGCGGCTTTGATAGGTATTCAGCAAGTCATATCAGGATCATTTGCAAGGATTTCACATATTATCTGTTCGACTTTAGCAATGACACAAAATGCGCTCAAGTCTATCAAAGGCTCAGTCATTTTATCAGCCTCCCAAAGCTTAACGAAAGCATAACGGACTTCTATGCGTTCGAGTACAGGCCTAACGTCTTCGAGGCAGACCGAGCAAATGCGGGCTGGCATATATATAATCCTGAGGAGGAATACAAAAGGCAAACTTTGATCACTCCTGATGGCTCGAACTCATTCTGGAGATTGACCAAACTAAATGAAAAGTACCGGTTTTGTTCATCTTACCCAGACTTGTTTGTGGTGCCATCATCGGTATCAGACAGTGTGATACAACATGCCGGTAAATTCCGCTCCAAGCAGAGAGTCCCCGCTGTCGTGTATAAGCATGGTCAATGTGAGAACGGCAACGTGATTGCAAGATGCCTGCAGCCACTTGTTGGCCTCAACTTACAAAACCGATCGTTACAAGATGAAAAGTTAATCGAGGGCATTTTTCAAACACAGCGGTCAGAAAAGGATTCCCTCATCCGTATAAAACCAGAACTACAGGAGCAACCTCAAAGAAATCTCATAGTTGACTTGAGACCTGTAACAAATGCACTTGCTCAACATGCGTTAGGCGCTGGTACTGAAAACATTGACAACTACCGTGGTAAGTCTAGCCTGGAAAGCGTCAAACTAGCGAGCTCAAAAGGTAGCATCCATGCTTCTCAAACAGTGGACAAGATATTCTGCAATATTGACAATATTCATGTGATGCGGGACTCTCTAAACAAACTCACCAAGATCCTCGACGACCTTGATCAACGCCCTTTTGTCAGCAAGATGGACGGCATGCGAACGCCATCTTCTGTCCAACACTTGCTCACAAAAACACAATGGCTACATCATCTCTCTCTTATACTTCAAGCAGTTGACCGAATCATCAAGTCAGTTCATCTTAATAATACCAATGTTTTGATTCACTGTTCGGATGGTTGGGACAGAACATCACAAGTGTCCGCGCTAGCCCAACTCTGTCTTGACCCTTACTTCAGAACAATCGAAGGATTCATGGTGCTTATAGAGAAAGAATGGTTAAGTTTTGGTTTCAAATTCGCGACGAGAAACGATCAAGGGGGGTGTATTGGTGCTGCATTACACAAGCAGTCAAAAGCTTCCAGTCAAAGCCCTCCAGGACGAGGTTCTGCCGATGCACAGACGACCGAGCTTAATCATTGCTCAACCAAAGAAGAAAACCTGGCACCCTATGGTTCTGGCAACCCAAACCACATCAACACAGATAACGGAGGTGCTAAAAAAATGTTAGCATCTTTTTTTCAAAAGGCGGCAAGCCACATCAAACATACCGCATCAACGGCCAAGGCAGGAATATCTCTGGAAATCTCAATCGACGAGTCCGGATCGGTATACAAGGGTAGCAACGAGAGATCACCCGTGTTTCACCAGTTTCTTGATTGCGTCTATCAAATCCATCGCCAGCACCCGATCATGTTTGAGTTCAACAGTCGATTTCTCAAAAGACTAATTTATCATTCCTACTCGTGTCAATACGGAAATTTTTTGTGTGACTCTGAAAGGGAACGGAAGTCCAATGAGGGGCTCGAAAAGCAGACCACTTCAGTCTGGGCTCATTTTCTCTCTCGCCGAAGTGAATTCACCAACCCGACTTACGACAGGGTGAAAAATATAGACGCGCTTTTCTTCAATTATTCGGAGGTAAAATGGTGGTATGAATTATACGGACGATCGGACGAGGAAATGAACGGGTTGTCCAATTCTGTAGAGAAAAAGTTTGCCGAACTCAATATGGGGGCAAATGGGAGATTAAATGAGATTCGTTTGTCTCAATTCGACCCCTCCCGCGACAATGCTTTCTCCGAGGAGCTTTCAAGAAAGCATCAATTGACGCAAGACTAAAACCTCTGATCACTTCATAATAAAACATCATTTAGAATACACAGGTTTCTCATAGATTGAGTTAAATCAAAAAGGTAACTAGAACTCAAGCGCTTATAGAATTATTCGGCCGCAGCAACTTGACGCAAGGCCTTTCGCAACAATGTGTTTAACGTGGAAAATGCGGCGCTGAAACGCCATTATGTATACAAGCACTGAAACAAGTGGAGCTGATTGGAAGTACTTAGGCAAATTGGTGAGCAACAGATTTATGCTCTGCTCGTCTTCATCTGTGGTAGACTCTACGATTTTGAGTGTAGTGTGCATGAGCGTTGCCTTATCGCAAAGATCAATATCCGATTCGGACCACGCGACAGCAGCTACTTGCATGCATACTCCTGTAGGTGATGCGTGGAGCTCTCATGATAGGCAGCCCAAATTGAGGCTGCATGCTCCCAAAAGAAAAAAAATTCGGCCATTCATTTCACCTTGAAGGAATCATGTGGCTCCGCTATTTCAAAGCAAAGTTCTGGAATACCCTTCCAAAAGTAATTAAAAGAGGCGTTTGTTCGCACCACAAAATTGGCTCAAGTGCGGGGAACGCCTTGACCTTAACAGATCCATATTCGGTTTACTTGAGTTATGTTAGACTGGGCAAAATAGTCAAGGATGAATCGCAGCTACGGATAATGAAGCATTTTCAAAAGCTTTATGGTAGCTTGGTTGACTACAAACCGGATACAGAAATTGCGGTCAGAAAGTCGCTCATGTTGAAGAAGCTAAAAGTCCTTGACGCACGAGAAAAAAGACGAATAATGGGCATGGAAGAGTTGCCGATACATAGGCTTAAACGTTGGCTTTATGGAAGTTCCAAAGGAAATTTGCAAGAGGTGGTGAGGTACATGTCGGACGAAGAGGAACTACGCAATATTTCCTCGCCGCAGGGTCTTTTGGTGAACGGCCTGGTAGGAAGTGGGAAATCAATGCTTTTGGATATATTCGCCGCATCCTTGCCTCACCATTCAAAACTGAGGTGGCATTACAACAGCTTCATATTATGGGTTTTTGGTGAGATTCACAGAATTCAGAAGGAGAGGTTGCTCACAGCTTCTGTTGATCGAAGAGATGAGGTCACAATCGAAAATGAATACATATTGTTTGAAATTGCTCAGATCATGATAGAGAAGAGCACCATCTTCATGCTCGATGAGTTCATGCTACCTGACATCGCTTCAGCCCAGGTTGTGCGAATCTTGTTCACTTTCTACTTTAAACTTGGCGGGGTTTTGATAGCAACATCAAATAAATTGCCTGAAGAGCTATACTCCTCAGATTTCAACAAATTCAGCTTCAAATCATTTGTGAGTATCCTCAACAGTCGGTGTCTAGCTGTTGACATGGACTCAGGAATCGACTACAGGCGTCACTTTGCTAATATATCTTCGAGTGAATCACACATGATAGTGAAAGACAACAACCCGCTTCACGAATGTCAGTGGCAGACTCTCGTTGGGGCTCGAGCACTAGGGTTAAGTGTCGATCAAGTTGAACGGTCTGGCTTTCAAATCGATCACTTAGACTGGGAGCCTTCTGAAATTTCAGTGTATAACCGAGCCTCCATTATCCCCAAAACCTTTGATAACAACGTATGTTACTTAAGCTTTGATTACATATGCAAGGGATTATTCAGTTCTTCCGACTATATCACGCTTGCATCGACCTATAGGATTTTCATTATCGATGACATACCCGTCATGACCGCCAAAATGAAAAACGAGGCGAGGAGATTTATTACGTTATTGGATGCCTTATATGAAGCTAAGTGCCAATTGTTCTTGAGGATTGCTGTGGCCCCGGAGCGTCTGTTCTTTCCTTCTGACTACCCGGAGCAGGTCGACAGCGAAGCGGTTCAACAAGAGGAAATGTTCGCTAAAACAGCGATGCAAACGTTCAATCCATACAGACCCAACATATCGTCATATGACCAGTGTCACGCCAAAGTGTACAATCATAGTGAAGATGTGATTCATGGCAAGGCCAACTTTGGTGATATAAAAGCTTTTACTGGAGAGGACGAGAAATTCGCATACGAAAGAGCGGTTTCTCGTATTTACGAAATGGTTGCCTCGGATGATTGGCGTAACAATAAGGAATGGACACCTTTTGAGGCAAGAATGAGACCCTGGGAAGCGTCAGACGAGGCCGGGGCTTTGACGCAAACTTTAAATTACAATCTCTGCGACGATCGATATGTCTCATTCCTGTCTATGGAAGTTAAGGAGATCAAGGAGACTTTCAAAACTCTTCTCCCTCGTGAGGTTAGTGCGCGCTTGAACTATCCGTTTGGACTCTTCAACAAAAAACTCTCGCCAGCATTTTTCGATATACTGCATTTCTGGGGTTTGGGAAGATGGTCTCTCGATCAACAGAAAAGAGTCAAGGATAAAATAGCCCAAACATGGATGAGCGGCGGAGTCCGCGAAAAATAATTACCGCAGAATGTTCGAGTGATACCAAGTGACCCGATCATAGAAATTTCGTCTCATAACTTTGGCTGACTTTATTGTAACACTCCAAGCTCCGTATTTATACACATGCCAACAGTCTATTATGTAGTGGTTATCTGGGTAATCTTCTTCACAACTTAAACTCTCACTGGCAGGTCGTCTTCATACAAACAATCAAGACCCGAGTTGCATCAAAGTATGATAGAGCTCAAGACTGTTTGAAGTCCAAGTATGCAACAAGATTCAAATTTAGTTGTCTAAACAAAGACATAAAAGTTGGAAAGCTTATTTCGACAAACTGTAGTGCTGGTGAAAAGGGCCTGTCAGAATTTGTAGGCGATGCACCGCGCGTTACACTAGTTCTGTCGGGGATTCTTTTACCCCTGCCACTTTCAATTTCATCTATTTTGCAACATAAGAATCGCTGAGCGAAGACCACTCCCACCAATAACAAAAGCCAGGTCCAGAAGTGAACATGATACCGATCAATGCCGACGGGCTTGTCAGATTGGCCTACAAATATCCTTGTCTTCGCAGCAATTGGTACATCTTTGCGTCGACCGTGCTCACAGTTGTAAATCAACCTCAAGAGTTGGGAAAGGTTCTTCACTTTGCTCTAAGACAACAGCTTCTCGAAGGTCCTCGCCTGTCGGATAATTCTTTACTAACGAATGCTTACTTGTTGAAATTAGCTGAAGACTCGATTTCATCGGCTGCCAAATTCAGAGAACTCTCGGAGACTGGAGTCGACTTGCCCGATGTCTTACCTACCTCTCGCTACCCTGATAAGCTTCCTTTTGGCTTCAAGTACACCAAATGTGAAGATGTAAGTGAAGCACAACTGCTCGTTGCAAAAAAGATCAGAGAGTCGATATTGAAAATCGCGCCAATCTCAGGGCTACCGAAATCCATTATGGCCTTGACTGCTTTAAAAATGTCCATGCCGACCACCTTAAAACCTAGCGAGTTGGCTGAAAGGTCACAATGGGTGGTTCCTGGTCATGCCAACTCATCGAAGCCTCTTTTTGAGAACACTGCCAGCAGGAGCGCCAAAACAAACTCGAATCAAATCTTTGAGACTATAGAGGGTAGCATCTCTTTGTCTTCAGTTGGCAATGATGCAATTCTACGCAATGCTATCGAGGGGTCGGACTTCTGGAGCTTGATCTATGGAAAGATTAGAGGCAGGGTTCGCCGCCAATTGCTCGATGCATATCCTGATTTATGGCAATACGCCTATCAGAGTGTATATGGCTCTATTTTGAGCTACACAAAAGTGTTGAATGCAAGAGAAACGTCTCTTTGTGTGCTTTGCGCATTGATTCCACAGGATGTAAACCCGATATTAAAGGGGCATCTTAAAGGAGCTGAGAATGTTGGTGCATCTAAGGAGGAAATCGAGCATTGTCGCCAGCTTACTCTCGACATTTGCGACTGGAGCGGAAATGTTGCATGTAAGAGTGGAAGAAAAAGTGATGAAAAATTATGAGGTTAGTATCGTAATGACAATGCAAGGCTCGAAATGAGTGTTCCGCATTGTGAGTTTCTGGATATGAATGCATTCACGTTTATTGAAGGGCTTCACCCACAGGTTGGAATGGCGAAACGGGGTGTATATATTTAGAATCGTATAAAAGAATTGAATGATAGGTGATATCAAGATGCGGAGGTCTTCACACGACAGCAGTAATGTGACTACAACTTGATCCTGTTTTGCTTTTGTATCAAATAGACCTGTGAGCCACAGAAGGCAAAGAACGCCATGTAAACAAAAACAGCACCGAAGACGGTATGAGCAACGGCATCCCCGTCCTCTGGGTCATTAACAGACCCCATCATAGATTCATGGCCAGTCTTGAAAAGGTAGCCTATGACAGACAATATCACAATGGCAAAAGCCGACAAAATAGAGCAGAAGTATGCCTTTCCCGTAGAGACCACTGGCTTCATAATGGTAGGTATCTAGAAATAGGCGTCGTTGTAGAACAGGTCAAACTTGCCCCGATTGGTGTTGGGATGTGGAACCGCGCGCTTTTATCGCGACAAGATCGACGGGAGATAATGCGATGTTGCCGGGAACCAGCAAATAAACACCGAGCTTTGCTCTCTGGGATTTGTGAATGCCACTTGCGGCGCCCAATTGAAATTTCCGTTGTCTCTAAATCAGGATGTTTTGCATGTGAGCATGTTTGTACTGTTCAATTAAGCACAATCACAACGAAGCTATGTCAACGCACCAAGACTATTACAGTTATGCCTATGATCATGGCCGTGCTCTTAGCAATTTGCTGACTTTTGTGCCTCGTACTTTCTCCTGGGCTACCAAGCCTTTCACGTGGACCGAGCTAATTAGTCCTCCTTCTGTTGTTTCTTGAAAGTCCTGCGTGCGTTGGTTTGATCTACTACGTGAGACGACATCGTAACTTGCAAATGATAAGTTTCTTTGAGCTGGCTGTTTAAAAATCATATGATCTCATATTCTTAGGTTGGCGATAATCTAACATGTAACACATCGTAGATTACACTTCGAGAATTTCCAGCACAGTCACGAATGTTCAGAACCAACACTCGAACTATACCTTTACCAGTAATTGTCCACGCGCCGGTTGATGGCATTCGTTGTGAAATGCAAAAGTTGCGAATCTACATACTCGTACAAGCTTTTAATATTCTATTACAATGTACTCCGTGGTACGATTGTGACATGTTCCGGTGACGTTGAATTTACCGTCTTCTCGCAGCAGTCTGTTGTTTAACAAAGACAACGGTGGCCAGACCAGCAACGAAAGTGAGTGTCACTAGTATGCAATTGATTGGTGTTGGGTTCATCTCGAATGTCGTGTGAGTGAGTTTGTCTAGAACAGACTGAAAATAGTTTATAGCGCCGGCGATACAGATAATGGACCCATACACTGTTCCGAATGTGTCGAACCCGAATACCTTAGCGCTGTAGTCTGAAATTGCGGTGTAAAAGAATGGGCGGTATACAACAAATAAGCACACATTCATGACACCTGTGTAGAAATTTGGAACCAAGCCAAGAACCCCAATAGTGAGAGATATGGTGAGTAAAGTCATCAAGACGACTAGAGTCGAGCAATAATCGAGAATAAGACCAATGAACGGTATGGCAATGATACCACCAAGAGGCAAAGCAATATCGAAAAACTTATTCAAGAGAAATCCTTTGGAAACAGAATGCAATAGGTAAGAATACTGGGTTCCCACGGTAGCCACAAAGTAGTTCAACCTCAACATCTGGATTGTTGTGAAGACGCACATCAAGTAAAACCATGGGGTCATAAGTTGATGACTGGCAGAGAACCCATGCAAGACTCCAAAAACGCCACCTGAGTTCTTTACCAACAAATCTTCGCCTTCCAACGCATAGGGTTGCTTTAAAGCGTCACCAATAGAATCCCTCCGGCGAGTCATCGCCAGACTTTCGCCCAGATCTCTAAGTAAAGGAGCGCACTCATTTTCCCTAGATCCAGGGGATTCTTGTGTTGTTTCATTTTGGCATAAGCTCAATTCTGGGTCTGTTTTGTAGGACTCTGAGGGCATGATGAGGAATTGCACAACAGTAATAAACGTAGGAACGAATAAATAGCACTTGAAAAATTTGTCCAATGTAAACGACTGACTAGAAGCATTGTAAATGATTCGATAAATCAAGAATACCGCGGATGAGGCATCAAAGGCACCGGTTATAAGGGCCAAAATTGTCCCACTTCTTTCGGGAAAAGAATTTGAAAGCTGGAACGATGATATGAAAGCAAATGGACCCCCGAGCGCCATAGAAGCGTACCCCCACAAGAATGGATCAAAAACTGGCATGACAGATTTGATAAATTCACTGAACATGAAAATAAAGCATGCAATGTAAAGAAATAGGGCACCAATGAGACCACAGATTCTAGGGCCGTAGTTGTCGAGACAACTGCCAATTACTAAAGCTGAAACATTTGTAAGCATGGCGCCGACGGTAAACATCATGTTTAACTTTAGATCCTGAGCGTTACATTTCGCTGCACTGGATTCCTCGGCGAGATCAATTGAGGACTTCATGAAAAACGTAGTCACAGAACCAAACATCGAAGGATCCATGACGAATTTCTCCCACCCACCCTCGACTGTAGCATTCACGGAGAGGTCGCAAAACTCCTCGTAGATTCTTTCCTTAACGAGTATAGGCTTGAGAGCAGCAAAGCCAAATATTGGTCCTCCTGACAACAAGCACCAAAAGATTGCACTGACGCATTGCAAAAGTCTGCGGTTTGTGGATACTTCATGTGAAAGCATGATGCCTTGGTTTTCAACAGACACCTTGTGAATTAAACGCTCTGTAGCAGATCCTAGAGTTTTTGAAACGAAATTTTTCGGATAAACTTTTTATCACTCTTCTGTCCGTATCAGCCTCAATTGGACACTATATTGGTGTCGTACGATAAGCTCGCTCATCGGCACCTCTGTACAGTACTTTAAAATCATTGGCCTAGATAACTCGCACCATCACTTCGTACACAGGAATTTTTTCGGCGCCACATTGAACTGCGAGCTTATCTCTGAACGATTCGGAATTGCCGGTTTGACGCGAACTGATCGAACCCCCAGGCAATGTTACTTTTTTTGGATATTATTGACCATATCATGGAGTATTTGACTCCACAAGATATTTGTGCGGCAATTTACGAGCGCTTTGTACTCTCTGACTCTCTCTCAATATCGGACGCAGAAATAATTTTTCTATCTACGAATAACTTTACTAGGTGATCACGAAATTACGTCAAACTGGCGTGAGCAAGTTTTCTTCTCACAAAACTGGCACATTCCAGGAACTAAGAGCGGACACGCCTAAATTTTTGAATTGCAAATCTTTTCAAACGTCCGATCTACATCATTCTCATCATCACAATAGTTTCACCCAGAATTGATCGTCGAGGCCATCATTCGTCCACGAGTTCCCAGTACACAATTGGCCGCTCACGACAAATTTTGACGTCCTGTACTCATGGCTTGTCATCAGCCACTGTATGTAAATAAACTGAAATGTTTTCTTTGGCTCGGTGTCTTTCGATTCAAAACCTGCCAACGTCATGATCAACCCTTCTAGCTTATTATGTCTTTTGACCGTGACTACGAACTCAATCCGGAAAAACAGTGACTTCCTCGGCGCCGACAAAGCTTGCCCTCGCAAAGTTGAAGGAAAACTTGTCCCTTACCGTCTTGAAGACTGGCCAAATTACACTCAGGGGCTTGTCGCATTTCTATAAAATACATTATTTTCTCACTACTATCCATGATAGTCCCCTCCATGCTGGAAACGATGTCATCATGCTACAAACTTCCTGTGAGCAACGATTGGTTCGTCTTTTCTTGATAAGTGGCCTAAAGTTCTTTCTCTTCTATTCTTTACGTTGTACAATGATTAATTAGAAACATGTATTTCTTAGAGTTCTGAGCTTTCATCGAGGATTTTTGCCGCGACCCGCTGAATCCGAACGGCTCGATTCAGCTGTCTCAGATTACAAGTACTTAGGACTTAGGGGTGTTACCCCACGTATCTGGTGGGCCCGCAGCATGCAAGTCACGGGGCCCCTGAAATCCTTCAATCTTCATCTACTTCAATTTAGTCATCAATTGAGTCAGGCAGCGTACGCAATGTCCACTGGGCAGCTACACCCACTTCCAGGTTAGGATAGTGAAATGAAATAATATACATCATCATGCGAGTGTAATATATCACGCTCAATATACGAATGCCTAACACTGGTCTGAGCGTCGAGACAAATTGAAGTGCGGAAGGCTCGGGCCGCGAAGGAGCGAGAATAAAAGGGGTACAGGGCCCACGTTACATGCACATTGCACAGTGACCTCTTCTAGCACACAATAAATTTCCACCATGTCTCATGCAATATTTGAATACTCTTTGGAGAGACTCGACGAAATGGAGGGAGCTGAAATCACTTTGCCCCGTTTCGATTCCTCCATCGCCTGGCAAATTGGGGTTTACGCGCACACTTTGGCCCAAAAGTTTTCTAAGCCGATACTCATCGACATAACGCTCTCAAACGGGCAGATTTTGTTTCATTCACCCTCAAAAAATGGTGCCGTTCTTGATAACGAGTTTTGGGTCTCTAGGAAAAAAAAGACCACTTTGAGATTTGCCAAGTCGTCTTTCTACATAGGCCGTAAAGTCGCGATCAAGCAAATG
This sequence comes from Metschnikowia pulcherrima, assembly GCA_009746055.1. Taxonomy (NCBI): domain Eukaryota; kingdom Fungi; phylum Ascomycota; class Pichiomycetes; order Serinales; family Metschnikowiaceae; genus Metschnikowia; species Metschnikowia pulcherrima. Next base: position 1,617,162 of record VFXK01000001.1, read on the forward strand.
AGTGTTGAGAGCGCCTTGTTCGTGGACTCCAAAGAATACGCCACACACGGTGGCTCGGTCCCAATCAAAGTCTCTGGGTGCGATGCAATTTGTGGAGCACTCACAGTTAGCGGTTTGGCTCAGGAGGAAGACCATCTTTTTGCTTTGCAAGTGCTCAGTGATATGAAGGCTCAGTTGACCGCATAACCTTTTTAAAGCCTTTCTAAGGGCATATAACGCTTTCTACGAAGGTTTGAACTGACAATTGTGGTGCCCTGTCCTGACGTTGCTCGGAAGATAATGTTGCGGTCGGCTTCTTTCATTATGATCGCGTCATTATTGCGCAGAGGTCTCTTTTGGCTCACACGAGACAGACCTTGTCTCATTCGACGTTCGAGCATAGTTTGGACTGAACGAAAACGATATTTGGTACTATACAGAGTTTGCTTGGCTCATGACTTTCCGAGTTCGACCGCTTACGCAATATACTGGGGATCATTGTGTCACGCACGTAAAAGTTTTTGCAGTGTTTCAAGACAATTTTGTAATCCTCATATAGATACACTGCTAGGTACCATCCGAGGAACGATTTAAGCGTACAGGCCACGTCAAATGCACGCATACGTGCGCTTGATAGTGTGATAGTGTGACACCCTTATCGACTCACGGCATCAGACAGATGACATCAATGTTTACTTGCAGCTCTTCATTCAAGATTCCAGAAAAAAAAGTTACAATCCTCCAATGTTGTCCTTTCAGCCACATTTGCTTGCATAATAATGTCCGCAATCAACCAGGTGTCTATCGAGCGCAATTACATATGGTCGACCGACGTGAATACGTAAGTATTTAAAATGAATCTGTCAGTTGCGGGTAGCAAATTGATAGGTGAAAGTTAAGCCGCTCGGCCTTCGTCTTTGAGTCATCCTATGCCTTCATTTAGATTATTTCTGCAGTACCAGTCCCCTACGGCGACTTTGCTCAATTATCGATTGTCGATAAATCATAAAACCGACAAATCAAAATCTGTAATCAAGACCTTGCGTTTGTCTATTCAACAGATTCAGTGAAAAACCTCTATACCGTGGAATTGTTTTTTTGACAAATTCAGTTTGCGCGCTACGCACTCTATGGCCGACAAGATGTGGTCCATGAGAGTGGGCCTTGGCGTACTGCATCGATGAAATTCTCCCTGCGGTGATCTCACGCGTCTCCCACATCGCGTGTCTGTTGACACCACTTTTAGATAGACAGATCCAATGGCCAAAAGAAAAATTTCCGAGCTAGCTGAGAATGCTCCTATTGATGAACCAGTGCCATCTTTTAATGGTGAACTCATGCATTCCCACAAGCAGGATATAATAGCAGACATGATTAGGATGGTGTTGGCAAAGAGCTCACGTCACTCCAAAATACGAGGTGAACATTTCAGTCTGATCCTTCAGGCACTGAATGTCAAAAGTGCTCTCAAGCCATGGGTCGCTACACTTAAAATTGAGTTAGAGTCCGTTTATGGCTTGACATTAAAGAGTCATACAAATGAGATGATGTTAGTGTCTAATATGAACCCAGAGTCCAACGCGATTCTCCACAAGCTCAGGAGCTTTGACCTAAGCGCGCTGGAGGATTCAAATTTTGCGCTGAGCAGATCAAGTCTCATGCCCACATTAAAGAGAAATAAAGTGATCGTCAATACACATGAGCAAGTTTTTGGGGGCTTGACCCTATTGATTATTGCAATGATGATTTTGTGCGGGAATAAGATCAGCGATGTGGATCTAATTAGGTATGTAACAGAATTTGGCATTTCCAACAATTTAAGCATACAAACCCCGGTCTTCAACAAGCAAGTACAAGAAATCATTGCAGAGCTCACGAAGAGAGGCTACATTAAAAAGATGTCTCCTCTGAGTACAGTATTATCTGGAGGTGCAGCTGAGTACACATTGGGTGAGCGGAGCAAGCAAGAATTTGACCCACAATCTATTTTTGAATGCTTAATCGAGATAATGGGAGATACAAACAGCCGCGATAAGGCCATTGCATCCATGAACCGCTGTTTCCCGGGATTTGCGGACTCTGCGCGAGCCCCATCGTCACCCGCTTCTACAATGGAACACACGTCTTCAAGTGATCCTGCATGAACGGTTCTTATACCCACCCTCATGCTACGCCAGAATCAAATGAGGAGGAGGACTTTCCAATTATCACATGCGACGCCGGACTTGTTTTTGGTGATCATTATTTGTGAAAAAGCACCTGGCCCTAAGTTTATACATACTTAGCTTTCAAATACGGCCACTTCAGTCATACTGGAGTGAAGTCTGGATGGAGCTTGGCCAAATCTTGTAGTGGACGCCGACGTCGGACGTAATCGTCCCATTTCTCAGAATGCCAAAAATTGCGATTACAGACGGCACATGTGCAGGACCGTAAAATCCATGTGACTTTGTATTGGCCCAGCGATTAAAACAAGCAATTCGTATACTTAGTATTCGCGTCGTACGAGATTTTCTCTTGGTCACATCCTTGCTATACGAACCTTGCTTCAAGCAAATCGCTCATTCAGGCTATTCTGAGTACATCATCACACCCGCCCTCGAACTGAATCCTTCACGATAATGTTGGATAAATTAGATCTTGTTGTGATCACCGTGCTCGCATTGGCTGTATCGTATTATTTTGGTAAAGATTACGTCTTTGGGCCAGACAGCTCAAGCTCCGCTGGGTTCATCGCTGGAGGTGACGAGGGAGAAAGAGATCTCATCGTCAAATTGAGAAACAACAATAAAAATTGTGTCGTTTTTTATGGCTCTCAAACTGGAACTGCCGAAGACTATGCTCATAAATTGGCCAAGGAGTTGCACTCAAAGTTCGGATTGGGCGTATTAGCAGCCGACTTGGCCGATTATGACTACGACAACTTGCAAGACTTAGATCCCAATTGTTTAATGTTCTTCATGGTGGCAACCTACGGCGAGGGGGAGCCTACGGACAACGCTGTTGAATTCTTCAATTGGCTCGAGACAGATGCTGACCAAATGGAAAATCTCAAATTCACTGTTTTCGGTCTCGGAAATTCTACATATGAGTTTTACAATGCAATGGGCTCCAAATTAAACGATAAGCTCGAGCTTCTTGGTGCACAAAGGTTTGCTCCTTATGGTCAAGGTGATGACGGCCTTGGAACAATGGATGAGGACTTTTTGGCGTGGAAAGAGGAGTGTTTCGACTCATTGAAAAATAATGTCAATTTAGAAGAGCATGAGCTGAAGTATGAACCTTCGTTTGAGTTGTTTGACGAGCTGTCACTTCTGTCTGCTGACGAAAGCGTGTCTAATGGGGAACCCAACAAGTTGTATATTGGGAACGTGAAAGAGATAACAAGAGGCCCTTTTGACCACTTACACCCTTTTTTAGCGCGGGTGACTAAAACAAAGGAGTTGTTTACTAGCAAAGATCGCTACTGTGTTCATGCTGAATTTGACTTGTCGCCTTCTAACTTAAAGTATACCACTGGTGATCATCTAGCAATTTGGCCGTCGAACTCTAACGAAGATGTGGAGAAGTTCATCGCGTGCTTCAACTTGGGAGAGAAAAGAAATGCCGTATTCTCGTTGAAGACTCTCGATTCTACGGTTCAACTTCCATTCTACACCCCCATAACGTATGAAGCTGTTGTGAGGCATCACATGGAAATATCTGGCCCAATCTCCAGGCAATCTTTGAAGTCGGTGGCACCGTTTGCGCCAACGGAAGCGGCAAAGAAAGAGTGTTTGCGATTGGGATCGGACAAGTCGGAGTTTGCGGAGAAAATACACAACAAAAAGTTGAACCTCGCTGATGCGCTTTTGCAGATCTCGAGTGGCACGCCTTGGGATTCTGTGACTTTCGTTTTTTTGATTGAACTCATTGCCAGCTTGCAACCACGCTACTATTCAATTTCCTCGTCATCTTTAGCTGAAAAGTCCACGATTCACGTCACCGCTGTGGTTGAAGCGGATATCACGGAAGAAAAAGTAGTTACTGGTGTTGCCACAAACTTATTGAAGGATATCGAGGTCTCGCAAAATGCAAGCGATGACAGGAGATACGCCACTTACTGACTTGTGGGGACCGAAGAACAAATTTGAGAAATTTAAATTGCCCGTTCATGTTCGCAGATCAACATTTCAAGTTGCCGTCTAATCCCTCGACGCCAATTATACTTGTTGGGCCAGGGACTGGAGTTGCACCCATGAGGGCATTTGTGAGAGAGAGAGTTGCTTTGCTCAAAGCATCCGACTCGATCAAACTCGGAAAAACAGTCTTATTCTATGGTTGCAGGAGAAGAGACGAGGATTATCTCTATCGCGAAGAATGGCCAGACTATGCTCGAGCTCTCGGTGATTCGTTCGAAATGAATGTTGCATTCTCTCGTGAGGGTTCAAAGAAGGTTTACGTTCAGGATAATATCTTGTCGAAAGCGAAAAATTTGAATGAGCTTCTCGAAGCAGGGGCATTTATCTACGTTTGCTGGAGATGCGTCGAAAATGGCAAGAGACGTTCAAAACGCCTTCGTACAAATTATCTCAGAGGAGAGATCTATTTCTTTCGAGAGAGCTTCTGAATTGGTGAGGTCTTTGAAAGTGCAAAACAGATACCAAGAGGATGTTTGGTAAGCTTTTCGTTGTTTGAATATGCATCCAAAATTGCCCAGTCATTCCAGTGTCCTATAAGTCCTTAAAATTTTACCCCTTTGCGCAAAATGGCCACTTTGAGTTGTAAGAATCGTAGTATTCTCGAAGAGTCATGTCTGTCTTTTTCCAATACTCAAATTTTTCCCTCAGTTTGAGGTCGAAGTCATACAACGAAATTGTAACAGCATACGGTTCTTTATCGTCAAGAACGGTTGAATCTGACTCGCGAAACATGCATTCTAGCTGAACAAAATCGCTCTCCTCAGTGATGAGTTTCTCAAACTTCATAAATACCCCAACATCGCGCATTGTCATTGCGAAAAGAAGCGCGTCTGAGATGTCCTCCAGGCGCCGAATATTGCAGATACGGTCGCCATCGTCTTCAAGCCTCTGTAAATTTTTGAGTTTCTGGAAAACATTTTCTGGTTCGAGCAAATAATTATAAAGCAAGGACCTTAGCTTGAAGTGACAGTTCTCGCTCGTAAAATCTGCAATATGACTTGGCATCCTCGACAAGAGATCATCAACTCCACGTATTAATGTGTTCTTGCTAATCAAATCAAGAGGACAGAAATGTCGATCGAAGTTTCTTTGCTGGCCGAGAGAGCAATTTCTGCAGTAATTGTGGCAGTTATCATAAAGCCATTTGGGCTTCAATTCCAAGATAACGGAAGCAACGCGACCAGCTTCTAATCCACATTTATGTTGGACATGCAACTTGCAATGCTTAGAAAGCTCGTGGGTCGAGTAGTCTCCATTCAATATATCATCCATAAGAATGCCGAACTTTTCCGAAGCCAGTAATCGAAAGCCGTCCTTTCTTAGACGAGAGATAAAGTCGACATCCAAATTCACTAGTTCAGACCTGATGCAATTGTTCGGGAAGTGAACTTCGCACTTATCTCTCGCAAAAGCAAATATCTCTTCAGTGGATGCGTAATTGACTGATGGTTTGTGAAGTCTCAAACGCAAGACCTTACCCCTCAATTGCTCCTCATCCCCCTCATATCTATATATCGCATTCGCGTTTCCCTTTGCATAAAACTGCCATTCGGACGGTGACGAGAGCGAGAGCTGATTCATGCCATGGTGTGATGTCATGTTACCGTCTAGCATTTCGGATACGTGTGCTCGTATAGTCGCGTGCGCTTACTATCTACAGTCTGAGACGAAGTAGTTAGATTCTTTACACATGAGGCATATTTATTGTGTATATCATTTTTCAAAAGCAGCCAGACTTCAGAATTCCAGGTATCACAGGCGAAAGACCATGATTATATACTCAAAGGCTGCCGGACTTGGGTGTCGGGCAACTCAATTTGGCTGTCTACGGTAAAAATAGCCTTGGTATTTCATGTGCGGCCGAGGCATGTTTCCACGCGGCCAAGGCAAATGAGATACCTGACAGAGTTCGGAATGATTTATCAAGCTCAAGATAAATTAGCCTGAAGAATCACAGAGCCCAGCCCCACAAAAGTAGTATATGAAAGTTGTTGGCCGTCTAGAGACGGCAACAGTTCTCGGTCTGGTACTCTTTTATAATCCTTCTCGTTCATCGACATCAATCTTGTTCTTAATGCTGAACAAATTAGCATAGACAGACACTAGACTTTCTCTGACCTTCAGCCATGGACTGAGATGCAGTTCAACTGTAAACAAAATGGAAGATTTGCCTCTCATACCGCTGGTACTTCCAACTATGGAGCTTGTTTTCACGATGATCTCTTGTCCTTCCCCTACATTTAACTGATAGAGAGTACCTGAAGCACGAACCACGAAGAAACCATTCCCCTCAACTTTGACTTTCGCTCCTTCTTCTGTGAGTTGGAGATTGTACCCCGCCCAGCCTGCTAAATGATCTGCGCTTTCTAAAAACCAACCTTCGTTTTTACTAACTTTGACCGAAGCGAGAGAAGAGTTCAGCGATAACTCGAATGAGTGCAATAATGAATTTGAACAATTCAGTTTTGTTTCTTGGTGCCAACGTCTTCCAAACAACGGTTTGATACTCCGAGTCAACCCTTCGCAATTTCTGTTCGATAAAATTGTGGAATCCAAACAGAAGTTCATAGATGACCCTTGCGGTAGCTGGATGTTTTGGACTCCTTGCTGGCACCCGAGGGCTTTGATACTCGGCAAATGTATAAAAGGTCCATTCCCTGTTGCCCTTGGTTGTGCGGTATTTAATGATCTCACGCAAGCCAGAGTCAAGCTATCTGGATAGCCAGTTCCATTGACGAGATGTTGATGAGATCCTCCTAGAAAGCATTAGCACTCAAAGTGGCTTGCCCCCATGTGCGGCGCTTTAATATCATTTCAGCGCGCGACACCGACTCAAGGATCTCAGTTCTCTGTCATTGCGTACTTACGAAAAGCCCAACATATTCATCATGACCGCGGTGAGATGTCGGAATGCTGTATCATGCTCGAAAATAATTTGCAGAGCACATGGGCCCTTGTATATCTTAGAGGAATATATATATAGTACAATTCAGGGTCTGGATATCGATTCAGTGTCTGTCCTGTACCTCTTGTTGCTAAGTCTGCGCCTGGTTGCAACAGACAATGCCAAACCTTTCTACGCAGATTCAAGTATGAGGCACTGGCCGCTTTAGGGAAACCGGCCCAGTCCCTGACCAGCCCAGACCGGCTCAGCCTTGTGTCTCACAAGATTCTGTACAGCCACTCTTACAGACTGATTCGGTGCTCAGGAAAGCTAGAATAGTCGCCCTTTCGCTTGTGAAGAAAGGGCTTTTCAAATTGATCAAAATCGTATACATTGGCCAAAATCTAGCAGTTCGTCGTCTTACAGAGCCTCCACTGTCGTGAATTTCAGCACCAAATCATCAGCTAGTTCAACGAGCTCGCGATCCGCCGCAGACAACAAAGATGGATTTAACTCTCCCTGCGATATCGATTATGCGTTTGAAGTGCTTCCAGAAAGCTGACCCCCTCGGCGAAATCGGTGTCAAACTGATCGATGGCTACACGATTAACACTCTCCATTTTCAAGTTATGAGATGGTCCTCCATCTTGAAAAAGAGTAGTCATCAATTGATTCTTGCTAGCCTGCACGCACTGGCCATCGGGGAGTCCAGCCTTCGACTGTACTCAAGCACTCCGTGTAATAGATTTGCGAAACTACACCTAATAGTGTGTTGTTCAAATCCTTAAAAAACGGCATTCTTCCCACTGCGCGACGCAACTCACTCTTCGATGCATTACGGAGTTTCAACTCCTCGTCCCTTGCAATTAAATCAACGTAGCATGCGAGTAAAGAATGTTGAATAGCCTCCTGAAAGACCTTAAGGTGGCTTCTGAAAGCGAGTAAGCTGCGAGAAATTAGCCCCTGGTAGTTCACTGGGTAATTATTGAAACTCCGCATCATGAAAATCTTTGATATCAAACACAATCCACCTCTCTCGGCAGAAGTCAATTCTTTCTCTTTGGACAATAAAGAAGAGGCAGGTAGATCATCTTCGCGTAACATCGATTTGAAACCCTCCGTCTCGAGCTAATAAAAGTATCAAAAACAAGTGTTCTAACTCTTCGTCCTGAGCTTCCGAATTTACTTCGCAAAATTCTTGTAATGCACGTCCAACATAGCTGAAAGAACCCTCATGATCCACAACCAGCATCAAAAAGAGGGCTCGATGGAATGACGTGATAATGATAGTCTTTCTTCTCCGAGTGTGTGGCCCGTGTTGTCCTCTGATGCGGATCTCTAAAGGTTGACCAAATCGATGTAAACTCTCCGTATTGAATTTGACACGATGGTGCAGCATGAAGTCGCGCAAAGACCGGTGGTTCCATGCGATTGTTGACGTAGATCGGTTTTCCTTGAAACCAAGAAATAACCTCGATCTTCTTGACCTGAAAGTATCTCGCTAAAAGTTGTGTGATCAAATTGAGCTGATGATCCAAAATTCCTAAAAGCTTTCTAGAGGATACCAAGCGTTTGTAAGAGTCTTCCGCGCGTGATGTCAAAGGTGAGGGCACAACACATTGTCCGGAAACTATACTCTCGAGAAGCTTAGAAGGAAGCAAACCCAAAGACCGATAAAAATATATCTCTGATGGAAGCCTCTGCGATATGACAGAGTGAAGCTCGGTCGGTATGCACGTGGATAAATCTTCCAAGCGCGCATCACCCTCGGTGTGCTTGTCGACTGCCTCATTTCTAAAGCAACCACCATCAGTCAAAAGACCCATTCTTGACAATTCGACCGAGTACAATTCAATATGTCCATCAGTCTTCATGATTGGCATAAAATTGATGGCAGTGTGCCCTTTATAATAAAGATCGAGTAAAGACTGGTCATTGAGGCTCGTCACATAAGCAAAGAGATCATCGGGGGGTCCACTCGCAATTGCGAACAGATAGAGTATGTCCAAACCCATTCTGAAGTGATTCATGGGTGAAAACGGAGCTAGTAAATTGGCCTTAGATGGATCTGGAAAGTTGGGGAAAGTTTGTGGTTGAGCGCAACATCCGACCATTATACTTAGATCGTTAAATTGTCTCTCACTCAAATTAAGCTCTTTCAAAATCCTCTGTTTTTCCACGAACTTGAAGTCTCTTGATGAGAGTTCCATTCCCAAAATGAGCTTGTCTATGGATGTGAGAAGCATGTCAGTTGATCCGTAAATACAGTCTATAGCACTGCTTCGGTATAGATACGATAACTGAAACGATGCATTGTAAGGGCTTATCATGTAATCAATTCCACCCTCGATAAAAAGCCTTGACGAGGATCATTTATCATTGTGTTGATGGGTAAAGGCTCGCGCCCCAGTTGAAACTGAATTACCACCAAGATCAGCATGACGTCCGCTGCTACTTGGATTCTTTGAATTACACTCTAGCCCAAGTCGCGTCCATATGTCTCTCTTGAGGAGGCAACTCCTCCGTGCGATCTCTCAGGCTAATGTTTTCAAACATCATTCCGGGCAAAACAAACAACGGCCTGATGTTCAATTCGCGCAATACTATCAAGGTCCGCCAAAAGGTGTTGTTTCAAGGAGGCTGGGACGCCCCCAATTGCACAAAGAAGCTGTTCATTCTTTAACGTGTGAATGCGATTCAAGTAATGCTCCACATCAATCCCGATCGTGGCAGTCTCGTAAGATATCAATGGAGCTAGTGCTCACAAGCTTGATTTCAAATAAGAAAGGCTCGAGTAAAGTGATTGGCATCTCGGTAGGGACTTTTCTTGTGTATGCTTAGGAATAGAAGAGCACAGAGTAGGAGAGTGTCGCTGTCCGGGTTCGAAAGGGGAGGTAGTATGCAGGTAGTTTCACTTTGACTCGCTAGCCGCGTGAAATATTGGGCTCAGAGCCTTTCGGGCTACTTTAGACGGGAGCGGTGTGCTAAAGTTTTTTCACTGAAACTAGCGGAAGCTCTGAACCTAAAGTGCTGGTTTCTCGGACATGTTGTAGGAGCCTGATTACGTTTCAATCCGCTGCGCCGGCGCTTGCAGTGTGATCGACGGAAGAGAAAGAAACTCTTTCTTTTATCTTTCCGAGCGTCAGATAGGCTATATAAGATAGACACGTGGACGTAGGCCCATAGTGTATTAGGTCGAGCCAAATTACAAACTCGGTGCTGCTGAAATTGGGGAATTTTGGGCCTGGTCTTTTGTACTCAGATTTGTTGCATTTTTGATGGAACTGGACCTTGCCATACTAACCTCCGACGTGTTTTCGCGTAAAATTTGACACGCAATTGACGAATACATTTACGCCTATGAGATGCTGGACCCGCTTGATGAGAGTTCAGATGTAACCCTGAGCTCGGTCATTCACCTAAAAGAAGAGGCAACCGCCGCCCAAGATCATCTGGAGTACACTGCGGAATCAAGTCTATTCATTAGCCATTCTGCCATTCTTGTACCATTTGATATTGCACATTCAGAATCCGTATTCGGAAATTATTGCCTTTCGGCGAAGCAAGTATCCCGATCTTCAGTAATCCGTTTTTGGCGAAATCTTGCAAAGCCCAAATTTTTTTGTATTACCCGAAGCTTGCGACTTGATACTTCACCCTGTGATAAGTGTTTCTGAGTCAGAAAGCGGCTACAGTGAGACCTGCTTTTAAGGATCCTTCCTTTTTGGCAAAAATTACGATAGTTTCCAGGTTATCTTATTAAAGAGAGAGAAAATGGTGTACAGGTTCTCTGATTATTTTGAAAAGTCTTCAAGAAAAAAATTCAATTTCTTCTTTCTGGAAAGCAAATTTGATCAGGAGGCACAAAAGTCAACTTGGCGAGTTAGTAGAGACGCAATTTTAGCGGCGAGTGACTTAGTATCCCCTTCCCTGCTTTTGCTCGAAGAGGGTCAATGTACTTTGCAATTACTCTGAGGTTGCTAAGATGTGGCTGCAAAAAAAGTCTGAAAATCAACCCCTCCCCGACGTATTGTCTGAAACAACATTAGTCTCGCTCTCATCTGAAGCAGCCCGCAAAATGTTTAAAGATGTAATCAGCCACTGACAACAGTTGGAGAGAAAAGCCCAGACTTCCGCCAGCACCTATTGACGATTTCCTTAGGCATCATGATCCACGCCTCAATTCTCCACTAAATTGCTTTGCGAATTCCCATAATTCCTAACGGCTTACGTTCGTCCGCTTTTCTTCGTCCCTGTAGCCCGCCCAACTATTGCGATGTAACAGTCCGGTCTTCACCAACGTGCGGACCAATCGCTTGCAGTCATTCCATCATAATAGGTATTGTCCTCCATGCATTCGCATTGGACCTGTGAATGCACCCAGAGAGCGTGTATTACAAAGATTTGGGACCAGAACAGTAGGAGCAACTCGCTAATCACTCGTTTTCTTGCAACCAGTAACAATGTGAGTTCAACGACAATATTCTTGATTCTTTGAGAAGGTCCTTTCCAGCTATTTCACGTACCCTTTCGGGTGTTGGGCGCCATCAGATACATGCGTCCATCCACGCGTTGGACTTAGATCTCTGAATGTCATTGTTTCCACCATACACGACAGCCACCTCGCACCCAGAAAGGGGTCCGATGGATGCTTTACTTGTGTCAAAGCTTCAAGAATGTAAGCTGGTCACACGAGTCCCCGAAAGTCCCAAATTGATGTCTTCAACAGGGTAGGAGCCTTACGCCCCATCCGCTGTTTAGAACAATTTTTTTTCCTAAATCTTTCGCGTGAAGCTTATTATGAACATTGGCCCCGGTTAGGGCTACATGGCAACGCGAGATTAAAAAATACTTGTGATTACAATGTGTAGCAATATCGCCCATCAAGTACGACAATATACACGAAAATCATTCAGTCTGCAAAACCGTTGCCAACAATGACTAACTCTAGACGTTCGCCTACAGCACAGTAAACAATTGTGGTGACAACTCGCAGGAATGCCACGTCCAGAAGCCGGAGCCTTCTTCGCGTGCCTATTAAAAACGACAATACCTACTAAAATCTGTCGTTTGAAGTTCCAGAGGCAAGTTGGCAAGAAGTTTAATCACAGGTCGTAGGTAGCATCGAGGTACAGCTTCATTGAAAATTAGTATTATGCACAAAAGGCACACGAGCATCGATTTTCACGCCGAAATTACAAATTTTAAGTTCAAGACTCAATAGACACTTAGTCAACGATTCAAAAGAAGAATGTGACGACAGCAACAGTCGAAACTATGTACATCTAGATTATCACAAAGCTAAGAGCGATACTCTAAGAGCTTGCCGGCTCGTCGTACCATCCCAAATATATCCACAAGCGGTCCCACTTGTCCTTTTTTATGCAACATAGCCAATACCAAGACAGCCGGCAATTGCCACACAGAACACCAAAAGAGCAGCTTTGCCTGAATATTGGCCGCGAGAAGATCTTGCTTAGAAGGAATGTACCTTGTTTGCATGATTCAATTTCTGTTGTCTCCAAAAGCGATATGCGAGTACAGTAAGCCAAAGATTTGCTACCCCGGAGTCGATAGGAAATACCCAATCGGTTACCTCAAAGTAGCTCAAACCAACACAAATTGGAAGCATTAATATCGAGTATCTTAATGCCACACGTGCATTGAGCTTTGGGTTTTCCGCCGCTGTCATCACATATCCAGCGCCCTTATATTGATCGGCAACATTATGAGACAATGCATTGAAATGGGGAAATTGCCATGCGTATAAGAGAGCGGCCAAGCACCATCCCCCAGGATGAGTCAAGGATGTGGAGGCAGCCCACCCCATCAAGGGTGGTATGGCACCTACGATCGCGCCCACCCATGTGTTGACAATTGAGTAGCGTTTGAGTGATGTATAAATCCAACCGTAAAGCCCAATGTTCAATAGGCCCAAAAGCGCCACGGTGGTATTCACACCGGCATACAAGACAAGTGTTCCTAAAATCCCCGTCAGACTAGCAAACAAAAAGGCTTGCTTCGGTGATACTTTGCCAGTGACAACTGGTCTAGTAGACGTTCGGCTCATTTTTCTATCAAAATCTGGCTCTCTTCCCATATTTATCGCATTGGCAGATCCCGAGCATAGGGCCGTTCCAATTGTTAAGAAGGCTAGCTCTGCGATTGAAAGAGAGTTCGGGGAAATCGCATAGGAGCATATTGAGCTTAACGTCACCAAGATGGTGAGATTAGGCTTCGTTAATCTAATCAACTGCTTTGTGAAATCTCTCAGGCTTGACTTTTTCGAGTCTATTTCCGTCTTTGCCTTAGAAGCGACATTGAAAGGGTGAAGAACTTCCTCAAGCGAAGCTTCTCGGTTTTGAGGAGGAAAAAGAACGCCACAAGATCTGTGGTTTGCTCTGGTCTCAGGAGGGGTTCCTCGAAATATCGTATCGCTGGGTTGTCTCAAACTTGGCTCATGTTTGTGAGGTTTTTCGACTTTGATGTTTAGCATTCTCGAACTTAGTAAGGATGAGTTGCACAAAAAACTTTGCTCTAGGCTAAGGCATCTTTTCGTATTTGGGTAGAAAAAGCTATAATTCAACACATGGCTATGTCTGCTCTTGTACGCTAACCTATAGAAAATCATCGTATTTCACGCTCGATTTGACGGATGCACGAAGTGTGATGAAGGGCATGCTCAAACGCGCACGACTGGCGGATATGTGCGCAACCGCGATCGAGCCGAGCTTCTGCCCGTTCATCTCGATTATTTAATCTCTTTTTTCATCTCACTGCTTTTCTTGTTCTCCAATTTGTTTTCAATAAGGTCATGGAACGCAATGATTGATCTCACTAAAGTACTCGTGTAGAGCATCATCATCTCATCGTTTGTCTTAACTGTGAATGCGGTCGCAAGCGGACTCGACGAATTCTCGGCTCTTTCGGAGGCCTGGGCGTCAAAACGTCTGTCAAATTCGTCTGCTCCACTGGACATATTAGGAAGCAAATTAAACACATTCTGCAATTTTCCCAAAACTGAATGGTTAATGGGAAGCTCTTTTTCGTTCACTTTTTTGAGGTACTTTGCAATCTCCTTCAATTTCTGGTCCAAACCTAATAATGATTGATACCTCTCAGTAACTTTGAGCGATAAGTTTCCAGCCGCTTGATCTCTTATGTCACGTAACAAATGCTCTACCCCAATTTCCTCTGCCTCCTCTGCCTCGATTGAAGATGGCACATGAATGAACGTTCTTTCTGCCTTGGAACCGTCATGTTTGATATCATCGACAGCAAAATAAGCCTCTGTCGGAATTCCCACAGATCGAGGTTGAACATCCACAATAACTAGCAAGGGAGTAGGCGTGAAATTTTTTAAAGACGTCATTGATTTTTAGGTCTGAAGCCCTTAATTTGGGTCCAGAATGGTACCAGCCAATGAGTTTTTCCTTCGCGTTGATTTTTTTGAACATTTCAGTCATTGACTCAATAAAATTGTGATCTAAGAACCAGACTGACGGATTTTTCTCATCCTCCTCGAAAGGTATAGCGAATGAATTCGTCACCCTAATAACGTTGGCCTCGGTGTCGCCCAAGATGACACCAACGACCCTCTTTTTGGAATCCTTCGCTACTCTATCATAATGGTCGGCGACTGAAAGGAGAACGAGAGGAGACACAGTCACTGAACTTTTGGAGAGATTATTGCCTATGATGCTCGAGGTCATTGTATTCGGAGTGTTTATCCTTTGAGTCTCTATACTCAGTGTTTGTTCGCCTCTCAATTTTGGTGCGCGCGCCGCAGAAATTGCCTAGCTGCATCCTTCAAGTACTTCAGCACTATGTTTGGTCAGATCATAATTGGGCCCCCAGGTAGTGGCAAGTCTACTTACTGTCATGGTATGCACCAGTTTTTATCGGCCATAGGCCGAAAAAGCGCCGTCATAAATCTCGACCCAGCAAATGATACCTTGCCATATCCTTCATGCTCTTTTGACATCCGTGACTATGTGGACGTGGAGGATATTATGGAAACGCACAATCTAGGTCCCAACGGAGGTTTGATGTTTGCTATCGAAAGTCTCAAAGAAAACGCTATGGATGAGATAATGGCAACCTGGGCAGATCTCGGTAGAGACACTTACTTGTTGTTTGACTGCCCTGGACAAGTCGAGTTATTCACGCATCACACTGCGTTTTTTCAAATGTTCAAGCGACTTGAGAAATCAGCTGATGCGAGATTGTGCGTCGTCTCGTTGGTAGACTCTCTTTACTTAACAAGTCCGTCTCTGTACGTGTCTGTATTGCTTTTGAGCTTGAGATCCATGCTCCAGCTAGACATGCCTCATGTCAATGTGCTCTCAAAAATTGATAAGATAAACTCATATGGAAAGTTGGCAATGAGACTTGATTACTATACCGAAGCCCAAGACCTAGATTTTCTAGAGGAATTTATAAAAGAAGAATGTCCAACCGTGCTCGGAAAAAATTATGTGCGTCTCACACAAATGATTTCTGAGCTTGTTGAAGACTACAACCTCGTGTCTTTTCAAGTGCTCGCAATAGAAAACAAGCAAACGATGATCAACCTTCTTCAAATCATTGACAAAGCAAACGGATATGCATTCGGTAGTACAGAGGTCGGCGGCGACCTGGTATGGAGTCAGGCTACACGTAACGGTTGGTCATCCTCTAATGAGACGGTAGACATCCATGAGCGATGGATAGAGAACAAAGAAACATATGATAAGCTAGAGGCCGAGCGCAACCTTGACTTTGTTGCAGGAAAGGACATAGATGGCGCATAATGATAGACTATCTCGCACCGAACACAATCTCATACCTTTTGAGCACGTCCTTTGCGGCTTCGAGACTCTCGGCCCCGTCATAATTTAAAATGATATCAGAAAGACACTTCTTCTCTTTCTCGAGTTTTATGTCTACTGCAACAATTGCTCTCTGTGATTCTCTCACTAGTTCTTCCTGCTTTTTATTTCATACGATTCAGCCTCCCTCAGCTTCATTTCCTCAATTTGCTTTGAGCCTTCTTCTACCTCTTTAAGGTACATCGTTCTCTCCTTCATGAGTCTTTCCAATGCGCTAGTGTGTACTTTCAAGTGTGAAGGAGCCATCATTGATCAGTCTAAAACACTTTAAATTTGGACGCTGTTGATGGTATCGTTTGAGAATTGCTTTCAGGTCGATGCTAAATATTGTATGCAGATCGCTAATTTAGTTAGGTAATAAATAATACTGTATTGCCCGATTTTTTTGTTTTTGGTCAGTAATGACGGCCGCGGAGCGAAGAGATATTCATCGCAGAGAGATCACAATTGTTTTCTTTCATTATTCTTTGAGCAATAGCCAGTCTAGATTACATCACAAGGTGCACTAGGCTTGGAAATACTCAGGCTGAAGCACATTCCAAACTAACACCCCTTTTGTAATCCTGTGTGCAGCGCATTAAATACAGTGTTGCATAAAAATCAACAATAATTGAGAGATACCGCCTCTATTAGCACAAATTTGTTCGAAAGATTGGAGTGATTGTTATTTTTTTTTTTTTTTGCTTGCTACATCTAATTAAGATCTGGGACCCCGAATTGTATACCCAGCTTTCTCTCCACAAATTATGCATGAATACATATGAATTCCTAGCCACCATGTATTCCGTTAACATCAAGGCACGGCCGTATAAAATTTGAGTAAGTGATGCTTTAGAGACCTATTGACGACTCATTACGCTTGGACTAAGCTTAGAGCCTATCTGCTGGTCATGGTGGCTCATATCGTAAGTTCATTTTGCTCCGCATTTTGTCGATTTCTCTTGAGATTTGTCGGAAGCTAAAATAAAAGTATTCCTCGTTTTTTATCAAAATTTAATTTTTTCTCCTTTTATTCTGTCTAAGCCTTGATATCTCCTATAGGGTAACGATTTTTTATCTGAACCACTTTACTCAGCCGTAAAGGACCGTAACCAGCTACGTCTGCTTTCTTAGACGACGCCCTGTCATGTAAGCACGATGAATCCGCATCAGAGCATGTTCACCCTGCTACCACAGGAACGATTTCAATAGCGAGTCTTACTACGATTACAGCTTCATCTACGGTTTACCTCAACAATGTCAGGCAGTATTCGTGAATTTTGATCGATGCCAGAACACTTCGAATTACTTCATGTATCAAACAAAAAAAAAAGAGTATATCCAGTTCACGGCGTATCGTATCACACTAATGTAAAGTTGAGCGCACTTTCCTCTTCAAAATTTTCCACCAATTTTGCCATAGATCCTTGATCAAGTCACCTTGCCACGAAGGCCATATTCCTGAAAAATATTCCTCTATTTTCTATACTGCTGGTACAGAAATGTATGAAAGTTGCTTTAGTTGAAGTGAAGTATTCTTCCGCGACGCTTCGCGGTCATACATGAAACATCAAGGTATATTCTTTCGATCAACCGCAGTATATGACGAAACTCGAAATGAAGGACCGTATCCCATATGATTCGTACTCGAATTATTTGCATTCAAGATTGAAGGAGTTGGAAAATAAGAAAGACGCACTCACCAAACTTTTGCATCAACTCAAGTCGAATATCCACTTGAAAGAAAACTTTCTCACACACATTGGCGCAGAAATTTACATAGAAAAATCTCCTCAAGAAGCTCGTCGCTTCGTTGAACGCCAGCTTCGCTTTAATTCCGAGAATATAAAGAGAATCTCAAATGAAGTTTCAGATGTTAAGCTTAGAGTCAGAGCCTCACTGCAGGCCGATAGTGTCTCCTCGCCAGGGGACGCCACACCGTCAACTTTACCAATTGTCGAAATTCAAGAACGTCTCGATGAATATGGGAACGTGATTGGTGCTAAATTAAACGACAGGCCATTCTTCCTTCCGAACGATCTTGCTGAGCCACTCTCCGATGACTCGTCAAAGCACTCGGGGCATGGGGACAAAGCTTGCGCAAAGCTTGACACCGCGAGAATCTCGACAGATACTATGCCTCACACTGAAAATGCTCGTAATCTAGAGAAGAATGAAGTACAAGTGAATGATCAGATTGCGGAACTTTTGTATGATATGGAGTTGAAGAGTCCTCGGTCAGAGCTGATCACCTCGCCGCTCGAGGGGACGAGCGAGAAAAGATTGAACAACGAAGGCTTTCTGACCACTACTCCTGACTTATACGAATTGGAAATGATGGCCGGTGAATTGGACATGCAGGACGAATTCTCAGAGGAAGATGGCGATTTTGATTATGACTTCGAAGATTCGGAAGATGATCTTTTAGAGAGTGGAACACAGGTAGACTTTTTGAACAAATTGGACACAACTTTGTTGCCAGGAAACCATTATTTACATGATCGCTTAAGAGATGAGATTACAGCCCTTAGGAGACAGAAAAAAGAAGATCTGTCCTCCTCGCCCATTAATGAGGGCAGGCAAGTTCGCTTCAAAGATACCCTTGAAATCAAAGAAATTGAGAATGTGAGCTCAGAGCTACTGAAAATTTCCTATGATAAGCTGAGATTGCTGAGGTTCAAAGCTACGAGGTCTTCGCCGGACAAGATCAAAGCGGCGGTCCAAATGCCCCAGACTACTTACGACAATCTAAGCAGAAAGGAAGCATGCCCGTCCGACAAAACAAATGATTACGACGAACATGTCGTGCTTGATATAGTCGAGAGAGCCCAGAGTCCTCGCGATATAGTCGGATCTTTTCCGGTGAGGGATCGAAGCTGCACTACCGAGGTGACCCTTGATTCGACAGAGAGTTTTTCAATTGTGCCTCCTCCCGAGTCAACACAGGGGTTAGAGACACCCGAATTCCCAGGTGACACCGCGCCAGACGCAAGAATCAAGGGAGATGCGAGCGTGATATTGGCGAAGGTGATGACTGAATCAACCACTTTCGGGCGCGAAAAGAATTCACAAAATCAGATGGACACATTGGTAGAGTCTTATAATAATGGAGACTTTGATACTGACTTGACTTTAAGTGGCCCAGTCGTTAGTAAGTTGGATGACTTCAGCATATTAAACAAGATGATAGAATCCATGAGTACTCAAGATACAAGAAGGATCTCGGAATCAGCGCCAAGCGTTTACGATCAACAGTCTCACATTGTGCACACAAGTAGCGAAACAGATAGCGTTTCATCTGAGTCAAGTGATGAGGCAATAATGACTGACTTCATAACCGAGAGGGAGGAAGAGTCACACAATTTCCTTAGCTCGACGGAGAATATTCATGACCTAGATGAGGTGGAGCAATATGTTATTGAGAGGGAAGTCTCGGAACAGTATTACCGATTAAAGGAGAAACTCGGTCAGCAAGAATTTCCTGGTACAGAGGGGCAAGAGACAAGCGACAAAGGGGGTTTAAGTAGATTCAAGCTGCGCAGAATGAAGGCATAAAGCAGAATTACTCGGTGCATGCTCAGGCGCACCTCATCATCCACTACCAGCTGGCCGAAAAACCCTAAATGACCACAACCATCTCGTCGTTATATAATGGATATGCATCTTCAGATGAATTGATCATTAATGTGATCTTTACTCTCTTGCGTGGCCTGAATTTTCTGTTTTCTTTGTATTTTTGTTGCTCAATACATAAACTATAAGACCGGTGATGCCAGACTTTTTTGTCTGCTAATGAAAACACTCAATGATGTGAAATCCTAGCTAGCTTTCCCACCTTATTCGTGAACAACTTTTTTTAGCCGGAGTGGTAGGAATGCGTAAGCACACGGCGACTCTAATCGTCTTTTATATCAAGACTCGAAAGTGTATACTGATCAATTACTCTCGAGTTATAATTTGACAGAATGCAATATAGAGTTTAGTCGCACCGAGTATTCGAGCCCTTTTTCAATACACTAGTATATCACGCCGTTATACATGTGGTAGCTGCTAGATATGCATTCCAGATAATCATCTTCCTTCCATGCCTAGGGACTAAAATTCCAAAAAACCCTAGCCGTGTGTCTGATCCTCAACACATCAGAACATGGCATTTTGTACACGAAGATTTCATGTGAATGTCTGATCCCACACAAAACACCCTCCAAGGGGAATTTTGCTAATCCCTATCAAACAACAAACCAAAAAAAGACACTTCGGATTTTACGCCCCAAGACATGTTGTGAATGATGAAGATTCCGAGGATGTATTGCACAAAAGAGAAAAAAGAAAGAAAGAAGAGATGGGCATGAAAGACGGAAAATACCTAAGGCCACAGCATACTATTGAGGCTGATTTGGCCAGGCAAGTAGGGCCGCGAGCGTCATTCAAGAGACCTTTCGAGAATATCCAATATCTGCTGGTTGTGTTGATGACAGATATGATGCACCTCATCTCAAAGTCTTTTACGAATTTAATTCTGGAAAGCGAGACCAAAAACCTGAGAGACGACGGTTCGAGAGGTCGTGTCTTGAAGGAACACATTTTTTTCAGATGGCCCTCCAGATCTCCTTCGCTCTTTTATCCGATGCGTAACTTTGAAAGCTGCAATCTCGATGCATTTGGGGCAGATTCCTCGCCCGAGGTTTCACTGCTAATGAGAGCCAGCTTAACTGTTCCAAAAGAGTGCCGTAAAGTAATACTAACTATTCCGATTATTAGAAGCATCATGATTAGATCGTGTCGCCCGCCAACAAAGCAATCTGTCATGTTGTGAGAGAAAATCACATACGTCGTGGGCCATCAATATAAGAAAAGATGTTTTTCCACGGATGCATGATTATAAGCAGGTTGCATATATCCCCGGAACTGACCACATCCGAGATTTGCATATAAGTGTTCTATTACTGAAAGAAATCGCAGTAATGGGGTTCAAATGACTGCTTCTAATTTCAGTCCTTTCCTTTAAATTATCTGATGAATCTTATTCATCATCCATACAAGATAAACTGTTTCAAAAGTCTGAACTCTTTTATACGAAGTCTTGGCAAGTGTGCAGAAAAATGGTTTGGATCTCTGATCTAACCCCAGACGAGCCCGAATGTGCACACCGCGCCAATCAAATCACACGCTTCGCTAGTGATTTCCCCTCATTTCCGAAGTTGGGCCGACGCGGACGGCCTCCGTCGGGCCGAAAAGTTGTCGAGATCTTGAAGTCAAGGCTATTGCTCGATACAATACGGGATGATAGAAGGTTCTCTGGGTAAGTGTCGATTTTCATGAAGGTCTCTGGTGTGGAGGGGTAAATCTTTGAATTAATATATATAGCTTAGATTTCAGTTTTGCGCTCACAGGTCGCTACAGTGTCTCAGCACATAAATAAACGACCGCGCCTGTGCATATAAGTAAGCCACCCCGCCATTTTTCAGACTTGACGAAGAAACAACATTTACTGCATCACAAAAAGGCTCTTCTATATACTCTAAAATGTCTGCCCTTTTGAAACAAAGAGTGAGATATGCTCCTTATTTGTCAAAGTTGAGAAAGGCCGAAGAATGTATTGAGCTTTTTCAACACGGCCAATACCTCGGTTGGTCTGGATTCACAGGTGTTGGTGCACCAAAGGCCTATACCGAAGGCGCTTGTGGACCATGTCGAGAAAAACAAGTTGCAAGGCCAGCTTGCATTCAATTTGTTTGTAGGAGCATCAGCTGGCCCGGAAGAATCAAGATGGGCGGACAATTCCATGATCTTGCGGAGATCTCCTCACCAAGTCGGCAAACCCATCGCGAAGGCAATCAATGAGGGCAGAACAATGTTTTTTCGATAAACACTTGTCAATGTTTCCTCAAGATCTTACCTATGGCTTCTACTACTAAAGACAAAGCTAACGACCTCCTTGACTACACTATAATTGAAGCAACGGCGATAACCGAGGATGGTTCAATAGTACCAGGGACCCGCTGTTGGTGCCTCGCCAGAAATGATTTCTGTGTCTGACAAAGTCATAATAGAGGTCAACACTGAAACACCATCTTTTGAGGGTATGCACGATATCGACATGCCCGTGAATCCTCCATTTAGGGTACCTTACCCTCACACTTCAGCTGACTATAGAGTAGGCGTGACAGCGATTCCCGTCGACCCGTCGAGGGTGGTGGCCATTGTTGAGTCTAGGACACGTGATAAAGTCCCACCAAATACACCATCCGATGCAACATCTAAGCAGATTGGCACCAACTTAGTGGACTTCTTCGAGCACGAGGTGAAAATGGGACGGCTCCCAGAGAATTTGTTGCCTTTGCAATCAGGTATAGGAAACATCGCGAATGCTGTCGTTGAAGGCTTAGGCAAACTCAAGATTCAAAAACTTGACAGTGTGGACCGAAGTTTTGCAAGACTCGTTTTTGGACTTCTTCGACTCGGGCTCGTTGGATTTTGCTACCGCAACCTCAATCAGACTTAACTGAAGCAGGCTTTGAAAGATTCGACAAAAACTGGGAAGAGTTCTCCAAAAAATTGTGTTTGCGGTCTCAGGTTGTTTCTAACTTCTCCTGAGATCATTAGAAGACTTGGAGTTATCGCGATGAATACACCAGTCGAGGTTGACATGTACGCACATGCGAATTCAACGAACTGTCATGGGATCGAGGATGTTGAATGGGCTAGGGGGATCTGGTGACTTCTTAAGAAATGCGAAAATTATCAATCATGCACACGCCTTCGGCAAGACCCTCCAAGGTTGACCCCACCGGTGTTTCTTGTATTGTTCCATTTGCTCCTCACGTTGACCAGACCGAGCACGACTTGGATGTCATCGTGACTGAGCAGGGTTTGGCCGATTTGAGAGGGCTTGCGCCCAGAGAAAGAGCCGTTGAAATTATAAACAAATGTGCCCATCCTGATTATAAAGATCAGCTCAAGGAGTACTTTGACAGGGCTTGTTTTAACGCTAAGAAGGCCACTTCTTTGCACGAACCACACATCTTGAGAGATGCATTTAAGATGCATTTGAATTTTCAGGAGAACGGAACCATGAAGCTAGACTCTTGGGACGTAAAATTTTGAAATGGTGTTTTTTTCATTATAAAGCAGATACATAGAATGAAATATAGAAAGCATTAAAAAAGCTGAATGAGTCCTTGTTGATCACGTGATCTCAAAGAGTTTTCTCGAAGATCTCGATCGCGGGAAGGGTGCAAGTGTATAATTATTCCATATGCTCCGCCCTAAGAACAGGTTGAAGCAACACAATGATTCGATTAGTCAATTTACGGCTTAAAACCTCGAAGCAGAAGCGCATAGACCTCGGCTTGTTTCTGCGAGCTATTCATTCTTCGATCAGGAGATCCATAGATTTCAACCCATACGACACTCTTGGAGTGAACAAGACCGCAAGCCAATCGGACATCAAAAAAGCTTATTACCAATTAGTAAAAAAACACCACCCTGATGTCAACAAAGAGAAGGATTCTGAGAAGAAATTTCACAAAATACAGGAGTCTTATGAGCTTTTGAGTGATAAAGAAAAGAGAGCACAGTATGATCAATTTGGAAGCGCTGCCTTCGATGCTAATGGGAACTCCAGCCATTTCGGAGGTGGAAACCCATTTGCAAACTCAGGAAATCATTACTCTTCCAATGACGGTAATCCCTTCGGTGGGATGGGATTTGATTTCGAAGACCTATTCAAACAGGCTTTCAGCGGAGGTGCTCTGGGCAAGAGTGGCGGAAGAGGCCAATACGTCACGCGGCATGTTGGTGATGACATTGAAGTTCTCAAGTCAATCACGTTCAAGGAGGCAATTTTCGGGACTAAAGTGGAAGTAAATTATAAAGCGGTGGGCACTTGTTCGACGTGCTCAGGTTCAGGATTGAAATCAGGCAAGAAGAAAAACACGTGCCCCACTTGCTACGGAACTGGGCAAAGTATTCATATGATGGGCGGGTTCCAAATGAGCTCGACTTGCAACACATGCAACGGAACTGGCGTAACGATAAACAAGAAAGATCAGTGCTCGTCTTGTCACGGAAACGGCGTGGAAGAGGTCCCAAAATCAACCACAGTGGACTTGCCGTGTGGAATCGCTGACGGATCTCGGCTTAGAGTCCCTGGAGCAGGTGACGCGCCGTTTGTTACAAAGGACAAATTCAATCAAACGAGAAATGGCGATTTAATTGTGCGCGTCCATGTCGAAAAAGACCCGAAGTTTCAAAGGTCGAAGAACAAACTTATTTTAAACCACAGTATCCCAATGACCACAGCTGCCTTGGGAGGCGAAATCGTTGTTCCTACCATCGATGGTCAAAATATCAAGCTAAAGCTACGCCCCGGGGTGCAAACGGGAAAAGTGTTGACTGTGCCTGAAAAGGGTGTACCTATTAATCGCAATATGGCCAACAGAGGGGATATGGAAATAGTATTGAACGTCAAAACATTGACACCCGAGAGTCCAATGCAAAGGGCCTTACTCGAAGCACTTGCCGACGCTTTCGATGATAAAGACGCCAGAAGAACGCATGTTGATTGGAAAGCAGACAGCGAGGATTCCATGAGACACACAGAAACCATCGATGAAAATCAATTACATCCGTCCAAATTGAAAAAAATAGGACAAATGCTTGGAAAATTCTTCAATTTGAAGGAGGATTCGAAATGATTCCTGTACATAGATCAAATAACACTCCGAACAACAGAAATACTAAAAACTGAAGTCACGAACACGATTGGTTCTTGCTAGACCTCCATACCCGAATTAAGCCTGGACGTAACTGATTGAACGCGGGGTGAGTGATTCTACCTGAAATAACAAATTGATGATTGACCTAAAATTAGAAAAGGGCGATAAAATCTGGAAGCCTTTTTCTGGGGCGGCCAGGCAGATGCATCTAATGTGTGGCGCCTTCGAGTTGTTGGCCCCGATAGGCTGTTCACATAACGGGATGCTTACTTTCCGGCTTTTGTGATTGTCTCCTACCTAACACTTTGAGCTTAATTCATAGGTGAAGAGGAGAATTCAAACGGAGATGTAATCAAAGGCTTATTTGTCAATCGAAAAAGGCCCCATGACATACTAAAAAAACCGCATGGCGTCGACCTCTCCTAAAATCACATTTAAGTCAGGTGAACTAAACAGCCAACTTTTCAAAATCATAAGGCGTCGAAGCAAAATGTCTGTGCTTGAAATAGATCTTTGTGTATCCTCTCTGTAATACTTATGCCCTAAACTCTTAGCGCATAGCCTAGATTAGGTCGATACTTGCATTCAGCAAACCAATTGCGAAAGCGGGGCTCTCGAGACGACGAACCGCAATTTGCTCGCTCATACCTGAACGAGTGTGAAGACGACTTTATCTTGTGAGACATCTGAATTCTTCTGTGATTGATATCTCTCGCGTCGAAGGATCTTGGAGCCTTGGGATTAACATTTAGTCAAGCAAAACATCTGAAATGACTTATCAAAGCTGACCTCTCGATTTCAACGAGAATGAAGCTTGCTTTGAAGGCTCGTCCGATTCTAACCTGCTGAGATGACCATATAGAGGAAGATCTGATATAAAGTAGAATTCGTGATAGTGAATAGGTGGTAGAACAGACGACTATAAGATCATGCCAGTCCCGAAAAATCTGACTGCCGCTTCGCTGATGATGTATTGGGAAAGTGTACTCAGCGCCGCAATAATCTCACCTACTAAATTGAAGGTCAAAGCTGAAAAATGATCTTTCTAATGGTTCCTGAAAAATTCTATGTAGGCGACTCTCCGCTCTCGTAGACTCAGATAATTTACTGAATCAAGGTCGAGAGGCAGCGATGCGTATTTATGTCCCAACCGTTCAAAACACCGAATGAATAGTGTATGCTCAGTGGGGTCAGCGCAAATCCGGAAAAGTAAAGACATCCAACCAGATGAATAGATATTTTCATCGAGATTGTAAATAGACGAGGATGACTTCCCTTACTCCAACCGAGTCGCACGTGTATGGCAGTCAACCAAATTAATGACAGATGAGTGACCACTTATGGCCTTAGCCCTTTGCAAAATGGTCAACTTTGAAGACCTCAGATTTTGATGAAGACAAATCGATGGGCACATCTCGCTAATTTTGAGATATTCACAGTCTTGGAGCGGCGGAAATCCAATACGTGGAACACTTGAACGCACACTGTTAGCCATGGGACAACTAGAGTGCCTTGGCGCTGTTAAGAATCTTGGAGAGTTTCTCCCCATTTTCAGGCGAGCCAACTTTGAGGACATAGGTTACGATCTGACGGGATTCGTTGAGTGTTGGGAACCGAACAAATGCGCCGTTCCCAAAGGTTGCATATTCCACATCCTTGATCAAGCGCGTATTGAGCAAGAGCCTGAGGCCACCATCTGCTCGCAAGAGAACACGCAGTGTACCTGATTTTCTTGGTCTTTTAACACCTTCAACTCTCCAACTCCTACATTTTGGTAGGGATTCGAAGCATCATCAGGCTTGAGCATCATCAACTTTGCTCTTACTTTAAAAGGGTCTCTTCTTTTTCCTCCTCCGCCGATGCCGCGTTTGCCGCTTTACCCTGACTTAAATCTTCGCTTCCCGTGTCTCGGCCCTCCGCTTTACCCAGTGTTTCGAGATAACTGTCGCCCAGAGAAGGTAAAAGTTTGTCATCCGTTGTTGGAACATCAATCAAGCTGGTTTTTTCCGACGTCTCATCGGCCGTTTTGCATGCGAGATGTCCGGGTCGTAAGTCGGACATGCTTTGACTGCTCTCGGTTGCGACTCTCATAGGGTTTTGGACTTTTGAACATCGTTGACGGCATCGTTTTGCAATTTGAACACAGGATCATTGATCTTTTTGTTAAATGTGAATGACGGCCCTTTGATTTCAATTTCGGAAGCAGTGTCAGTGTCAGAGTCGGCTCTGGATTCATTTGCTGCCTTGTCTTTATCAAAGGAGAAGATGTTTTCTTTCGCAAGTGGTACACTGGTCATTTTGAATACTGGGCCCTGAATTTGAGTTCTATCTGCTCTGTCGCCATTCCTAAGCGCGTCCGAGGCTTTCGACACCGTCCTCACCATGCAATTTTTCGCTAGAAACTCTAGGAGTACTTGCGGGGCTTGCAAAATCAGCGAAAGGGTTTTTCTTTTGAGTTGCAATTTCTGGCGTCTTGTTAGAGCCTTGGGGGCTTGGGATTGACTCTTCAATCTCCTGATAGTATTTAAGGAACTTGTGAACCGACAGGTCTATAGTCCGGTACGACATCATCCGAGATGGGTTCCTTTAAGCTTTCGACGAACTTTCTGGACAACGCTTTGAGCTTTACTGCTTTACCTTCAGGTAGGCTTGTGATCGTACCACTGAACTTGGCTTCCGTGCTGACATTGAAATGATAGCCCTTGCCTTTAGGTTGAAGAATTTTTCTTTTTGCCATAACCACTGGCAGGGCCAAGCTTGCCCTCACGTCCTCATTATCCTCGTCAGCGGACGCAACATTTTCGCGAGTGATTTGGTCGTCGGCTAATCTCTTGGCCATTTGCAATGATGTTGAAGAGGTCGGTCCTAAAGATCCTTTCGAGGTATGCAATTAGGGCTCGAGCCCTACTGTATTTCGGATGCACGTGACACATCAAGCAAGCTCTCCAGCCCATAATGCGACGCGCGATTCCATCATGGGAGATATGCACGTGATCCCGGAGGCATGCTCGCAGAGAGAAAAATACGTGCGAAAAAAGTCTGTCTTCCCGTTTCTTCCACACCAGCAAGCTTGAATCAAAGTATGTATCATATTCGCTAAATGAGAGGCTGAGACTCAATGAGCAGTGAACGTGCTCTTGTCCTAGAACGAGGAATCACCGATGGAAGGCTCTACTGTGCTGGGATGATCATGTGAAGGTCACACAGCTCTATTTTCGAACTTTAAATAGTTTACTAACGGATTTAGATGGCACCAAAGATTCAACAGACTAAGGCCGCCAAGGCTGCCGCTGCGTTGGCCGGTGGTAAGAAGGGTAAGAAAAAGTGGAACAAGGGAAAGGTAAAGGACAAGGCTCAGCATGTCGTCATCTTGGACCAGGATAAGTACGACAGAATCATGAAGGAAGTCCAGGTTTCAAATTCGTATCGGTTTCCGTCTTGGTCGACAGATTGAAGATCGGTGGCTCTTTGGCCAGAATCGCTTTGAGACAATTAGAGTCCGATGGTGTCATCAAGCCCGTCGTCAAGCACTCCAAGCAGGCTATCTACACTCGCGCTTAGTTAGCTCACTTATATCTCGAATTTATTGATCATCCGTTATAAATTGTTACAAATTAAGTATCGCACACTAGTTAACGTATTGGTAGTGTATATTGTCTCTAAAAGGGTTTATAAATGATTCATGCAAAACTCGCGTCACACCAATCTGTTCGACGCAGAGCGGGCATGCTGACTTTAGTCCGTGTTAGATCTTTGTCACCCAAGAGGTGTCTTCTCTTGGCCCCTCGCAATGGCAAGAATGGGTATCAAAGCTATCGGCTATCAAAAAAAGTGGGTGTTACGCCCGCACTATTATATCAGGTCATTGCAGATGTTTCGAAGTATCAAGAGTTTGTTCCATTTGTCACTGAATCTTTCGTCAACGAGCGCAACGTATTGACGAGCCTCCCGACAGAAGCCGGTTTGAGAGTGGGCTGGAAGCAATTCGACGAGATGTTTACTTGCACATTGGAATGTCTGAAGAACAAAATTGTTGCGGAGTCGATCAGCATTCTGTTGTTTGACTGTTTACATAACGAATGGAATTTAAAAGAAGCGAAGAGTCGCTTCACAGACGAACCATCGACTTTGGTAGAGTTGAGTTTGACGTACAAGTTCAAAAACCCCCTTTACAACACGCTCTCGTCACTATTTCATGAGCAAGTGAGTAGTATCATGATGAAGGCATTCGAAGATCGAGCCATGAAGATACAAGCGGTTTACAAAGACGACGTCGATCAAGAAATTGCAAATGACGTAGATAAAAACTGACAGCTAGACTCCTTGTTTAGAAGACCAAAAACTTTACGCTCGCTTGGGCAAAAGACGATGCAGACCCACGATAAATTCCTGTAAGTGGTGGTTAGGAATCTTGCTTAGAGCGATGACCGAGCTCAGCTTTTCCTTGCGTACTGCGGTAGTTTTGCGTACAGAAAATATTTTCAGGATGTCGATTTCTTCCAGAATTGCCCTGGAATTTTCTTTCAAAAGAGCACGTTCTCTCGGACCCAGAAGACAACTGTTGCAATATGCCATCAACGGCGTGCAATCTGTCGGCTTCACCACGAGCTTATTCGCCCACTTATCGTCAAAACGTAGTGGTCTTATGCATTTGAGCCAATTTCTTATCTGTCGCCTCTTACTTTCACTTCTTTGCGACGGCTCCCATTTTCGACTCAGCGACCCAGCCGAGTTCAGGTACTCTGACTGTCGAGAATCGGCAAGGTATGGATCCTCTGAGTCCGACTCTTCCTCTAAATCACAAAACTCTTCCTCCGATGCATGGTTTTCTTCCAGCATCCTGGAGTGGTAATCCGAACTATCATATCGAGCGTTAGTATGAAAGTTTCGCGAGTTAATTGATTGCGTTTGTCGATTTGACGATGGCGGCCTACAATGAAATTCTGCATTAACCGATGTGTGTGTTGCAAGTACACCTTCAGGCATGAGAGAGGCATGTTTGTCGTATGCCTCTGAATTTTCAAAACAATTTTCGCCGCCCAAAGATGTGGGCGACGGTAGCCGTAACGGGATAGAATCTCGTGACTGTCTTCCTACTTTAAGGATTGTCGCCGAGACGTATGCTCCAATACTCTCGCCTAAAGCCCAGAATAGTCTTGAAAGCTCGCGTGTTGGAGCATTGCCTCAGGCGTGATCTTGCGCATGAGTCCACAGCTTGAGACATCACAGACAAAGATGTAGGCGTGGTTCGCCTTCTTCTAGGCATAGTGCGATATTTTGGTTCTTCTCTATCCATTATGTCAAGAGACACGTCTTTGCCCATCGAAAAAGCAAGATGCCATTCGAGCATATCCTCGGTGGTGGAAAAATGTATCAAGAACTGCTCGTTTTCGAGGCGGAGTCGAAGAACATTCGATTTCTTGGTGTAGTCTTGGGCTAATCCAAATTTGGAGTGCTGTAAAGAAAATGAACGTATTATGTTTTGCTTGAAGCCTCTATTCTGCCTGAACCTGGGCTTTTTGGTCACAATCAAAAGTGGGTGAGGAATGACTGCTTGCATTCCTGTCTTGAGTCGGACATAATTTCGAGTCAAACAAGGCTTTTCTCTTGCAGATCTGATAAGTCTCTATGTCACTGTTGGTGGTAACTTGTGTCCAATATCGACTGTGGAGCTCGTAATCGGTTGGTGGAAGCGTCAGGTAACACGCTGGCGCCCAGAAGGCCGTCACATAGTGCATTCTCGAGATCTGCCGAAACGCAATATAGATTGACTTGGGTGGAATTCAACTCCATAACTACTTTTTGCCATGATCTGTTTGCGGAAAGATCATACGGTGACACCCATTCTTGTTTCCTAGAGCACAACGCTATTTTAAATACCGTCGGGCTATACTTGGGGAGTCTTTCGTTTTCGTGAAAATTATCGAGGATGGGAAATCTTGAGCATCCACCGGGCGGTAGCTCATCATACGATGGTGGATGGGTGGGATATGGCTGCATGAGAAATAGAAAGTCATTCTGTGGACTATCAACTGAACTATCTGCGCATCTGCTAACGTCATTGGCTGATTGATTGTACCTCTAAGCTTATGGATGACTCTGATGGTACACCATGGATAGAGGTAGCCCGAGAGAAGAAAGAAGTACCGGGTGTATCTTCGTGTGTCTCTTCAGAACTTCGTATCGAATCAATGGACAGTTCACGAGTTTTCACGCTTATCAGGGCGCCGCTTGCTTCTGCGATATTTGTGAGCTTTAGCACTTGCATCACCACTTTGAAATCATGACGAAATTATTTCGTGAGTTAAGCATGCCCTTATTCGATACTCTTGAAGGTATAATTGAGTTGTGCCAGAGTCTATTATAGTAAGATGTGGCTATTACCTCATCCTTAGGCACTAGATTGCAAAACCGTGTTATCGAAAGACTCAAACACACAAAGGCCTAATTATGATGATGAAGGACTTTGCGAAGACAGTTTAGGATCGAATATGTTGTAAAGTGACCAATAATGTGATATGAAAAGTGCGGTGTGAGCGAAGGGTCGGAGCTCGCTTACGATTAGGCGCGTGCCTAGTAAAAATGAACGTGTTTGCGAATAGCACGCACTTTCCATGAAAACTCTCGAGACTATTTCGCATTAGAATTTCTCTTAGAGAGAACTTGAATCAGATGTGCTCACCATCCTCATGAAAATCAGAAGGGATGATGTATGAACATCCATCCATTTCGCTTCAAAGGAGCCACGGACTCCAGACTACTTATGCCGAGAAACACCGTGGGCGACGACTCGATAAGATATGCGAGAAAAGGAGTGAGATAGACTGCATGATGCACTTAAGGCCGTGCTGAACTGTAACGCTCGGAATTAGTTCTGAATATTCGCGAGATCTGACATTTTGGAAGACACTGAAGGAAGCTATTTTTCAGAGGTCTCGGTTAAAGCTCTGAGCTTATACCTGAAGGCTGGCGAAGATGATTTTCCCATCAAATATGCGCTCTTTATAAGGTGAATGTGCGTATCAAATTCATTTTTTACTCAAAGACGTATATTCTCTTATGCAGGTTCCAGTAGAACTTTAATCGAGTGTGATCAACTCAAGACGGGTATTCCGCACAGGTCTTTGGTTGTTTTTTTGCTTAGTGCTTGGAAGCATAGAAATGCAGTTGCTAATACTTAATGTCCTGGGCGCTATCCACATGTATCTCTTTTCTATATGAAACTGGAAAACCGTTGTCTATTAGTCCGCACTGAAGACAACTTCGCACATCGAAAAGTGAGCCTCAGCTTGGCTGATACGGGAAGCTTAAGTTACTCCCTCTCGGAACTCTCAGTAATGACTTTTCAGCAGTGGATGTATGACTTAACTCGAAAAGCTGCGATACCAAAATTCATGTTAGCTCCAAAACAGTGCGCAACTACTCGGACTTATGTATGATAGAATCAGCGCCCGAAGAATGAATCGATGCAGATAACGAAATCCTCGGGAAAAGAAGGAACTTTCTTCCATTGAAGCTGCGATCCCGGCTCTGGGACGTAAGGCAGATGACCGTTAAGATGATCCTTCAGTCAATTTTTCGGAGTACAGCTGCTCAGCCACGTTGTTGATGTGGTCCCGAGCTTTTTCAGATCAGAGGGCTTTATTGACTTTAATTTACTATCTCGTGGGCTGAGATGTTCGAAAAAGGACTTGCATTGCATGTTTCGGTTTTCAGAATTCCGATACATAGCCACGTGGCGATCAAAGTTGTCTCACCCGAACGAACATCGATAATCATGTTTTATCGGTTTATTATCGTCCGTGTCCTGTATCATTGAGTCGTCACGCTCGAACCTCCAGGCCCACTGGAAGTGCTCATTTTGAAATTGAATATCAGTGATCTTTCGAGTCTACTTATTATGAAATAGCTTCCATCAAGTATGCCAACATGTTATTCCCGCACTGCACCGAACCCAAGCTCAGGCAAACATCCATCTCCTCAAGTCCTCCACCGGTACCGTAGGCTCTTTGTCAGCCAACAATGGCTTGTAGTAGGTGTATAACTTCATGAGATTCTCGCCCGACTGGATTTTCCACAACTTAGCAACGAGCAATTGCAAAAAGTTCGAAGTACGCGTAGTTTATCACGGCACGCGCCAAAAGAATTCCTGGATCAGCCAATTGATTCTAAAAATTCCAAGGGAACAGATATAAACCGGCAAGAAATCATGTTTGCCCAAAATTAAGTGCAATTCTGCCATATAAAACACTTTATAGCGTTCATTCTCCTTAAGTTATTCTGGCACCGCTGCCAAAAGCAAAAGATCTGGCGTGGTATAATCTCGACTCAGTGACTTAGCATCACCAGCTCTATTCTTGAGACACTTGCATCGGAAATATGTGCAATGGTGCATCCACTAGGCCTGGCAAATGACTCAATTATCACACTCCGCCACGTTGTCAGGTTCTGAGTGTCTGACTAACTAATGTTTGTTGTGAAGATCATCTAGTAAAACCAGTCTGGCTCTCTAACCCACTAGGTGGGAGTACCAATATTTATATAGTCAAGGCAGACAATACAGTGTACCTCTCCATTGTTCGTGTGTGGCCAGCCAAGCCGGTCCCAACAATAGAAGGTGCATTGCTTGGCAAGTACACAGTACTTGCTTGCCTAAATGTAACACCTTACACACGTGAGATTAAATCCTTCTGAGTATGGTAACTCCGCAGGCAAGATTTTTCTTGATATTATAGTTTGTGGAGATCCCGGCGAAAAAATCCCATTTCCCCTTTCTTTAAATCTTATCCGACAAAAATAATGTGTTAGAATGGAATTAGTCAGCATTTATACCGCAATGAGATCCTGTAGCGAACACTCTTATCATAACACGTATTCTTGAAACCCTTGATACAGTAAGACCTGTTTATAAGGATCACATCTATTGAGCAGATATAGAAATAGTACCCAGGTTTTCTTCTTAAAGAGTGCATTTTTGGTGTGAAAAACGATTTCTCGCGCTGTGTTTTGATGAATATAGCCAGGTTATGTCCCTAACCAAGATCCTTTTAAACAGGTCTTACTGTACTAGCCAACAATTTCGTTCAATCTCAGGAAAACCCAACGTATACTATACTTTAATGACTTCCAATTCGGGAATATATCAATTCTCCATGCCACGCTTTAGAAGGGAATGAGGAATCAAAATTTGTCACCGGCTATATAAAAGACAGAGATAGTCCCTCTGGTTCTTTTTTTTGCTTGATTTTTTTTTCAAATTGCGTGAGATCAATGTTTTCCGGTCTTGAATCTTTTCTATTCTTACGCTGACTTTCTTTAAGGATGAAATTTGCAATCCTTGTTGATAGAGGCAGCACAAGAGGCGGTTGCAAAAGCTGACTCGGAGCACTTTGCGCGGAAAAAACGGCAATTTTACGAAAAGCGCTATACGCTGTTAGTCTGCAAAAAATGGAAATGGCCAAGGATAAGCAACATCAATGACTTGAAAAGGATGATGTGTGTGATTTAGAAAAAAAAAGCTTGTAAAGAAAAGAAAATAAAAAACAACATTTCAGATTTTAGACGTATCAAGCACAAAAAAAAGAAATGTTTGAGCTTATCTATAGCTTCGTGAAGAGCCAGGTGAGCAGTTCTGGCTTACAGTCCTTGATCATGTGTATCAAGCAAAGAAAGAAAGCAAAGCTCATAAGTAGAATTGATATCTTATCGTTCAGTTTGGTGGGAAGCTAGGTAAGCAATTCTAGCTCCCAGTGTCAACGTATAGGAAGGAAGGCCAAGAAGTAGTCCAAGTGTCACGTGATACAGTTGTAACGGTCTCGTCACGACAGCGGTACCTCCATCCTGTTGGTCCTCCAAGGATCAAATGACAACTCTTAGCTGAGTCCGAAGTAATATATACTCGAATAAACACTATGAAAGAATTCACTTGTGGTCTAATACCCATTCCTTGATTAGATGCATCAAGCAAGAGATTATAATGCGAAACAAGAAGATTAAAAATCAAGGGGTGTGAGCTAAGCAATGCTCTTCACCATTTTCCTCCCTCAATAGATTAAGTACAACTGCTGCTGGGTGATGTCAAGTGGTGAAAGGAACTGAGCTGATTTGTCTCTTGGCTGCAAAAGCTGATTGGAGCGATGCTAACTCATGATTTTCAAGTGGCAAGTCTACTTTGTAAAATCCACATCAATTTCACTATGTATACCGAACAAATTAAGGTGAATGTGAGGCATTCGAAGAACTTAGTGTATAAAGGGCAATGTTTAAGACTTTTATGATTTGTGAAACAAGTGCCCCAAAACTCGCTGGCCACTTTACAATTGCGCACGGCAAGGCGAAATGCACATAGTCTTTAATGGAAGCTTTATTCAGCATCAGATCCATTCATTTGGCCTACCACACTCATGGGACTCATCTACCGAGACTTCAGAAATGTTCGAGAAGACCTCAGCAGGATCATTAAAATAGCATGCTTGCTTTATTTGAAAACTTTGGGCGCAGAAGTAGAGATCTTAACGAATTGTGATTGTCTAAACGTGATTTGGCATGCTTGGACCACTCTCTTAAAATACGGATACATGTCACAGTTCATACCTCGAGCTGTCTCTTCCGGGGAAAATACAGACAGTGTAACAGCTTTGCCCATCAGCCTGATCAAACTACACCTCGTATACTGGCCGAAGAATAAGCGCGATGCGTTTGAATGTGACTTTCTCTTCAATTCAAAGCACGAGGGCATAGAGCTTCAAACTTTGCGTCGAAAGAGTGACTCAGCTTGGCTTGTTATGTCTATCTCATCTCAACGCGGTGGTCAATCGGGCCAATACCGTCACAAGCATCATCTTCAACGGGATAATTCCGAATGTGGCGAAGCAAAAAGTCGGGTATAAACAAGTTTTTTCATAT
Organism: Metschnikowia pulcherrima; assembly: GCA_009746055.1. NCBI lineage: Eukaryota > Fungi > Ascomycota > Pichiomycetes > Serinales > Metschnikowiaceae > Metschnikowia > Metschnikowia pulcherrima. The sequence goes on from VFXK01000001.1 coordinate 1,652,680, forward strand.
TGGACCAACCACAACGAGCACGATGCTCTACCTCGATGTTTTCCTCACCCTAGTGTAAGACTTGCAGGAATCAGAGTCTCAAAAAGTCATTGTCTTTGTTCAAGGATACATTTGTCACGAGACTCACGGGAAAAAAAATAATTTCAGTCGGTCCACTCTCCATTTCAGGCATTCTTCTTTACGACATAATTCAGGATGGAACCTTCCTATGAGCATTTCATTTGTTCGCTTAATACATCTGATCGAGTATAGAGGAGCCAGAATTGCATACCTAGCATGCCATAAAATCACGCACGTATAGGAAACCCTAGCCAGCTTTGCTACCATGCATTGAAGTTGTTCTCTTTGTGTGATGACGTACGACATTTCAATTATCTGCCACAATCTAGAAGGTTTTTCTTCGCCTAAGTGCAGTTGCAAGTATGAGCACCATTGGGGCAGTAACGTGAGCGCGTCCGGTGATACGCGCCGCCTTTAAGAATATGATACATCTTCCACAAAGTGAAAACAGTGTGTTATCTGTCCTTATGAGGAGAGCAATTAGGTCTGAACAGACATAAGTCAAGCAACCTTTTGAATTGAAGAATCACGTCCTTTGGAAACTGTCATCTATTTCGCCGCGAAATACTTCTACAGTGATATTATTCGATGTGGCAGACTTATGATCTTTCTACACAAGTCATAGCCTATTCCAGGGTATGGCTAGTAGCTCTGCTCAAATCCGCTACCTATATAGCATGGTTGGATCACATAGTTACATGCTGGACCCCATGACGTGAAAGCTACGTTCATAGCTTAATCTAGCGATCCTGACTCAGCTCCTTAGTTCGCTCAATACAATTGAAGATGAGGCACAGAGTGCTGCTTTCCCTCGTTTGCTTCCTGCTAAATACACATCGCTGGCGGATCACCCCATAAGCTTTGCCCCCACTTCGCGCTCATTGATGCCCTCGGAAATTGCCTCTGAGCGGTTTTTCTAACATTGGTTCTCAGCATGATTGCTCGATTTAGCCGCATGTTTAAATACCGCTTGTTCGTAAGATGGAGCTATATCGTGGTATAGACGAAAGTTAGGTTGTCACTGGAGGACATTCAACGGGTGTTTCAGCTAATTTTGAGACCTGTACATCCCTTAACGACGTCGATGTGAGAAATTGTCTTCGAAACGCGCTTTGTATTTAATGTGGGTACGAAAAACCAACTTTCCACATCTGCGGATGAATGGGGACTTCGTTTTATCGGTTCTCGCCGAAACAAAAAGCCTTATGGAATACGGTGGTGTATCGAGGAGATATGAAAACAACTTATCCCTGTTGGGTATACTCTTGAAGGAAACCAACTGTAACGAAGCAAAGCGAGACGCCTTCGCCTCTGAATTTTTGCAGCCCTCCACTGACATTTTGGCCGGAGGTTTCTCGTTCCATACAGTGTCAGATACCGAGATTGAGCTGTACTTGCGAAATGTGAGAGGGCTCGTCTTATTCGTGCGAAATCTCACAGTATCAACCTCGGCTCATCTCGATCTTGTAAGCTTGCTCTCGAGCATGCGAAAGCTCATTTCAAATGTCGAGCGTGGTCAAAATTATTTTACTGCTTGCTTGCAAGCGTTTTTGCAGGTACTTGCAAACTATTGCTTGAATCAGAGACCAGATTCCATCTCGTTCTCAGGAGACTTGGTAGGGACACTTGATGAACCGATCGTGGCATTCATCCAAGGAGAGAAGAAGCTTGATCTACGCTCTCCCTTCAATATATTTCTCTCCAAATATTTGCTTAGTAGAGATAATGGGGCCGTCGTGTTCATGCATGGAGAACACTGCGCATTTCATGAAATACATTTTTGAAGAAGCTTTTAACCAAGCACATACCGACTGCTTCCAATCTGGACTCTTGCCGTTTTTTCGAGAAGCTCGTAACTGAGCGTGAGTTCGGCTATTGGCTTGAGAAGCAAGAGCTGCCACAATTTGTCACGCGCGTTTTAACTGTCTGCCAGCTCGTCGTGACGAATAAACAGGATTGGGACTACCCCGAAATGTGCTGGTAATGATCACATGGGTTTTTGAAGTGTGCAAAGATTTGATGGAAACGTCAGTGCATCTTCTTCAATCAAAAACAAGTGATGATGCGGCGTTAGACCTGATACATACGCAGCTAGTCCGAGCCCTAGATATCCTCTCCGATCTCTGCAAGTTCTCAACCGTTTCGCAGTACTTGCGAGACCTACATGCGATCAATATCCTAATCCGGTTGCTCAGAGCCGCTCACGAAAACACCGAGGTGAAGACTCCAAAGCTGCGAAAGCAGGCTGAAGACGTATCTGGTAATTCCTCAGTACGAACCATGAAAAGTTTTCCCTTAGTCAAGTCTCTAGTCATCGAAATCTTGGCATATCTTTGCCACGAATCATTTCCGACACAAGAGGCAATGCGGGAACTACATGGGCTAGAGTTGATCCTTTCTAATTGTGTCATAGACGAAGATAACCCATACATCAAGGAGCACTCCGTCCTATGTTTGAGGTTTGTTCTTCAGGAAAACCAGCGAAATCAAGAGTTCGTCGCACTGTTGGAGGCGAAACAAGTTGTAAACGCCGATGCTCTATCAGAAGCTGGCTACGAAGTCTCCATCAAAGATGGGAAGGTGAAAGTGAGAAACTCGGATTCGCTCTAGGTTGGGTAAAACTTGGATTTCACGGCGTAAGATCCATGACAGGTCGTTTTATATCATCTACTAAATACTTGACGCTCATATGTTAGGTACCCCATTTGCCTTAGCCGCGTTCCATGAGGCTTGGCAGCCTTTCTTACCGCAGACGGCCAACGTGAGTTGCACGACTCTCAAGTATATAATGATGGCTTCCCCCTTGTAATACTGGGAAGCCAGGCGGGTTTTACTCGATGAAGTACACAATGATTATCTGTCAGGTATGAAGAACCTAACATCATGCCAAATCTAATGTGGGGTCAGGGACATCAATATAATTTTTAGATTTCTACATTCAGGTGCTAATGAAGAATATAATATCCACCCCGTCTATGAATCTACCGCTGTACTTTTCTTAATTTAAAGCAGACAATAAAATGGATATGAGCTAAAGCTTTTTGAACACGTTTCATGTTTATCAGTGTGGGGATAAGCGTAAACTCAATCTTAAACCATCAGACGCGGATATGGAGGACTTGGCTCACCTGCCTCGACGGTACTGAACGAGTTGCGAATGCATCCAGACATGAAGCCTGCGGTCGCAAACAACAACTCACAAAACCCGAACCATTCACAGATGACATGCTGCATTAATGAGTGTAAAAAACAATATATAGTATCAGCAACCCCCCACCATATTTACAAGGTGCGTCGTCAACATGTGAAAGTATATATGAAAACCGGTACATCATCGCAACAGGATACTGTCATATATCACTCAAGTGCTTATTATTTCAGAAACATATTAATAATGAGCACACTGGGCTTCAAACTCTCAGCGTGCAACATCCGCCACCCATTTTTAACCGTCATCAACTACCATATAAACGGGGCGCGTGCTTAGCAAGCACATCCCCCACAGACTCTCAGCCAATTTTTGAAAACGAGACTCAGCAATGCATTGCCCGAATCTGCGCCTTGTGTGAAACTTGCTAAACTGCCATCTTGTACTATTCAATATGAATTACCAAATTATGCGGCACCCGGACATTTGCCCCACTTGTGCTGTTTCTTTCGGACATAGATCGTATAGGATCTGAATCGTTAGATGATTCACATAATACCAAATCGTAGACGAATAGCTGCGGGGACCACTAAGGGGCCAGGCCCCGTAATTGGGGAGCCTTCGGTAATTCTTCCTTAAACAGAGTCAGCTCGACAATGTCAGGATAAACAGGTATTAAAGTAAAGCTACGGAGAGCTTTCTGCTTCGCTTTCCGGGAAGTCTCACAAACCTAATGAACCGCTTGGATAATCCACTCAACCCACGCACGTATCAGTCAACTTTAGGCAATTCTTGGAGTGACTGTTCCCGAAAAACCAGGTATAGCTCCATCATAGTGACTACAAAAAATCAAGTAAAACATTGCGATTGAAGGAAAACCAATCCAGCAAATTAGCCCGCCCTAGGACCCAAACGATCAGAGGAAAGTGAGATATCTTATCTACTCCGCACTGTGGCAACATGACTTCCGGACAAATCACTATACTGCAAAAAAATTAAGTTCTCCGTCCAAAATCCGTATTCGGTTTCCAGCTTGATCTGAATCAACCAGTGAAGTAAGCGTGTTCCTGGCCATGCCCTACCAATTATTACGGAATCACTCGTCCCAGGAAGCGGGTTTAAACCGCCTGGCATTTCTTGCGAAAAAAAAACGCCACTCATATCCCATTATCAGTTTGTGCTAATAAATCATTGATAGACACGCAACACACAGAACGTAAGGGTGGAATGTACCTCACACCTCCCTGACATCTATTCATTATATAGGTCACCATATTATCGAAAGTATTGAGCTAAAGATAAACAGAGCACAGCTCACACTCACTTGCGAACAAAAATGTCACAACGAATTACCTTTCAATATATTCTCCGAACATGTACCTACTCCTGCTAAAGCAGGGTATAAAAGCGGGAGTGAATGGTGCTAGCCTTTCGAACACTACGGACAGGCCGACATACGGTTGCAGAGCAATTTCTATGGCACAAGCCTGCGGATGCTCACATTAACATAAAATAATCAGTCCGCAAAATCCAATGTGGCTTTTGGCAATTCAGCGGATCGTGTAACTGAGCGAACAATTCTTTAGACCGCAAGTCTAAGTCTCACAATGTTTGACATAGTAACGTAATGAATTCTTTAATTATTTAAGCCTTAGGCTTAGAGAAGCCGTATCACCGGCATTCATGGGCATTTGATACTAGTATACGCAATTGCAGGTATGTATGAATGCAGTCAGCATTGCCGCCTGAAGGAAGATGGATCATATCCTTTACCCCAGACTCATGAATGGCGTCGCGAATGTTTGACAATACATCTAAAACAATATTCAGCCATGGTGACTGTCCAACGGTCTTTCAAGCAAACTTGAATCAGTTTTGTACATTATGCCCAAAGAGTTCTGCTACAGCCTGTATTTCCTGCCCATAGTATATTTCTTCCAACCCCTAAATGTATCACTTCCCGTTATTCACGCCACACTGGATGCGATCTACTCGTAAAGTAGAATGCATTGTATAGATATACTCATTCGTGGAGGACACTAGACGTACATCATACAGCACAACATGTTCCCAGACATACACGTAGGCCTCAAAGTTCTCGATATTGTCGTTTGCGCGGTTTATGTTTTTCATAGCCAGTACGCATCGTTTGCACAGTAGGACAAGAGGAACGATAGTTCAAGTATAGATGAGTAAAAGAAGGCAGGTAGCGCCAAATGGTTGTCGTATAGTAGTGATGTATCAAATGATAATATCGTTCATATTTCCACGTGAAAGGGTTCGCGAAAGGCATATTGCTCGCCGTTTCTCATATCCAAGATGAGTACAGAAAGTTGCAAAGAAACGACACACCTAATCACTGAAGGGCTAACTTATCCCAGTAACTGACATGTGTCGACTAGATCATCGGAAGTGATGTAGTGAATCGCGCACTATCGGGCAGGCGTACAACTAAACGTGAAGCAAACCGTTCCGATGGTAGTTCAACTACAACATCGCCTTTAAAAGGCGACCAGATCAACTGCCCTCACAGTTGCACAGTAAATTTCTCAGTGCAGCCCTTAACTATAGAGTCAGTATTCTACAAAACCAACTTGCGGAAATTAATTGGTTTTTCCCAGTCTATTGACCGCAATTTGGACTATGCGAGTTTAGACGTATGTATTTAATCATGTCTTTTTAGTTCTAGACCACATTACCCATTTGATTGTCAATTCTGCGGGAAAACGAATAGGTGGTGCCGAGCTGTCGTGTGTTTCCCACACTTAAGGAATTTTTGGTATTATGCGAACTCTCGCACAGGCCTCATTCCGTCGTATATCTGATATTTACACCATTCAGGTCAATGGTCGTCGCAAGATCCAAAGAAATATATTAATCGGCAACTCCAAATTGACATACAGTATAACGTAGCGAATGTTCGAATTAGATATCGAGCAGCTGAGTTGATCGTATTCACCATATAGTTAAGATCTATGGACGTTGCATTTATTTGTTCACAACTCATATGACATCGGGAGTCTCATGCGCTTTTGATGAGGAGACTGTGTAGCTGCCACCTGGCCTCGCGGATCCTATTTATACCTAGTATTATCTGTTTATCAATAGAGTATAATTTGAATAGATATTGCCCTTGAAATGATACTTCCTAAAGTAATTTAACTCATTGTCCCTATTGAGAATATTTTTTTTAATTGTAACAGTTAATCTTATATATTTATCTAGATACATTGATGAAAGTCTGGGTTGTTTTCCTTTCGACCCACTACCTTATCGCAATAAGTATGAAGATGAGTAAACTAACAACAATTTCATCACAAGCGCCCCACGTCAAATACTTTTATACTGCAATGAATACATATATAAAAAGGGGGCGAAAGGTATAACTAATCAACATATTAATGGAGATATTAAACTAATCCTCCAAAGAATAATATACTTGCTAACGTTGATAAGAATAATATAGATGCATATACAGATACATAGAACAGTACAAAAATTGAGGATGAAGTTCAGTTCAGCTGTCCTATTTCGTTCATTAGATTCTTTACGTTTTGATCCTGCTCGTAATCGATACCGCCGTTTCGCGGGCACAATAAATCTGATTATGATATACATAAATAGTTTATGAGTAATATAAATCCCTATATATTAGTCTAAGCTATATAGGAGTAAATAGAAGTTAGTATAAAGGGTCTAACGATAATATAATTGGTCGTCTAAACTTGGCTCGGATTCTGATCAAACCAGGTGCATGATGTGCAACTCTTTGTTTATTTTACTTTTGAGCGTCTGTATTTTTGTGAGCGATGCGTCAGCAAGGTCATAGTTGGCATGAGGCATTCCGTCTGCCATGATTATACACCGCGTCGCATGTGGCCTAGTAACTTCAGTTGTAGCTGAGCATATGAGGACAAAAGATCAAGGTACAATACTCGAGATGGTGTTTTACCCACGCAGTGTGCTCTTTTATTTTTTTAAAACGCTTCTACTCGAAAGCGTTCTGTAATGATAGTTGTTTTCGCTCAATACATTTGAAAGCTCTTTTGGTGAGAATCAAGTGCCAAGTTGACCGACGGACGATTACGTTTAATTCATGCGCAAGGAATACGCACGATCCCGCGCTAGCTTCTTGATCTCTCGAAGTAAGCTTCTTTATAGACTTCAAGTATTTGAAAAGTGTCATTCAAATGGACTAGCGTCAGGTTATAGTCACCAACAACGATAGCGTAGCTTGTTTTATTCCACGTTCAATGTGTATTTTGGGTGAGTTGCACTGGAAGCATTCTGCTAACAAGACAATACATATATCAGTAAATACCTATGTTTATTCTACAATTTTCTGAGCCATACTCTGCAAGTATTAACGATTATGACATCAGAGACGAAATTTAAGCAAAAATGGATCACAACATCAGGTCGATCTCTCTCGGGAGAATTAAGTACAAGTTGAATCTCGATGACGCACCTTACATCACCGACCGTGAAGCAGCCAGAGCCTGGCTGAAATGTATCAAACGTTGTTTTGCTAATCACGACACAATGGCGGACGATCAAAAAATGATGGCAAGTGTCCGGAACCTAACGGGCTATTTAGGTACGTCTAGACTGATTCTTTCGCTCACTAAAAATTCTGATTTTTGTATACATTGAATTGTACAAATGATCATTATTTCTTTTCTTTTGCGAGTCCAGGCCCGAAAAGGACGAATTTAATACTTTCCCTTTGGCTAACTTTAGTTACTCCACAATTCTAATCACTTTGTGCTCTCTTTAGCCAATTCAGCGATGATGCGCGCTTTGACCTCGGAGAGTGAGGCTTTCTTGATGAGGATGATCCTTTTCTCTTTTTCTGCCAAAGCCTTCAAATCGTCTGGGAGAACATCCTTTTCAAAAGAGTAATTATCCACGCCCACTAAAGCTTTGTTGACGACGTCCGAGAACTTTGCGGGGTGCGCTGTTGACAAGGATATGTACTTGATTCCTGTCTTCCCACTGGCCGCGTCGCGCGTGATGTGCCTCAAACTAGCTGCAACTCCTACCGCAGTATGCGGATCCAATACGTAGTGCTCTTTGTCCTCCGTGTAGACTTGTCTGATAGTTGCAGCTGTCTCCGAGTCTGTCACTCTCTCGGAATTAAAGTCAATTCTGGCAGCAGAGACAACTGACTCAGGAGCACGGACAGATCCGGTAGCTTTCAATTGACGCATCCACTCATCCAAAGTTTGCCCAGCTTTGCTGTCGTCGCCTTCGGTTACGTTATCCCTGATCAAATACCATAGCAATCTTTCAAAATTCGAGGAAATGAGAATATCCATCGCAGGCGAAAAGGTAGCTTTGACTTCGCCATCTTTCTCGTATCTTCCTGTTTTCAAAAAGCGGTCCAAAATATCGTTCTCATTTGTCGCAATGACGAGCTTGTCCACCGGTAACCCCATAGATTTTGCATAATAGCCAGCAAGAATGTCTCCAAAGTTACCCGACGGAACCACAAAGCGTGGTTTCAACTCCGCCTCTCCCGAGGCGCTCGTCATCTTGAGCAATTGGAAATACGAGTGAAAGTAGTAGGTGATCTGCGCCAAAATTCTGGCCCAGTTGATGGAATTCACAGCACCCACGTGATATTTCGCGTTGAACTCGCCGTCCCCAAAAATCTGCTTAACGATGTCTTGACAATCATCAAAAGTGCCATTCACCGAAAAAGTGTGGACGTTTTTGTCTTCAACTGTGGTCATCTGTTCCTCTTGAATAGGGGATATACGCCCAGTAGGGTACAAAATGAAGACAGATACATCTTTCTTACCTCTTAAGCCATAGATCGCAGCCGATCCCGTATCCCCCGAAGTGGCTCCAACAACTGTGATCTTTTGTCTCTTTTTATCATCCTCAATTTCAGCATTCCTCCTTACCAAAAAGTACTCGAACAAGTTACCTACAAATTGCAAAGCGACATCCTTGAAGGCGTATGTTGGTCCGTGAAACAATTCCAAGAGGTACAAGCCAGACTTGTCATCAAGTGGCTTCAAAGGCGTTATTTCCTTAGCTCTGAATGTCGAGTAAGACCTTTCAACTAACGAGCGAAGATCATCATTTGGTATTTCAGACTCTGAGATATATTCACGCATGATGTTGAACGCAAGCTGCTCGAAAGTGAGGTCCTTCCACTTATGCAAGAATTCAGAAGATAATCTTGGAATGACAGAGGGAACAAAGAGGCCTCCGTCTTTCGCTAAACCAGTCATGACTGCATCCTCGAAAGATATTTCCTCTTTTCCTGAGCTCCGAGTGGATCTGTAAGATTTCGACGACATTTTCTGTGTGTTTTCCAGGGATGGGTAAAAGAATAGCTTTGAAGTGAAAATGGCTCATTTTTATCGCGCACGTGAATCTGACTCATCCTGGGTGTGTCTAGAGCGAAGCTTAGTTTTGCGGCACGTCACGGTGACTTTCTTTGAGTTAACCTATATTTTCAAACTCTCAATCTATATTGCCTGACACATCACCTGCAAGAAGTTCATCTCGGATACGTCAGAGAATACCGTGCAAAGTTACTTAAGGTCGGGGAACTCCGAAATTAAAAAAATTTGAGGTGTACGGATCTTGCTCCGACATTATGTCACTCCTCTGCTAAGGACAGTCGGTATGGTATGAGTCTAAAATGATACGCATTAGCGCTATTCCGTTTCGGCGGATCAACCTTGCGCATGGAAGGCTACGCCCTGGTATCGCTTTGCATCTGACGAGTCAAGTTAGTGATTTAGACAGTGGCACGACGTCCGACACTATTCTTACGAATCTACAACGACAGTTCCTCAGCTCAGGGCTCCAGTACTCTTTTGGATATGGTCTGGGAGTTTTAGCGCAGAGTGGCTATGAGATCAGTAAGTCCAGAAAACCACAATTGGATGTGATACATATAGTCGATAAGCCCGTTGAGTTTCATAGACAAAATGCAGCCAGGTTTCCCAAGCATTACTCATCTGTTATTAGGCTCGGTGACTCAGCTCTAGGGTGGATTCAGAACTTTGGAGCGGGCGTATATTTTAATCCATACGTCTCGATGAGTGACGGAAGTGGAGGAGAGTCTGTTGTCAAATATGGAATTATCTCCAGTCAGAAGGCGCTCATGGATCTTCGTGAGTGGACCACCTTGTACATAGCTGGACGACTTCAAAAGCCCGTCAAGCACTTGTTTCATCTAAACGATGCTTTGAAACTCGCCAATAAGTACAACTTGGAGTGTGCTCTTAATTTGTCTTTGCTCATTATACTGAGTAGACAGGGATCCAACTTTATCAGCTGCTCGCAACTATTTAATCAGGTCGCACTGATCTCTTACATGGGAGATCCGCGCATGATCATCGGTGGGGAAAATCCCAACAAGGTGCAAAACATTGTAAAGAAGCAATTGCCTTTTTTCAAAAGTCTCTATAGAGAAGCGCTTGAAAAGGCGATCTCCAAGGGATATGTGGTAGAAGCAAAAGGCTTTTATTGCGCAACTTTGGGAATAAACTCAGCGGTAAGACTTGTGGCGGATTTGCCAAAGACATACAAGAAGCGTTTCTTGAACACCTTCAAAAATAAGCACGGGCGAGTTCTAGAGCAAGATATGGTCTTACTGAACTTTCTAGCGGGAAAAACCTCAGAGAATTATGATTCTTCCTCTTTGCCTGCCCATCTCAATTGCTCTTACATTGAAACTGTTTTGCATGACTCATTGTCTAAGAGAGCTTTAGTAGCCACCATTCTGAGTATAATAGCATACCCTGCGTTCGCACAATCTATGAAAGGTATACTCACAGCAGGCGTCACTAAGTCGGCTAAGTACGCGTGGGAGAAAAAGTTAAAGAGTTTAGGTTCATGATATATGGTAATCTTTGATTATTAATAAGATTAATGATACCATGCTATCCACTGAAATAGATTGCTAGCAGAGAATAAGTCATGGTCTTTTTGCGGATGCGGAGAGTCTGGAGTTGAGCGCCGTCTCACTTTCAGCGAATTATGCCGCCTGGCGAGGGTCTTTCCAGTCACCATCAATTTCGTTTCTTATTCGTGTGGAACGCTCAGGTGCTTTGTCGAAACGTGACATGCCCGCCGAGGCGAAACACGTATCTTTTGAGCAGTAAAATGAACATGACATACAAATAACACGCCAGAAACCTTCACCTCAGCAAATTGAAATAACCATCACTGCTGTCAGATCACCCCAGGGAATGGGTCTATGATTTAAGTCGATTTATATACATGTACTGTAATACCGCGGTGAGACAGTTATAATTTGAAGACCTTTTCGTCGAAGTTAGATGGCCGTACTATGCCAAAATTAATTAAGCTCCATGCATCCGGTCGAGAATCGGAAACGCGATCATTGAAATCTCATTTATCAACGCAACCCGGGAGTTATACGAAGAGTCTACTGTAAAGCTGAGTAGGCTTTTCTCTTTCGGAATGCAGATGGACTCGTCCTTACTACTCTATCGGGATCGATTTACCCACCTTCTCTCTAAGACCATCAAATTCTAGGCGGTTATGCTTTATATGCCATACTTATGTAACGCAGTCCAGTTTAGCGCCGTCGCAGCTAACATACGCCGGCTCCGCAGCCTTGCTCAGAAGTATACACCCCTATTAGCGTAAGATTCCAGACCAAGTGACCACAAACGTGTGATACGATAATTTATTTCAACCCATGATTCGTGATATATGAAATTGAGCAGAGGGGCGCAAACTCTCTCCCTCTAATTCTTCTCGCTACATCCACAGAAAGCCTTAGTTAGCTTCGCCACCATACACTTAAGTTGCATTCTTTGCGTTGCAGGTTGCAGCCTACGGTAGTCTTGTTTTCCGAAACATCGTGCACTGTAGAGATGACTGGATACATAAGGGCCTGGAACCACTCAATTGATAAAAGATGGCAACATTGGCAACACGAACGCATTTTTGAGTCTTCAGGTCTCGTACTTGGGTATTGATGAGAGTTGGCATTCTTTTTTTCTGAACGCCCTATCTGATGTGCTACTCGGGAGAGGCTGTTTGTCGTCGCCCAATGGCTCTTCTTAAAATGACGTCTTTTGAAAAAAAAACTCGGGGTTTTCAGGCGGTTAAAAGGGTCCTAGAAAAGCAAGCATGTAAAGAGAAGTCTTGTTTAGATAGGTGAATTGTTCGATTCTACGTTTTGCATTTGCTTATTATTCGCACACTTTACCTTTTAAGTAAGAAAACTTGGACCACGTATTGATAAATTTTGTTTATCCGAATCTCTATTAATTTCGAAATAATCCAAAACGTCGGACATCAACATGACGTTGCCAAAAAATAGAAAAAGAGAGAAGAAAGGAAGCCCTTCTGTTGCAAGAGAAGTACACAGCCATTGGGCGACGTCAACCTACTTAAATTTCGCACTTTGTCAAGCCAAGATCTCAACTACAGCCCACGGAAGCGAAACTGGATAGGTTCAAGATAATATATTTTGGCTTCCAGCACTTAATCAGATGTGTCAAGCAAAAAATAATGAAATAGAATAAATCTGCTGTAAAAGAGGTAATGACTTATCAAGTTGTTATATGGTGTGATGCCATGCGAAAGAGACTTTCATCGAGCAAGGACAGCGAAGTTGGCTAGCAAAATCTAAATCAGTTTCGAAAAGCTTGGAACTCATAAAAGGCTTCCTTTCTCTATATGTCAGATCGATTAAGCAAAAAGTATCCTTTAGGTAGGCAGCCGATTAGCCTATCTCACGTATCTGTGATCAAGCGGAATGAAAACCTAACGAACACCTGTACACCATGACAGAGATAAGCCTCAGCTACTTGTCAGAGCACACGTTCACTCACGGCAATTCTGTATATCAGCATGCCACCCAGGAATCAACAAAAAGAGTCCAACTCTGAATCCGAGTCGAAGGGCAACTCTCACGTCTCGAGCAGCAAATAAAGCCAGAAACGCAGTTGCAGCAGCAGCACAACTAGAGCTTTTATCGAAGCACATTCACTCAAATGGCCCACGTGACAAACCAGCTATTCAGGCGCTGGAATTATATACTCTTGATGAAAATTCAGCTTCAAAAATACAAAAAACGGTACAACATTAGCGTGCCCGAGATGCAAACGTTGAGCGAGAACATTTTGTGCTCAGAAATCGGCAAGAAAAGTAGTAGTCACAAGAAAGCGGACCATGGTCAATAAAGTTTCAAAGCCAGAATTTGTCAACAGCGTCCAAAAGCATTTCAGTCTGATGAATGTGCGGGAAAACGAGGTGATCGCAAGCTTTTTGTATAGGGTCAAGCATCAAGATAAAGAATTCAAGCTTACCTTTTGATTACGCGATTCTGAATAGGAGGGGGAGGCTAATTTCCTATGACAGTGATGAAGTTCAATGACCAAGGCGACGGGAAGAAAGATATGAGGCATTAATTCGCATTTACATTCTTTAACGCGTGGCCCGATATCTCAATTATCCGCCTTCAGCAGCTGTCCCGACGTTACACGCTTTTCCCGTCTTCCACCTAAAATCGCACATTCATGAATCTCGAAAGTACCATACCGATCGAGGGCGAATTGGAAAAGTGACTTGAAGAGTCCAGAAAGTGATACTAATGCTACAAGGCGTCTCACCCCCCCGCCGCGTTTGAAAGCCAGAGTGCAATTGAAATCTCTCGAGCTTTGCGCCTTCTCAATTTCGAGTAAACTATTCTGGATGCAAGCAACCCACTCTTACCTTTGATAGCTTGGACATGGTAGTCTTCTCGTATACAGATACTTAGCCCGTACATGAGGGCAGAACGGATAGAATAGTCGCTAGGAATTGCTTTTGGTACACGAGGCTCTCAAGTTTACCTTGGAAATAGCAGATCGCCACGATAGCTTTTGCGAGATACAAAATTTTTCTATCCTCTAGGTCTGCCCCTAGATGACCAAATGTTGCTTCGAGAAACCCCTTTATTTCAAATTGGCTCACTAGTGTAGGATATAGTTGGTAGTTATACCATGAAATATGCATCAGACAAAGAAATGACAATCAAGCTCGCTAATTCAGTTTGAAGGTCATGAATACTCATTATACTCGTCGAAAAGAAAGAGGAGCATGTGCTTGTCGAGACCCTTGAGTATTCATAACGACAGTCTCTTAAGTCAGCTGGCATACGATCAGTCAGTAGTTATGATTGACAAATCATACTTAAAAGCAAGATGTATTTTATTGTAACTTTTGTTCGATTAGGCAAATTTCATATCTGAAGGTGGCGACTTCCATTCTGCATGTCCTTGAGCTGTATGTTACTTCACCCTGTGCATGCGACGCAGTTTTCATCCCTTGTTCGCCTCCATAGGGCAAGCGCAAATTATGGCATAGTCAAGAAGCAGCTCTGGAAATTCTTTCGTATTTTCAACATAATAGTATTTTGTCTGTTGTGACTTGCTATCTATAAGGTGATACGTCATCTTGGTCTCACTGCTCCGAATGACGACACGCGTAAGCTGAGCGCGCGGATGTTCACAATCCACCACGCACCTTCTCTTCTCAAATTTGACCATTTTGGCTCGAAATCGAGATCGACTGGAATGTTCTCAACCACGATCGCTATTCATTGGCATGATGACGGCCAACCAATATACTCCCTAGACTATCAAGTATCTCAAGGCGAGTCGAGAAGATTGGCTACCGCTGGCGGAGACAACAACGTACGAATTTGGAAAGTGACAAATATCGATCCCAAAGAACCTCTCAAGCCCTCGGTGGAATATCTCTCCACGCTTAGAAAGCATTCACAAGCAGTAAACACTGTAAGGTTTAACTCCAGTGGCGAATTCTTGGCGTCGGCGGGTGACGACTGGTAATCTAATCATATGGTCACTAGCAAACAACATTACTCAAGAGTTTGGAGTTCAAGATGACGATCTTAAGGAGAGCTGGACTGTTCATCAGCTTCACAATACGAATCTGGAAATCTATGATATGTGCTGGTCACCCTGCTCCAAGTTTATAGCCATAGGCTCGATGGATAACACTACAAAAATTTTCAACGTTGTCACTAGCCAGAAGGTTCTAGAGTTGCAGAACCACACGCATTACGTGCAAGGAATTGCATGGGATCCCTTGAATGAATACCTTGCAACTCAGAGTGCTGATAGATCGGTGAGCATTCATCATTTGCTAGTGCCGAAAAGTGGTGAGACTTTGAGCGCTCAATTATGTATAAGACTGACACGCGCAGACTTGGCTCTCACTAAAGTTTCAGCTTTGCGCGAGAATTCAAGGGACATGCCTGTTTAAGGGAGCATCATCAGAGGCCGAGGGAGAGGAGGCTTCGAACGATAAAAATTTACAGGAAAGTACAACTCACACGGAAACTTCGCGTAATCTGTACGCAAAAGAGCGGCTCCTAAAAAGAGTCTCACATCTCTATCATTCAGAGAACTTACAGTCATTTTTCAGACGTTTGGCCTTTTCACCAGATGGAAGCCTCTTGATCGCGCCTCTGGGAGTGTTCAAGTACGACAGTAGGAAAGATTCCGCCCCTGAGGGTGCAGTCGAGTCAAATCTGACCAATACGGTATACATTTACACTCGCGCGGGATTCAGCCAACCTCCAATTTGTCACCTACCTGGGCTTATGAAGCCAGCGATTGCAGTGGCATTTAACCCGATCCAATATGAGCTAACGGACTGGTTCGGCATCTTCGATTTTTGCATTGCCATACAAGTTGGTTTTTGCTGTTGCTACCCACGATGCAGTGATTGTATACGACTACGGAAAGGTTGCAGCCTTTAGGAATGCTGACGAATCTTCATTATCTCAGTATCACTGATTTGTGCTGGAACAAGGATGGCAAAAACCTCATGATCTCTTCGGCTGAGGGATTCTGTTCGTTGATTAGTTTTCGAAAGTAGTGTGTTCGGAACAGCCTATAACTCGGCGAGACAAACAGAAGAACCACCATCGCATTTTCAAGGTGAAAAGCACGAAAGTGTCGACAATCATCTCTCAGGATCGCAAGAATCGGGCTTTAATGAGAGTGAAATTGAGGTTGACTGTAGTTTAGATGCGAATCATCACAATAATAGGGGGTTCAAAAAGCTGAGTCAACATGCATTGCCTGTTGCCGCGTACTCGGGTGACGGTGAGAGCTCTCCGTCTTTCGCAGTTGAGTTGCAGGCAAAATGAATTTAGTGTGTGACATGAGTGAAACTCCAGGAGCTGAGCATCAGTGCAGACACACACGAAAGCAAGCCTTTGGCACAGTACAGAGCTTTCGTCGCAAAATCCACAGACAGTCCCGAGACAAGAAGTACCGGAATGACCGAATTGCAGGAGATGAAGACAAACTGTTCCGATCACATTCAGGATAAAGCCAAACCTCCGGAATCTCGGAAAAAGAGACGCGTGATCCCGACGTTAATCTCGGAACTCAATTAAGATCATACATTACTTCACATTTACCAGACTAGATATATGTAATTTGTGCTCACACCGCCGACATGCCTCGGAATAAAAATGAACTCGGGATTTCTATCAAGCATTTTACGCGAAGGCTGAAGACTATTGCCCGATCCTCTCCACAAGCTGCAAGAATCGGTCATTTGCCTGGATTTCTTGATGACAGCCTTCATCTCAACTAATCCTCCACCTCATACGTCAGCGAGGACAATACGCTGGTGACCTGCGCGTGAGATGCTGATCATTGTTTTTTTTTTCTCTTTAAAACTTTGCAGTTACTCGCTTTCGGAAGCATGTTTCTCCATGTTTCTCCGCGCTCTTAAAATCATATCAGCTTTTCGCTTGCGCAAGAGGCTCACACGCTCATCCTCATCCTTTCCCCAGCCTCCTTCAGCCGCGACAACACCAATATCATTGCAATCGACCTTGTATTTTTCCAACAATGACTTAGGCTCCTTATTTGTGACATGGTCTTCAGATACAATCGCGCTGGGAAGTCTCGCTTGGCGGATATGGTAAATTTCCTTGATCCATCAACATATCTATGGTAGCCTCGACGGAGCCCTGTTTGTTCCAAGCTGTATCTTATTTGAGAAACACTCAATTGCGGGCCAATGGCTTGCACCACCTCAATCATTGATTCTGTTATTTCTCGGTGTTGCCTTGAGATGGGCCTCATAGAGGGTGGTTGCCGAGCAGGATCAGGGATATTGAATTCGTCTGGTACAGACAGTGGGATAGGTGAAATAATCCATCGCAATACAAATAGAGCTAGAACCAAAAGAATGAGAAAGGTGATCGTGAAGCTGTCCATGGTTCCGTTTAAAGATTATTTGTGGATGAAGTTTCTCATGTCCCACAGATTGTCGCGCTCCTCTACTTGGTGATTCCGACGCACGGGGACCTACAAGTATTAAACTTTGAGAAAAAAAATGAAGTTAATATGGAAACGCGCAGGATTAAGCCACCAAGGCCAAGCTCCACTTCAAATAATGTATACTAAAGAGTACAAAATAATATGTTTGGGTCTTTAGAGTCTTAATACGCTCTATAATGTTTTGCTGACCACGTGACCTTATCTTTGCTTTTCGTTGGGGTTCGCGTGAGTTCAGACGAAACAGTATCAGCAGAGCCCATCAGACTCACGAGACCTAAAGAGACTAACAAAAGAATTAGGTGGGATCGTCCATGAGGAGCTTCACAGATACGCGTAAAGAAATGCAAGAGGGTCAGGTGCTTTCAAGCGAAGATGAACAAGATATGGAAACTGAATCAGATTCTGGAATGGAAGCTGGTTACGGAGCGTTCGAACGTGATCTTTCCGATAAGAAAGTCCACGCATCAAAAGTGCAACACCGTTGTAACCGATATGCGCCTCAGTTCATACAAGAAGGCCTCATCCCCTCTTTCTTTGACGAGCATTGCTCAAACTACATGACTTTTACCGATGATAATCCCACAACTTATCATGCGATTGCACACTGCTCGCAGATATTAGAAAACGCTGGGTTCGAGTATAAAGCTGAGTCCGAAAACTTTGGGTTTGTGAGCTCAGGGGGAAGATTTTATATCAAACGTGGCGGACAATCTCTAGTAGCTTGCGTTGTAG
Source organism: Metschnikowia pulcherrima (assembly GCA_009746055.1). NCBI lineage: Eukaryota > Fungi > Ascomycota > Pichiomycetes > Serinales > Metschnikowiaceae > Metschnikowia > Metschnikowia pulcherrima. The sequence continues at coordinate 1,670,935 of VFXK01000001.1, forward strand.
GAAAGAATTGGATGCCCGCGAATGGAATCGCGGCTATTGGGTGCCACATAGATGCGTTGACGTTGAAGTTGAAACCCTGTTCTGTTAAGAGAAATGTGCATGGCTACCAGCTCTTAGGCGTTGCACCCTACTCAGGAGCCTTGAATAATTTGTGGCTCGATCGCGACTTGGGAATTGGTGGTTCTGTTCTCTTTCGTGATAGGCTATCCGGCAATATCAGCTCCAAATTGGTGAGCTCCGGTCGCCACGCCATATGTCGGATTCCATCTTTAGCTCCCCACTTCGGTGTCGATTCCGCTTCTGTCTTGAATAAAGAAACAAATATGGTGCCTGTTATGGGATTCTCCACAGATGGTGCGATAGCTACAGAAGATGAAAAAACCAGCCCTTTATACGGGAAACACTCCATAGTCCTCTTGAGGTATGTTGCGAAATTAGCTGACATTAAAGTGCTCGCAAATCTTACTGATAGACATGGACTTATACGATGTACAACCAGCAGCGCGTGGTGGCATCTCAAACGAATTCATGTTCGCGCCAAGGATTGACTGATCGGCTTTGTGCATATAGTGCTGTACACGCTCTCACGGACTACTCAAGGCAAATAGGCTTCAATGATGATGACGGATTTCTGATGGTTCTACTTGCAAACCATGAAGAAATTGGCAGTGCAACACGCACAGGGGCTAAAGCAAAACTTTTGAATAGCGTCTTAGAACGTGTTCTCGTCTCAAAAAAGTTTCAACACCACTGAATCATTAGTCGTCTTCGCCAACTCGATCATATTGTCTGCTGATGTCACGCATGCATTGAATCCAAATTTCGTGGAGTCGTACTTGACAGGTCATTCTCCTTTGCCCAATAAAGGACTTGTTCTAAAGATGGATTCAAATGGCCATGTTATGACTGATCTGACGGGCGTTGCTTTGATGAACTCCATCGCTAAAAAGAACGGTCTCACCTTACAGCAGTTTCAAGTTCGCAATGACAAACCCTCGGGTGGGACGATTGGTCCAATGTTGGCGATTGACACTGGGGCACGTGTTATAGATGTAGGATTGGCTCAGCTTAGTATGCACAGTGTGAGGGCTGCGGCGGGATTCAAGGAACCTGGGATAGGCGTCTTGACATTTGAATGCTTCTTCAGATGCTGGAGAGAGGCCTTTCGTGAATTGGACTACAATTGAAGCAGAGCAATACAAGCATCCATTTTTCCCGTACACCATATGGAAACGTTCCCGCAATTCTCGGCCCTTACAAGATGAAATTATATTGTATGTATCGCGTGATATGAAGGCTTACAAGCGCATCCTCGTTTTGTAATCTTTCAAGATTGATTCATGTTATGATTAATCACATATGTGAAATACTGATGCGATATACGCGTGCTTTTCACGAATCAACATCAGGAAGGAGTAATAGCAAAGATGACCATACAGGTATCGTAATCGCTTGCACGCCTGCTTGATGAAGGCTTCTGAGACGAATTTTCAGTGGCACCTCAAGGATGAATTTTTCGCCGCATATTACAAATGAAGTAGCCCAGTGACTTCTCTAATGCAACATATGCGGGAGGCATATCCGATGAGAAGCCACATCTATATGTGGGGCCGAAAAGAAATTGCATCAGTGTGAGACTAGCCATTGGCACACTCTTGCTTGATTGAATATCATGGGACTACCGGCGGGCTGTTTTTTCGGAATTGCACGCCAGACCGCCTTTTCGCATGAGAAATCACATCAGAACGAATCCCACGTTTATAAAAAGAAGTAAGAAAACCATAAACGTTATATAGTTTCGACTTCCTTTGCAAAACGCTGCATCGCTCAGAGGCGCAGAGGACCGTGCGAGCGTCGAACTGGGCAGAGATGAGACCTCGATCAGAGAGTCGTTGAGAAGCGCAAGCGTCGAAGAAGGTGTGCTTTGAGAGTCCGAATGCACGTAGTCCTCGGAAGGTACCACAGTCACTTGTTGAAGACCCAGGAGCATGGTGATGCTAGGCATTTGCGTGGATATGGAGACACCAGAATCGACAAGGAGTGACATGATACTGTTGATTTGATATCAGTTTCAGCTAGCAGAGACAGAGAATCGGTCGGAATGAGAATTTTTTTCGAAAGGAGACGCCTCTTCTAATGTTTTCGTTGGAAGTGGGAATGTGTATTTAATTTATAGAAAGCGCGACCGCGTCCAGCCCAAAATTTTTTTAGCTGTCTTGCGCAAAATGACCTCATTTTGCAGCCTGGGCTTCTTACCCCTGAATTATATGCAAACCCGCGATTTTTCATGAAACTTGAGATCAAAACGTCGCATCTTCTCCCCTTGCCCGAGTCACTTTCTGCTGTGAACTCTCTATAATAACGCTTGTATACGAACTGCATCATTATTTACTACACAAAATCTGAAGACACAACTAAAATAGTAGCTCAAGTTCATCTGTTCAACGTGAAATGCGCATCAAAAGACGCACCCAAAAGCTCTAAAAAATCTAATCTGATTAATTTAATTTAGCGTAGGATCCGAATGGGCCGGAGCCCACGAAAAAAAAACCTCGCTTGCACCTGTGTTCTGCGATCTTCATCAGTACAGTTTAGGTGAAACGAGGCGAAACGAGGCGAACCTTACCTCACCACGGCTGGTTCGAATGAGATACAACACGGCCTTCCTCTCGTGTTCGGATAGGTGCTAATGTGATAGCTCCTCGTAGTCAGAGTTTCTCTCTCTACACAATGAACCACCAACTCTTTCTCTCTTTCTTGAGTTTGAAATGCAATATCTCTTCAATGGAAGGCGGCTCGATTGCACTGTCATCATGCACAGATGATACGTCAGAGGCGACAGGTTTCAAATTATCTGCTGAAGCAATTACTTGAGGGACTACCTGTGCTCCTGTTATGAGACCATCCACTTCCGCCCGTCTAGAAGATGGGTTCCGAGCCAATTGCGCAGCTGTGAGATACTGCGGGCTGGCCAGTTTCACAAGAGACTATCGGCAGTGGTCTTGCGCGACGCCTCTTCGCGGAGTATTCTCCGTGCTCCCATAGGTCCCCGCTTCCTGTATTGTAGCCAGAGTGAAAAGAAAACACGGATGAGGAGTCATCAAAAATGGAACCCATGTCTTCTAAGCTCAAACCCTTTGTTTCAGGAAAAAGAAAGTGGACACAGAAAAAGGAGAGCACGCAAGAGACACCCGGGATGAGATACGTTCGCCATTTTATGAGATCCAAAAGAATGGGTGTCATCTCGCCAACAAGAAAATTGAAAAGCCAATTTGTCGCTGTCGACGTTGCAGCTCCCTTTGACCTGACGGAGTTCGGTAAGACTTCATTCATCATCCATGGGATAGGGCCCCAACTGGCTCCAAACGCGGCATTAAATAAGATAACAAACACGACAACGACCTGTGGTGTGTACGTATCGTCCAAAAATAGCGAGTATGCTATGCAGAAGAGCGAAATCGCCATCACAATAGATCCAGTGAAGAAGCAATGGCTTGCGCCCCCAGCCATCCACGAGATACCAGGGAGGTATCGTGCTCGCTATATATACTAAGGAGTTGATTCCTGTCATGAAAATAGCCGAGCGTCCTATCCACCCCGCACTCTCAAAGATCATGGGGGCATAGTAGGAAACAATGTTTATGCCGTTTAGTTGAGCGAACATTTGCGAAAAGCAAGCCACGGAGAGCCTCTTTTTATAGCGCGAGAAACATGTATAAGTAGGATCTCTCACCACCTTCAACGCGCTGAATAAGCACATTTTCCTTGATCTGGCGATATTCAAATCTAGCAACCTCATCTTCGATTATGCCATCAGCATACAAGTCGCTGATGACAATCATACCTTCGATGTCATGATCATGATCCAACAACCAACGAGGCGTCTCGACAATCACGAAAACTCCCGACATATAAGAGAAATCCCATGAAGCACTGGATGATTAAGGGAGACCTCCAGGACCAGTCATTCTCCAAATAGGAGAACCCATAATCCACCCATATACTTGTGGAGTATCCGACAATGTTTCCTGTGAATTCGAGACACGCATAAAAGCCTCTATCGGAAGGTGGGCTAATTTCAGATTGGTAACAGGGAATAATGGTAGTGAGAAATCCTATGGCAATCCCTCCGATCAAGCGGCCCAACCCTAAAGCTATGATATTCGGAGAGGTCGCTTGTATAATGCCTCCCACAACAAAGATGAACGATCCCAAGCGAATTGTTCGCCGGCGCCCAATCTTGTCTCCAACTTTCCCAGCTTCAAATGAGGAAAACAATGCGCCGATCTCTAAAATCGCGATCATGGTACCAATTTCCGCAGGACTTGGATTGTTATAATAATTCTTGAAATATTTGTTCGTCAACAATGACGACATCAAGCCCTGTTCGAATCCAAATAAGAAAACCCCAAGAGACACAAATATTGAGGTGAAGTTGAGAAGAAGCTTTCCAACAAGCATTGACTCTTTGACCTGATGGGACATTATCAACAAATTGGGAATTTATCTAATTGTGGGTTTCAGATTATGATAATCGGGGGTGTTGATTGCTAACAGATTTCGCGCGGTATCTCGTAATTGCAGCCTTGCGAACAAACGGCCGCTAGATCTTATTCGTTAAAAATTCCGGCTTCACCACACCTATTCAGTTCACTAAGACTAGGACTGTGCTTGAAGTCCAGTTGTACTATTCTTGAAATTTTATGGGAAGGATATGCCCTGTATGCTGCGTCAAAAGGACCCAGAACGGGGGCGAGAGATTAAATAAGGATCTCCTGGAGCACCCCTGGGGTTTATCCAGAGGTACGCCGAGATAATTTTCAACATTGGTGCGATGATAGGACACAAGAAGTTTTTTGATGATTTTGATAGTGCAACCTAACGTGGCAATATTACAGTGGCAAAGATTGATAACATTTTTTCTCTTTTATTAAGTTGATAGGCCAATCAAACATTCTAAAGTGTACAAACGAAATTCAAGGGTAACCATGAACATCAAACAATTGCAAACTCTTTCTGACTGTCATAGTCCTCCGTCATGTAACATCGTGAGTATACTGAGAAGCGACCACTCTACAAGGGTATCAATTAGAGCCCTCCACACCATGCCGTGAAAGATGGAAATTAATAATGTTAAACATAATCGAAGATAAGTGGGCCGGGAAGGCTGATTGTTTACCTGATATTGTTTAAACGGGAACTGTTGAGATGAACGTTGATATCCAACCTGTCCGCGTCCTCTTCAATTCTTCTTAAACGATCATTCTGAGCATCCACTTCCACCCCCATCACTTTGGCTGTATTCTTGAGCTTCTTCGAATAATTCGAGATCTGGTCTAGATTTGAGGCGAGCTCTTTCTCCATCTCATCGTCCTCTGAATCATTCTCAAATTGATACCTCTGGGCCTGTTGTATTTGTTTTTCACCTTGATATTTGTTGTAGAGCTCTGAGGGAGGCGCTTTGCTCGTAATTCCCTGCGCGAGACGCTGTTCGCTTGCGTACATTCCCTTCCGGTTGGTATCACGTAAGTACTTCTCTTGCATTTTATCTGCCTTCAATTTTTGTTCTTGCTGGCGTAATCTAGATTTCTTGTTGAAGGGATTTCCAGTTGCTGGTATGAAGATGGACCGATTCAATCTCCCCAACTCCCTTACCTTCTCATCGGCTATCTTAGTCTGTGTATCGGCCAACAACAAATTTTGCTCCGCATTATAGAGCCTCTCCGACTGTGATCCTAGCATACCAAGTGTATTCGTTCCCGAAGCCTCGGCTTCTTGGGCCATTCGCAATGTATTTCGTGTCAGAGCAACAGATTCCTGCTTGGTGAAACGAATATCCTGCTTGATGATCTCCACCTCTTCATCCTCAGAATTTACTTGCTCTTGTTCCGACAAAATTTCATCCAAATCCAAATTCAAGTCCTCATCAGGCAATTCGTTCAAATCAACAGAGGCGAACGTTCCTCTGAAAATTGCCTGCGCATAGGTTGTCTGGCTTGAACGAGTGGGCGTGCGCTTGGTATGTCGTTCAAGTCAAGAATCCAGCTCAACATCAGCCACTTCGCGTTTTGAGCCCGACAGGCTAGATACTTTGGCAAGCACTGAAGTCTCTCCTGCCACTGTCGCGACTTAGTATTCTCAGCCCATCTGTTAGTGGTAGACTTCACTGACGGCTGTGTCCTCGCGTTTTCGTATGGATTGAAAGAATCAGATCTCATTCGAACCTTGTCGATTTTTTGATTCAAGCATTTGAGCTTCTGTATTCTTTCGACGCGTACGGGTTAAACCCGTTGTGTTGGCTTCTGAGGCTTGTGGTCTTAGATTCAACTTGTGTCCCACCATCGGCATTAGATAAACCGTTGATACCTTCCAGAGAAGAGCGTCCAGTCCTCTGCCTTTTCCAGTTAGAGCGCTTGTCAGCATAGGGGTTACGCATTGCACCAGCTCACGTCCGCATAAGGATTGACTGGGGTCAAGCCGGGGCGCTGAGTTTGCCTTTCATGCGCATATTGCTTGAAAGCACCAAATTTCTCCTGCCGCCCAGAAGATGTTTTCGTGGAAACTCCCAACCTCTGTAAGTCTTCAACTAGCTCGCCCTCTGACGGCTCCTTCTTTTTGAAGATTTTTTTGAAGCCCATGGGATCGTTGACGTCTTGTTTAGGTCGCAGGCACAGGCCGCTTCATTTCGTTTTGAGAGGGTACAGCGGACTTATCTGCAGTATACGCGGGGAGAACCCCATTATCACTACTGAGCCAATGGGACAAGATGGAATATGCTGGCCAGCATCACTCATTATATTGATGCTGAGAAATCATACCGAACATGGGTAGGAAGTTTCTGTAACGTTTGGAGTTTCTTTTTCAATATAGAGTGGCAGGCTCACAATGCGAGTGAAGTTGACCAACACTGTTTGCTGCAGCCTCTTCGATCTCAAAAATTTAAGAGCTCATGTGTGCTTGGTTAATCCTCTGACCGCGCAAAAGGAGAGAGGAGATAAAGTGGTGAACACGATTGAGTTTCATTCGGAAAGACACAATTCATTGGATGAGACAAGAGCTTCTTTTTCATGGGAAAACGCGCGAAGAGAGTGTAGCGCTCCATTCGCGATGAAAAAATTGACAACAAAAATTCACAGACTTACAAAATCACCTACATCTTGCAGCTTCATTTATACGAGCTTGGATGACTGACCAGTTTTACCTCAGAACCTGCCTCGAAGCGGAGGAAAATTGAGTCCAATGCAAGTTCTGTTAACGTCTCACTTATGGGAACACAAGTGCGACCGGACGGAACGATGACGCCAATTCAAGATGCACACTTTCAAGATGCAGATAATGAAGAGATGGAACTATGCTCGCTCGAAGAAGCCGAAGTGATTGCGCGGCCCAGTCATTGCTCATGTGGATATCTTCACGGACCAGGCACCAACATACACGACACAACTGCAGTCGGGTTTAGTGTCAACATGATGAGGGGACCAGATTGATATTATGTTTCGAGAAGCCATGACGTCCATTATTTTACCTTGAAGAAAACCTTTGACGTGTCTTTGTGACCGAGGTTAAGGGTGCATTGACCTGCCGTAGAGTGTTGTGCGTTGTTAAACGAGCCGGCCTACTTGTGGGGTCTAAACCAGATGCATGACCGGGATTCATTGTATAAAAATTGTATTTGATTGAGATCAAACACCACCCACCTCATCTTCAAAAAGATATCCTGGCCGTCATGTGCACAGGACGTGATTATGAAAAAGCGACATATGCTGGATACTTTTGAAGCGCTCACTTAATTGCGGAACCTTTCGCTGATCACGAACGAAAATTCAGCAGTGTATACATATAGGGATGTGTCACTTCCTAGATTAGGTAGACTCAAGCAGGTACCGGCTCGTTGAAACCTTCCGCCGGTGCACGCCACAGTCTTGAGGTGTGTCACACACAGATATTGTGTGGCGCAATCATGGCTTCGCATTCGGCGTCACGACGATTCATTATACATGATTTTTCTCTAATGCACGTTTAAATTCATATTGAAGATCTAGCGTTATTACATCGGTCTTGACCTTGAAAGCTCGGATCTCAGATTAAGCCAGGACCAGGCTGTTCTAAAATTTTGACATTGACAGCAATCAGCTCTTCTGATACAGGACTGCATTAATAGTTAGTTAGCACGTTGTGTCACAGTTTAGCCACAGTTTAACGAAATAATTTCGCAATTAGTGTGAGATTGCGCCAATATAGCATTTATTGCATAAGTCAAAGCCCAAACAGATAACCTGTTTACGTATTTAATGAAGGATTTTTGTTGATTTTTTTTTTTAACTTGGCCAGTGCAAGAACGAAATGGTCTTTTTTCAAAGATTAAAAAAGCATATCCTAGGCGAAGAAATCGCTGAAATAGAAAAGGTCCGGAAAGAGTCGGAGAATGACAAGATTGGGCGTGCCACATCAGAGACCAATACTCTCATTGACGAATTTTCCGAGGATAAGGACAATACAATAATAAACACCAATGTGTCAGATGAACCCTACATTGATTTGTCATTAGATCTTACCTCACAGGTGTTGGAACAACGGAATAATTCTCTAGCTTTTAAAGTGAAAAAATTTTTGTGGGATGGAACCGGTAAACATCCCAAGGAACAGAGGTATTTGATGAAGTTGGACAGTTTTCTTTTGTCTTCTTCCATGCTTGGTTATTTCATCAAGAATTTGAATCAGTCCAATATCGCAACAGCTTACGTCAACGGAATGAGTGAGTATTATGGAATGAGTAATAATCAATACAATTACGTTGTGACGTTCTGGACTGTTGGTTACATAATCGGGCAAATACCTTCAAACCTTATTCTTCACAGAATTTCGGCTCGATACTACTTGGGCGGTTTGGAAATAATGTGGTCACTTTTAACAGTATTGACAATCACATGTGATAACCTTCAGTCGCTTTACGCCGTGCGATTTTTTTTGGGATTGTTCGAATCTGGATACTTTCCCGGAATGGAGTATTTGCTAGGTAGCAATTATTCGGCTGCGGAAATTTCAAGCAGAGGCGCTTATTTTGCAGTTGCATCGAATGTTGCCTCTTTGATATCTGGACCATTGCAGCTCGCGCTTTTAAGAAGATTTAAGGACTCATCGATTCCCCCGTTCAAGTGGCTATTTGTGTTTGATGCTGTGATTTCATTTCCTATTGGGATTTACACAATGTTTGTCGACCCAAACACTCCCAGTACTACTGATGCATTTTACTTTGACGAGCAGGATAGACTCGTTGGTTTGGAGAGGCGAAGATTGATTGGGGCACAATTAAACACAAGAGAAAGGTACACATGGAAGAAAGTTAAGACATTTTTTGGCACTTGGCACATCTACGTATTCCCCCTCTTGTTTTTGGCTTACAATAATCTGTGCAGCGCGTGGGGTCAACCAACCTTTACCATTTGGATGAAGAAAGGCTTGCACCTCACACCCGAGCAGTACAACGTATATCCAACGGCTTATACCGCATCTGCAATTGCAGTAACCTTGATTTTAGCTTACACGCACAATTATGTTGGTGGAAAAAGAAATCACATTTTGCTTTTCGCGTTCTTCATCCCTGTGATGATCGGGTGCGTCATTTTGGCAGTTTATGATATTCCAAAATGGCTTCATTACTTAAGCTTCTGGCTCGTTGGAATTCCCCCTTCTTTTGGGCAGCCTTTCATATTCTCATGGGTGAATCGATTGTTCTTTGACGATGATATGAAAAGAAACTTTCTCGTCGTCAGCACCAACATATTGGCATATGTCACTGGCGCGTGGGTGCCGATTTTCACGTGGAACACTAATGATCAGCCAAGATATTTCACCGGGTTTGTCTATACTGCATGCCTCTGTGGCTTTGGTTTGATCATGACTACACTTGCCTGGCGTCTTTCTGAGAGAGATGAGGCACGAAAGCTTAAGGGCATAATTGCCAACCTCAGTTGAGCAACTTCAAAAGAAATACTAACCCGGGAATGAAATGGCCTTCACGTGCATACATATATAGATACAATATATACGTATACACATATAAACGGACTTCGGCCTAGCAAAGTACACGCCTGTGTTTGATTTACACAGTTCCGGAATTGTACATAGGGGCGAGAGTATTATTTGAAGAAATGAAACTAACAATATCCTTCAATGAATGCAAAGCCTTAGTCATAGATTGATGAACAATATGCTTCCACTTCACTTTAGTTCAAGTCTTTCACCTCCTTCACAATCTCGTCATACGATTCCCTGTATTCGTCGGCCTTCTCCGACTGCTTTTTAGATTTTCCGCCGCCGGGAACGATTAATACACATGACGTGGGTCTCTTCGTAGGCACCAGCGGATCCCAAGTCTTCCTTGGACGGGATAAAAACAAATGGGACAGAGCTATCTTCACACAAAACAGGAATGTGTGAGATAACATCAGCAGGGGAAATATCACCTGCAATGACAACAAGCCCCTTTTCACCTTTTCTCAAAGCCTTGACGACTTCTTTCACTCCTCTTTTGACATGCTTAGCCTTAGACGCTTTCTTTACGGTTTTGAGGAGTTTTTTGTTCAATTTTTTAGGTGCAAGTGGTTTAGCAAACGGCAAAACGGCCACCATGCGCTTATCATAATTGTCCTCAGTGTGGTCTTCGACCTTTTCTCTTTTTCCCATGTTGTATGAACTCTTGTTAAACGCCTAGTATGAATCGGACGTGCTACCCGAATCGACTTTTTCAAATTCGAGATGAGTACTTTGGCTGTACGGGTCTTTGTGACTGAGAGATGTACGGATCTACTCTCAGCCTTACATCCTTAGAGTGCGTCATATAATACACACTGAGGGAATAGCCTGATCAGGCTACTCGCGTAGTTTGAAGCCTTCGAAGAATCGAAGTTCGATTCTCTTCGAAGGCGAGATCAACTGTCGTCCGGCGTCACAACAGTTCACGTAATTCTCTCTGGCAGGGCCCCATGTAAACACGGCAACTCGCCCTGAGATAAAGAATGTAAACTTAACTTCATCGGGGAACACTGTGAAGAATAAAGATACACCAAGGAGTACTCACAGGCGATCACAAGCTTTCGCTGCTCGCTGCAAGAAGATAATACAATCAGTGTTGCAGTGCACAGTCTTAAAAATGTCCACCATCCGCGAAGATCATCACTCGGGAGTACTGGCGTTCAAATCTTTTGGGAGTTTTGATTTCAAGAGCAGACACATATCATCACGATTACATGCAGCAGAAATATCCGAAACGTTCTACAGCTTTCAAAATGACACAGGGCCCATGAACGCGAACTTTCTCCAGTATGGCAGGACCCTTACATCTCAACGGTGAGATTTGCACCTTCGACTCACGCTGGTGGAATTAGAACGACCATGTCTGCCCGAAAGATCGATACCCGACAGCTTCGTAAGCGAACAAGAAACATATTTCCCACCGAGGCATGCTACTCAGAAAACCTAGTGGAAGATACTGCCACCCCGGCAGCCTGATGTGAACAACGTGGTCGAGAGGTATAAAGTGCGACATTACCTCGATAGATTGGAACATCCAGCTCAGGGTAATGTCTTCTTGTCTCAAGATGATTTTATGTGACTCCGAAGCAATGATATTGATTGAACGGGAGGAAGACGCGCTCGAACGTGAATTTGGAATTAGCTCAGTGAGTTTCAGCGATGCAGCCCACTCGAGTGTGGACAGAATAGTCACACTTTATGGCTCGTTTAACAACGTCTTACGATGTGCTCTTTTCATAGCATACTTGGTTTGTGCTGAAACAAACAATCTCTTCAGAAACGAACCCTATACCCTCAAGTCACAAAATTATAGTCTTAGTGTTTTGATTGAAGGGAAATCATGAATCAATATGGCATTTGTTGAAAGGCGAATCCGTGAAGTCAGTCGACGCTAGCGTTTACGGGAGGAATAGCAATTTGCACTTGGTAAAACTTTGCAGTGATTTTGTCTCTCTTTTCAAAAGTCTAGCGCTGTTTCTCAGCAACTTCACGTACAAGCGCTACTACAATGATGATGTTATCGAGATCACACCGTTTATTACCATACACGACGGCGACTTCTTAAATCCAGACAAGAAAAGTAAAGATGAAAAGGGCGAGGTAGACGAAGAGGATGTAATGACCTTTATCTCCAGAAACCTTCAATCCCGAGGGCTTCAAGAATCACTGCGAAAGGCGAGGGGACTAATCAGCTATAGCCACTTCTCCTTATACACGAATATTCATCAACAAAATAGCTTGACCAGCTTCTAAACTCGGCTCAATTCGTTCACCTTGGACTTACGTGAAATTGAAGCCACACGATCTCCTAGCGATAACGCCAACCCCTGGCCTTTTGATCTTATTCTCACATGTCCGATAATAGGACCGTTTGTTTGCTTTTCGATACACAAGTTCGCCAAAGCATCTTCGCCAAAAGACGAGCGGGAATACAAGTTGGCGGCCAAAAAGTGGCATTCCTCCCCGACTAACAACACCTGGTGTCAAACAAGTCATGTTTGTGCCATTCATCAACTCCTTCAAGTATTCCTTGAGAGACTCCATTTGAGACTTGATGGTGATCTTATTTTCCCATTCAAATTCATTCCACATTTTACGGAACACACTTTCCGAGCATGATGCTGGCTTGATATAATCCATGATATCAACATGTACATCATTTAGGATGACGATGGTTGACTCGTCAGAATGTCTTCCATCGTAGACGATATTGCCAAAAATCACTCCAGTATCGGCAGGAGGTCACTTTAACCGTAACTGAAACTTTGTGGAATCCATGAGGCCCTATGTTCGCAGGCGACGGCCGGTCAACAACTTTGAGATCGCCTAGAGTAGCAAACTCCACTGATAGGTTCCGCATGGTAGCCGTTGTTTGATTCACTAACAAGACATCCAAGTGAACATCGAATTGATGCACCTTCACCAAAGCTTCCGCATAGATTGGGTCAGAAAAGCCAGTCAATTGTAATATCCTTGGTGAGTTTAGGAAGACGATTTTTCTTCAACCTTGGACGATCCAGACATGACTAGACTCTCTTCGTCATTGAGAACTTGCGTGCCATCGTGCTTCTCGAATTGTCCTGAAAGAGATAGCATCATCGATCTGAGCTGCAGAGCTGTGCAAATCTTTTGCTTCCTCTTTCGACTTGCTCATCTGCTCATTCTCAATTTGGGCTTTAAAGGCATCTCTTGTGTCTTCCAAAAAACCTTTTGAGATGATACCGCTATCTTCTGAATCAGTCAAGAACTTAATACAAGACCAAATCCTGTCTGCTGAATCCTCGTCAATCTTTTTGGGTGAGGATGTTGTCTCTCCAAGTCTTAATACCGAAACCATGATCAACAAAGCTTCAGCTTTCAATGCGTTCAAATGCTTCTCAGTAGGTGCGAAGACTCCTCAATCTCAAGATAAGCTTCACCAAAGTCGACGAGAGTACCGACGCTAAGTAAAAATCACCCGCCACAATTAGTTTTCTCATTTGATGCTCATCTTCATCCTCCACGGGCAATATAGTTGAGGTTAAAGCGTTTTCAGTCGCGTAAGTTCCATCAGGCAAGATGGTTGGCCCTCTCTTGCTGACATTGACACTAATTGGACCGGTGTCTTCGGCTTCATTCAAATTTGCAGCGTGTTCTTCATTAGGACTTTCTGAATCGACCGACTAAGATCGGCATCTCCCCGAGGTTGTACCTCAAAAACTTCCAAGTTTCTTTCACTGTTGACTCATCCTCGGAATACTCACCTAATATCCATAAAGCGCCTCGATAAACCTTTCCAGACTTCACGCTTGACAAGCTTTTGACTAACTTTTGAACAATAAGACTTCTCGAATCAGGAAATTTTTCGGCCACCTCCTTCACAAAAGTTACAACATCGGAGGCTGCGGCCGTAGAAAGGTCCCCTATGGACTCCAACAACAAGTCAATCACATTCGTGGCAACCTCTCCGAAGTTGATCGCGAGCTGATGTATAGCGTTTACCAACAATTGCCTGTATTCCGAGCTCTTGTCATCAGTGGAAGACGAAGATCTTTGCAATTCGCTCTTCAAAAGCTTCACCACGTCTTCGACATTCTGCTGCTGAATTAAGGAAAGGGTGACCTCAAGCGCTTTGCGCCGAACATCAATGTCTTGCGTTGACAACACCCCTAAAATATCCAACGATAACCCCTGCAAGAGCCCAGGGTGAATCTTGTTTAATTCACTAATGCGATCTAATGTGATGATTTTCACATTATTGTCAGCTTCTTTTGTGGCCAACTCGACAAACTTTGTACCAGCCAAAACTACGGATTGGGACGAGGTGGATAATACCGTCAACGTGATGGCGGCTTCGTAAGCCACGACATCAGAGGATGTTTCGAGAATTAGCCGTCACAAGGGTGGTGTATTGCAGCTTCAAAGCAGAGCCTGTTCTGGCGTCTTTCCGGATGAACTCCACAAAAGCCAATTGTAAAAGGGCGTCCAATGTTTCGATGGAATAAACATTATCTTGAATGTATTGTAATGCGGCGTCCCTCTCTAATTCTCCCAAGCACACAAAAGCATTTCTCTTGCAAACTGAGTCGAATTCTTCGTTCAAGAAAGCCGAGAATCAAAGCGGCGGCATCAGGTACCAAATGATCTGACACATTGTAAATCGAGTAAAGAGCAAATACAGCATTCTTTCTCACGTAAGCGTGGCGATGAAGCAAGCATTGACGCACATTAGGCACCAATGTCTCCAAGAGCTCAGGTTCCTTCAACTTGCACAAGAAACGCAAGGTGTTTCCTCTTACATACTCGTTGGGGTGCTGCAAGTCGTGCTGTATCGCGTTGCACACAAGAATCATCTCATGTCTCATTTTGCCATCCTCGTCATGTTTGGGACAAACTTCCCAGTAAAAATACAAGAGCTTTTTCAACTCCTTATTTTTCGATGGCATGACGAACCGAATGATGTGCATCAATAACTCGGGCATAGCGTCCCCATTGAGTACCGAAACTGATAATTTGTTTCATTGTCGAGATTTTGAACGTCATCTTTGGACTTTTCCAAAAGAGACCTCAATTCACTAACGGTCTTTTTTGCCGTGATATCGGGCTCATGAATCAAAGTATAACCTGATACAGACATGATGACATGTACAAATCGTTAGTATATGTCCTCTCAAAGTGGCCGACGTCGATGTTTTTTTTGAGATTAACACGGTGGATGAAAACTAGTCACGTGACTATATTCATATTTCGCGCAGGATGTGTGAGATCACGAGTTGGTCACAGTGCGACCTGCGTAAAGGTGATCTGGCTTTACTACACATCTACTTTTGTTATTGAGAGGCGTTTTGAGGTCTTTTCTACATGATATTGTGCTGAATCGCTGTCTTTAGCATGCACTCCTTGTTGCGCGGAACATAACCTCTACATGATCCCTTTTTCAATAGCTTCAGGCCCCAGAGAGGCATCAAATTCACAACCTCCAGGGTCTCATTTGCCGCGCTCACTTGCCAGGCCTTGAGACCGAAACATTGACATTAGCGCCCACTTTATGGGCAAAAACTCAATCATCAACCCATGCGCTAGATCCATAATTCATCTCCAGTGTAGTAGAGTTCTTTGATTTTGGGCGCAGGAAGTTGGTCGATCATTGCGAATAAATTTCTCGGAACGGACGGCACGAGAGCTTTTGAATATTCGAAGGGGGTCCAACGGTGCTCAGACATCCAAATTGAGTACGGCCGACTACATTGTCTTTAATTGAGGATATTCCTCAGAGGTGATCAGAATCAATGGGCCTATATGGGTGCAAGCAGTCAAAGTGCGCTTTTATGCCGCGAGATAGCGTCTTATTTTTTGTCTGAGTAAACGCGCAAGAGATGCTACATTGGTCTTTATCTTAGGTACTCTACACGAGCCTAGCTCACGACCTCACCTCTCTGTCAAAGTCTTGCGTCTCAGGTCACCCCATATAGTTGGTAGCACTAAACAGACACTGAAGACTTTGTTGGAAGTGGATTAGAAACTTCAAGTGAGTATTCTTGACGCGGCGCACAAATGGCTTGTAATGGTATGCTGGCCAAGGCCGACTTCTTGTGCATGGCTGCTTTGACAATGTCGTAACTTTAGTGCGGTTTGTTGCAAACGACTAGCAGGAATTCCGCGAAGACATTATTGTAGCGTATAATTATAGTTATGATCGAAGATGAGGTGATAAAAAGCCAAGCGCCAAACTTGATGCCCGAAATTAGAAAGCTCACTGTGACTGCAAAATACGCCGAGTCTGATGCAGGAAACACGACCGAAGCGTTTTCGCCGGGATCTAATCACTGTTGCTATCGGATGTTGAGTTGCACATTAAATCAAACATGATTGAACTGCCGTCTGTTCCTCACACTACGCCCCTTTTACAAGTGACATGATTCCTGCTAATACTGCAGGGGCTGCGAAAGCTACGAAGTGTCTTGAGTGAGCTCGACGGGATTGATCAGACAAAATTACAATTTCGACATGCTGCAACTCCCTGTTTGGTACCTCTAGAACTTTTGCCTATTGAATTTGATTCTACGCCTTGCGTAACATAATCATTGAGCCAAAACCAGAGAGTAAGTATCAACTTACTTACCCAGAACATCCGTGCACTATTCACCTTCGTTGGATCGGGGTCTACACTCGATTTCCTAAACAATAAAGGCACTGGACTGCGCATTAGCCTGCACCTGCGGGGGGAGGTACTTGTGGTCAGAAGCCGGAGACAGTTGGTACGCTGCATCACCGTACGAATTTATTTGCCGCATATTATGTGCATAGTGCAGCGCGGTGGTGGGTATTGGTTGCTGGCTTTCGGGCGCGGAGACAAGCTGGTCCGAAAAGTCTCCCAGGGATGCAGTCCATCACGCGCTGTGCCCATAGACACTTGTTGCATACAATTCGTAATTGTCACGATACACAAGCAGATACAAATGCTGTAAAGGTTGTCCTTTTTCAACAAAGATACGTACGTGATAGAAAGGCATCGAGCTGCCCTCGGATTGCTTCGCCAAAGCTCTAGTCTTGATCACATTGTACTTCAATTTCCATCCTCACAAGCCCTTAGGGTTTCTCTATAACTTGCTTATTCTTCAACTAATAGTTATGGAGACCACCTTTTCTTGTGACGGTACGTAGAGAAAAAGAGTGAAGATGTCTCACTGTAGCTAGATGTGAAAGAGTGATTTTCGGCGGGAAGATCTGAAAGCGCGTGAGATTGTTTGCAAGCGCTTTGTCATCAAATGCTGCGTAGCCTGAATCTAGGGTACCCAATGACTTCTTTAGAAAAAAACACATAAGGCTCAGATGCTAGGACACCTTTCTAAGATGCTAAGACATCTCCCTAAGATGCTAGGACACCGGTACCTCCTTAATAACATGCGTGAGTTTGAAGCGTGTGCCCATTTCGAGGAACGAAACGGGCGTAAAATCAGTGTCCGTATTGGGAAATCCTCCCTCTCGATTTAGCTCACCGTCAAATGATCGTTTGAGCGTTGATAGGTAAGTATGTGAGGGCTCAGCAGGAATCTGAATCGGGGTTTGCGAGATAAAGTCCGGGCTTATCATCCTCACTGTCTTCACTGTCTTGAAAAATTTCTTTTTGAGAGCGATCTTCCTCATCCAGAGATGGTCTTTCGCTTTCGTGCTTGAAACCGGGGTGTTGATAATAAATATCCACCGTCCCATCAATTTCGATCGAGCCGATTGATTCTGTAAACGACAAAGTACTGCCACGACGAGAATTTGAAAATTTGCTTGCGGAACTTTGCAAATCACCAGTCGTAGATACCGATGCAAGAGTGTTGGCACGCTCGAGAGAGTTTGCCCGCGAAAGTCCGTTCAAAAGCACCAGATGGAAGTGAAGACTTCGATGTGACTGGCGTGAGCGATTTATTTTGTAATGTGCTTGAACGACCAAGGGCCCCGAATCTATTTGTGCTGTCACCTTCGTCGACCTCGGCAGCTAATAACCTTGGTTGTAGATGGCCGTGTTTTAACTCAACACCACTAGATTTCTTTGACCTGTAGCCTGTATTGCTCACCCCTCTGTTGAAGGGCTTAGTGCTTTGTTGCAATACGTCACGCTTATCAACGGGCATGATTCCAATTGGAAGCTTCCATTTGCCAGGACCCATGTCATTGTACGATGTTCCGGCACTTTTCCTTATATTGTCGACATACGTGGATTTCTCTCCTTCGCCCGGTCGTAAAGTTAGCGCCATCTTCAAAGTCGCCAAGCTTACATGCTGCATGGAGCCTGCACTATATGTCGAGCTCACGGACAGCACTCTTGTGTGTGTCTTCGCTCGATCTATTTCTGACACAGGCGATTGTTCATTATCGGATGATCCCAGCGTTCTTCGAAGGCAACACATCGTGTAATTGTACCAGAATTTCGGCTCATGGCTTCTGTCAATGCAGAGGTTGTGCAATTGCGTCTGCTGGCAGCTTCTCTCATATGGAGCCACGGAATCCTGTTTTTTCATGTAGTTGTAATACAGATGATTGGTCGATTGGTCGCGAGGAAAATGCGAGGATCTCTGTGCCATACCTGGTCTTTGCGATATCGGTCGGCTAGATCTGATCACCGCCTGATCATTCTTGTTACTGGAAAAGCGTAGTAATGTCGCTGGTCGGTAGCCGCCGTGTTCAGTGTCGGCGCGAAGCCACCTGTTACCTTTTCCAATGAGCCATTACTATCGATTGTGCTATCTTGTTCTCTTCCCAAATTCAGATGCTCCTGCGTTCCAACACGATAGGAGGCCATACGACTTGGCGACAAACTCACGAAGTGAGTGGGAGAGCCTTCTACTCGAGATGGTTCAGCCGTTATAAACCGATCGTTGCTCCAGTCACAGAAGTGTTCAGTTGACATGCCAAGGAGAACATCTCGACTCCTATCTTTAGTCGTAGCGTTTGTCATGAGTGTCGTATCGGGTTGTGAGTCGGACTGCAAACCGCTCTTTGCATCATGACAGAGTGCGTGAGGTTCAAAGGTACCTCGCCAGGCTGCTTGATATACACGGGGACTGCAGTTTACAGCTTTTCGAGCTGTCATCCGCTAAGGACCGTCTGGTGTCAATTTCATTTTGGGGCTCAAAAACATTAGGAAATGATCTGCGCGAACCTAACTCTGAGTGAGGCATATGAATGTGAACGCGACGCGATTCCTAAACTTGGATCCTCGGAGCTACCCGCAAGGTATAATGGAGAGACTCGCTCCAAATAGGAGCTTTCTGATGTTTCGCGTGTATTCACCGAAGTGCTAGAGCCATTTCCCAAATTTGAAGCCATGCCATCAATCTCTTCATCAAGACTACCAATTATATCTCGGAAGCAGTCCGAATTTGCTGATGAGACATGATTTTCAGGTCCAGCAGATGACGTTCTAGATGACATTGATTCTGCTGTTGGAGGGGGTTTTCGAGCAGGCTTTGCTCGGAAACTTGTACCAGTAGGCAATCCTGATGAACGATAATTTATTGAAGCAGTGGGTGGCCCTTCCCAAGTCATATACTGTCGAAAGGAGCAACATTTCGCACACTAGTATCACGTTCTAATTTGTCATTGTCATGGTGAACTTCTGGCCGATGAG
This sequence comes from Metschnikowia pulcherrima, assembly GCA_009746055.1. Lineage (NCBI taxonomy): Eukaryota > Fungi > Ascomycota > Pichiomycetes > Serinales > Metschnikowiaceae > Metschnikowia > Metschnikowia pulcherrima. The sequence continues at coordinate 1,690,571 of VFXK01000001.1, forward strand.
GCGCTATCTCTTGCGACAAGGAGAGAAGCCCCGCCTAGCGAAACTTCTCTTAGGCTCGATGCAGTGGTCAGTTGCGAGAGAGAATGTGATTTGGGAGCTGAAGAACTTGGATCTGAGTTTTGGGTGGCAGATGATGAAGCTGGCTTTCTTGACGGAAATTGGCTCACCTACCTTTCCTAAGTGATGATGGCTATCGTTGGTTGAAAATATTGAAGAGATTCTCGACCCAAATAGCTTTCTTTTAGTCATGTGACATTCCGATCAAGTTCTTTCCTGTGCACTTCGTGTAATCACACCTAATGCATGTGGAACGTGAGCTTTGTCATTTCCTGAATCCGGCATCTCACAGTTATGCGCACCTGCTCGAGTCGTGCCTGTCTCAAGACGCTTGTGACATCATCGGCTGGCAGGGCGACCTCGGTATTTAACAATAATGATTCAGGCTTGAGCTTTTCAGTCCTCTTGCAATTGCTTATGAGGCCAGTATTCTTGTCAGAACTCCAAAGCTTGGTCACGAATTTTGATGATCGTACTTTCTCGGCGGTGAAGCGAGTGCGTTACATGTGTATATCGACCTGCTCTGATTACACGTCAAACAAGAAAGTATTCACTGCGAAGAGCAGGAAACGCGTTATCTTGAAACTAAGTATTACAAATTTACTTCGTCATTTCGGATTGAGACTCATGGCATGCGAATACAGTCCGCTTATATTGTGTCCCATGAACGCAAGACAGAAAGCCAAAATGAATTCACGAAAGCAATTTTGTCTAGCTGGTCAGAAACTCAAGATAAAAGCTTCCATAGCTTTGACGCTGTGAATGTAGAGCAATTAAAGATCGCGTTCGAACATTTTCGTCATCGTCTATCCTGCGCACAACATCATCTATCCGAAGAAAAAAAAGACCAAGAAATTAGTCATCATATCCGTCAACTCACGAAATGTCTCAAAACGGTACGTTCTATGCATTTATAATTTCCAGTTCTTTGACTTGACTAACACTCTCAGACCCTGCAGTAGACACATCAATCGCTAATCCCAATGTCGTGGCGCACTACAAGATTGGAGGCAACATTTCCAATCATGCGATTGCTGTAGTAAGAGCAGCTGCCAAAGAGGGTGCGAAGGTGTTCGACTTGTGTGAGTTAGGAGACAAGACCATGAACGAAGGCCTCAGATCGTCTGTCGGTAAAAAGGTACCGAAGGGAATCGCGTTCCCAACCTGCGTTAACCCCAACAATATTCCTGCTCACTGCTCACCCGAAAACTCGCAAGACGAAACCAATTTTACACTCAAATCAGGCGATGTTGTAAACATCATGCTTGGTGTTCAAATTGAAGGTTATCCCTGCAATTGTGGGAGAAACTTTGGTCGTTGGAGAGTCGACAGAGACTCCGATCACCGGCCAAAAAGCTGACTTGCTCCATTCTGCTTGGAACGCGAGCGAAGCTGCTATTAGACTCTTGAAAGCCCGGAAACAAGAATTGGGAAGTCACGAATACCTGTTGACAAAATTGCCAAGATTTTCGAAACCTCTGCAGTCCAATCAATGTTATCTCATAACCAAGGAGAAGAATGTTTTGTACGGACCAAAGGAAATCATCATTAATCCCGCTAAAGAGCATAAGAATTCGATGGAGACTCATCGTTTTGAAGAGCTTGAGGTATACGGTCTAGACGTCTTGATTTCAACGTCCAGTGAGGGTAAGGTGAAGAAGTCCTAAGTATAGAACTACAATCCACAAGTTGACTGGCAATAACTACTCTTTAAGATTGAAATCATCCCAGAATGCTCTTAAGCAGTTCAAAGAGAAAGTCACTGGTCCATTTCCGGCAAACGTCAAAATATTTGAGGAGCCAAGAAAAGTCCGCGTTGGATTGATCGAATGCAGTAATCACGAAGTTGTTTTGCCCTTACGATATTATGGAGGATAAGGCAACAGAGTACATTGCGCAATACTTCACAACGGTAGCTATCACCCCGAAGGGCATTGTCAAGGTACACATCCCCAGTCTTCGATGGCTCATTGTACTCTACTGAGAAGAAGATAGAAGATGAGGATCTCATCGAGCTCATCGCTTCTCCTTTGCCGCCTCAAAACAAGAACAAAAAAAAGAACAAGCAGAAGAAAGCAGCCGAATGAGTGCAGTGAAGATTTAGTAGACAACTGAGCAATATAAACTAAATTTTCATCAAAGCTTGAGCAACCCCCTAGAATTGTCCACGACGATCATCGAGGTGGTTGTCCGCATATCCTTTAGTTTCCTGAGTATGAAGAGACCAGTCGTATGACGCAACTGAATACGATTCTGCGAGTCTCAAACTTAAATCTTTCCTTTGGTAGAAGCTCTTGAAAGAGTTCCATGCCAATCTCCACTCCTTGTGCTGAAGCTGCTTGTTATTAATATCGAAGTCATGCTTCTCAGAGCGTTGTAAGTAAAGCGAAGGTTGGAATTGCCACCATGAATGGTACGAAAATGGCATCAGGTAATCCTCGCTTCCACCTTTTGCTACTCTTCGAGAGTAAGTTGTCTCTTGGCCTCAGATCTAAAATGGCTGATATGTCCTGCCTCACCTGATAAAGTTTCTCTCTCGCAGATAGAAGATGATCATTGGCGACTATAGCAGTTTCGAAGATAACATTCTTGAGCCTGTCTTGTGTGTCTCTTACTTCATCGCCGTCGGTCAAATGACCTTGAGAAAGACGTAAAAATGCTTCTTGAGAGAGTGCATGCTTGGTCATGAGCTCGATTGGGAAGCGTGACCTGATTTCTTGTTGATGCGTAAAAGTTCAGCCCCAAGATCATCGAGCTCACCGCGGTGGCCTGCCCTATGTGAGCGGCGACATCACTGACCTTTCCTTGAAGTGCTGTAGACAACTCTAACATGTGAATGACCGAAGGGGAAATTTGTGGCGATAACAAAATTGCTTGAGTGGCATAATTAAGTTGCGAATACGTCCCTTCGCCGAAAGAGCAGATACTCGAAACGTTTGAAAATTGTTTGTTTTTCACAAAGTGCCTTCTGGTTTGTAGATACTGGTGAAAGTAAGATATGTCCAAATTGAGGCCGTTTCGGAGACCGTCTCGAATCAAAAATGCAATTGGTTCACCTATAACACTTGCATCAGCGAAGGCTTTAACCATAATCTCACTCCAGAACTTGAATTTCATGTCGGCAGTCGTAATTCCCATAGACTGGTGTAATCGAGCCAGAGCTCCTGTCGCATGGTCACCCACTCGGCCTCCATCAGTTATCTTGTTAATCTCGAGTGCAAATGCACGAATTGCTAGAAAGGTGTTTCGGGCAGGCTCCGGGACATATTGCGCCAACAAATAAGACAGTCTATCGTTTACCTCTAGTAATCGGTTCACATTTTCGATAGATCTTTCAAGTTGTGATTGGTAGGAGGACAGACGAGGTGAAGTCGAAGTCGAAAAGCGCTGAACCGAAATGGCCTTCTTTCGCACAAGTTTAAGCATTTAAGTCTACAACGGATTGTTGAAACACCTTACGCGTGATCTTAAGGCTCAAGTTGCATATTCGCTGTGATGAGGTATTCTCACAGATCACTGTATACACTACGTGATAAAAAGGCGTCGTCATACATCTAAACACTATCAAGGTGTATAAAACAACCTGAGCTTGCTGCGCCATGAAGATCGAATCCATAAACCCGACATTTTTCCTCGATATAAATATTGGAGGTCAGGAATGTTGGTAGGAATAGGTTCTCGAGCTTTTCGAGAGTAAAGCCCCAAAAGCGGTTGAGAACTTCTCCGCAATCGGTCCCTAGATTGGAGGGTACATATTTTCATCGTATAATAAAGAACTTCATGATACAAGGAGGTGATATACTCTATGCACAGGCGACCCTTTACAACGACAGTCAGGTGGGCGCAGGGACTTCATCCTGATGGCCTCATTTTCGATGACGAGAATGTGGATCATCCAATGGACAGTTCTTTCTTACTCTGCATGGCCAATTCAGGAAAAAATAGCAATGGCTCCCAATTCTTCATAACCACGGCACCAGCGCCGCACTTGAGTGGGAAGCACACAATTTTTGGCCAGGTAAAGCACGGTAAATCGGTGGTGCGAGAAATCGAAAGGGTGAACACCACGCCAGACTACGTCCCTCTCGAAGGCCTGCTTCCGGTGATTGTTAAGTTCGGTAAATGGGAAGAAGGCGATGCATTGCCAGTATCGAACGCTTGCTACAACCCGATAGCAGGGGACATCTTACGAGGAATACCCAGATGATGACGATCATATCAAAAAGGATTCTTCCAAATCGGTGCTAGAGGCCTCTTTGATTATCAAAAATAGTGGTGCTGCTTTATTGAAGAACGGTGAACACAAGAAGCGCATTTTTTCAAATTCAAGAAATGCTTACGTTACGTTATGGAATACATACCTGATGAAGACCAAGGAACCCGATTACCACAAAAAGTTTTCCGAACTAAAGAAGAAGTTATATCTCAATTTATCCTTGGCAGTGCCTCAAATTAAAAGACTATCTGGAGTGCGTTAATTATTGCACCTTTTTATTGGACATGGAACTCACTGAACATGAAAAGGCCAAGACTCTCTTCAGGCTTGGAGAGGCAATGATAGCCGGGAAAAGGTATAAGGAAGCAATTACCTTCTTAGAGCAAGCAGGGACTGCAGTTGATGACCCGGCAATACAAAAACAGTTGGCTCGTGCTGAGAGTCTACTTCAAAAGCAAAAAGATGCCGAAAAGGCTAAGTATGCTAAATTTTTCGCATGAATTCTCCTCTTCGAATGAATAATTCACCCATACATAAACGCCATCTTGATAGAGCAACGTATCTTTTGAAACATCAGGATGAGAACTTCACAGAAAGTGGCATTCATCAAGTTCATAGAGTCTGTTAGATAAATTCAGTGCCTGCGATAAGTGTCTCCTTTGTGACATCTGTTGGTGTCGAGACATGAACTTACATACAGTGTTTCAGACTTAATGTTTCACGCAAAAGAGCGCGAAAGAGACGAGGTATAATGTCAATGATTGGTTCTTGAATATGATACGGTGTTACTTCAAACAGAACTAATCTTCCGTGTAAAATGGGATCAAATTACAAGCAAATACTTAATGATTTAATCACGCCGAAGTGTCTTGCGCGCCGAAGTTTGAGACCTCGCGGCGCGACTCGCCGACTTTAGTGACAGGCGACATACAGTTATTAGCCCAAATATAATCTGTATAGCTCTCTTTGCCAAGCACAAAAATTTCATGTTATGAAAAGGGACTTTAAACATGTAGGCAGGGAAACTCCCAGCGTCGGATCTGGTACTGGGGAAATAGAGCCTTCACTAGAACAACAAGCTTTCAACGCGTTGTCCACAGAAGCCAAGTTTGAAAGGTTGAATAAATTAGTCCAGCAATCAAAAATATACTCGCAGGTGATCTTGGATGATATGATGGAAAAGGCCCTGACCAAAAGATTTGGTGTCAAGCGGGATTCAGAAGAAAAGACCGAGACAAACAATGCCGAATCAATGGAGGCACCAGAGCAAGTGCCTACATTAGCAAGTGATATTTGTGCTCATGATGCCACTCGAATCAGGCGATCCTCCAGGATATCCAATAGTTCATCATCTAAAAGAATCGAGAGCCTATAAATGGCAAAACGAAGGCCAACTGGAAATTACAAAGCTAAGCTTACTGAGAATTCCACGATCGCTGGAAATCCCGGAAAACCGCTGCGAACCAGGAAGGTAATACAGGAAGCACAAGTGAAACATACGCAACAGCAGCCGTCAATGGTCTCCGGCTGCAAAATGAAAGAATTACCAGCTTGACGGCTTGGGGTGGCTCGTTTCTTTGTATGAAAACGGCCTCAATGGTATCCTTGCTGATGAAATGGGACTAGGCAAAACTCTTCAATGTATATCGCTTCTCGCATACTTGATAGAACACGAAGTTAAAGGGCCGTTTTTGGTCGTGGCGCCTTTATCAACAGTCTCTAATTGGTGCATGGAATTTGAAAAGTTTGCGCCGAAATTGAGAATTTTGAGATACGTGGGAAGCAAGGATCAAAGAGCAAGAACGGATTTGAAAAGGGACTCGATAGATGTCGTTGTGACCTCTTATGAAATACTATTGAAGGACTTCGCGAGGTTCTCCAAGATTGAGTGGAAATACTTAACGATCGATGAAGGACACCGGCTCAAAAACTTTCAGTCGATCCTTCTCCGATATTTGAAAAAATTGAATGTTGGAAACCGACTTCTTTTAACGGGAACTCCACTCCAAAATAATTTGCGAGAGCTTTGGTCCTTGCTTAATTTCATCCTTCCCGAAATTTTTCATGACCTAGAGCTTTTTGAGTCATGGTTTAGCTTCGAAGATTTAGCAAACGAAGACATTGGGAATATCGAAGATAGGGAATTGCTAGTCATAAGAGAAAGGATTCAATTGGAGTTTGTAAAGCACTTACACTCAGTCTTGCAGCCATTTCTTTTGCGTCGGTTGAAGAGAGAGGTGATTGTAGACATCCCTCCGAAGAAGGAATACATTATTTTCGCTGAACTTACCCCCATGCAAAAGCTTGTGTATACCTGGAGAAAGGAATGGTGCACTCCACGAAACTTTGATACAACTCCATCTCAAAGAATATCTACTTGAGAACCACAGTGACATATTTTTTGATGAATTGGGACTACAGCGCGTGGATGAAGTTTTGAGAGATATATTTTGTCTGAGGCCAGATGCGAGGAGGAAAAGAAAGTCTCGGGTGACGTCGGTTGCATCAGTTAATGAGCCTTCTAGAATTGCCACCGAAGATTCGAAACCGGGCGACCGCCTTTCAAGCAGCTTTGAAGCTCGACAATTCAGTCTTGCGCGAGCGGCACTCAGTATGGTTGAAAGCCATGTGAAAAATCTTCAGCTTCAAAACAGCGTCATGCAGCTTCGAAATATATGCGCCACTCACTACACATATTATGAGCCCTTCCCTTTTGATGCAGTCAACAGTGAGAAATACGATACGAGGTTGGCCACACTACTTTTGGAAAATTCAGGCAAGATACAACTCCTTGAGCAACTCACGAATAGACTTTTGACGGACAAGCATAAAGTGCTTATTTTTTCTCAGTTTACCAAAGTTTTGGATCTAATTGCGATCTATTTCAAGCAGAAAGGTGTCAAATGCAGTCGGCTTGATGGGCGAATGGACCAAGAAGATCGTGCATATGAAGTAGAGTCGTTTAGTAGCCACAAAAGCAGTTCAGCGCAAGTGTTTTTGCTTCTGACCCGTGCCGGCGGGCTAGGCTTGAACCTTGTGCACGCGGATACTGTCATTTTGTTTGACAATGACTGGAATCCTCAAATGGACCTTCAGGCAATTGACAGAGTGCACAGGATTGGACAGACAAAGCCAATTAAGATTTTTCGGTTTGTGGTGAGAAATACAGTCGAAGAGCTCCTTATATTGAAAAGCTTCAACAAGAGAGCTCTAGAGCGTCTAGTGATTGAGCTGGGAAATTTTCAATTGAGTCAAATTGCTAGAGAGTTGGCAACTGAGAATGTGGAAATGTCTAGCTTCAATTCATTCAACTCTGTCCTAGAGCTAGAAAAGCGTTTGCGCATAGGTGAACACTATTTAAGTACTTTGGATTTGTCGCAAGCGAATGCCGTGCTCGTGGGGACATTTGATCGAAGTTCTACAGCCCTCACTGCGGAAGAAATGAACGAGTTAATGGATCGCAGTCAGGAGTGCTACGAAAGAGAGCATCAAGTCTTTGGCAATATATCTACCTTTGAAACGTTCAATACTTAGTGAGTCTGAAACTCACAGTAGTCGATGGCTTTTTACTGCGGGATCCCGTTTTAACGATGCTGAAACATGTGAAATCGCTGCAAACTTCAGCCCGTCTTGTATATAATGAAAATAAGACCTCAACTAAACGATGTAGATTGAACAATTTAGCCAAGACAGAATCTCATACTTGAATTAGCGTGGAAGAATTTGCACCACAAGCCGGTGTGCCTCATTTGTTTGCAGGAGCGGCAGTGGCAGGTTGCAGATTTCGATGGCTTTGTTGGAATTGCCGTCAGTCCGATCCCAAGGCTGGGTCGCGAGCGTGCTTTTCTGGCCAGGATCATAGATAATCGCTAAGAGATTGCACATTTCCATTTATATCTATATCTCTGAAAAAAATTCCGATAATAAAAAAAGAGGGAGTCTTTACCGCTCAACTATTGGGAACCAAAATTTAACACACAAATTATCGTTACAGCACGTACCCGATGTAACCTCTATTGTAAGCGGACGCCAAACTAGGTGATAGCGCGATGCTTATCTTTCCCTTTTCGAGGCTATCAGTGACTAGAGAGCTAAAGCTCTTGCTTTCCTTCTTAAACTCACGCCCGCTTCCTCAAGAGACTTATTTACCTTTGTGATGTCATTTGAGAGTACGTAGATAATCTGAAGCAGTTGAAAGCTATTTTTGTTTTTGGCTTATGTGGTAGTCGACTAATTGCTCACTGTTTTCGGGGATCATTTTTATTGCGAGAGTTGTACATAGTCCGGAACACACATGTTCAGTCCCAAGATAAACACAGCGAAAACTACGCTTTGTCAAATAGTTAGATCTTCTGAACTAGATAATGCGAATGCAAAAGTTCGTGATGGTAGTGGCTGCCCACGTTAGTGCATTGAATCTTATATATCTGGTTTTTGCAACACTAAGAACGAAAGATAGCCTTTTAGTTGACCAGGACTCGGAAGAAATTGGCTATCGGGGATCAAAGCCAACTTTAAATGAGCCTCCAGTGACATTTATCGGGCACCAAACTTCATACACATCAGATTTGGGCTTTGAGGCTTGGATAGCACAGCAAAAAAACATATCCTTTCATTTGATGCTCGAGAACATCGCCACCGGCCCGTCCAATTTTCCGCCCCAAGAGGTCCTTCATGGCATCGTCATAGCTTCTCCGCTGCGTAACAATCCAAATTACTTTTTCAATTGGATAAGAGATTCAGCATTGACAATACGCTCCTTGATACATCACATGAGCGATAGCCCAGACTTACCGTCATCCGCCTTTAAATCAATCATCGAGCTGTACATCGAGCTCAATATCCGTCTTCAGAGGCTACCGAACAGATCTGGGAACTTCAATGATGAGAAAAGGTCGGGGTTGGGTGAACCGAAATTCTTGCCTAATGGCTGTTCTTTTGAAGAACCATGGGGTAGACCGCAATCGGATGGACCTGCTTTGCGCATTCTGACGGTGTCAAGTTACTTGAATTACTTAAAGAGCTCAAGAGAATCGAACGACAACATCGGCTCGAGGGATGCGTCGAGTATTTACCGCCACCTCATCAAGCCCGATTTGGAATATGTGATGAAGAATTGGAGGACCGAGCTGTTTGACTTGTGGGAGGAGATCAGGTCATTTCATTTTTTCAATGCGCTAGTGCAACTTCGAAGTATTAAAGATGGCCTCGCATTGGCAATGGAGTTTGAAGATTCACAGGAATTTCTAAGGACATTACGAACTAATTTTAAGGAGCTCAAAGAATTCATCTTGGATCCTAGCACCGGATTCTACTCGTGCAGAGTTGCGCACATAATTGAAACACCTTCGCTTGCTTTTCGACAAGAAAGATCTGGTTTAGACGCAGCTGTGTTGCTTGCTTCTTTACATGCACATGATACGGAGGCGGGTGTTGACGATTGTATCCCATTCGACATAGATGAGAGCCATATATTGAACACGATTACGGCAATGGTTGCAGATATGAAGAACAGGTATCCCATTAACAAAAAGGCATCAGATCAGAAGCAGCATTTGGGCGCTGCGTTAGGGCGTTATCCTGAGGATGTTTACGATGGGTATGCATCCAGCGAGGGTAATCCGTGGTTCATAAGTACAGTTTCAGCGTCGGAAGTGCTCTACAAATTGGTTGTCAAAAAGCTTCATGCGAAAGTCAGACATCCTCGTCACGAAAGAAACAAGGGAGTTTTACTTTGGCGTCACGGAGATGCCTCATCGTATGGACTTTGATCGTGAAATCATCAAATTGAAATATGGGTCTAAGCAGTACAAAAGCACCCTTTACAATATTTTGGAATATTCGGATTCCTTCATGAAATGCCTCAGAAATCATGTTGGAAAAGGTGGCCATATGCTGGAACAGTTCAACAGAAACACTGGGTACATGCAGGGTGCAAATGATTTGACATGGTCATATTCATCTTTTGTAAGTGGAGCTAGATGGAGAACGAAGGCATACGAGATGGTACGTGCCATTCAAAATAAGAAATGAATACTTAAGACAAGGCTTCTGACATGTTCCGTTAGATCAGTTTACATGCTGTCGGAGTGACAGTCCAGAAGTGAGTATTCTTGCTGCTGTGTGGAAATGGGACATTTGCTTTATTATCACGTTAAAGTTGCAGGCAACAGAACTTTGCATATTTAGAGTTCTTCCTATTTCATATTCAAACTATAAATTGTAGGCTTTGCTGCGTGCAATTTCTGCAGCGCTTTTCGCACTGTTCTGTATGGTTGAACCGTGAACGTCAGCAACGCGTCAACGAGTCAAACAAGACTTAGACAATTCTTCCTGAGCAACAATGCTTACTTTTCTCGGCTGCGTGTTTCTCCTCCATGCTACTTATTCGTCTTATGAGCACCATCACATCGTGAAAACGGCAAGTGGAATTCCAGTCGATATCATTGCTGAGCTTGTGATCGGACTTTTGTGCATCAATTTTGGGACTATCAAGAGCTTGAGGGCCCCACATCAACTTTCAATCCCAGAGGCCATTCGAGTCCCACCATCAGACCCCTACTTGGAACCAATTAGAACCGCACAAGCAATGCTGACAGTCAACGAGCTAGGGACCTATGAACATGACAATTTGTTGTCTCGAGTTGATTTTATGGACATCCGTCAGAAAAGAAGCAGTCATTTGAGCTGGGCTCAAAACTAAAAAGTCGTACATGTACAATCTGGTCTTCGGCAGGACCCGCGAATAGAGCTCACTTTGCTGCAATCGATTAGTTGTTTAATCTAAATGGTCTTGTATTTGAATAGATATGAACAAAGCGGGAATAAGGAGTCTCATGATGAATTAGCCTCTAGTTTACATTTTGAGTAAAGATTCCCTCCCTTTGACTCTAGGTTTGTGGAATTAATGGTCCTCAAATCCTTATCAACTTGATGCATCTTGCGGTTCAGATAATAAATAAAGGTCAGCCCGGTCACTGAACTTTTTTCTCGGCCCTTATCTTCATTTTCTCCTCCCTCAGTTGCTTTCCTTTGGGGCCTGCCTCTGTGTTCAATACAAAATCCCACCACCTGAAACTTGAAGAGTAAGATCCAATGAAATAGTGATGATGTTCGTCATGATGATCTGCGCCTGCCCAGAATGGAAGTATATGGTGTAATGACCAAGGGAACTCATAGCCGGAGTGCGCATCCACAGCCTGGTATAGTCTCAAGCAAATCCAGAGAGTGATGGTAAACAAGTGCAAATCCTGTGTGAAATAACACCACACCATAGGAAGACCAACAGTGCCGATACCCAATAGAGCGACCTCCACGGGATGCGCATACTCAGGCAGCCAAGCCAAATGGTGCTGCATAACGGTGATGTTGCTTGTGGATATACTTGTAGAAGACTTCCATGATGCAAGCCTCTGTGCAACCAGTAGTGCCATGCGTCCTCCATAGACAAAGAAGATGGCCAACTGAAACAAGATCTTTTGGAGCGAAGGAAAGGGGAGGTCGAACGCCATGCCAATCTTGGCACTCAAAGGGTGGAAAAACCAAATAGGGAATGCTTCGACCATGAAGTGAGAGATCAAGACAGACTTGAGACACTCCCACTGTTCTTTGTTGCTAGGGACTTTATTGTCCTGAATCTTGAACTTCTTGAAATATGGTATCCTGTCAATGATGGCCCAAGGCAAGCACCTGCCGAAATACATGATCTCGTGTGTCAAAAAGAAGAATAGACCTGTCGCGAATATGTCATTAGTTCATGTAGTAGTAGTAAGCTCCCCAAGGCCTTTTCGAGTGAATTCAATCCACCTACTTTAGTTGAAAGTTTTGATAGGCTTCTGCAAACGTGGTGACATTCGAAAAACCGGTGTAATCGTGATAAACTGCAGCTGCCTGAGTTAGTTCATTTGCAACTTTACTGATATCATCGGACGAAATGTCTAGTTCGTCAACTTCTCCAAATGAAACTGCGAAAGTTCATGTGGTAATTTTTGGCTGATGACTAAGCCATGAATGAGGTTTTGAAACATACCTGACCATCTTGAAGGATGGTGGGTGTAAGCAACGAGGAAAGCAGCCAAGATTCCGGAGCTATATATTCTCGTGATGCCAGATGTCTGGATGTATCGTTTAGCTTATACGACGGCTAAACGACCGAAGGCGCGTCGAAGGCGAAAACCCGATTCGGCGCATAGTCCGCGTTGCAATTTCATTTTATGCAGCCTCATTTCATCTTGCGCATGACGTGACCTATTGAGTCAATTGAATCTTCATTGTGCTGCGCAAAGTCGTTTGCAGTCTTGCCAGGAATTGACTTCACTTTCATATGACTTGGCTTCTACTATACGCTCATTGGCATTTTAATCCTTACGCTTCTACTTCACAAAATCCAAAGCTTGAGATGGTTGCACAGAAGCATATTTTATATTGATTTTTTTTGTGTGTTGAGTCAGGATAATCTTGCGTGCAAAGCATGTCCGAAGTCTAACGAGAGTAGCATATAAGTTGTCGAAGTATTGATTTTGCTATTGCTTTGACGACTTTTTTCTGATTTTCATTTTTTCCGGCAAGTCCACATTCGGTGATTTCTCACAATACTAGTAAATCCAATATCATCTGATATATCTCTGGTCGTAATATACACCATTCTTCAATAAACCTCCAGTCGACGACCATTTCGAATACATTCAAATGAAGTTTGCCGCTTTCTAAACACATCCAATAATGTATGCGTCAGGTGAGTGAGGCTTATTTTACAGACCACTAAGGGTAGGCCATTCAAAGCTTTTGGGCCTCCATCCCTCTTTAACTCATCCATTCTGTGTCAATATTCACCTTGTCTATCAAGGGCTCTCTATAATGCAACCACCTTTGAAAATACTCAAGTGACACGAGTTTTGATTTTGATGACAAACGACGCTTCACAATAGCCGCGCCTGGGCAGGCTACATTAGTGCCGCATCACACACCAACGCGCATTAATCTGCACAGCTCGTGAACAGAATCGTTTGTCCAAAGTTTACGCGAGGTTCACACTCGAGATTGAGAGAATCCAATCGCAGACATAAAAGCATGAATGCCTCACTGACTGGATATCATCATGAACGATCAAAAGAGCTTGCGAAGAAGCATATTGATCCCCCAATATCTGCTGCAGGATGCTCGGTTATATACCTGTGTACAAAGGATGTCAAACTTCAGTGAATGTCATCAACTCTCCCGTGGCATCACGGGACTGAGATATAGCTTACCGGAATTTGATCGCAGCGCCAACAATAAGCAGCAGTTATACTTGCCTCATTTCTGCTGACTGCAAGCTTTTCTCACAGCCAGGACTAATAAATAGTCATATCCAGTATGTCATCAAGAACATCATCCTCCTTGGACTCCCTAGAGTCCTACGCAAGAACCTCCGCAGCACTTATCAGATGATGTCAACCTTTTGCATAGCAGGCGCAGAAACAGCCATTCTTCGAGCTATCTCGATGCAATCCGCCGCACGATATCCGGGAGTTCGTTTCGCACAGCTCCCATTATTGAAACAGACACTCGGGGCCTGGAGGGTTATAGTGTTAGAGAGATTTATGGAGATCTTGACGATGAAGAGATAGACTTACGAAGATCGGCTACTCGCAATACAATATTGGACTCTCTTCAGGAACGAGTGGAGCGTTCTTTGACCTCACGCCAAGTTGATTTTGAGCAATGATGGCGAGAAGCGAAAAGAAGATGACGCTGCAAGTTTCTACGAGAACTTGCCAGATACATCTGTGCCGACGAAAGATTTCGGCGGAGAGTTTACAGGTATTGACCCAGAACTAGTGACGTGGGACGGTCCAGATGATCCAGAAAATCCTAGGAATTGGAGCAAGGGGAACAAGCTCATTCAAACCGCCATAGTGTCAATATACTCCTTACTTTCCCCAATGTCGTCTTCCATGCTATCACCTGCAATGACCTGAAATTTCTGAGTCCTTAGGCATTCAAAAGGCTGTCATCAAGTCATTGTGTGTTTCAATTATGGTGTTAGCGTGGGCAATTGGGCCTTTAATCATTGCTCCGATGTCCGAATCTGATCGTGTGGGGCGAATGCCTGTACTCAATTGCTCAATATGGATTGTGGCGGTGTTTAATTTGGCCTGCGGATTCGCAAAGACACCCGCTCAACTTTGCGTCATCAGATTCTTGGGTGGACTTGGTGGATGCGCCCCACTCAATGTAGGGGCAGGAACTTTGGCTGACCTTTGGTCGGATTCCCAGAGGCAGGCTGCAATGGCTGCATATTCATTGGGTCCAACTCTTGGTCCCGTAATCGCCCCCGTAATCTCAAGTTTCATTGTGACTGGTTTAGACTGGCATTGGTGCTTTTATATCTTGGCGATATTTCAATTTTGCTGTCGCCGCTGTGGGAACATATGTTTTTTAAAGAGACATATGCGCCAAAAATTTTGAAGCAGAAGGCAACAAAGCTACGGAAGCAAACTGGAAATGAACATTTGCACACTATCTATGAGATCGCCGATGGAGAAAGTGGGAGAAGCAAATTATTGACCACTGTTCTGAGGCCTATATCATTGATCGTGGGTCACCCAATGGTATTTGGGCTCGGATTGTACATGGCGTTTGTGTACGGCTTTATGTATCTCATGATCGTCACTTTTCCTACTGTTTTTAAAGGTGATTACGGTATGACAACCAATATTGCCGGGCTTATGTACCTTCCTTTGGGAATTGGCTTCATCCTTGGTACCCTATTTTTTCGTTACGCTATTGATGTCGCGTATCGTCGGCTCACCAAATCGAATGGCGGCGTCGCTAAACCTGAGTATAGGTTGCCGTGTCTTGTCTGCGGTGGTGTTGGTATACCGATAGGTCTTATTATTTACGGCTGGTCCGTGGAAAAGAGGTTACATTGGATAGTTCCCAGCGTCGGCATGTGCATTTTCGGGTTTCACCTTGGTTGCTGTCTTTCAGTCCATTCAAAACTATCTCATCGACATGAATAACAGATTTGCAGCATCCTCCGTGGCTGCGGCGGCAGTTTTCCGGTCATGCTTCGGTTTCAGTTTTCCATTATTCGCCCCGGCAATGTACGACAGACTTCACTATGGATGGGGCAACACAATGTGTGCACTTATCGCTGTTGCCTTGGGAGTTCCTTTTCCCTTGTTTTGTTTGTTTTACGGCGAGAGGTTGAGATTATGGGCGAACGCCAGATTTGATCGAAAGCAAGCACTCAAGGATGCAAGGAACCTCGAGAAATTAAAGTCTAAGAATCAGAAGGAATACATTATCAAGCTCGAGAGCGAGAACTGCAAAGTCAATGCATAACGCGACAGAACAAATGAGACATTCTCAAAATAGTGACGTGAAAGACTGATCGAAATTGAACTTGAATCTGAAGGCTCTCAAGTACTTTTCTGCATGAAAGACTACTTTTCTCCATACACACTGAGAAAATCCAGCCCTTTCTTCATATGGCGGACTTGAAGTACCACCAGGCATACCGTAATTTCGAGGCTACTTTAGATTAGTCTGACTATAAAACAATTATCTTACGTATTTATTGACAATTTTCATACCCTCGAAAGACTATAAATCAGACTAGGTCCTCAGTATTCAGGATTTCCGATAGCACAGCGAATCGGCGAATCTTGCTTGAGTAAGCCTGGAAACTACTGGCCTTACAACTCACCTGCAGATGTAGCCCCTGTACAAGCTATTGAGAAAATTTGGTATTAATCTGTGCAAAAGATACAAGCTGACGAATACCAGAAAGGTTTCAATAAAATAACGGTGATAAAGCTCCGAGCACCTATATTTCGGGTCAAATCGATTGAAACAGGCCTTTCGGGCCAGGTGATTATATCTATAGAGATATCCCGTGAGCACATGCGAGTATCTTCGCGACGTGAAACGCTACAATTCTAAAGTCGTTCGTGCTTTGGGCACCCGAATGACTTTTTGAAGTTTCCTTGTGCATCCCGTAGCTGGCCCTTATTGTCGATCACCGTCAAGTTCTTTGCCTTGGACAAAGTATCGATCACATCTCCGACTCTCTGCCTCTTGCGATCACCATTCCTTTTCATTTCCCGATGTCTGTCGCTCTCTTTGTTCTTTCATATCCTTTCAACTCATTGAAGTGCTTCGACTTGGCTCTTTTCTTGGCTCTTCTCAATCTTTGCTTATCAGTCGCGATCAAGCTCGTCCTTGGAGTAGGATAGACCAGACTTCAATTGCACTTGAGATGTCCCGCGAGCGCCGTCTGCTTTCGGTTTGTCGTCACCAATTTTATATATTTCTTGAGGAGCCTAATTTGACATCATCGGATATATGCAAAGGCTGCGCATCCTCCATGGTGATAGATGCTGGAGCGTCCGAAACCTTGATCTCAATACTTTTAAATTGACTGGGTTTCGGTATGTAGTGAGCCAGACACAAGGAGTCAAGCTTATAGTTGAGCTTTGTAGAACAAGTCTGTGATTTCTTCATGTGCGACCTGAACTTCCTCTGAAATTTTGTCCTCAGGCTCTACGCCATGATATTCATCCTCGTAAATTTCTGCCAACGATTTTGCGCTTTTTTGATCGGAAACTTCATGTTTTCCTCTTTTGCACAAATTTACCGACAGTCTGTTATGAGTCTTCTGGGTAAATCATCGAATTCGTCGTTTCTGATTCTTCTTTTGATCAAGTCCTCGATGGTTTCGGTGACTTCATCAGTAATCACCGGCACGGGTTTGGACGTGCGGTCGAAACTCCAAATTTGGAGTCCTCGTCGTCGTTCAAAAGGGAGTCAGCAGGTCTGTCCCGTGATTTCACCTCACCCTTCATGGTCCATTTCTTTTCCGCCACAAGTTCAGCTTCAAGCTCGGAAATTTCAGCTTGGAAGCTTTTGCTGCTGCTTTTCAAAAGACGACAAATTTTTTGCGCTCTTTGGTTTGTCTTCCACCTCATCAGCAAAGAGATCAGTGCATAGCACTGCCAACTGCCTTCTCATATTCATTAGTCTTCTAATTCCCTATCACTCGAGCTTTCCAGGTCATTTGGCGCCGAGCGCAAATCCTCATTGTCAGGTTTGTTTCGATCCTGGCTTGTCAAAAAACTCGTCATAGTAGTCCATAGTCTTGTTCCTCTGCTTCGTTGTCATCATCACTCAAATCAGCAAACAAATCAACATGTTCTTGATCAGTATCGTCTTCTCCGTCCTCAAGGGCAACAATCTGCTTATTAAATTGATCAATATCGAAGAATCCATCATTAAGGCCAAAAACATCTTTAACTGGCTCCGATTCTTCATCAGATGGTACTTTTGTCTTCTCTGATTCCGCGTCCGAAGCATATTCCCCGGGTTGAGGCAAGATTCTCCGCTTCATCCTAACAGATGAAACTCCTCTTCCGCCTCCTTATCTTTTTCGGATTCGTTATCATCATCAGACTCTTCGCCTGATTCCTGACACTGGATCCGTTGTCACTTTCCAACATTTGATGCCTCATCTTCATCTTCGCTAGATTCCGCATCGCCTTCAGAGTCCACTGTGTCGACGCCGTATGTTTTCCTTTAGCTTGGGAATTTCACTGAAAAGATACGTTTCACCGACATTCAGAAGAATCATCTGCACCTGCCCCCACACCTGGGTGGAATCGAGGCCATCCGTGTAGATTTCGTCGAGTACCGAGTGATCTTTCGCTATAGGGTCCAAGAGTGACTTCGTAATTTGATTTATCTCTTCGATCGTGTCGCTCTCAGCGGCTAGACGAAACACGTCTGCCGGGTTTGCTCTGAGAGTTTTCAAGAAGTCCATGCCAGCTATGTGTAAGTGGCGTAGTTTTTAATTTATTTACACACTATAAGACGTGAAAAAAGTATAGCTTCCTCTGATGAGCATCGACTGGGATGCAGGAAAGAAATACCAGGTTAGTTCATTGGCTCCAGGCATCATGAACGTGCTCTCATTAGTCAGAAAATTATACACAAAATATCGCCTTTTTACTTGACAACTTAAATTTGAAAGGACCCTTTGATATTACGCTGTCATCATTTTGAACTTGAGCCAACTATCGAATATAATTTGCAGTCACCTGAGGCAAGCATCGCGGTTTTTCGTGTGACTTGAGACTCGAACGAAGCCTCAAGAGAAAGACCAGTCTGTCTGAAAATTTCTTATCTCCATCTCAGCCATAATGCTATATTCTTCAAGAACTTCTAGGAGTCTCTCCTATGTCTAAAATCATCACATTACGAGCCTGAATATTCGTCGGTTCAAGTCCTGGCACATCTTCAAGAAGGTGGATTGATAGACAGTCTTCTGATCCTTATACCAAAAAAAGCATCGTCGACGGTTACAGATCGAGAGCTGCTTATAAATTACTCGAAATGAATCAGAAATACAAGATTTTTCGAAAATCCACATCAAACATCGTGGATCTAGGCTTCGCACCAGGAGCATGGACGCAAGTAGCGCTTGCAAGTGCCTCGCAATTAGAAGAGAAGCCCAAAATTCTCGGTGTGGATTTAATAGATTGTGCTCCACCCAAAGGATCGCAATTTCATACAGGGTGATATTTTCTCCCGCAAGACACATCAGGATATCGAATGAATTTTTTGGAGGGGATGGCGTGGATGTGGTGTTAAGTGACATGATGAGCAATTCGACCGGGCATGGCGAGCTCGATCACTTTGCTAGCATGGACATATGCGAAGGAGTGGTGATGCTTGCTGATCGACTCCTTCGAGTAAATGGCACAGTTAGTGATGAAATATTTCTCGGGATCCCAAGATGGTGAATTACGCAATAAGATTAAGGCTCAATTCTCTAAGGTATATACCACAAAGCCAAAGGCGTGTCGACAAGCCCTGAGAGAGATGTATATAGTTGCCCTTGGCAAGAAGTCTACGCAAAGAGACTTTCTCCGCGTCTCGATGACTTTTCTGCGGTGAATATTATGGCTAGGTAGAATTGTTACTGTATGGAGAAGCTTTTGTAATTTGAACAAGACAATATCTAATTCAACATTGTTTCTTTTCGTTTTGCGAGAGAGAAGTAGTCGGCGAGTTCATGATTGAATATCGCCTACAAGGTGGTATACTGTGTGTGTGTGTGTGTGCACCGCGAAAGCTCAAGACAGCATCTGGCTAGGGACTGGGATACAGCGTCGATAATCATTCTGTTCCAACGTCAACAAGATTGCTCGAAGAGTCAATACCAAACGTCTTCAAATATCCGTACTTTGTTGCTATTGCATCTTCGAACTCACAGTTGATTGCCTTATGTCTCGCAGTTATCTACAGCACCCACTACTCAAAAATCCCGTCAAATGGCTCCGAGGAGTTCCCAAAAGACATGAATGCGATTTGCAATTACAAGGATACTACGACACAAAGAGCTTGGACAGAAACCCATTCGCTGTCCTCGTTGCAGGACACGCGATTTGATGTAGTCAAAGATTAGATTTCCGATAGGAAATACAGTTCAGATCGTGGTAAACAAGATTCATGACCTGACCACATACCGCTTAACCCCGGTGCTAGAAAAGCCTAGATATGGCCAGAATCCTGCAAGCTATGTCATCAATAACAAGTATTATATAGACTTTCCTATCCAGGAAACGCTTCATGCCAATACCTCTGAAGTACAGGCATAGATCTTCTTCCATGATAGGATCCGTCAAGAGTTCCTTCAGATTTCAGCTCTGAGATCCAGACACTTTACAAAGAAAAGATCATACAGTTGATCGATCAGTTGCCAGCATCAGAGACAAGAACCTATTTCAAAAAACAGCAAAATTCCTTCTCAAACCTGGCGAAGTGGAGCATATTGATTGGTACACCGAAATTCTATACGCGCTATACAAACTCCTTTGGTTACACGAGGAGGTTTCAATTTGCTCGAACGAAGACCAATATTTGGTATCTTTATTTCTCAAACTAATCGCCTTCATGGAGGTCTAGAAGTACATTAGAAACAGAAACATCACAGATATGAGTGTGGTTGTCCAGCTCTGCTCAAAACCAATTACGCCATTGGATTTCTTCGAAGCCGTGGAAGATGTGTTCATCGTGACACTGGATAAAGCATCGACAACTTCGTCATCCAGCGAGATCCAAGATGTTACTGAACTGGCTTCCAATGAGTCAGATATTTCCAAGTTATCCAGCATGAAAATAGAGATTGTACCATCAGTGCCAAATACCACACCGCCTTTCATCGTAGATGAAGTATCTCTCGAGAAATACCCGTCCGCTTGCATACCATTGTTGATGTCGCCAGAACCTTGGTAATCGTGAATCGTCGAGTAAAGTTGATCTGTAGGTTGAGGAGTTCATCACTTCAAAAACGTCGATTTCACCGCATCCCGAGTTCCAGCAAGAGCACGATGCATCAGACCCGTACTGCGATGTTCTAGGAATTTTAGCATTCAAGAACCAGATAGCCGGCATATCATAATAATATTCCAGTGTTACGTTGGCCTCGGGCATTTCAAACTCGAACAAAAACATTTTAGTGGTACCAGAGAACCCATGATACGCTGGGATACCGCTTCTGTAGACTCCACATGAATTGTCGGCTCCAGATTCAGGGACACTCCAGATCCGAAAAAATAATGAACTCTTCGTTGGAGTTGATTAGGTTGTTCGACTCTAGAATGGTGGAAGAGTCAGCGTATCCGGTACCATTGCTGCTAGCATAAGTGAGGGCTGACCCCAAACAGGTTGATGCTTCACCAGCATGAGTCAAGAATGTGACGTTGGTTGAAGTTTGAGACTCTGCGTTATAATAAGAGATCCGATCCCATGTCCCAGTAGAAGAGTCGTCAGCTGTGTACGCACCAAACAGTTTCAAGGAAAGAGGTCCACGAAAGTGTATCGAAAGCTCCTCATTGAGTGGAGCATTAGTGCCTTCGAAAACTGTAAATGAATCCGAGAGAGTGCACGAGCAATCCTTAGACGTCGGCTTGCAGAATTTTTTCGACATCGTAGTAGTAGCCAGTGAAACCCACATTTTGGAAAGCAATGGTGTCCACGCCAGAAGGTGGATCCACTGCTAGTATTGGAGTTGCCTGTGGGGTCAGGCGATCCTTCCCCAGCGGCTAAGCTTGTTAAAAGCACCGTTGTAAGGGCCGTTAAAAGCAGAGAACGCATTCAATTGAATAAAATCTTCAGACAAAGGTGTGTCCAACTTGATAGTGCTTGTAGTTTTTGAGGAAGAAATTAAAGTTCTTTCGCCACGTTTTGTGATATTCTGATAGTGGAAAGAAAATGTTTTGGTTGCAACGAAGCATTCCAAATCGCGAATTTCAATTTAGAGATCTGACGCATGTATTTATAGATCAGGAAATTTCGGATCCTGCCGATGGCGCATGAATAAAAAACTTGCGCAGGCTGTGTGAACAAGGCTTGGTTCGGACGGCCTCCAACTGGCCAGGCATCTGGAAGCTTGAAAAAAACTAAAATATTACTTGACTAGGAAAAAATCTGCTTTTTATTTTATTCGCCAAGAGGGTGTACTCTGCGTGGAGCGTTGACTTTTGACCGGTTGATCTTACTTTGACTGCTGACTTTCGCTCCACAACCTGGTATATCAACCGACATGCCATCAAAATGCGGCCCTACTTGTGTAATCGGCGACGGCCTATTGTTCCATGCAAGTTAATAATGAACCATCGTATATATGATTGATTAATTATATAGTCAGATTTAGGGCTCCTCAAAATGGTGACAGGAAAAAGCGGCTTGTGAGAGCTTGTTCGCGCGGACAATGACACACAATTGACAAAAGGCTATGACTAGCCCCTAGAATACTGATTGTTCTCTACATCTTAAATGAGTGTACACAAATCCGGCGTAAGAAAGCCATCACCCATACAATGTGGCTTCGTTCATCATTGCATGATTATGGTTTGCGACATGGGCTCGCTTCCAGAAAACTAAAGTGCACCCCATGATGACGAATAAGATCAGATTGCTGATTAAAGCAAAGCAGCCTGAGGTACTAAGTTTCGAGAGACTTCTATTCTTCATTAAGCCAGCTTTCCGAACGCCCAAAAGTGGTCTAAAAAGGATGAAGATTCTTTCGAGGGCCCAGAACCTTGGTCTCGTGCGTCCCATTATCCGCGGTAACATGCAAGAAAAAAACCACGTAAAATCTATCATACTCACAAAGCCTCATTCGACTGTTGCACGGTGAATTAGACCTGTGTTTGGGAAGCATCCGGAATCAGGTATATCCCGCTTGGCTAAATTAAACTCAAAGATACCTACCCACAAAATCCACCGGCATAACCTGAAACAAGAGTCCCACGGCTAAAAAAGCACCTCATCTGTCTCTTTTGCAACTATGCCTGACGGGACGCCGTTCTCGAAGGAGGCCGCAAATTTGCCAGAACAGCCTGAAAGACTCATAAACCCCCCACCATTTTCCCTCACAGGCGCCGGCGCTGCTGCGATCGCTGCCAGGAACGCAAAGGGGCTGTCTGGAACTACCGTCTGGCGAGCTATCGAGCCTCCATATTTTCTACTTCCTCTGATTCTGGCGACGCGGTATTGAAGCCCAAGCCTGGATACGATGTTGTATCTCTCATATTTTTGATGTTGATACTTCCCCAAAGCGTGAGCTGTCTCGTGCTAACTTCATATATTCTTCTGGGGTCCTTTAAGTCGTTGGCTGGTAAGTTCATTGCCGGAGTCATTCTAAGGTCAGATGATGAAATTGAGCTAGATTTGGAGCCACCTTCAGAGACACGATATCCATACTACCGCTCTGAGTTGCTAGGTGAGTTTTTGCAGCTTTTTTCAATCAACTCGTTCATTTTGTTGATATGTCATTACACCTTGCCCCGCGCGTGGTTTCAATACTTGATAGTGTTAGCCAAATCCATCGTTGCCAGCAGGCTTGTCGGCAGTCATGCTACTGGCTCAACGACGTACGTTTCGGTGGTCTCTAACAATGTCCCACAACCCGGGAAGTGTCACCACAACGACGACCACCAACAAGGTGCAGCCCGCCGACTTAAACGGGGCAACGAAAAGCGAGACTGCGATCAGTACCTAGTAGCTTCGCCAATTTCATCACAGGGTTTCTCATTCGTCATAGCAGCGAATTACATCAAGGATCGAATTGCTAACATTCAATGCATCGATGCTTTTAGAGGACCTATCGCGCTTGGGCTCTTTGCTTCTCATCTCGAAAGGTGATACATACGATCGCAATAGTTTAGGATCCTGCTGAGCCTTTGCTCTCATCGTCTCTCCCTATCACATCGAGTGACTACATTCCTGTCGAGAAAAACGTCATATTTCGAAGATACGCGAATTTTTTCGACGAAAGCCACATGGATGAATAGATTGCTTCTTCAAAGTCTTGTCAAAATTCTACGGCTTGGGGACAAGTCTGTTCTGAGTCTTTCATTTGCTATCAAGAGAGATTCTCAATTGTCATTAACTTTGCATATTTGGTGCTTTGCATTCACGTCATAAGCTTGACCATATCACCACTTTTCAAGCGAATATTTATCTTAAGAGGACTACTCCAAAACCCTAGACCACTTGTCATGTCTAACGCCTGATGTACCATATGGAGGATACAAAAAAGGTGGCTTGATTTCGAGTCTACCTCGAGACGCCACCACAGATACTGTGGTGGTTCATCAATATGGAGCAGCCACGAAGTCCACCATCGATTGATACAGAACCTTACGAGATAGTCTTAAGACTGGACTTGTCAAATAATTCGCTCTCTTTGCCATTACATGATTCCTACGACATCTGTTGTCAGCTCAAAATTTTAAGAATTTTTGCTTGAAACCTCCAGGCAACAAGGCATCTCTCCCTGGATCTAAAGTGAGCCACAATCGAACAATTGTGGATCGGAAAAGGTCGAATAGTAGCCACAGCTCCTTCGACTACCATTATGGACAGGTATTATATTATTTCCACCCAACCCATCTGGACCTGGATTGCAGCGATGAAGATTTTGATTGACGAGACCCACTCTCTTCTCCGCGCCACCACTGGGTCTCTCAGATCAAAGTTACTGATTTTGGATCTGACAAAAATGTGGATTTCGCTCTAATATTGGCTGAAGGATTCCAAAGTTGTGTTCCAGGTTTTGGACATATCGGAATCCGGGACACTCGAATCGGAGCTATCCGTTCATGTGAATGGGATTCGATGGATGTTTACTGATCTTTATGCCTCACAAACCCCTGTTGATGACATCGCTGATGTATACATTCAGCATCTACGGATTGTCCTGCACTGTGTCAATATAGAATCGAATTCTTGAGAAACGATGTCGTGGTAAGGCACTGTTTTGTAAGAACCACTTTTCTGCAAGAGACAAGACTGAAAACGACACTTCACCTTTCGGCTGTGGACGTACTAAGATCAAGCTTAATCCACTCAATCGGCAGCCTTGGCGACTTGAAAATAAGTTTCAAGAAACTAAAGAAGGAAGAGAGCAAAAGAGTTGCGGAGCTCAAACGTCAAATGGAAGCGGTTAAAGCTAAGATCGATAAGTATGGGGTGACTCAATCGAGCGAAGGCCGAAAGGGAGGCAAGTTGAAAGGGTTACAAAATTCTGTCGCGCAACTTGAGAATGAAATTCAAGAGATTGAGCGACAAGTTGGCGGACTTGAAGACAGCGCCGACGCTTTTGAAAAAAAATATAAACTCGAAGAATCGAAGTTGATGTCGGAGATCGTCAATCTTGAGTCATGCATACACAATTTTGAGGAGAAAATAAACAAGCTGAGAATGGACTTAAAGAATGTTGAAGTCGAGAATCATGCCATGGAATCAAGGTTTCGAAAAACAGAAAGCAAGATAAGGTCCAAGAATGAGGACATCTCAAAACTAACATCAGAAATCATGAGCTTTAAAAAGATTTTGACATCTCGAATTCAGAAGCGACAGAGGAGGATTCAGGAGCGTATGGACATCGTCATACCCCAAATAATGGAGGCCTGCGAAGATCTAAGAGAGGACCTCAGAAGCTTCTCTGGCGAAGACTCCGAAGCGGATTATCCTTTATGAATCGTTACATTAGAGTAGAAATTCTTTCTCAAGATGGCCAACAAAAGCCACTTTAAGTCGTAAATAACGTTTTATTCTGAAAGCAGCTCACCAACTTGGTGAAACCCCCTGTGGTAATATAGTAGACCCCCAGAGGGTGCAGAATCGAAGCGTTTGTTCGGGAATAAAATGTCATTCACCTTCACAACCCATAACTCGTGATTCTCCACCTCAAACACTTTGTGCTTAGTGCAGAGAAATACGGCCTCCAGCTCGTTTAAGATTGGAACTGATACACCGTCGCCAGCATAGTGCATTGAGTAAGAATCTTGGAGACCGCTGAACGGAGTAGTCATCTCATGAAAAAGCTCGCCATCTTCATTCTCTGCATCGAAATGCGACGGGTCTCTTTTGACCCCGCCAGCGAATTTCCGCCCTAGTGTCACTGCTTGTTTCGTTGGGGGCATCAAATGAAGCCCTAACATACCATTGTTGTCATGAAGCGTTTTGGATGTATAACTGGGGAGGTGCAAGTTGAACAGCAAGAGAGGATTCGGATGCACGGACAAGGAACATACTGAAGATAAAGTCATTCCATGAAGTTCTGTAGACGGAAATTTTGACCCGGCTGTGAGAATCATAGCTTGTGAACTGACGCGTGTCATTGTTGTTCTGAAGCTACTGCCTAGATCACTTCGGAGAGCGCTCTGAAACAAAGATGTAGTTGACCTCATTTCGGAAATTGTTCTAGGTTAGAGGTTTCAATGAAAAAAGGTCAAAATTGTCTATCGTCTCTCTGCTCTAAATCTGTGCACCTGATTTCCCGGCAGAAACTCTAACCTGCAATTGCGATGCACTCAAGGCTTGACAGGATGGATGAAGGGCATTTGCAGACCTTGACGAAAGTGCAGTTGGGGGGTTCACGTGATCTCGTGAGCAATGGGCAGAAAGTTACTTTCCTACAAGACGACAACATATTACATATCACACCTCCAACACTTTTCCTCGAATTAAACAAGCCAAACTTATTTATGTTCCCGCCTTGCCATTAACTGTATAGTTGTTGACATACACATCACAGCAATGGCTAAATTGAATATGTGCGCCCATCTGCTTCCGCAACAAGGTCGCAAGCCAAAAACACGCGAAACGTCAATTGAAGCCCCCATGCAGTTTATTTGTATCTCAGACAACAACCCAAAATACAACATTCTACCACCCAGCATATTTTCAACTTCATGAGCGGCCCATCAAGCGAAAAGTTGCACGCCGCGCTTTCTGCTTACTTCCGCCGATCCGAGAGGTCATTACTGGCGCCGTTGGTGCCTTTGTCTATCAACACGCCTATACAAACTGGAATCAAACCGAGTACGCCACTCGAAGGTGCCCATGACTTGATAAATTCATTTTGCGTTTACAAGCAAACTGCAGACCACGCGACCTTGCTGTTGGCTTTCAAATGTGTGTATTCCGCCACAAGAAGACAAGAGGAGATTGTCTCCTTGGTAAAGAAGCACCAGCATTACGTGGTATTTCTAAATTCGAAAGCGCTTCACAAGCTTGCAATTGAGGAACTTTCCACGCTTTATAATGTTCTCATCTCGTCACCACTTTCAGCAAACAATCTGCTTGAAACTCTCTTGGAGGGAGTCTCTCCACCTGAAAGCTATCCACTTTCGCTTGTCATATCTTTCCACTTTTTTGTTATCCAGTCCATTTTACAAAGCACTTCGTCCAGAGTACACTCTATCGTTAAAAGCGGCTTTTATGGTGATCTCGCTCTATTTTTCAAAGTTGCTTCTTCGTTCTTGCGCAGCGCAAACTTCGGTGGCTGTTTAGCCCGTTGCGACCTGTCCTTTTCTCGGAAATACCACCTCAACGGCTTGAAAATGCTTTTGGGTTTTGTCAAACTTGCCGAATATGTGTATGCCAAGAATCGAAGTCCACAAATAAACTTGGCAATTTCCGCATTGAAACTCAAGACCATAGAATACCAAGCTCTCACAGGCACGGCCACGCCTCGCAGATGGCCGACAAGCTATGACATAGCTTTAAAGCCGTTTATTGAGGATCTACGCAATGTTTTACCATCAGAATCTTTTTCTGAATTTCTCTCAAGATGCAATTTAAGTCTCAGTGCTGGGTCAATCGTTACGAGGTCACTGCCAGAAGAACAACTACTGGAGCAAGAAGGCCAGCGCGAGAGTAACTTTTGCTCAACCGGAAACGGCACGGAAACCTATTCCCTCGATACACAAAACGTCAAGTCCATTGTCACTCTCCTTCTGCACTCAAACTTTTCCCCAAATTTGGGAATCACCATTTTCCTGATCCTAGAATCGATGGCTGCCATCAAATTGAGGAACTTCCACTATTCTATCTTTAGGGCCTGTGTCGCTATTCTTGAAACGACCAAGAATGATCAAGATAATTTCGATCGATATTTAAAGACTTGGATTCCTCGTCTTGCACTTCTTTTAATACAAGAGCGGCAAAAAGAAAGTATGCAAACACTTTCTATTCTTTGCTTTGACTTCGCGAGAATTGCTAGTCTGACAGGGGGCTACAATGAGGCTTGTCAGCTTGATATAGCGTTGCTCCGCATCGACCATTCAACGCAAAACGCAAAAGTGTTGGTGAAACGAATTGAATACTCAATCTGCGCCCTTTTCGATCTCGGGGCGTCAGTGAGAGCCGTTGAACTTGCTAAGACGTACGTTAGAGCAAAACCGGGCAGACTCGTTGAGGACATGGTTCCTGAGATTATAGCATCAGCCATAGCGACCGACCCTTCGCTGATACTGTTTTTCTTTGGCCACAGTCTGTTCATCACACCAAATCTCCAGAATGAGCTATTTCTTAGCCTTTTGCAACCACTTAGATACAAAATTTCGGAAGACGAGGGGCTCATTTCTACTTTGGTCTCAAGCTTGCCAAATGAGCAACTGCTTGCGTCTTACTATAGGGTGTCCTTACTTTTCAAAATAGACGTGGATCAATGGATATCAAACAGCCTGACTGTTACCTCAGACCTCATCTTCCGAGCAGGTATACTTGCAAACAGGTTCGAAAAAAACAAACCTGATGTGGGCAGTTTGAACAGTTGCGCGAAAATTGTCCTCAATTGGCTTGAGTGTGCTCAGAACTCCGACTTGACGGACGGGGCTGTGGTTTTTGCACACGTGGTCCGGAAGTTAATTCATATGGGGTTGTATTCCCTTTGCATAAGGCTCTTATCCAAATTTGAGAGATCTGCTCTCAGCAATCCCCGTGATGTCTTTGAGCTAGAGAGCTTACTAGCACGTTGCCTTCTCGAAACGCACGAATTGAAGAAAGTTCCGGAAGTGCTAAAAAGCAGCAGTGTCGCCTTAAAAACATTTTTCTCTGGCACCACTTCTGATTTCGATGAGCTAGTGAATTTGAAATTAACCCAGCTCGAGTTTTACATAAAATCGCGTGATAAATCTCAATCTAGAGCAAAGTTTGAAGAGATCAAGATCATGATCACCTCAAAGCCTGAGTACAACCCGAGTGCTGAGGTCACAAAAACACCTTTGCATGTCAGGCTAGCGTGCTTTATTACCATTGCCAGATTTCTGTTGTTGGCATCAATGATAAATACCATGTCCGCTGAGATGATTAGGGCCATGA
The DNA here is from genome assembly GCA_009746055.1 of Metschnikowia pulcherrima. Classification (NCBI taxonomy): domain Eukaryota; kingdom Fungi; phylum Ascomycota; class Pichiomycetes; order Serinales; family Metschnikowiaceae; genus Metschnikowia; species Metschnikowia pulcherrima. The sequence continues at coordinate 1,719,504 of VFXK01000001.1, forward strand.
GAAATTTGAAGCTCGCAATAAAAGTTTTGTCCTCAGCGCTACGCAAGATCGACTCTCGCTTCGACCTCCGGGAGATGAAGGAGAGTGCTACATTATTACTTCTCAAGGCCAATAGCCTCTCGTTCAAAACAGCTAGACATCTTGGTCTTTCGCATGAAGCCAGCCATCATGCCAAAGAGTTTACCGAGGTCAATCTGCATCTTGATGCGTCCCCTCTCAAAACTCTTCAACACTTTGTCGCAGCAAACTACTTGATGTACGTTGGTAACGCCACTGGGGCAATGAAAGAACTACAAGCAGGCGAGACTTCTTTGTGGGAGTCCACTTTCTTGAGGTTCGCCTACTTGGCTGCGTCTATCACGGTTCACTTCGATATGCTCTCCGCGGAAGAAATAGCATCTCATGAGCAAAATTTGAAGCTGCTCCTTCCCGAACTTAGAAGACTTCGAGCTGAGGACTTTTTTACATTGCATCTTCTGCAAATGGCGAATCTCATGATAGAAGCTGAGTTTCTTCTCGCAAAGAGACGTGTGACGGGGTTAGCCATCTACCAAAATGAAACTGATGTGACGGAGATGTTGTCGAAGGCCATAATTTCAACCCGAGCCAAGATTACTGATGTATCAATGTCGCCATCAACCGTCGATATCATCAAGAAGATCGACTCTTTGGTCGCGATTTTGCCGGTGAAAAAGACGAAGCCTGAGGGTGACTTGAGGCATCGATTGTTTAGCGAATGTGCTGCAACTCTTATGCGTTTTGGCGAAAAGGCGTTTTTCCCACATCTCGAAACCGGGTCAATGCTTGACGTAAACGCATTGCTAGACAGATGCATTCATCTTCTTTCTTTCTTCGAAACTCGCTCTGTTCCCGAGATGAGTGAGTTCATCATTGCTTCATTCCTCATGAAAGACCTTGCGTATACTTTACCATACATGAACCAAAAGGCTATGGTGATGCATCGAGACTTGTCAGACAAACCTACTCTTTTACCCTCTTTAGACAAAGAGAACGACAACGAGCTTTCAATTCCCAATTTACAAAAAACTTTTTTCAAGGATCTTCACATTTTGCTACCCGCATCATGGGCAGTTGTGACCATTGACTTTTGCAAAATCTCGGGAGACTTGCTAATTTCTAGGTTAGACAAAAGGTCTGATTGTCCACGTGTACTTAAGGTCCCATTTGATAGAAAAGAACACACTAAAGGAACTTTTATCGGTTTCTTGGAGGAATTGAAGTCCGTCATAGCTGACAGTAATAACTCCACAAAAAAGCAAGTGACATCTAAGATTTTCACAAAGGAAGACCGAAAAGCTTGGTGGACGGCGAGATTCAATTTGGACGCACGTTTACGCGCCCTTTTACAAAAATTGGAAAAACTGACCATAGGTGGTCTTCTCGGCGTGTTCAGCTCCTCTTGGGCTTCGTCTCAAGATTTTCGTGCGTTTGAGGTGAATTTGAATGAAATCTGGAACGACGCCAACGACCGGCGGGAAGATTTCAGGCTTGACAAAGGGGTAGTTGACTTGTTTTTCTACGCGTGTAATCAGTTGAAAGAGGAGGGATTGAAATATGAGGCAATTGCCGACTTGACTGAATATACAGCAGAGCAGCTCAATACTCACGTTCTCATCAACAATATCAAGAACCAAGGGCGCATTGTGGATAGCATCCTCAGAATGGAGCAAGCTGCCCTGATTGAAACTGACGATGAACACTTGATTCTCGTGCCAGGCCACTCCTGTCAATTTGTGCCATGGGAGTCAATGTCCTTCTTGAGAAATCGTTCCGTCTCACGTATGCCTAGTGTTACTCTTTTATTGGAGTCTCTACGCAGACATAAAGATCAAATGACGGTTTACAACAAAAGCGATCAGGGACTTCTATATGTGGTAAATCCTGCGTCAGATCTCATAAAAACGCAAGCCAGGTTTGAGCCTGTGCTTGACCAAATTCCCGGAGCTAAAGGTGTCGCGGGTGTGATCCCCCGCGAGGAGTGGTTGACCGCGAATCTCTTTCGCTCAAATCTCTACATATACTTGGGGCATGGTGGTGGTGAGCAATACATACGCTCATCGGGCCTTTTTCGGGCTATGGCCGAAGAAAACAAACGCTTACCCACAACCTTATTGATGGGATGCTCATCGTCTGCGTATAAGGAGCATGGTCGGTTGCAACCCTCCAGTAATATCTACAAGTGGTTCGTTTGCGGGGCTCCTGCAGTCATGACGAATTTATGGGATACCACAGACAAGGACATTGATATCTTCAGTCTTTCTTTACTTGCCGAATGGGGTCTTGCGGGTGATGGTATTGGGGAACCTAAGACCCTCGCACGGGCAATGGTTAAAAGCCGTGACGCGTGCACGCTCAGATTTCTCAACGGAGCAGCGCCCATTTTGCATGGCCTTCCACTAAAGCTCAGGTAGAGGTCGTGGTAAGCTGTCTTTATGACTGTGCTGGCATTACAGCTGTATTCTAGCAATTTGTACCATGTATTTCCCTATAACCCAATGAACGAAACGCGAGATGTATTTATGTGATCTCTAAGCCGAATGAAGTGAAAGTAAGCGCGATGAAGCATATTCTCAACTGAAAAGCTATAATTCAGAAAAGGGAGTATCTTGATCAGAAGCAGAAACATGCTGCGATAATTCCCCTGTGTTTGATATAACACCCTCTGAAACGGGAGATGTTGTGCCCATGTTGATAGTGCGATCGTGCTGGCCTTCTAGAGCTGTATTGCCCGAATCCGTAGTGTTCGTCGAAGTCGAGGAATTGCTGGGAACGCACCAGTTCTTGTGACAGTGCCAAGCGCGCATTTGGCAATCTCGCGAACAATACTTTGTCCTTTTGCATCTCTTACATTTGCTAAATTCTCTCGGGGTCTGTTCCCACTTGCCGCACTCGAGATTGCCACATTGACGCACGCCGCCTTTGAAGTCATTCCGACGACAAGAGTTCCTCATGATGACACCAGACCAGTAGTACATATCGGTACCCGCAAGAAATGTGAACTTCTCGACAATTGGAAATAAGTTCACCCTTTTATACTCCATCAAGGAGACATCATAGTCGTTTCCTGCTTCCAAGCCGTCGCTATCAATGTCAAACTTGTCGTACGAATCATAATCCCAAACCTCTGACAAATATTTCTTCTCATCTAAGCGCTTTTCAATTATTTCCACACTCAAGTCCCGACATTCTTTCTCGATACAATCATTCATTTGATTGCTGAGGCGGATCAATGCAAGTTTTCTTTCGATATCATTAGTGATTGTTTCAGCCTTTCGCATGGCTTCGCACGCACTTCTAAGGCGGCTTGTACTCCCGACAGGTGCAAGAGAGTAAGCTTCATGGTGGGATTGGTACTCCTGCACATCTTCATCGGACTCGCATTTATGTACGCTTTCATTGTCGTAGTTCCCAACTACGTCCATGTCGTTGCCGCGCGAGCTTTGGGTGCGTGAATCCACCCCGTTGCAAAGATCTAGCTTATCTGACGAGAAGTCAAAGTTGTCGTTTTGTAGATCGAAGTTACCCAATTCTGGTGAATTAGAAGCTGAAGGGTTGAATCTCTCCATCGTATCATCGTCTTGTTGGACCAACACTGCAGATTGGTCCAGAATCGATGTTGGAGAGAAATCTCGACCACTCCGTGGGCGAGAAATGAGCGTCTGCCGGTGTGACACCCTATTTTGGGCTCTGCACCGCAATTTTGCATTTTCTTTGGACTGCAAATGCAAACTTTTGTCTTTAATGCTCATGCCAATCAAAAGATGAGTGTTCTGCAAAACCTCTTTCAAGTATGGATACTTTGAGATGTATGCCAAGAGCTGTAAGCACCAAACAACATCATCGTCTCGAGGAATTATTACTCCCGTCTCTGTAAAATTTCTGGGTGCAATTTTTGAGTGAATAGCGTTTGTGACGTGTGACGACTTTTCATCCAGCAAATAGAGGTTGGACAAAAACTGTAGGTTGCTATCCATGTCATGCTCGCTCTCGTCCATGTTGCAAGGATAAATGATTTCCTTGACTCGCTTTTCTCTCAATTTGTTTAGAATATTCATAGTGAGACACTTGCGACGTATGTCACTCTCGAGAGAGGAGGATCCACTGAAGCCAGAATCCGCACTTGGCGTCGATTCGAAGCTATCACGGAGCAATTTGAGTGATGAGTCGACTGAAAGATTCTCGTAATCCTCGCTAGACAATCTCTTGTATGCTCTATCACCACAGAATGAAGCGTGCGTCAATCCTCCCAGAGTGCTTGTCGGTACGAAAGTGCCCTGACCTCGCTCGGGAGAATGGTGAGTTTCAGGAAGCAGGTTTTGCACAACCTCTGCTGTCTGATCTCCTCTTATTGTGGTGGGTGTGACATTTCGGCGGTGAGCAGTGTCAACTTCGTTTGCAGAGCTGGAGAATGGTCTGGGCGCATATTCTTCGGGGGGATTATTAACTGATTCGGCGATAGGGGATTGCTGGGCATGCGTATGAGTTTGATGGTTGGAGTGTGCATGCGGATGAGCAGTGTCGGAGTGAGAGTGGGCGTGGGCGCAAAATTGAGCTAGCGCCAGGGGCGCACAAGCGGCAACTCCAAAAAATGTGGCCTCGTGGAGACTGATATAATTGTCGAGAACAGTGGCAATGACGGGGAGCATGCCTGCTCGAACCACTTTCTGGCGAATATTCTCCGTTCCCCGAGTGCCAATAAGCACCAAACATTGAAATGCCAAAGTCCATTTCCACGCAGTAAGAAGCTTTTTTTCGCAATTGAATACATTTTCACGCACATGGCATGCCGAGATGTGACACTCGTGTAGAATCTCGACCAATCGTTCGAGGCCCCCATCGTTCAGGAGCGTCTCACGTACTTTCGCACTCGACGAAACCAAGTATGTAAGGTGGTTGAGTGAGTTCACAAGAGGTTTATCCAGCGTCACATCTAGTGCTCTGCGGTCATAGAGACTGGTGGTAATGGTCACCGCCGCCCGATTATTGGACACGGAGCGGTAGTTGGACTCTCTCATGTATGGAAAGCTATATTAGGATGGGACAACAGGAGGGGCAGGGCAGAGGAGCTTTGGGAAAACAGGTCAACACAGATTCTGAGTGTGTATACTTTCTTGCAAAAGTGGCCAGAAAACAGTATGAGGCAGGATTCACAAGAAGAACATGAAGGGGTAAGTTATTGGATGGTATTAAAGAAAGCGTGTTACGATTCGTTCGGGTGCGCTGTTATTACTCCTTTCGCTCACTGTGCTCGTGATTGCGTGTGCTATGTGGAATTGCAGGCAATAAGTGTGGACGTATTCACCCAAAGGCGTGTATGATAAGCAAGTACAGGTATCTCGTGATGGTTTCTGTGGCAGAATTAAGTAGAGAAGTCTTGTACCTTACTGGTGGTGCACCCTGAGTGGCGATACTTTTTTTTTTTTTTAATATTTCGCGGTGGCGAGCCTGACAACTGTGAGTAGGAAGTCCTTGACACGCAGGAATTCCTCTTCGCGGTGCGCCCAGAAAACACGCATCTTTCGAGGTGAAGACTGGAAAGCACCCTTTAAACCTATTCTCAGGTGAATAAATAATGTACTCTTCAGTCCCCTGATTTTGTAAGAAATTATCCATGATGCAATCTATTTGTGTATAATTGGTCATAAACTGTGGAAACTATGCATCTTCAACTGAGGCGCGACAAACTAATCAGTGTTGTGTGTGGCATCCTCGCTTTCCGATTTGCACCAATCTTCGGTGCCTGAGTAACGAGCCAGTAAGTGATTAAAGAATCGTTCAGCCAGCACTCGTCTGTGATAAATTACAATTCTGACTCATGCCTCCAGGCAAAAATTTCTGTGCACCGCGGCGCAGAGGTAAATTTGTCATTAGCTCATGCTATTGGTAAGCAAATTCCAGATTAGAGCACTGGACGACGTGATAGAATTTTCTTATGTGACGAGTACAATGTAGGAAAATCTCGTGATGTCTTTTTTGATAAACGCTTTTGGGCTCTCTCTTACTAGAGGATACGATGGTTTAGGAGAGCCCAAAAATCAAATAGATGGATTTAAAACCCCCCGTATGTTCAATTAAAATACACGCGTATGACAAGTGGACATGTATTTCTCTTCTTTTTTTTTCTTTAAGATTTAAACGGGTTTTGAAAATACTTCCACAATGGAATACAAGCCAAAATGTAAGGTCAAAAAGAGTCAGTTTGTTTAACAGAGTATTCACTTTTCACTTTTAAGCGTTCGTGAACCGCGAAAATGCATTTTTTTTATTGTATAAGTAAAGTAGAAAGTGAGAAATCCCATAAATTCAAACAAGTTGTAAGGGGGCATAACCCGGCATCCGCTCACGTGATGCTACTGTAGTCACGTGATGCTCGTGAGCGCTAATAACTGGACACGTCCAATGAGAGAGATTGGACACACCAACTCATTCAGAGGATACGCCTAGAGCAGTCCATACATCTTATCATAGGTGGGTAAGGTATCCCCTTGCCCAGCGTATCCCATTGTAAGGATTAACTCCTTATATCTGGTAGCGCAGCTGGTAACGAAAAACAAACAAACAAAGAGAAAGCTGAGTGAAAAAAAAAAGCGAGGAAACGCCTTCTTGAAAGGGCGATATACCAACCATCATGATGAGTTTCATCTTCATACATCGTTGGTCAGATAAGGGTCCTTGCTGATGGATAGCGACAATGTTTGACTAACTATTTGTCGATCGGGTGAACCGAATTTTTCCGGGGCACATGACCGGATGGTCTACGGAAAAGCAATTGAAGAGATGAGAATACGAATAACATCAGAAGCTACTTCATGAAAAGAATTTTTGCCAGGATGTTTGTGCGCTGATGGCTTATGAGCTGTCGGTCTAATAATCATGAAGTTAGCATATTCACGTTTATGACGAGTACTTCATCTCGGCGCCTGCGTGACGAAGGACACATAAATTACTTGCAGCAATGCCTGGAGAAAGAATCAGTGGAAATTACATTTCCAAACCTGAGCGTGGAACGGTGACATGATTTTGATACGCGATAGGGAATTTGAGAATAGAATCATACGAAGGTTCTGATCAATTGACTCGGGACGGATCAAGCACGTCTGTAATTGGACGCAACTGTTATCAACAGTCAAAGATATACACAAGCACGCTAATCAGGAAGACTTTCGACTGAGACGTTAGAACGGTCTGAGACCGCAACTCAGTCGAGGGAAACAAACACACAAGAGATATCTATGAGAGACTCCGTGTCAATTCAACGAAGAGCGCACCGGCTCAGATACATTAAGTCTATAGGACTAGTATCTCCAGATGCGCGAAAAAGAGAAAATAATACAAGCCTGGAGCCTACAAGCAATGCAACTGTCAGGCATTGGATAATTGAGGCTCAAAAAACCAGATCAACAAGATCAACTACGAGTGGAAGAATGCTGCGATCGCTGATGCTTCGTCTAACCCCGAGGGAAACATAATGGTTTTGCACATAAGCTAATCGCCACTTGGACGGAGTATCAAAGGCATTCTGTGGTTACGTAAACAGTCAGAGGATTGTATACAGCTCGCCCGAGAGGCTTGAGTGATTTGCGTGCGCGAAAGACGGAACGCACCGAACAAAGACCAGTGACAGGCGAGTGAGCCTGAATCATGAGGTCTATAAACTTGAACTAATGAACACTAGTGCTGGAACGCAGTACGACCCAAGAAAGGGTGAATTTATACTCGATCAATGAGATCAATGTACGTTGTACAATTTGAAGTGGATCTAACTTGGTGACGGAAGTGCACAGGTTACGATAGCTCTAAAGCACCACAGACTGAAAGATGTCAATACCCGCCGACGAGCGAGGAAAGGTAGCTTTAAGCACCGAAGACTCATAGTAGTCATATAACGCCAATGGGCGCGCCAATGGGCGACATAGGTTAGCTTTATGCGCCTAGACCTAAGAAGTCATTACAGAGAGCCAATGGGCAATTCTCTAGTTACATCGACCTCATGAAGCCGGTGGCTTCATGCACCATCGACTACATGACGTCTTTGCTAACAGCCAAAGGGCACAATTGGTAGCTCGCAGCTCCACAGTCTACGAAGACAAAAAACAAAGGGACAGGCAAATGAAATTGCTGTCCATCGAGGTACGCATTTTTATCAAAGACGCGCCGAGCCCCAGGTTGAAGGATCATATCATGCTATAGCTGATCAGAGTTGCGTACGAGACAACACTTCACACCTTGGGACCGGCAGCGAAATTTACTAACATAATCCCATTGGGGTACATAAGAGGCAGTGCTTCATTAGGAATTTTACATTCGCACATGTCGTCATTGAACAAACCTGGTACGTATCTTCATTCGGTGATATGCAAGTTCTTGCAAACATTCTTGAAGAGATCTTGAACCTTGGACTCGCAACATCGAGTCTGCAAACTCCCATGTGCCAGGAGCAAGCCGGCGAAGAGGTGTGCAGTTGGCTTGTACTCACGAGTCTATGTCACCTCATGCAAAGGTACGTGAAGAATGAGCAAAAAGACGACATACTTGACAGCAGTCCCAACACTGCTGGGACCAATAGAGGTATAATTTATTGGGATAAGCAATCGTGCCACGAGAAGCGGCAAATGTGGCTTTTCTGGAACAGTCATTAGGTAGTTACTGGACAAGCTGAAGCTTACACCCCGAGAACTGGCAAAGTTGGCCTATGGTGGAAAACTACTAGATACGCTGAAGCTAGCAATACAAGAAGTGGTAATGTGGCACATGTGGAATCGCCACTAAATAAGCTGAAGCTAGCAATAAGAGAAGTGGTTAAGGTGGCTCATGTGGAATCGCCACTGAATAAGCTGAAGCTAGCCATAAGAGAAATGATAAAAGTGGCATATGTGGAATGACCACTGGATAGGCTGAAGTTGATACCAAGAATATTCATCAGTCTTAGAAGTTCGTGAGTGAAGACCGAATGGTCTTGCGAAAGGGTATATCACTACGATACCCTGGCTTATACGATGTATCTCTCAGAATCTTACAAGAGAGTTCGAGTTACCCTTAACTCTTTTCTATGAATTGTTGATAATAGCGTGGCACAAGGGTGCAATGCCGTTCACTTTCGCTGTCATCATACATGAAGACATCTGGAGTGTTAGTTAGCAAGATGCGACTCATTGAAACAACTAGCCACACAACTCTTGTGCAGATTGGTTGCCATTACATCTTTGCTGACTGTCAACAAAAAAAAATATTGAATGAAGCTTTGAGTGATGTGAAGACAAATCGCTTGTGACATTGTTGAGGAGGTTCTTTTGGCCTAGTCGTTGTGGAATTGATAGGTTGCTACAAGGAATCTAATCTTCATTGTGCATCACTCCAGGGCAACGGAAGCGAGTCTACCGGGCGACACGCCTTGTCGTCGACTGGTGACTTGTCATCAGATTGCAAAGCACATACGTCGATACTGTTTAAATAAAGGCTTGGAACGTCGAGCGTTGGCCACATCCCCGTCTGTCGGAATAGACGTCTAACAGGATCATAGACGATCATTCAGGAGTTCTCAAAAATTGGCGCGTATACGGCTTGTTGCGAAGAAAAAGTTAGTGTGACGAAGAGAAACCCAAACGCTCAATCAGTCTTCAATGATTGCGTTTGGCCGCGCATCGACTTTTTCCTACTCCGCTTGAAGTTTGCTGATGTAATCAGTATGACTCAAGAGAAAGCGCGAAGTGGATTCTCTGTGAGACTTCTCGATGTTTTATGAGAAATCGCATGAAGTCATATTAGGGTACTACCGCCGACCTTAGACATCTGCCTGTGGGGTGAATTGAGGTCACTTCCACGTCATGGAGAGTAATTCATATTCCTCTCACCTGGAACTTGAATTTCAAAGAGCGACTGGTTCGCTCACTCAAGTAACTAGGTGCACAAAGTCGAAGACATATTAAGATGGATCGATGTGACGGAAAGGTATTGTTAGCAACAACCACATTCGGGATGATGTGAGTATATTGTTAACTTGGAGAGATGTCGTTTAAGGGGGATCGCAGAGTTTTAGATGAATGTTGCAAAAGAGGCTCTGTCATCACCACTAACACGTATATTCGATCTGACTGTTCAATGCTTAGAAGCACGGGAACTCATTCATGAAACACCGCCTTCAGCTGTTTAAGTTGGTACATTCATGTTCAGGAAGCAGTGTCAGATCGGAAATGAGTCGAACATGTGAGGCACTCTGTGCATGTTACGCGTCGAACGGTTTCAACGTTTGCACGGCGTCGGCAATATGAGGAAATGCCGCGACTTCGCGTCCTGCTGGGCAGTCACAAGGAAGGAATGCTTCAATGTACCTATCTTGTTGGCCCGCCACACGTCAATGTTCGTACGAGGCCTCAACAGATAAGGTTACCGTCCGCTTGACGCTATGGCAGATAATGCGACGTGTAACTAAAAGTCAATCGACGGGGCGTCGATTTTGAAAGGGGGGAAAGTGTTTTGTACGTCGTGTGGAAGATACAAACATTTGGTTAGAAGTATTTCGTTTGTCGTGACGGGACACAAACAATTGATAGAGACTCAATGCTTGGTAGGCTGTGGTTAAGTACGAGCATTGGAGAGAAGGCTTAGTGTTTGGTATGTCGTGGTCAGATACAGGCACAGGCCAGGATGTCCGCATCACTTGTAGTTAGCGGTCACCTTGTGTCTCATAAGAAAAGGTCCCGGCCGATTCTGATGATCACTAGCTGAAAACGTTAAACGTGAGTGGCATGAGGATCATGAGACATCATTTCGTGGGTAAGACTAGGAACATCTCATTTGTGGGATGCAACGAGATGCACCCTTCTTCTATAGGCAAAGAGGGAAGTTGTTCAAACTTTACTTGAAAGTCTATTGAGTGGGAGCACATCTAATTGGCTCGGGGGATAATACTCGGGATGTGGTTATAACTCAATATCCCTTTCCACATTGGTTAGAGTTCACCAATGGAGGATGAAACCTTTCGGTCATATGATCGACGTACTTTCGCAGTACGGCTTGATCAATAATATGCAGCCACGTTCTGCGTAATGCTGGACGCTGGTGAGAGTGAACACTCTGTCGATGCTCTAAGAGACTACAATGTGTTCGAGGACGAACACAACTTTAACGGTGGGCAGATGTAAGGGGGCATAACCCGGCATCCGCTCACGTGATGCTACTGTAGTCACGTGATGCTCGTGAGCGCTAATAACTGGACACGTCCAATGAGAGAGATTGGACACACCAACTCATTCAGAGGATACGCCTAGAGCAGTCCATACATCTTATCATAGGTGGGTAAGGTATCCCCTTGCCCAGCGTATCCCATTGTAAGGATTAACTCCTTATACAAGTCTAGGGGTGGAACTCTCTAGTCATCATGACTTTAGATCAAAATTCTTTTATTCCATGTCTCACAAATGAGGGAAAAGAAGAGATCTAACCCGCTGCGAATTTGTAGTGAGCAATAAACCCGTGAAGAAACTGTCAACGGATTCCCTAAGTTGGGGAGTGGCTGGGTTTAGACAAAATAACGCGAAGAATCGGGAACGGCAGAAGCGAGAAATGATTGGAGTCACTACATTCAATGCTCGGCAAGCCAAATATATTGCGAAACAAATATTCTAGCAATAGCACCAATTGATTTCTTTTTCACTTGCCTCGTATCGCGGTGGCGAAATCTTGATTGCTGTACATTTGCTATCGCTGCCCCATGGAAAGCATATATAAAGGCGCGCATGCACTCCACATATGTTGTGATCTCCACAAAAAATGAATTCCACGCCACTCAAGTCGCTCGATGGCGTCACCCCAACCCAGCTTCTCGAAAACGCTGCTCAAATCGTAACCCTGATTAAAGGCTGGAACGAGGGAGGTGTTTACAAGTACGATGTTCCGCAATCTAAAGAAAAGGTGAAGGTTGATGTGCGGACTAAAGATCACTTGAATAGCGATTTTTGGGTTGCTAGAATAAATACGTTCGAGGAACTTACTCTTGAGGCCCGTAAAAGTTTGTGGGAGCATTTGTACAAGTATAGCATTGGCTCGACGCTGGATTTGCAGGACTCGCACACTGTGCATGAACAGCACTATATTGAAGAACTTTACGATTTTAATGTCTCGCCATACTCTTTGGGGGAATCCCCACAAGGTTTCGAGTCCTTCGCATATTTGGTCGAGACGTTTTACAAATTGCAATGGCCATTGAAGAGACGCAGGTTCAGCAATCTCGTTCTCATTTTGAAGAGCATTGATCAGAAAGACGCGTACGTGATAAGCATTGCGATCGATCCGTCATTGGTGCCTGACTCGTCGGCTGATGCCTCGCTCATTGACGCTCAATACACTTCGGTAGAGCGACTCGAATACGATGGCACAAATCTCACATGGATCATGACAACGTGCTCGGACGCTAAAGGCAATGTACCGCAATGGCTTGCAAGGTCCTCTATCAACTCAGTGGTGGCCAAGGATGTACCTCACTTCTTGAATTGGGTGGGTAAGAAATAGCGCACGAAATCGAGCTGGAAAACTGATGACTTCACATTCATGGGCATCAGAGAACAACTTGTTTCACTTTCTAGCTGTCATCAGACTCTTTGCTCACACCTCCTAGCCATACCCTAACGTCGCCCCCTAGGTTTTCTAGGAATCCAAAATTAGCAGCTCCATAAACACCATCCGTAACTCTCAAAAGATAATTTCCACTAGTAGTTGGAGTAGTCACCAGCTGTGCCTTGGGCTTGTGATTATCTTTTATGACAAGTATCACTTTTGCCTTGTGTCGCATAGAATAAATGAGCCAGTCATTATTCTTGCTACTAGGAAATTTGTGGAGCTGCTCGTAGACAACGCCATCAGGTCTGAAGATCCGTTCCCTCGTTTCCAATATGAAGTGTGTGATCAAATGGTCATGTAAGTGGAAAATAACCCGAATGAAAGCCTGTTTGTGCTTATCAATAACGCCGGGGGTGGGCTCGCATACCAGTAAATCTGGTAGCGAAGTCTCATAATAACGCTTTTCTGTATCGTAGATGACAAAGAAGAATTCACTATCAATCTCTTGACGTACTCCTTCAGCTCCGTTCACTGCCACCTCTATTGGGGCGGGTAGCGAACTAATGCTGTTACTCAAAGGCGCGGATCCATTGAAGGTCAGTCTAGAAAGGTCGATGAGTGGCTCAAGCACACTAGCCTCCAAATCAGAATAAAACCCTGGACTTTCTAATACTTCTGAGCCAGACTCATAAATTAGAACAGCGAGAAGCCCTTCCCTTTTGTAAGCGATCACCAGGTATTCACGATGTGATGCCAAGCCGTTGCCGCTTGTCGTTGGAATATACACCAAGAATCTCGTGATGCGTTCGCCGACAAGGCCTATCAAATACTCTCCAGATTTTGCGCCGTCAATATCGCTTTCAGCTGCCGCGCCCACAACGGTGTTCTGCGAATCATGCAGGGCTCCCCCAAAATAGTTCAACCTGTTGAACCAATTTGGAGCTTCGTAAATTTGTTCTGTCACTGCCATCCCGAGATTCATAAACCCATTTACAGTTCCGTTGATGGGCTGGACGACAAGAGAATTTGTGAGTCTGGCCGGATTAAGCATAGCAAGAGCAGCGGATGCACTGCTCACTTCAGTCTCTGACACACTTTCATCTTCAGAGTCCTCGTTTTGTGAAACAGTTTCCTGTTGCTTGGCGATATTGGACGCACGCCTCCACTCTCGCCCCAAAAGAGTTTGGAAATCATTTGCATTTGTAAGTTGAACAAAAAATTCCGGCACAAGCATGCGGTTTGCATTCACATCTTCCAACAACTTGTATAAATCGACCACCGCGTTCTCATCGAGCGTAGATTCTCGACCTAAATTCAGATGAAGCACTCCAGAATGCTTGATTGAGCCCTGGCCTACACCAGCGATGAAATACCCCGTCGGCGGATCAGAAGTATCGAGAACAAGGTGATCCATTTCTTTCCTGAGAAAACGCTGAAGTTTCAAAGAGGATCTCTTGTGGCAATTGTTAGGAAGAAACTCAAAAAAGCCGCGATGATTTTGAAGATGTGGCCACACAAGCCTTCCCGGCCCAAATCGGATATTTGCCCCCAAATTATAGTTTTCCAAAAAGGTCAGCCAGTGGGAGCAAGATACTAGCTTTGTAGCCCCTTTCCCGTGCGATTTAACGAGGTTCTCAAGTGGCAGGTGCATCAACTCAAAATAACGCTGCGCCTGCTTAATCACGTTTGTGACCTGCTTCACACACGCGCCAAGTTTGTACTTATCTTTCGTTTTGCAGAGCAATGATACGGCTAAGAAGTACCCCTGAGCGATTTCTGTAACCACAAGGGCGCCGTCCGATGTCTCGATCGTGATTGGCCCCTCCATAGAGCCAAAATCCAATAAAAGTGAACAGGACCCTCGAATGAGACCAACTAGATTTAGCTGCTCGCGTAGAAAAGTTCTTTCATCACCGGCAGCGGCTTCTGTGACGTTATTCTCGGTACCTAGTGTTTGTGGAGTCACGAAAAAGAGTATCTGATGAGAAAGACCCTCCAAACTCTCGTCGCTTTCTTTAGCCCACGACGGGTTGTATAAAGTTATGAAGCTGATTCGCAGAGGGCTATTTTCTGACACAGGCGTTTCTTCGTAGGCCGTGAGCCCCAAGGCCCCTCCCCCGAGTTTACTGATGAGATCGGAAAAGTAATTATTCATGCCAGCGTAACATGTCTCACAATGCAGGTTCTTATCTGTAGTTCACGATCTGCGCGGCATCAGGGCGAGCTGCATCGCTCGCAGACGGAAACTCAATAAATGTATGAAGCAGTAATTTCACCTGTAGGAAAATGGCATGGGTCAATTTTAGCCACTAGCGCCAGAAACAACTATACCATAAGAGTCTATACGCTCACCTATAAGATTTCAATTCCACAATTCGTGCCATCCGATGTTCTTCCTGACCGCATTGGAATACCCTTCGTGATGCTTAACCCAGATTCTTGTTGCCTCTCTGTTGACGGTTTTAGCAGGGCTCGCGATTTTTTCCGATAAGTCGTCATATCGTCCTTTGAAAAAATCAAGCGAGGAAGTCATTCTTGGCTTTTTCTGCTTCACCTCCCCTTTTCCACCAATAGTGGACTCAGCCCTTTGTCTTTTGAGTGAGCTTAAATCCAGAGCAGCATCAAGCTCCGCCTGGAGAAGTGGGAAGAGCCATTGGCGCTTTATGTTCAAAGACCGCTTTCTCTGCTCAATATTGTGCTCCACACTGCTGAACAACGTGATTCCTTCCCAGTCAGGACCGTAAAGGAGGTGGCTCTGGTTGGTTTCCATATCCCTTTGCGACTCCAATTTGATGTCAAGAGACTTAACTAGATCTGCTAATTTGTCTATCAAGCGGACTTCGTGCGGCTTTAGCAATGTTTTAGACTTCGAAGAACCGACTTCCGGAGACAACATTATGTCGAGAAAGGGAACAAATTCGCAAGCGTAGAATATGTCGCTTGACGAAGTACCACATAATGACACTTTGGATCCAACCGGTATTTGATCCGCAAGTTTCTTCATCACGGCCCTATTCAGTTTCACCAGTTCACGGGAGCTGAATTCGAGATTTCTCGCGTCGGGGATCAAACTGTCCATATCCTTGAACTTTCGCGGGTTGATATCGCTGAAAAGGGACCAAAACTTCAAGCTCGGCAATGTCGGATAGAATGTAGAGCTGGCGTTTTGCGTAGTGAGCATATCGTAGTAAAAAAGCCAATCACTGATCTCAGCGGGCCGGCTAGGCGAGTCGTCTTGTAAATGTACAACGTCAAGGTATTTGTTGAAACAGCCTCTGATCACCTTATCAAGAGAACCAGTCGCGGCGGATTTCCCGTCACCTGAGGAGACTAACTCGAGCATTTGTTCAAAATTTTCCTCTTTGGATATGTTTTGGTTTCGTTTGAAGATCTGGTCTACCAAAGAGAACCATGAAACCAGCGCATCTTTAGTGGCGAAGTCTCCAGAAGTCTTGGGCCCGAAGCTGTGTAGGTCCGAATCGAGCTTACGGCTCGAAAATTGTAGATAATTAATGCATGCACGAATGTCTCCATCGCAGACTTCAAACACTTCGGCTATCTCCCTCCGGTCGAGTCCAAGATTCTCCTTCTCACTGACGTCCATGAGAAACTCCTTCACCGACTTTTGCGCCGAAGCGTTTACCTTGGCTCCTTGCGAGTTGCCTGCCGAAGGCTTTCGGAACGCGACTATTTCACATAATGGCCGGAGCGACTCCATGGGGTTCGGACCCCACGATCGCGACGCAGTATTGTAGATGTCATTGGCAATACATATGATTGGCCTGCTCAATGTGAATGGTTTCTTAGTGGATTTCTTGCGTGAATCCGTCTTCAGCTCTTGGCCCTCTCTTTTCCTGCTGTTGACCAGGTCTGTGCGCACCAAATCAGAGATGACCTTAACAATGTCGCCCGTATTGATGGAAGAATCGATTTCGTCAATCACGAGGCACGTGGGTTTACCGTTGGAAGTGATGGAATTGGTGGTCATGGCGGTTTTCATTTTCAATTTTAGCGCCGCAGTAGCATGCGCAAATCTCCCGGCGCCATCGGCAGCCTCGGCTCCCTGAATAGCGTTCATGCTGTTGGCCGCGTTTAACTCTTCAACAGAATACCCCATTTGGTGTGCCAATATGTGTACTACCGCAGTTTTCCCGACTCCCGGGGGACCATGCACTAGTAAGACTTTACGCGCCGGCCGGCCCAAATGGTCGACGGAGTCATCTGCTACTTTTTCGCCACCAAAAACCACCGCGCTCCACTTTTTAAGCCATTTCATCACTAGCCGGTATTGCCGTTCATTTCCCGCGGGGCAGATCTGCAAAAAACTTCTGGGCTTGTACTTCTCCAGCCACAATTGAGGCAGCAGAATGACCTCTATCTGGTTATTAATTTTTTTTGCGTTGCGAACTTTTTCTTGAGAGGCCCGAAGCTTCTTTCTCTGGTCAACGCGTTCATAGAGCTTGTCTATGTTGAGAATCGAGTCCGGATCTGCACTCAAATCAAGCACGACGTTTTTTCTCTGGCGTGGCCTTAGATGTACCGACGACCCATCAAGAAGCTTTGCTATTTTGGGGACCAACGGTTTGCTCGTATTTGTGGGTCGGGCTTGCTCCGAAGAGGCCTCCACTGGGGGAGGCTGCCCTGAGAAAAGAAGAGACTGGGAGAAGTCCAACTGCTCATCAATAGGAGGTTGTGGCGATGGTTGCGAATGCCCGGGCTGCGGGTCTAAATGAGCAGCCAGGAACAAAGATGACTCGCTAAAATTGAATTCAGTGTCGGCCATGTTCGCTCTGTTAATGATTACCTTTATCGAAAGATGTGAGATGCAACTCGCGTGTGACGCGTTTATGTGACGCGCGAGTCGCGTGCGACTAGAATGCATGTCGGACCTACGTCTAGTACATTTTAATTAGCACAATACCAGCTACTGTATCACGAGTTACGGTTCGGCCAATCATGTGTTTTTGTTTAACTTGTACTCTTTTTTGGCATGCAGCTCAAAAAGTGTGCACGATCCTCGGAAATATCCCTATATCGAAAATTTCGTAGCGTATAGCTTGAAGCTTTCGAGCAAATGCGTGTGTGCAACTTTATGCTAGCTGAGAGGGGAAAATGGGTGACAAAAATTGTAAAGGACATTATGTGTGAAAGAATCATTCCTCGAAGTATTTGCGATGACTTATTTAGGGTCTGGAGAGAATTTGGGGTGAGGAAGCGAAGAATAATTTCATGACGATTGAAAGCCCTCGTAGGCGAAGCAAGCTTTACGCGTTACGTTGCATGCATGGTTTAGCTGATGTAGTGTGGGTTTCGTGTGATCACGAAAGGTTTTCGAAACTTATACACGAAGGGTTCGGAATATGCCAGGTGTTAGCCTTTTGGGTCCGTGCAACCTTTGATAGGATGGGAAGTATCATAGACGAAAACATGTCATAACTCTGACAAGGTTTCCGCGAGAATGAACCCGCTTCAATGAGCAGTTGGACGTTTGTACCTAACCTTACATTGAGTAATCATAGCGTTGGGTATTATGTCTTATATAAAGCAATAGAACATGGAGATTTGCTCGTTGTCTTTTCTGTAAGTCAAGGCTGTGTTGCATGCCGGCACCTGAGCACTAACAAGTCAAAGTGCCAGGTGTGGAACTCTGATACACCGTCAGTACGCCGCTACTCGAAAAAGGGGGGAAGGGGGGGGGGGGGGGGACTGCACTTCACAACGCTACTTGACGAGGAATATCAGTCTATTATAGCTATATGGAGAAAGGGGCCCTACTGAACAAACGCACGTGGAGCCTCGCCCTCGGGTCCGATATATTGCGGGTCTCTCCATGGGCCGTCATCGTTCAAGTACAACTGCTCCTCGGTGACCTCAGACTGGCCGCCAAACTTGGTGGGCAAATTTTCGGCGGGAATCTGTTTGAGCAATTCCTTCTTGTAAGAAGAGCCCAAGATATGGATCTTGGACACTGTCACAGGGTCCAAGAAGGCCTTGAACAACTTGAAAGCGGTCGAGAAACCGAATGGTGCATTTATGCAGTAAAACTTGCCCATTCTCTCTGGGTAATAGTCCTGGCCAATCTTGGACGCCTCCTTCACATAACCCACAACCTGGTAGGCGGCCGAAATAGAGATGCCCTTCAAGTCCATGATGGTGCATGAAGTCTCCACCAAGCAGCCCTGCTTTCTCGACGATGCAGGTAATCTGTATCTGGTAAACAGCTCGTACTCCCAAACCAAGTTCTTCAACATTCTCTCTTGCGTGGTGATTTTCAACATATCAGGCAAATATACCTTACCCAACTCCTCGAAATACACGGGGCGACCTTCTATGTCTGTCTTGTGATAGTATTGTGGATACATCTTGGCTACAAGTGGCTTTTCCGTGTAATGGAAATCGTCCAAGATAGTGTCCGTCCCAAAGCTCTTTCTCCAGTTCTCGCAGTCAACAAACATGGTTTTGGCTTTTTCCAAAACGAACTTTCTGGCCCGTAAAAACCGGAGCAAGTTGGCATCATCTAGGCGTTGCGTGTATCCAAGTTTCTGCAATGTTGCTCTGAACTCGGCCAAGATCTGCTTCTGTTCCTCGGTCATTGTGGCCGTGTACCCAGTCTGGCTGGAGGGCGCAGTAATTTGAGGGTACGAGGCAAGAATCTCTTCGTCGGTAGCCATGATGAATTGCTAGATATTTATGAATGCGAAGGAGAACAAACTCGTGGCTTCAGTTGAAGGGCGCTCTCTCAGATTTCCCGGCTTTTTTTCGTATGTTTTGGCCAGCCTGTGCAGTAGTCCGTGGGTATGCGCGGGGCCACGGGTATGGGGAGGGACGGGGCTATGAATCGCTGCTGCGCTGCGGCAACGCCCTCAATCAGCTTAATTAGTAATGTTTAATAGCTCTGAATCTAGATTCATAAATTGAATAAAAAGAATTACATTATTGAATCTTTATCAACGGACTGTTTAAAAATTATGCGTTTCGGGCTTTATGAAGAGAGAGATACCTAAATTATAATGTTCTGGCTGTCCACACAATCGTCTTTCTCCGAGTAAATCTGGCCACGAGTCGCGGGCTTTGCTCGCGTGGCTCTATATATAACTTTGGACTCGCCGGTACACATTTAAAGTTATTCAGAGCTGCTTTGATGAAGTCCGAGATGGCGGACCATTGTCTCGTCGAATTCATCAACTGAAGCTTGATGCTTCCTGAGTTTGGTTGATTTCCAGCCTGGTATTTGCGATCCACACGAGTCATCCGAAACAATAAGTAAAATAGACATGATCGCTTCGATATTTTCAAATTATTCCTCTCTCTCAGCTTTCTCTCGATAGCCATCTTCTGAATGGATTTTTTGAATTCCGCCGCGTCATGCTCGCTAATGATTGTGACGTGAATGTCTCGGTTAAACTTCCTTTCGCTGTAAACTTCAATCGCAATGACGAAAGTGCATTGTCCACTAGAAGCTTGTGACCCAGGAGTTGTGTGTTTTGGAAAACTGGCTCATAGTAATCAATACAATTCTTGCTCATGTTGAGGCAAGCCCTTTCGAGAATATCGTCTACGAAAGCTTCCCAGAGACTGGCATCATGTTTCACGTTCGAGCAGACCTTCAGGCTGCTGCAATCTCTCAGCCAAACCAAATATCCTCTTTCCCTAAATTGGCGCTCTCCTTCTGCAAGTCCTTAAGTGTCACATTCGAAGTGATGAAGGAAAATATATCCTCATTGCTCCGGCACAAAGACTTTGATGAAGCCCTCCGTCTCGTTATCCCCAGCGAAGTTTAAAAAGTCCGACTTCTCGAACTCTAGAGAGCCAATTTGATACACATTCCGCTCATCGTTGAGATGAATACCTTCAGCGCTACCAAGGCTTGCTTCCCTGTTAGTGCTGGACGGCCCGTTGAGGCGACTTCGTCAGTTGGCTCAATCTGTGTCCAGGCGGCTCTGGGCTCAAAGTTGTGGCGAGACTATTGGAAGACGCGGACAGCATAATTCTCAGGGATCGCGAGGTCCCCGAGGTTAGTTGCAATAAATGAATAAGCTCGGTAAGACGTAAATTTTTGTCAATGAGATACGGTGTCGTGGGAAGCTCGCTCGAAAGCTGCATCCCCACCCAAGCCCAAGTCGAATCGTTTCATTTCATGACTCAAGCTTAGAATTTTCTCGTTGAAATCATTTTTCCGGCCGCTAATTTTGTCAAAATACTCGAGTACTTCGTGCTCGTATCTCTCCAAAAACCTGTTCATTTTCACCAAGTGCGCCTCTTTGTGCGGGCTGAATTGCTGTCGATTAGCTAGATTCAAAAGTATCTTAGCAATGACTGTGAGCGTTCTCTGAACGTGCCCTGTTTGATGATTTTTTCGTCAAGTAAAATAGCTTTGGGTTCAAGATTGCAGGGCAGAAAAAGCGGAGGAATATGAACGCGCTCATGCAATTGAGAGACGTGCTCTTATCCTCTGGATCACACACCAACTTCGACTTTGTTTCTGAAATTCTTTAACTGATTCTTGATTTGTTGCGGCAAATCATTGGACGTGAGGATAGATTTTGGACCAGATATCCTCGACATAGGTGTACAAATTCTCAAAATTTGTCTCGATGATACGCTGTACTGCGTTCTTCTGATTTACGCTCCTCGTCCTGGATCGTCACTGTCGGTCTCAGCTATCCTCATCCAAATCTTCCTCGCTCGCTAAAAGTACATCCTTTCCTCGTCTTCGGGCCTTTTCCTGCAATCTCACATATCTGGGATCTAATTTCGCAGTTCTTTCTTTTCTGAAGCTATCTTTTCGAAAAAATTACCAAATACTTTTTCAAGGTACTCCTGGCCGACTCGAAAGTTGTATCTTTCCAAAGATTTCGTGAATATGGAGGAGCCCCGGAACAACGGTATTAAAGACATTTGTGCTCTGTGCCAGATTTGTTTTTTTATGCAGATAGTTCTTTCCTGGTAATCTTGTCCACCGCTACCAACTCCGCTTCAATGAGAGACTTGAACCAATCCTCCTCGTTCCCAAGGCTTTGGAAAAATATCGAGAAGTATATAACTAACAGTTCTCAATCTCGCTCGTGCCGATGGTATGGTTGCAAAATTCGATTAGCTCCTTCATTGGACAGTTCATAAGCATTGCCTCTAGGTCGCGAAATTCTGTTGGCGGCAAAATGAAATATTCTTTGAGATCCACAGTCAAGAGTAATTTTCCAACTGGGAGGTTCCCTTCGTCGTAAATAGACAACCGCACAATGTTGTTATTTTGTGGAGCTGCCACTGCAGCTGCCGCCAAGTTGTGTGATACGGACAGCAGGCCAGGTACATTGATGTTATCTCCGCTATTGGTTTCAACCATCATTGTTGAGACATTCCGGAGCTTTTGGGTCAATATGTCTGGGGTGATAAACACTTTTCCAATCACCTTATCCGACGCAGAATATCCTTGATCACCGGAGCACCTCTTGATCACTATTCTCAACATTTGAGTCAGAACAGGTAGGTCGGTGGAGAATTCCTCTTTCCAGAATGGGTTTTGCGTGTGTCCGACAATTGAGGTGCGTGCCCATGGGTATCCCCACATGATAACCTCGGCATAGATTTTGCCACTGGCGTCGCTTTTACCTACCTCGTTGTCGAATTTCGCCTCAATTAGGTCTATTGTGACTCTCTTTGATACTCGAAGATGGTCTTTGGAGAAATTGGCAAGAACATGCCTTACTTTCTCAGAAAAAGCTTCCTCGCCCGAGAAACTGAAATCATATTGATCAACACTTTGTGTGGATTGCGTCGAATCAAATGTTTGGTCTGGGTCAATGGTGCCCTCAAGATCCACCACACGCGTTGACATTGGGTTAGCAAAAATCGAGTTTTCATCGTATATGCCGATGTACTCACGCTTGCAGAAGTAGTTCAACCCCACGAACCAATCTTCAAGGTCTATATGCAAGGGAAACTCGATCAAAATCCGAGAATTGCTTGCCACCGGGCGGCCCTCCTTGGTAAGAAGAGCCGGGACACAATGTCTCAGCTGTTACGCTGGAGATGTTCTTTACGACATTGTTCAACCTCAACTCTCTGATCTGGCCGATGAATAACGTGTTGGGAGAATCGCAGATCAGGTGGTGGATTTCGCGGATCTCCGAGGAAAATACTTTGGTGATGTCGATAGAATAAAGCAAAGTACCGTCGAGCTCAGTGATGAAATTGAGCATTCCGTTTGACTTGAGCACACCCATTGTATAGAACCAGCCTTCGGGCACATGTCCATCGAGAGTTGAGGCAGGAGCAAGTCCTGTTCCTCCAACACTATTCAGGTCGTCAAAGTAGCCCGGCGCGCGAGGCCCGCTCACGACATTTACGCTTTTGGCCTTGCTAGGGATGGGCGCGTAGATTTTGAACCGGCACACGAGCAATTCGTGGGAATCGGCAGCAGAAAGGCCTGGATTATGCGTTCTATTTTCGGCAAACCATTTTTTGGCCAACCCTCGTGGCATCATATTTTGCCATGCCAATAGCGCCAGGAGAATGGAAAAAAACCTCAGCTGTGAGGAGATTTCGAGGTACAACTTGTCGTTGCTGTCCGAACGGATGAAGAGCACCGGAGGCGTTTCGTGGCCTGCAGCTTCGGCGTCACTGGGCTTTTTCCCGAATCTTCGACGCGTATTCTGTGTGGTTGTAGACGCAATTATCTGGACATGGCATGCCTGGAGTTCTGTCATGAGGACACACTGATGGCCCTGACTTGCTTCCACGGCTACTATAGATCCCTTTTCTGTGATATTCAATGACGTCATGTGTACCCACGAAATCCCGTCTCGTGACACGACGATGTCCTCGCAGTGGACTACCGCCTTGTCTCTTAGTAGATTTTTATGGAAGACCGAAGTAGGCATATCGAGGTCGGGTAGTTGTAAGGAGAGAAAAGCGAAGGCAGTTTGTATGATCGGTGAGACTCACAAGTATTTGGTGATCAAGTCTGTGAAGCTGTCCGGCCAAACTTCTAGATTTATCGTGGTTTGGTCAAATGAATTCTGGTGAGGGAACGGAATTGTTGGAATGCAACGGCAGGCAGGGAAAGGTATGCGCGGCCAACATGTGGAGACGCGAGTTTGACTGAAAAGCGATCTACATCCTCATCTCCTGAGGCATCGAACGAGAAATTTTTAGAGATCTTTGCTTGTTCTGTTTATGATAGAATGCTTGATACGTTGAAGCTTTCACAATTTTGAAACTCCTTGTATGTGTAGAAAAAATCATCAATATTGCAGGGTTATGTAATTTGTTACTAGGCACGGCGTGGCGCGGCGCCTGCACACAGCACAGTAGCGAGCGCCTAACGCGGCCCAATGCGGATAAATGAGCTCAAGTGACGTTCGCCATAAGCAGGCGCCGAATCACAACAGCGGCCTCGCGCGACACTGCCACACTGATGCTGTTTCAAGAATGTTTTACCGAAGCATGCACGCATGACAGATTCGAAAAAGCCTTGTACCAAACGAAAGTTCTCGAGAGAACTCATCCCGGTTTCTACCGATCTCGATAGTTGGCGAACGGTTTAAGGAGCTGCTACGTGAACAATAGGCTCGATCGGCGATCTACCGTTTCTGAAAATCAGCACCACGTGACACTGACTTTTGTCTAAAACAGCGCTGCGCGAGTGGCTGCCCTGCTGATAAAAGCGACCACGAGAACCACAACTTTCACAAAACGTAGTAGCTTCGCGTAGCCATGGTATCATCACTAAATTTGAAATTCTTCTTTTCAATTGTTTGAAGAGATGTAGATAAAAACTGCTGACAGATTTTCGTTTCAAAGAGGTACAGCGTCGCCTAATCAATATGTGAGGTATTGCGATGCAGCGGTATAGTGAGACTCGCTGACAGAGCTTTATCTCTTGAGCAGAAATGGAGACACAACTCAGGCTTTTCTCTGAAGCGGCGCTCACCCGGTTTGAAAACATTGCTGTTACCAGCTTTGAATAATACAGCAAGAATATCCCACCAAAGAAGATCTAGCAAAAGAAAAAGAAAAAAAAAAGAAGACAGTTTTGTGAACAGATCTCACTGAATTTAAAGATGTGGCAGCTGAATTGGCTGGCGCTACAGAGAAAGTGGCTACATTTATGACCAACAAAAAGAAGGGAAGTATCCATCTATATGCTGGAACGAATGGCTCATCTGCTGCCTCACGTTGAAATCATAATTTCCTGAGGAGATTACACGAGACACAGCTCCAATTAATGATCTACCGCTCATCTGTATCTTTTTGAGCCGTGATGTGAACTGGCATGGTCTGGAATTATGACAATATGTAAGAACCTCCTGCAAGCTACGGGACCGGTGAAATAGTCAAAGTCGCAAAATTTGAGAAGAAAAAAGTTTGCGTTTTAAGAAGATTGTTTTCCAGTAAAAAGGGTATGCACTTAGCATTTACTCGGCATTTTCGGATCTCGGTTTTGGGTGTTGCAGAATCGGCTTGAGGTATTTTCGCAGCCAGATCCAGCTACCTACCGAATCACCGCACCTCATCTATACAAACCGTGAATACAAGGCATGTATTCTACAAAACCACGAATAAGCCCAAGACAGACTCGAGAATATGATGCCTTAGGGACATGTTTAGCAAAATCATTGATTCCAGCTCAAAAGTACAAGTCTCGAACAATCATTCACAAGTCGGAAATGACAATGTGTGATGATGATATGCCATGAACTTATACCACAGTTCTCACTATCCCGGAACAGAAGTATCACTAGCGAGCAGCGTGTTTGAAACCAACATCTGATACTTTTTCTAAACAAGTCAGTAAATCATTTGCAACAATTTCTCAGCACACGTCTTCCACGGATCTCAACGGCCGGCCTTACCTCGCGGTGAGGCTGCGGGCATTGTATGCCGTCCGAGCCAAAAATCTTCATCGCAAGGACCCCCATCCGCCATCTTCTCCCACAAACCAATACGCACATCATGGACCCCGGCACGCCCCCGCTTGCGTCTACGGAAGACGGCGTTTTGGAAGAATACTGGGTGCCCGACGGTGAAAACTCGGAGAGTTTAGCACCCGAATCGGCCCCGCCAGCGCCCCACGCGTGCACGTACTGTGGTCTTGAGAACGCCCAGCTGGCGGTGAAATGCGGCACGTGCGATAAGTGGTTCTGTAACGGCAAGGGCACGCTCGCCGGGTCGCACATTGTAACGCATTTGGTGCAGTCGAAACATAACGCCGTGTGTTTGCACGAGCAGCTGCCCTTAGGCGCCGAGACGCTCGAATGCTATCATTGCGGCAACAGAAACGTGTTTCTGCTCGGGTTTGTCGCCGCAAAACAGGACCTGGTTGTGGTGGTGTTGTGCCGGCTTCCCTGCGCACATCAGCGCGACATGAACTGGGAAACCAGCGAGTGGCAGCCGCTCGTGGACGGGCGTCTGTTGCTCTCGTGGGTGGCGCCGGCACCGCTGCAGGAAGACATGGCACACACACGTCCCATTCTGGGTGACACGGTCAGGCGCCTCGAGGCCCAGTGGCGCATGAACAAAGATGCCAGCGTGGCAGATGTGGACCCCGCCGCAGACCCGGCCGACGCGTTGCTCCCTGTGCTCTTGCGCTACAATGACGCGGCCACCTACCACAACTCGTGGGTACCGTTGGTCGAGGCAGAGGCCGAGTGCGACCGCAGCTTGAAGGAGTCACAGGCGTTGGAACACATTTCCCTCGTGTGGGCCACGCTGGCCTCTGGTGCACACCAGGCGCAGTTCACCTTATCTACATATGAGAACAACGACTTGTTGATTGCCGTGGGCGAAGAGCTCCAGTTACATTACCGCGGGCTCGGTGCCGCTGACCCTGAGTCGTGGTCGGGAATGGGCCGCATCGTGCTGCTCCCCAGCGCTCGTTCCGAATTCTTCACCGTCGAGTTGAATCGCCTGCCGGTGCTGCCTCCTACACACGCCACCACGGGGTTCACCGTCGAGTTTTTGTGGAAGGGTATCCCTTACGCGCGCATGTTGACTGCCGTCAAGCGCTTCGCCACCGACGAAAAGTCTGTCAGTGCGCACTTGTACCATACAATCTTGGGCCACGAGGTGGTGAACGTGGAATTTAACTCCAGCGTACCGAAAAATTTTGCCGTGCCCGGTTTGACCGTGTTGAACGCGTCGCAGCAGAAAGCCGTGCAGTCCGCTGTACGCCGCCCCTTGCTGTTGATCCAGGGTCCGCCCGGCACAGGTAAAACCGTCACCTCGCTGGCGATTATCTACTACCTTACCAAATACCAGAAGACGCGTGTTCTCGTCTGCGCGCCGCTGAACGTCGCCGTGGATCATCTCACGCAGAAATTACGCGCGGCGGGAATCAACGCAGTGCGCCTTTACGCGAAGACCAGGGAAAACACCGAGTCCGCCATGCTCGAGCATTGCTCGCTGTCGCTTGCGGCAGACAGCTTGTCCCCTAAATTGCAGAAACTATATGCAAAGTACAAGCAGGGCTATGAGCTTGCACCCAAAGACTTGACCAAGTTGATGGGCAGCTTGCGTGCCAGTGAGAAGGCGATCTTGAAAGGCGCAGATGTGGTATGTTCAACGTGTATCGGTGCCATGGACAGTAGGCTTTCGGGCTCCTTCAGCACTGTTTTGATCGACGAAAGCACCCAGGCTTGTGAGTTGGAGGCGCTTATTCCCGTGGTCAAGGGCGCCAAGCAGTTGATTCTTGTCGGTGACCATCACCAGCTTGGGCCTGTCATCATTGACAAAAGGGCAAGCAAGGCTGGCCTCTCTCAGTCATTGTTCGAGAGATTGATTGCTTTGGGCCACGTTCCCTCGCGCCTCGAAATTCAGTACCGTATGAACCCGGCCTTGTCAGAGTTTCCCTCCAACATGTTTTACGAGGGCTCACTTCAGAATGGTGTCACCCTGGAAGACAGAACATGGGAGCGTCTGACGTTTCCATGGCCTGTTCCTGGCTGTCCTATGATGTTTTGGGTCAACTACGGTAAGGAAGAGATGAGCGCGAACGGAAGCTCGTACCTCAATCGTGTGGAGGCCATGAATGTGGAGAAAATTATCAGCAAACTTTTCATGGATGGCATCAAGCCAGACCAGATCGGCGTCATCACTCCCTACGAGGGGCAGAGGGCATACATCGCCCACTACATGCAGCTCAACTACGCTGATTGCGTCGAAGAGAGCGCAATATGAAGAGGTGGAAATTCAGTCGGTCGATGCGTTCCAAGGCAGAGAGAAGGACTTCATTATTTTGTCGTGTGTACGCGCAAATGAGGACCGCAATATTGGCTTCTTGTCGGACCCACGCCGTTTGAACGTGGCATTGACTCGTGCTAAATATGGTATGGTTGTTCTTGGAAACCCCAGATCTTTGAGCCGTAACAAATTGTGGAATCGGCTTTTGGTCCATTACAGAGAGAGGGGATGTCTCGTTGAGGGTCCGCTTGATAACCTTCAGTTTTCGCTCGTTCCTTTGACTGAGTTTAAGGATCACCCACCTATCAACAAGCGAGGCTTTCAGCAGGCTAATCAGGGTTATAATATGCCCGATGATATGCAGAGTATGCTCTCAGTATATTCCAGATGACGATGACTATGCCGAAATGCCGGTTCTGGGTCACTCTGGCTTTGATGACCAAACCACACTTGACGATGTAAGATGGCCTCAGCTTAGTGCTAACCAAGTGTCGCGTCTCGAGGCTCTTAATGAGGAATTCGAGCGCTCGGCGGGCGGCTTTCCGGTTGGCAGAGGTGGTGAGGAGAGAACGAAAAGTAAGGGAAATAGCAGAGCAACCCAGGATGAGGCGAATTTGCAAAGCATCGCGCACTGCTTTCGCCAGCGCTCTCAACATCTAGGTGCGCTAGCGGCATCTCCCATCAAGGCCCCGTGGCCTAGTTTTTGTTTGTGCAGCCCAAGATTTCAAATGCGGGCATGACACATAACGGAAAGTTTGCAAAGGAGCGGCAAAAACGTGCTCAAGAAGGTGCCCCCTCACTATAGAGATGCGATACGAAGGCTGTTTTCGGCAACTTATATCAGACACCTCATGGTATCTTCCTCAGCATGGTCTGCCCTGGATACAAAAAGGAATTCATGTTCATACAAAAGAAAAGTGCAGGGCTAGCCTGCTGCCTGCCAGGTTTTAAGCGAGACAATCTCGAGTTCATTTACCAACATTCGAGGGATTGCCGATCGCGTTTTTCAGTGACGTCACAGTGATGTTGCATGTTATTGATCAAGGAGAGCTCGGGACACATATCATTTGCATCTCAATCCTGTTGGCTCGAACTAGGAGCCCTGATTTGCGGGGTAAGTGGTTTTGATGGGGCTGGGGTACTATGTGAATGCATAATGCTACACGTAATTGCGTTGAATTGTTTATTTGTGGAGCTCGAATAATGTTTACTCAAATGTGAGGCCAGACTGATGCTCCCGGCATAGAAGAGTTGGCGCCAACGAATTAAAAGTGTCATAAAATCATAAAAAATTCTTCTCACCGAATAAAGGAACACACCATCTTTATGTAGCAATGTACGAAGTGAAGTCCAAATTATCAAAATGTGACACATCTTCAGATTTGGCCGCATAGTTGCTGACAGGAAAAACATCGAAATTGATCGGTTCGAGTAGGGTGCTGAAAGTCTCTGCTTCTGAGTAATCTGTCAAGGGTGTATACACGATATCGAGCAGCTCACATCCTGAAGAGATATCATCGGTGGATAAGTCCAGAAAGTAATCCGGGTTCTGAGAGACAGCGTTCTCTGATGTTGCTGTACATTGCAATGTAGGTGTAACAGGTTCCTTGAACTGTGGCGGAAGCATCGCGTCCATGCTCTTCTTTATTTCCAGCGTTGGCTGAGATAAAGTTCTCTTCATCCTTCTCGGTAGTTGTTTTTTTGACATTTTTTCGGACCCTTATAAGTCTTAAACTGCAAACCGCCGGCGGATTTGCACCCAAGAACTGCAGATGCAGACTGCGTTCGTCTGTGTTTCGGCGCGGTGATGATGTGCGCTTCAGATTGAGGGGCAGGTGAAACAAAGTTGCAAGTAGCATATTGCTCAATTGGCGTAGTTTGGTCTTGCTGTGGAAATTTGTGGGTATTGTGGGTATCGTGGGAATTGTGAGAATTGTGGAAACAGAAAGTCAAATGCCTCTGGGAGCCCATACATATTGTGCAGTGCCCTGTAATCAGTTGGTGACTGGCTGTTGGAAATCATAGTCGATGTCCATAAGTCCCAACCCAAAAAGCGTGTCGTCATCTAGCATCGCTGCCTTGTAGATCATAAGCGAGCCAAGCTTTGTTCGAGATTTTCGTCGCTCACGCTGCTGGTTGACATGAAGGAGAAGTCATCGCAAAAGATAGGTGCGGTTTCTTGACGAGGTGAAATGGCGGCTTCGAAAGAAGCGTCTGAAGTGACAGGTAGTTATAGATCTGCCTGTCTTCCTCGCTTTTGACAGGGCTCAAGTCCACGAAAACAAATGCTCTGCTTTCTCCAAACTTTGCCCTTGGCCTTTTCATTGGTGGACGTCTCATCATGAATGTTTTTCCAGCAGCAGAAATTTTCAAGGAACTAGTTGAGGCATTCACGTGAAGAATCAGACTGTTGTACCTCCTTACTATTTGTTGAAGGGACTGCGTTTGACTCTCCACATCTTTTTGCCATTGGCTGGAGGAAGAACTTGCATCTTTTGCTGAAGCTTCGCTTCATGTTGGTAATGTGATTGATATTGAGTCTGAGAAGCTTCTTAAGAGTTTTATCAAAGGCGTGGGATTTTTGACAGAATAAAATTAATGTATTCGCCAAGGATCTGCCTCTCTTTATATCCGAAAGAAAATACATTCCCTTGAACCGGCTTCAAAGAGGGGGTCTTCCATCAAGTGTGATGACTTAATCTTTCGGGAACGAAATATTTACATATCGAAGATCTTTCGGCCTGAAAACATGTTGGTCGGCAAAAAGCCTAAATAGGAAATGGGTTAGGAGTTGGTGCGTGAGTAGGCACACTATTAAGTCCTCTTCCGGGCATGTTGTGACGTACCCCGGATTTCGCAAAGCGCAATCTTTGCAACATGACTGGTCGATCGGACGCAGGGCACATTTGCGAGGTACTTTGTCTGATTTCGGTCTACTTTACTGGTCATGGAAGACTGGGAGGCATTGAGATCTATGAACAGCTAAGCAGTATGTAGTGTTTCTCTCGCTTCACTGTACTCAACCAGTATAGTAACTTGTTGTTACAGAGCAATACGATGTGTTGCGATTGCAAATGAGGGGATATGTAATAATTGCCGAGTTAGGACAAGAGGTTGCGCTACCCCAGAGTCGTTATGCAAGGAGTATGACAAACTAGGAAATGATTTATCATTCCTGTATCTCGCACCCGCGGAAAGGTCCGGTCTCCGCACACGCCTCGTGAGAGAGCCCAGGTACAGGCCATGTAAATCTCTTGAGCCGGAAAAGTTAATTTGCCTCCGGTGTGCGCGCATGGTTTCAGGTGAAAGCCTGATTGGGGTTAGAAATGGGCTTTACCTGCTTCATCTCATACGAAGTAACTTTGTATGTGTGCATCCATATCTGGTACAAAAGCTTCTTAACAGATACCACGAAATCAAAACGTTATGACATCGAATGTCCCACAGTCAAGGTCAGTAGATCAAATCCAGGACACTGAACATTAACCCTTCCTTGCGCGAAATCGCCCAATTGCTATTCCGTCGAGGGGTATGTCGAGGAAACGATTGGCTGTGATTTTGAAAGAAATGACCGTGCCTAATTCGGGAGGGAATGTTCCGGTGTATAAATCAATATACCTGCATATAGCTGTTGAAGCTTTAACTAGTCCTGAACTCCGAAAGGCGCATGTACACCTCACGCGCCGTCTTGACCGTACTTGAGTCTTGTGGGGATCATGTCCCGTTGACAGCGTAAACTTCTGTCCGTCACGGACATTCATTCAGATTTGCCGGTCTGTACTCAATTGTAAGAAAAAAGCCGTAGATCAAGACATTTTTTCGAAGAAAACTGGCAGCGCCTCAAAGTTCAAAGCCACGTGTCGCTCAGATTTAATCGAGGGAAGTTTCGAGGTCTTATGATTGGTTGGTGCATACATCAAACCCTTGGATGAGAGACGCTCTCGGTTACATGTTCCACGGCGCGCTCGGCTCGGTACGATTCTCTCCGTCTTCTCCACACTGCAATATCCGGGCGATACTGCAATGATTCGGATCACACTTCGACATAACGGCTCGCTTAGTCGCACGGCTCTGGGAGAGGGGAGCGGCGATAAAAAAAAAAAGACAGCATTGCATACGAAGGCCCCACTGCCAGTTCGATCCTATTTCCCGTAGCCCCTTATCTTTCTCAATATTATTTGAAATCGATTCGTTGACGTAGCACCAATTAGTGAGCTCACTAATAGTCCGATGAGTGTTCTCAACTGTTTCTGTGTACCTTGCACGTTTACAGGCGTGTGCCACAATATTCACATCCAACTGAATGTGCCCCACATTTTTTTTCCGCGAGAAGTTAATCAAGCCGCGGCTCGCGACGGTTTGCGACGCAAAGCAAACATTGCGATGGTCTAGCCTAAGTGTAACCCTTTCTTCGCATTCTGCACTTGTAACTCTATGGGCATGGCGTAAAAGTGATTCTCCTCTTTCGGCGTGGGGGACGTAGTTCCCGTTCTCTATTTTATGTAAATGTCTCATGAAGTTAGACAATCATCCTTCGTTACACCAAGATCTCAAACAATCGAAATTAACAAGCTTCGAAGGGATGGAAAGTGATGGATTCATTTAAATAGTATAAGTTTCCACTGGCTCCGAAAATACACTCTTTAAACGAGAGATTCGCCAGGACCGACAAGCTCTTGGCACCAAAACCGTCCTATGCGTCTTCTCAAATCTGAGAAATCAATTATTGTGCCATTCGCCATGTGGGCTCGTGCTGTCGCCAATGGTGAAATATATGCTGGCGGTTTTGCGCCAGGTTGACAAAGTTAAAGCAAAATATATCCCACAATGCGTGGCTGCATCTGGAATCGAGTATCGTGAAGAAAGCAAAGAATTGCCCTTTCCACGATTCACCATAAATCTCACGAAACTAAGATGCGTTACGAAAATGGATGCAACAAGATTCTGGAGTTCATTTGGGTAATTGCACGGAGTATAAGCAAGGAATCAAGAAGATCCCAAGGATCAGTAGTCACTTTTGATTGCCCGTTCCGCATCCAGCTCGATTCTGTGCTTGATAGTTTTGACGGTCACTGGATGACTCATGTTGCACCAAATAATCACTTCTTCTCTTCATCTGTCTGTCCAAGCTCCGAGAATCTCTTAGCGAGCCTGGCCTTGGCTTCAGGCGTATAGTCCAAGGTTCTTGTCTCCAAATGTTTTATCTGGAGACCTATATTTTCTCTTCTGCGAACCTCGATTTCTTCCGGTGATCTGGGCTCATACTTGATAAATTCAAAGTCTTTCGCTGTTTGCCAAAACCCCAAAATTCCGGCTCCGATCGCTATTGTGCTAACAACGACTTTGTGTGAGAATGGCGAACCTTGTGGGAGTCTGTTCATGATGATTAAATGTGTCCTTCGAAGTATTGTAGCATCTGAGGATTGAAGAATACACCGATGCTCGCGACCTGTATAGTAACTCCGACCCAGGAACGACTTATGAAATTTGACTCAATATGAATTCTGGCGAAAGAAAAAGTCGTCCGAGAATCTTGAGGATAATTCGATGGAACGTTGTGAAAGACTTTCGATGTACTTGCAGCGCAAATCATATTTCACTCTGTCTTGAGTTGGCTTTTCTTACCTTCTCGGCCTCGTGGGTTCGCGGGCTAAAAACTACATCGAATGTTGATGTCAGGCCTCTATGTATGTGATCTTTCCACACCATGATTGATACTACCAAATCAGCCATTTTTTGACCTCATATCCTCTTTCTATTTTTCTCAATGCTAGATGTTTTGGAGATTATCCATCAACAGCGTTCGACAGACCACTCGCGTACTTATATACTCTTGTTGGAAGCCATCGTCGACAGCGTAGGCTCTATGAGAAATCTATACCATTTTGGGAAGCAAATAAGCGTGGCTCGTGCTCAAATCTGGCTTGAGTGGTCCGTTCGGGTATTTGTTAGGATGGTTTAAAAAAGTTTCTTCTCAAATTGGACAAGTGCAATTTCTCATCTGCGATTTCCGCATTAGGCAAGTTTCTCACTCCCAGAAAGGAAAGATATGAGGCCAAAGAGTCTGTCTGTATGCGCCTGAAAGTAAGAAGAGTGTGTTTCACTTGAATGAGCTTCTTGTCTGATTTTTAGAAAGAAAAAAATAGATGGATCAGGCCTCGACGAAAAATTGTTTACAGTGAGCCTTTTGGGTGCTTTCTCATTTACCACAATGGTGAGATGTTGTGGCTGCTGAACGCTACTATTAAGTCTACTAAGTAATTTATAGTGGTCAGTTTCATTAACATAAACAACTATTATTTTATAAAGCAATCTGAAACATATTGGTATTACTCGGCACGTCGTCTTAGGTCGAGTGGCTGCTGATGAAAGGCATCATGTAGAGCATATCTTCGAGGTCAGACTCATAAGCGTCACTTTCATCTTCAGGCTCAACAAATCTTGCAATTTCTTGCTCGATAGCCATTGGCAAATCCTCCGTGATTATCACAGGCACATTTGTTGATGAGTACCACTGGCGCCTCCTTTCTTGGAATCGAAACACAAACAGGCGACTCCTCTGCAGCTGGCTTTGACACAATTTCAGGTGGAGTTGCCGTAGTCTCCTGAGTCGAAAACGGCACAAGAAGAGACTTTTCCTTGAGGGCACTCAAGATCTCATCAGCCAACGACTTTTCGGCGCGTCTTTCCACCAGGACAATGGCGTTGGAACAATCGTCTTTCTTCAGTTTCGTTTTTCTGGAATTCAATGTCCCGTTGGACAGAATCAGGGGCTTGTTCTTTTGGGCTCTCTTCAAAGATGCACGAAGAGCCTTTGAATGGGGCAAAGGCCCATACATGGAAGACAGCTTACCATGTGATGGGATC
Organism: Metschnikowia pulcherrima; assembly: GCA_009746055.1. NCBI lineage: Eukaryota > Fungi > Ascomycota > Pichiomycetes > Serinales > Metschnikowiaceae > Metschnikowia > Metschnikowia pulcherrima. The sequence goes on from VFXK01000001.1 coordinate 1,754,127, forward strand.
CCCCGGTAGGCCTGCATCAAGGCGATGTTAGGGGACACGATTGGGGGCGCATGAGGCTTTGAATGGTTTCACGTCTTCAAGTCTGAAACGCCTAGGTCTATTCTTGGCAACCTAATGTTGGGACGCTCACGCTTTTCCTTCTGAGCCGAATATTTTCCGGAGCGGGGTTGATGGTCAGTCTCGTTGACAAGGCTCTGTAAAGACTTGTAATGCTTTTTCGTTCACATCCACAGTGTCTGGCTCAGGAAGCTCTTCAATTGCAGCCAGGAATATGGGATTTCACCTCTATCTCTGTGTTGCATTTGTCAAGGGCATTCGACAAGAATGTCCACCCTGACAGTTGCAGCCGCGGCTTTTGGCTGCGCGACACTATTGAATATCGGCTGCGAAAACTAAATCCGGTGAAAGGATATTCATCGCTGCAAGGATATCCTGCATAAGCAGGATCAAGTGCCTCCATTGTCGAGTCTGGGCTTGCAGCATTCAATTGCTTAGTTCGCCAAGATGGACTCTTGCGGAAGCAGAGCGGACAAAGTGGCTGCAATAGGCTCGTAGTACACTGGGAGAAAGTCAAAGTGAGCGGATGAAAACTCGAAAGAGAAGCGGAATCTGGAGCGCGAAAGCAAAGCAGCCACTAATTGTTTTTCGGTGATTCTAAAAGCGGCATGGTCATCAACGAAGCCAATCGCTACCAAAATGGGAAATGAACTTCAGGCACAATCCATACTGAAGAGGACTTGGTGTGAATGAGTTGAGCGTGCTCGACTATCTCGTCTTTGAGTGCTTCTGAAATGATGATTTTGTCTGGCATTGCGTTGATTCTCTGTTGCTGATAACCCCACAATTGCGCGTAAACCATATTCTTATATATTCCGAGTCATTCGATTTTATACTGCTGGTATGTTGAAGCATTTTGGTACCCCCGAAGATTACCTTATGCTGCTAGCGCCGAGATCGTGGTCTACATATCAGAAAACTGAGGTGCGGAATCGAGATTATAGGCTCAAGAAAAAGGGTCGGCTGATTGACTTGGCCCTCACGTTCGAAAATTTTTCCTTCCTAGTCTCGAAAAACCAGGTTGAAAAAGGCGTGAATTAGAGCTCACTTGTGCCAATTGCTTCTCAATTTCAAAGCTGGCTCGTTGAAGTTAGTCCGTGAGATCAGTCAGTTTCCTATTAGACTACGCATATTAGTAAGCCTGAAGGATACAGAATAGTAGGCTCGGGTGGGGAAAGGAAAGTATTCTTGCAAGGCTTTGAGTTGTGCTGCTCATAGTTTTTTTTCATAGCAAAATTTATCATACCGTAATTTATTGTGTGATCTTTAAGTAGAACGGCAGATAGAATTTGCGATTAGAGAAAAAACCCACGTCGAAGACCGGCCAGTGTGCACTCCATGTTCGTCACGTGCTGAGATCTATGTGACAAAAACATGATGTTCTATGGCTGCACATCTCTTGATTCCTCAAAGCTCAGAAATTGGGTCCTGTTAAGCTCATAGAGACCTGATCCCTTACACTTTATTGTGGACGAAAACATGTCAAGCTACTTCCACAGTTAGCGTTTCGTGCATAGTGAATGAGGGCCCGACCTAAAAATCCTTCAATGTCACTTCGATTTTTACATGAAGGTAAAGGTCAGAGCGGTCTTCAATCAAAAGTGATAGAGAAGACGCAAAGTGTAAGAATATTCAACTTGAGTTTCAATGGAATCGTGGCCCCCTTGTCGTAAACCATCCGTTTCGCATTAAAATTGAGGTGAGTACACAGTTCGTTTTTGCAAGCAAGTTCCGAGCCCTTAAAAGATTCACTCCAGAATCAAATCACATCTAGCAAAACAAATTTAAAAACACATTGTAGAAAGATAAACGAGGGCAAGAAGAATAATTTTACGCACTAATCATGCCGCTAGAGACAAAATTAAAAGATTGCGTGGCCCGGAAGGATGTCATTGCTGACATACGCACCATGACAAGAATTTGTCCTAGACGATTGACTTGATCGAATATGAGCCAATTCTTATTTCCAACATACCGCTACTTGTACGAGAATCATCACAGTCTTACAAGTGGCTTTTTTCCATAGTATGTTTTTGTAGAAGATTTGCAACTGGTGAACGCACTACCGCGCTCTATCAAATCGTAAATCTCGCCCCGTGGCGCCACTCATACACAAGATTCTACACACATAATGGCTGCGTTACCGAAAAGAATCATCAAGGAGACAGAAAGATTAGTACTGGACCCCGTTCCAGGAATTACAGCAGTTCCTTCCGAGGAAAACTTGCGCTATTTCGAGGTCACTATAGACGGTCCGGCACTGTCCCCCTACGCGGATGGCCAGTTCCAATTAGAATTGTATCTCCCCGACGACTACCCCATGTGTGCACCAAAGGTGCGTTTTTTGACTAAGATCTATCACCCTAATATCGACAAGTTGGGTAGAATCTGTCTTGATGTGTTGAAGAATAATTGGTCGCCGGCATTACAGATCAGGACGATTTTGTTGAGCATTCAGGCATTACTCGGCGCTCCTAATCCGGACGACCCGTTAGCAAACGATGTTGCCCAGGAGTGGAAGGCAGATGAGGCTAGAGCCATTGCCGTGGCGAAAGAGTGGACAGAGAAGTATGCCATAAAGTCCTAGGGGTCTTAGACGGAGATTACTATGGCTTTTGGGTAACGCGAAGGTCATATTATGTTTTTAGATTTGTCACTTGGAGTTGATTTGTTGACCACGACAGAGCTGGGCTTCTAGTTGTTGGGTTTCTGGATCGAACCTGGTGTCGACGACACATCTCGAGGTACTTCAATACTTCCGAGGAGTCTTTACGAATGCAATGTAACAAACATGCGGAGATTTGAGTCCGTTAAAATCTTGATTTGTAGGCACGAGTAGCGAGAAGGTTTTTTTCTTGTTTTTTCTACATGAACTACGAATCGACTGCAAATGCAAGTTTTCCTTAAAGCGAACTTTCCAGAAGAATCGTATATGATTTCTGTGAGTATCTTCGGTTGACGTTGTTTTGACGAGCAGGCGACGATTCGCTTTATACGTTATGAAACCAGCCCCCTGCTCCAGCTCGCCAAATGATGAACACACGAAGTCCCTAAATATCCCAATGGGAGGTTTAGAAGGTACAAAACTCACCGAGTGTATGCAAATATCGCTGATAAGCCAGTGGTGGCGCAAACAAGCTTGCATTTTACTAAATTGTAGTTCAGGACCTCAATCATGAATTAACCAACTTTGTACCTCACCTGCCAAATGCACTCTTGGCGATAAAAAAGGGTCTTTACATGCCAGGCATGGAAAACTGCGACCTGAACTGGCTGTCTCAAAGCGGAATAACACCGATCATCATAGTTGCAGCGTCTTGCCCGAGCCGATCAGGCTGTGCGAAAAACGGCTCACCGGCCCATCAGCCCCAACCGAAAGCCGAAACAGAAAAAACTGTTGGCTTGGTGGAAGATTGGAATTCTGATGCAGCTTTTGCCAAAGTTTTTCATTCTAAAACTTTCACGCAAATGCGAAACCTGTGATTTATGTTTGGCATTGGCTGGTAGCTTCGCTGGACTGTGTCTTTGCCTTGACCAGATTCGGCATCGAGCCGGGATTTGAAATCGAGCGCGTCCATCGTGCATATGTAGCCTGCACATAACGGCAGACCTCAGCTCAGCGTCCCAAGAGGGAAATTTGGGACGCGCAGGGACGTCCCACACGGGTACTAGGGTACCGGTCAGGTATTGCAAGAGGAAAAAGATCATGGCAAAATGGACAATTTGTGAAAATACTTGCTCTGTTATGGCCCAAATTTATAATGCGAGCAAAATCATTCATTGGAGAGGGGAGTGCAGCGATATCAGATCTGTAGTAGCATTGGATGAACACGTGTCAGTAGCTTCCCCCCTTTTTCATCGCAATACTTTCCTTCCTAGTTAGTTCTGAAATACAAAATTCTCGAGATCTATAGCAATGAAAATCACGAAAGTCATGATTTGTCTGTTGAAAAACTGCGCCATGAAATCCAACATGCCGCAGACGCAGATCTTGTAACCTCTATTTTCGTAATCTTCGGTTTTCTTTTTCGGGCTGTCGCGTTACTAATGGCCCGCGTTCCGATTCGGGCCTTCGCTTTTTTCTGACTAAAATCACTCGCCTGGCTGGCACACTCATAACTTTTCAATCATCGTCACTCGTTAAAATCGGGCCAAGACTTTAAATTTTCGGCCACGCCAGTCTCTCGAAAAAAATAAAAAATCTCAAGCTGAAACCTGCGCCGAATCTACATCGAGACCAGCGCCAAATACACGCCGCGACGACTTGGCTATGGACTCTTTCACATACCCGAAGAGTCCATTTATGGACAATGCGTCGAACTTTTCCGACAACTCGGCAGACACCTCGAATAACAGTATCATGAACACGCCGCGGCTCAACCAGGCGCCCAGGGCAAAACCACTGCTACAATTTCAGCTTCCAGGGTCGGGCGCGCTGCCAAATTCTCCATTCAACGATGAAAACGCGGTTTCATTCCCAGGCACGCCCTTGACCGAGATGTTTCCCTCTGAAAAGGAGCCCACGCACATGCGCCGGCTTCGGTGGGGGACTACGCGCACGAAGGCGGGGCGGCCGAAACAGGAGAACGTCAGCCGGCTGAAAACGATGCGGAAACTCTTCCGGAAAGACCCATCAACCAAAAGCGCGAGGAGTGCGAGCCACAACGCGTCCCACGCGTCTCTCGATGACGCCAGCGTAACGGCTGAGTTCGATGTGATTGACTCGAACGCGTCACGTGATGATCCCATTGATACGCTGAAGCTGAAAGCACCGGTCGACCCTAAAGATCGGAGGCATGAGAAGCGCGTCATTGTGTTTAACCGCAATCTCCCGGACCACATGCTAGACCCCGAGACAGGGTTCCCCGTCACAACATATCATAGAAATAAGATAAAGACGGCAAAGTACACGGCGTTAACGTTTTTCCCCAAGACAATATGGAACCAGTTTTCGCGCGACATTGCTAATAACTACTTCTTGTTTCTCATAATTTTGGGCATTTTCCCGATCTTCGGCGTGCCGTCGCCGGTGCTAGCCGCGGTGCCTCTTATCGTGATTGTGTGCATCACCGCGTTGAAAGATTCCGTGGAGGATTCTCAGAGAACGGCGTCTGACATGGAGGTCAACAACCAGGCCACGCATATTCTCTCGCAGCTTCGTGACAGCGAACTGGGGTATGTATACATGAACAGGAACGTCGATGACGAGAGTATATCGTTATGGAGGCGGTTCAAGAAATGGAACACGAAACTCCTTCTTTCGTTTCTACGAACCGCGAAGCGAAATGTCACCAGCAAAGGCCGCGCCGCAAAGAAGCATGATGCTACTCAAGAAGAATTAGAAGGTGCCAGAAAAAGCTTTGATAGTACATTTGAGTTCAGGCGACACTCGGTGGCTCCAGGTGCAGGAAGATCGAATGCCAGGAAATCGATGCAGACAATGCGGTCCTCGCTTCACGAAAAAGACAAGACCTTGGGATTTCAGAAAAAGACATGGAAAGAGGTCAAGGTTGGGGACGTGCTTCGCATTCACAACAACGAAGAAGTGCCAGCTGACGTGATGATTCTCTCCTCGAGTGACGAAGACAACTGTTGCTTTGTCGAGACAAAAATCTTGATGGCGAGACAAACCTCAAAATCAAGCAGGCACTTTTGTTTTCAACGGACCCAAAGAAGGTGAAGCGAGCGGACGAATTCATGGATATGAACTTTGAGATTGAGAGTGAGGGCCCGCAGCCAAATCTCTACTCATATGAGGGAGCGGTCGTGTATGAGAAAGATGGCGAGATCAACAAGGAGTCTGCTACAATCAATAACTTGATTCTACGCGGATGTTATCTTCGGAATACGAGATGGATCATCGGCGTGGTCGTGTTCACGGGCGACGAGACAAAGATCATGTTGAACTCCGGTGCAACACCACTGAAGAAATCACGCATCTCGCGCGAGTTAAATTACTACGTCATCATCAATTTCGTCATTTTGTTTGTCATGTGCTTCGTCTCAGGCTTGGCCAGTGGGCTATATTACCGGCACACGGGCACTTCACGCGATTACTTTGAGTTTGGCACCATTGCTGGGTCGCCATCCAAAAACGGCCTCGCAAACTTTTTTGTTGCAGTCATCTTGTACCAATCTTTGGTACCAATCTCGCTTTACATCACCATCGAGATCATTAAGTCTTTGCAGGCGTTTTTCATTCACTCGGACTTGGGTCTCTACTACGAAAAATTGGACTTTCCTTGTAACCCGCGGTCTTGGGGTATTTCTGATGACTTGGGCCAGGTGGAGTATATTTTCAGCGACAAAACAGGAACATTAACTCAGAATTTGATGGAATTCAGAAAGTGTACCATTAATGGTGTTTCCTACGGCCGTGCGTACACGGAGGCCCTTGCAGGACTCAGGCGGCGTCTTGGGTTCAATGTAGAGGAAGAGTCTAGGATCGAGAAGGAGGCAATTGCAAAAGACCGCGAGGCCATGCTTAGAGACTTGAGATCGATCTCGGAGAACATTTATGATAATGATGGTACATTAGTGTCGAAAGAGTTGGTTCAGGATTTGAAAGGAGCGAGCGGGGATTTGCAGCAGGCTTGCAACGAGGAATTTTTTCTTGCGTTGGCATTGTGCCATTCGGTCCTCGTTGAAGAGGACCCAAAGAATGCCAAGAAGCTGATTTTGAAAGCACAGTCTCCTGATGAAGCCGCGTTAGTGGGCACCGCTCGGTCGCTTGGCTTTGTGTTCTCGGACAAGACAAAGCGCGGCTATGTTGTCCGCGTCCAGGGGCAAAAGCGTGAATATCAGGTTCTCAACACTCTTGAATTCAACTCGACAAGGAAGAGAATGAGTGCTATTGTGAAAGTGCCTAGCGATGATGATAGCCAGGAGCCAAAGGTTATACTCTACTGTAAAGGTGCAGACTCGATCATTTATTCCAGACTCTCAGGAAGCAACAACGACCAGAGTTATCTCGATGAAACTTCTCGTCACCTCGAAGAGTATGCTACGGAAGGTCTAAGAACCTTGTGCATTGCCAAACGTGAACTTACTTGGTCACAATATCAAGCTTGGAATACCAAATACTTGGAAGCATCATCATCCTTAGCCGATCGCGATGCGCAAGTTGAGGCCGTTGCTGACTCGATTGAAAGGGAGTTGGTGTTGCTTGGTGGTACAGCGATCGAAGATAGATTGCAGGATGGTGTTCCGGAGTCCATTGCCATCCTCGGCAATGCCGGAATCAAATTGTGGGTTTTGACTGGTGATAAGGTCGAGACAGCGATTAATATTGGGTTTTCTTGTAACTTGCTCGGAAATGATATGGATCTCTTGGTCTTGAAAACTGAAATACTGGACAATGAAGCGGCTAAGCATGGCATATTATATGGCGATGATGAGATCATGATTATTGAGAAATTAATCGATGGTTATTTGAAAGAGCACTTTGGTATGACAGGTTCATATGAGGAGTTGCAAGATGCTATAGAAGATCATTCAGCGCCAAATGAGAAGTTTGGGGTAGTCATTGATGGGGATGCATTGAAGTTGGCCTTGGGAAATCACGAGATTCAAAGAAAATTTCTTCTTCTTTGTAAGCAGTGTCGTGCGGTATTATGTTGTCGTGTGTCTCCGGCTCAGAAAGCTGCTGTTGTCAAGATGGTGAAAGACACTTTGGATGTGATGACTTTAGCGATAGGTGATGGATCCAATGATGTCGCCATGATTCAGGCTGCAGATGTAGGCGTCGGTATCACTGGCGAAGAGGGAAGGCAGGCAGCCATGGCATCGGACTATGCTGTCGGTCAGTTTCGATTCTTGACAAGACTTCTCTTAACCCACGGAAGATGGTCCTACAAGCGGTTCGCCGAGATGATCCCCAGTTTTTTCTTCAAGAACATCAACTACACGCTCGCCTTGTTCTGGTACAGTATCTTCAACAATTTCGATGGCTCATATTTGTTTGAGTTCACCTACATCATGTTCTACAACTTGGCCTTTACTTCTTTGCCCGTCATTTTCCTTGCTGTTTTTGACCAAGATGTCAGCGCCAAGGTGTCAATGATAGTCCCCGAACTATACCGAGCCGGTATAATGCGTACTGAGTTCACAGAAACTGCTTTTTGGATTTACGCGTTTGATGGTCTTTACCAGTCATTTGTGTCATTCTTCTTCCCTTACTGGACTTACTGCCAGACATTTCAGCTTGCAAGTGGCTTGAATGCCGACCATCGGTTCTACGTCGGTGTCTTGGTGACATGCATCTCGTGTATCAGTGCCAATCTGTATGTGTGGATGCATCAGTACCGTTGGGATTATCTTTCATTCCTTGCGCACTTATTCTCCACACTTATTATTTTTGCGTGGACTGGCATTTGGACCGCTGGAACGTGGTCGGGGGAATTTTACCAGGTTGCCAGAATCATGTTTGGGCTGGCGATGTTCTGGTCATGCTTAGCGATCGGCATAGTTGCGTGCCTTCTTCCCAGAGCAATTTACGACATCATTCAAAAGTTTTACTTCCCTAAGGATTCAGACATTATTCGCGAATGTGTGCAAAGAGGTGAGTACGACATATATCCCGAGGACTACGATCCCACTGATCCAAACCGAGCAAGTGTGGATGGCTCTCTCAAATACGAAAAAGACCTGACACTCGTGCCATCCACAGCAACACCCCAAATGCGGTCGAGAAAAGGTCTGTACCTGGCTGATGATTCAATGCGCCGCCAGACAGTGACGGAGTCGTACTACAACGATAACACTTCGATCATAGACACTTACAACTTGAATCGTTGGAGCACCGCTCCCTTTGACAAGTTGAATCATCCAGAAGGTATCCTCTTGGAGGATATGGGCCCGCAGGTGGAAGCAGCCAAGAAGAGATCGTCAAGAATTCGCACGTCTCTCGACTTGGACCAGTTGACTACAAGAGAGTCGTTAAGTGGAGCTAGGGCGGACGTTAAGTTTGATTGAACGCAACTTTCAGAGTCAAGGTCGCATTTTCAAGCTGGGCTGAGACTACGGCAGGATATTTATAGATCTTCTCAAAGCCAATATAATAAAAGCTCGAAAAGGACACAGATGTAATCATGTGAGCCATAATGAATTAAATTGCTGCAAAACGCGCTCACGCGACTCCATCGCCAGGCACGACTTTCAATGAATAGCCAGGCGCGCGCGGTCACAAGACCGAGTCGGTGAGCAACGTAAACGCAGATGTCGTTTCGAGCAGAATAGGAGCTTTTGTGATTAAACTTCCATTGCTGTATCGGGATGATAAGCTGTTGCAATACATACAGAACAAAAAAAAGAATGCAAACAGACGTACAACACCAACTGGAAATATACACTAGTAGAAATTTCTGAAGACAAGGGCGTGTTTGCGGCCCTGGCCCTGGCCAATATGGGCTACTTGCGAAAATCAACAAATCGCAGGGCGTCCCAACCTAGACCATGCCAAGGCGGAAAAAGAAATCACACTTCTGTGCTCCAGCCACAAGAAACGATACTCATTCGCAAATTTGAGAGAAAAATCTATTTGAGTGAATGACATTCAAAATATATCTTCGAAACATTCTTGAACTATCATCCCGTTAATGAAACTACAGATTGGGGCATGACGTTGCTTGGAAACCGGGCTGCGTGGTGTGTGAAGCCAGGGCATGCGTCTGGCGCGGGATGGGCCAATGAGAAAGTGAGATTGGGTCCGACATTGGCCGGGTCACGTGTTCCCGGGGAATCTACCAAACGCTGGCGCGCGAGAAAATTTTCCAGGGCAGCAGGCAGAATGTCGCGGAAAAAAAAAAAAAAAAAAAAAAAAGAAAAACTCGCGTATATAAACGAAAGATCCCCGTGCCCAATCCGCGCCTCTCCTGTTTTTTCCCTTGTAGATTTTTTTCTCCGTAACTATTCACTAACCGCCATGTCTGACAACTCCTTTCTCATCGACTTTATGATGGGCGGTGTCTCCGCCGCCGTCTCCAAGACCGCCGCTGCTCCTATCGAGAGAGTCAAGTTGTTGATTCAGAACCAGGACGAGATGATGAAGCAGGGTCGTTTGGCCAAGAAGTACGACGGTATTGCTGAGTGTTTCAGAAGAACCGCCGCCGAGGAGGGTATCACCTCTTTCTGGAGAGGTAACACTGCCAACGTTGTCAGATACTTCCCTACCCAGGCCTTGAACTTTGCCTTCAAGGACAAGTTCAAGAAGATGTTCGGTTTCAAGAAGGAGGAGTCTTACGCCAAGTGGTTTGCCGGTAACTTGGCTTCCGGTGGTATGGCTGGTGCCACCTCTTTGGCTTTCGTCTACTCGTTGGACTACGCCAGAACCAGATTGGCCAACGACGCCAAGTCTACCAAGGGTGGTGAGGGCAGACAGTTCAACGGTTTGTTGGACGTTTACAAGAAGACCCTTGCCTCCGACGGTATTGCCGGTTTGTACAGAGGTTTCGGCCCATCCGTTATTGGTATTGTTGTCTACAGAGGTTTGTACTTCGGTTTGTACGACTCCTTGAAGCCCGTTGTTTTGGTTGGCCCATTGGAGGGTTCTTTCTTGGCCTCGTTCTTGTTGGGTTGGACTGTCACCACTGGTGCCTCTACTGCCTCTTACCCATTGGACACTGTCAGAAGAAGAATGATGATGACCTCTGGTCAGGCCGTCAAGTACGACGGTGCCTTTGACTGCTTCAAGAAGGTTGTTGCCGCTGAGGGTGTCAAGTCCTTGTTCAAGGGTTGCGGTGCTAACATCTTGAGAGGTGTTGCCGGTGCCGGTGTCATCTCCATGTACGACCAGTTGCAGGTCATCCTTTTTGGCAAGAAGTTCTAAGCTTAGTAAGATCTAGCTTGTATATATTTATACTTTGTTATTAACTACTCTTGTTAATCTACACCATTCACTATCTTTCGATGTATGCTTGTCGCACAAAATGTCGCATTTTTTTTTGGAGGTTTTCCGACCCTTGAACGCTTCTTGTCTTGTTTTTTGCGGGAATTTCGCGCGCCCTGATTGGTCTACTTATTTCACCCGGTGCGGCTCTCACGCACACCAATCGCGATTGGAGTTTTCAGCAATAGTGGTTATGCCTTGATCTATGTAAGATCCAGCTACTCAAGAAATGAAAGAATTACAGATTGGGGCTTAGTAAGAACGAAGCTGTTTCTTCGAGTATTTCGTAACATGCAAAGCTCTTTGGCACTCATTTGACTCGTGTAAGCTGGCAGCACTCATCTAACCTTGCTCATTAAATCGTAGCGGCAGGAATAAACGAAGAGCAGAAGTAGACTGATGCGGCAATCTTAAGCGATACATGGATTTTGATGTACACAATGTCGCCCAAAGTGAGTTTGTGAGCTTTAATCTCCACAATGTATTAGCGTGATCACCATGGCGGTGACGATGATACTGTTTTGATTGAGACATCCAAGCAGCCCTGCGCCGGGTATCAAAAAGCTGACGCGGCTGCGAGGACTGACTGAAACCACGAGTCTGACCATTATGCACCACTATGCAAACTACCCGATTCTACAAACAGCCGCCTTTTTGCAACAGATCTATTTAGAGACTAAGAACAGCGCTGCAAATGACTGACAATTACATTGCATGAAAAAATAAAAAAATGTAGATTAGCTATAACTATTGACTGCTCACTAGAATACGCAGACTGGTATTGGTTTAGATGATGTATCAGGACCCCGCGGGCCGCACGAACTCTACATGGCAAACACCACCTCTAGAGAATGCCACGGTGCCAATTATTCGTAACGGCATGCACAGATATCCAAATATCCCCCAAGATCTAATACCAAACCACCTGCATTGTATTCGTTGAAGCTAGTCCAGTTTTTCGAAGTTCAAATACAACAAGTCATACTCGCCTTTCAAGTCGTAGACGGCCTTCTCCTGTTTGGCGTAGCCCAACTTGCGCAATGTTTTTTCGCAGCTGGCCAACTTCGCAAACGGATGATTGGGCCTCCCATTGCACGTACACAACTGATCACTGAACAACGTCATGGAGAACTTTCCAGGCCGGAAAATCGCCAACACTTTCTTCAACACATTGACAATGTCGACCAGCTTGCACAGCGTGAACGGATAGTTCGTCTCGAACGACGCGTAGGACCACCCGGCCTCGGGCGTGACGTGGAGTGTATAGTAATACCCCTCCAGGCCATGACTAACTGAGTTCGACAGGAACCCACAAGGTGTGAACAGAAACGCGTCGTGAATAAACTTGATCCCCGAAGCCTTGCGCGAGGGCGTCTCGTCGTCCGACAACTCCATGCTATCGCTCAACTGCGGGGACGGGATCGCGTGCGAGTCCATATCAGCCAAACCGGCCGAATCGGGCAAGAATACCGAATCCAACGCCAGCAGGGCCATGGTCAGGTACCCAAGCTCGTGGCCCAAGTCAAGGTCTTCCTCGGCGTCCGCAGTTGCCGAAACATCGCCCGGCTTGCGAGCCGTGACAAACTGCTGTGTCTTGGCCGGGTCCAAACGGGTCATCAAGATCTCAAACGTCTGGTCGTGGCCGTGGCCACGTGCCTGCTTCGTGCTACCGCGGCCGCCCAAGTACAAGTACCAGTGGTCATCTGACGTGAAATCGCCCACGACGTACAGCTTGCCGCACGCAAAGTGCTGGTTGAGCAATTGTACCTCGTGCTTCCAGTCTGTATGCACGTGCACCTGTCTGTCGGGAAACATGAATGATCTCCGCGAGTAGAACACCTTGTAAGCCGACTGAGACGTGATCTGCGACTCCAAAAAAGTGCGTGCGGTGTGGAAAATCTCGTCGATACATGCCAACGTCGTGGTGGTGCCACATGTCTTCAAAATCATCTTGTGTGGGAACACAAACAACGACGACTCCAGCAACAAGTATGCATCGACCGCAGGGGACGATTTCATCGACAAAACCTTGCAGTTGACCAAGTCCAAGATTGCCTTCCATTTTTCCAAGGGAATGGCTCTCAAGCCTTCTTTCGAGATCCCCTCAGGAATGGCTTCAGGCGCAGGCCAGAACCACACCTCAAGGAGCTTCTCGGGGCCTTCAAAGGCGAAGGTCGAGTCCAAGTTGGTGGACAAGTCGTGGTCCACATAAGTGTCTTCAGAGTATGCAGGAGCAACCATTGAAATCCACGTGAAATAATCAATAAAGCCTTTTATGATGGGCTAAAGCGGGTCGAATGTCACTTGAAATCCTGAGATTTATAAATGAAATCGAGAGGTGGGTTGGAACTTGCTCTTATAAAAGATTGGGTTGAACTCTCAGTGAGACTTGGAGACGAGAAGAGAAGTAGCAAGAAACGTGTCCAAGAAACAAAGGGGATTGCAGATTAGTATCGGCAAATGATGCGAGACAGTGATAATCAAGAGTTGAATATCAAAATCCGGGTTTAAGTTCTTTCACTAAAGGCGGAAGGGGGAGGGTCAACAACCGATAGTGAATCACTTAGCAAAAGGTATGTGGGGCAGCAAAAAGGGTGCGTGCTGGATGAATAACAGAGTGATAGGCTGTGTTATCCGGGTTCAAGAATTTTGTTGGGAATAAAGTCCGATCGTGAGGGTTTCTTAGGCATAAACCACTGAGCTCAGAAGCTGCGTTGGCGAAACAAGGGCAGGGTAAGATTTCGTGGAGGAAAAAACCTGGCCTTGTGTTGAACTGTTTCGGCGGGATGAGAAGCGCAGACAAAGACTTTTGTTTTGACTGGATTCTGCTTTCTGAAAACTTGAATTTGTTGATTTTTCTCAGTTGTTCAGAAAAAGTTTATCGCTTTGAATAAACTTGTTCGTGAGAAATGTCACTGAAATCTGAGGGGAACCCGAAAAAAACGTGAGTGGTGATGGGTTTCGAGCCACGAGCGTTTTTCCGAGGCAGAGCAACGGAAACGGAAGTGTGCAAAACAATGAGGCCCCAAAAAGCTGGTAAAAATTGAATAATCGCCGAGATTTCGGTGATAGTTGGGCAAACTGTTATATAGAGATCGCTATCAATTCTAATTTGGAGATCAGTATAATTTGTCTGTGAACATCAACCTGAAAAAATTATCTGACTCGTCTTATATGCGAGAATTTTCTGGGCCTCTTCTGAGTCACGCTGCATCTGCAGCCACCAGGCACGCATGGCGATCGACAAAAAGACTTACGGTGATTGGGCATAAAGCTGGGTTTAAAACTTTGAATTTTTTTTTCTTTCGAATACTCATCAGATACTTATTGTTTTCAAGATCTCGTGGGGTTTCTGCACAGCGTCGTTTTTGTGACGTCTATTGGCTGTTGGCCAAAGTGAGACATCTGGAGTGGGCCTGGTGGGGCTGGCGCGGCCCGGTGGCTCAAGCGAGAGTTCTGTTTTCTTTTCTTAGTTTTTCGGCACGCAGCCACGCAAGGTGCACCCTCATTGATGTTTCTCGAGTAAGTACTGTCCAAGTTTAGTACCATGAGGCATCTTCTTTTTTTTTTTTTTTTGCTTGATACATAAATTACTCTAGATAATAAACTGTAACAGCATTAATGCATGAAATGAGAACAGGACTAAAGAAACGCATATTTTCATTTTTTGGTGATGATTATAAGTTTGATTTGGTTAGCTAGTTTCGACAAGAAGTGTTTCCATATAGATCTTTGCAATGACAGCCTTTTGATTCGAGAACGATCGAGATGATAAAAAGTGCGGAGATTGGAAAGATGAAACTCTCATATGAAATATTCACAAAAAGAATTTCACTTACTCATTCTAACAACCATTTTTTCACTCGTGAAGTTGTAAAATCATGACTTGCCAGATAGATCAACGGGGCCGACTCAACCCGTTGCGCCGCGCATCTCTCATCGCATCGGGCCCTTTAGCAATATCGCAGCATGGCATACTCTTGAGCCTAATACCAAAATTAAGTGTAACTGTGAACTTCTGCTGATGAAGTGAATTTTGTGCCAAACCAAGACAAATTGTTGAAAAAAAGCTATTTCAGGAAATTCCCTCGGTTGCAAAACAATCAAATTTGCATGAGATCAGATGCCGCTTTTCGCATTTGATGAAGATGAGCTCTCGGCGGAGCTTTCGGCCGTTGCAGTTGATGGCGAGACCCCTGCCATTATTTTGAATGGCCCGAAATTAGGCGTTGATGGTGTTGGAGTGGCTATTCCCCAAATGCAGAGCAGGCGCAGATCTTCTGTCTACAGACGAGTCTCGATCAAATCATCGATGCTGACCGGACGCGGAATTGCAATTCCGCTGGGGTTCGGCAGCGTACCCAAAATGAGTCGATTTCACACAAAAAAACTTTGGCGGATTTTACACCACTCAAGGTATTGGGCCAGGGCGCTTATGGGAAGGTTCACTTGGTGCAAGACCGTGAAGATGGAAAGTTGTACGCTCAGAAGCAAATTCGGAAGCCACAGATTGAGATTTTTGAACAAAAACATTCCGGCGGATTTCTGATGGATATACTGAGTATGCTTGAGGACGCAACACCTGAGGTCAAATCTGCAGCCAATAATGTGCAGCGGACAATTGCCGAAGACACATTCTCAGCGAAATCACGCATCATGCAAATATTGTCAAGCTTTTTTACGCATTACAGGACGAAGACAAATTCTACCTCTTTACTCGAGTACATTCCGGGAGGCGAGCTATTTCACCACTTGACTTCGAACAACTCTTTGGGGAACGTCTTTCTCGAGGAGCACGTGGCATTCTACGCGGCACAAATGGCATTGGGTCTTAAGCACCTCCACGAATTAGGAATCGTGTATCGGGACTTGAAACCCGAAAATTGTCTTTTGAACTCGGCTGGGCATTTGGTGCTCACGGATTTTGGGCTCTCCAAGAATATCGGTAATGACGGCGACGCGGACTGCCGCTCTATTATCGGTACTCCAGAATATATGGCACCTGAGATTATCAAGGGTGAAGCCTATGCATACCCTGTGGACTGGTGGCTGTTGGGGTGCGTGATTTTCGACATGATGACGGGAAAACCGCCTTTTACTGGCAAATCTCACCAGATCATTACGGACAAGATTGTGAGGTCCAAGCCAATTTTCCCATTTTACCTTTCTTTGGACGCGAAGGACCTTCTTGGTAAACTCTTGCAGAAAAACCCAAACAAGAGAATGGCAGTGGACGACAAATGGGCCATTTTCAAGGCCCACCGGTTTTTCCGGAAAATCAACTGGGATGATGTTGAGAGCCAGCTGGCTGTGCCTCCCGTGATCCCTGTCATCACTGACCCAGCATTGGCTGAAAACTTCTCCGACGAGTTCACTGGCATGAAAATAAGCGACTACGATTTGGGGAATTCTCAAACAAGCAAGGCAGACCTTCTGTTCAAAGGATTCAGCTACACTGCAAGCCATAGTTTTTTCGACAGGTACAATCACTGAGAATATGGACCTTGACTTGCGGTCAACACCTCGGCCCATCATGCTATCACTCTGCGCCCCTCAAGTATCATATATATTTATTGGCCGAATCAGTACAACCTCTCAAGAAATTATGATTTATAGACGAACTCAGTATCTGAAGGTCATAAATGAGCTCTAATCTGGAGGTTCGGGGCAGATGGAGCTAGTCAAATAATTGACATGTATCTTGATTTGGACTATGTATCTCAAAGTACTCAGCCTGAAACTGAACTCCCGTGAAAACCACTTTTGATTTCTGGTAATCACACGAGTAATCTACGTCTCAAAAACTGAGTTCAACTTGTGAGAACTACCATGTCGACCGAGTTCACCTTAGCGTTCAGTCCTCAAGGATCTCTCTTGTATTCCTTAGGCCAAAGTTCAAGTGTGTCAAAAATAAGGTTTGTTATTCTAACACGTTATTCTAACACGTTATTCTAACACAAAAAACATCCATAGGCAGATGTTGGCGATACGACGGTCTTCTCATAATGAATATCGCTATCAGGAATGAAGATGGTCGCAGGCCTGCTTCCGCTCGCTTATAATACAAGTATTGTATGCGATAGCGTGGAGTAGAAGCTCTAGGATGCAAACTTTTCCATGATATGAAGTATCAACACAAGTAACAACTTTGAATATTGTTGCCTTTAATTATTCAAAATCTCAATTGCCAGGTTCAAAGAACAAATCGGAGTTCGTGTATAAATTGAACAAGTCACTCTATGGCTTGAAGCAAGCGCCTCAAGTCTGGAACGAGACAATCAAAAAGGTTTTGAAGACAAAAGGCTTTGTGCCTTGCATCAATGAGCCGTGCCTTTTTATGAAGGGTTCGTCGCGAAGCTTAGTTCTTCTTGGATTGTATGTCGATGATATCTTTATTGCAAGTTGTGATATGGAAAGAATCGTCGAGACCAAAAAATGCTTTAGTGATGCTTTCAGAACTAAAGACCTAGGAAGAGTCAAGAAATTCCTTGGGATCAATTCATGAAATAGTCCGTCTTTACTGATATTTGAGAGCCAGAAGAGCAGTGAGCATCTCTTGCAGACAATGATACACAACATGAATCAAGCCTAAAGTGAAGATTTTTGTGGTACAAATAAATCGACATAATTCTATTTTATCGAAAGCCATATCGTCATGGAATCACACAACGTACCATGCCCTCCTTCTTCCCCCTTGGCCGTTGAAGTTTGCAGCCAGACCAGGTCAGACAGCTGCGCCCCCTGTGAGCCAGGCCGCCACCGCCGCCGCTTATCAAGCCGGTGCGCGCACGACCCGTACACTGTTCCCTGTGCTGGCCACAACGCGACAAGACTGATACATAGATCGACCAATTCACAACACAAGATTTCTCTGAACTTGCGTGAAAATGGATGAAACTTTAATCTCAACAATCAACAAGCTCCAGGACGCGTTGGCGCCCTTGGGAGGCGGCCTGCTGTCGCCCGTGGACTTGCCTCAAATCACAGTGGTGGGGTCGCAATCGAGCGGCAAGTCGTCTGTGCTTGAAAACATCGTCGGCAGGGACTTTTTGCCGCGTGGAACTGGTATTGTCACCAGAAGGCCATTGGTGTTGCAATTAATCAATAAGCGGCCCGGGGGAAAGAAACTGGACCAGGACCAGGTCAACTTGCTCAACGATAAAGGTGAGGCGTCAGAGAACAACTTGGAGGAATGGGGTGAGTTCTTGCACTTGCCCAACAAGCGCTTCTACAACTTCGAGGAGATCCGGGAGGAGATCGTACGCGAGACCGACGCGAAAACGGGCAAGAATCTCGGCATTTCCGCGGTGCCAATCAATTTGAGGATTTACTCGCCACATGTGTTGACCTTGACTTTGGTCGACTTGCCCGGGTTGACGAAAGTGCCTGTTGGCGACCAGCCCAAGGACATCGAGCGGCAAATCAGAGACATGCTCATGAAATACATCACAAAGCCCAACGCAATCATCTTGTCGGTGAATGCGTCAAACACGGATTTGGCCAACTCGGACGGATTGAAGTTGGCTCGTGAAGTCGACCCGAGGGATCCCGCACGATCGGTGTGTTGACGAAAGTCGATTTGATGGACCAGGGCACAGACGTGGTGGATATCTTGGCCGGCCGCGTTATCCCATTAAGGTTCGGCTACATCCCCGTGATCAACCGTGGCCAGCGCGATATTGAGAAAAAAAAGACGATCAGGGACGCGTTGCGTGATGAGGCCGAGTTTTTCGAAAACCACCCGTCGTATAAGGCAAAGCTGCAATTCTGCGGCACGCCGTACTTGGCCAAGAAATTAAATGGTATCTTATTGCACCACATCAAGAGCACATTGCCCGACATTAAAATGCGTATCGAGCACTCGTTGAAGAAGTATTCGCAGGAATTGACCGTCTTGGGCCCACAGCTCGAGGAGAGCCCCACGTCGATTGCGTTGAACATGATAACTAACTTCTCGCGTGACTACAACGAGATTTTGAATGGTGAGGCCAAGGAATTGTCTTCGCACGAATTGAGTGGTGGTGCCAGAATCTCGTTCGTGTTTCACGAGATCTTCAAGAACGGTATTCAGGCGCTCGACCCGTTTGACCAAATCAAGGACGCGGACATCCGTACGATCATGCACAACACCTCGGGCTCTGCGCCGCTGTTGTTTGTTGGTACACAAGCGTTTGAAGTGCTTGTGAAGCAGCAGATACGCCGTATGGAGGACCCAACCTTGCGGTGTGTGAACTTGATTTTCGACGAGTTGGCCCGCATTTTGTCTCAGATCATTAGCCACCCCCAATACGCACGCTATCCGGCGTTGAAAGAGCGTTTGTCGCAGTGTTTCCTTCAGTTCTTGCGTGATGCATTGGTACCCACGAATAAGTTCGTGCAGGACATCATCAGTTCTGAGGAAACCTATGTCAATACTGCACACCCAGACTTGTTGAAAGGCTCGCAGGCCATGGTCATTGTCGAGGAGAAATTCCATCCAAAGCCACAGGTGGCTGTGGACCCTAAGTCTGGTAAGCCTTTGCCTCCATCACAGCAACCCACGCCAGCGCCCCCTGTAACGAAGGAGGAGCAGAATGGCTTCTTTGGCGGCTTCTTTTCGTCAAAAAACAAGAAGAGATTGCAGCAGATGGAGGCTCCTCCACCAGTGTTGCGCGCTACCGGTACTATGACTGAACGTGAGCAGATGGAGACGGAAGTCATCAAGCTCTTAATTTCGTCTTACTACAGCATTGTTCAAAGAACGGTGGCTGACCTCGTGCCGAAGGCTATAATGTTGAAGTTGATCACGAGGTCGAAGGACGAGATCCAGAAGGAATTGTTGCTGAAGTTGTACAGCGCCCCTGACTTGGGAGACTTGGTGAAGGAGAACGATCTCACTGTGCAAAAGAGAAAGGAGTGCTTGAAGATGGTGGAAGTGTTGAGAAACGCCAGCGAGATTGTCAGTAGTGTCTGAACTCGCAACAAAGATTTAATATTTTAGAGAGTATATACGTTGAACAGAAGCTGTCTGCTTTCGTCCAAAATGGCCTCGGTACGTTCCCAAGGTACGTTGAAGATCCCACTGTTGATTTGCGGCATGTTAACCAAAGGAACTCCGTTGAGCTTTTCCACCTCTGGAATGGATTCTAGCTGCTGTGCAAGGCTTCTAATGCTCAGCTCTGTATGCTCGAGGATTTTGGCTTCGGGTGTCTCGAAGTCGCTGGTGAACAAACACGCTATCAAGGGCCCAGTCTCGCTAGAATCAGATGGATCATTCGCAGGGACGAGCAAACAACTTCCTAAAAGACCTCGATTTTTGAGACAATGTTCCGTATAAAGCTCGTTAGCATAAGGGAACCGTTTGCGGAACTGCGCAGCAATTCCACCTCCCCACAGTCCAAATGGATTACAAGCGTGGGCCAAAATCGTGACTCCTTTGCCACGATGCGTGAATAGATCCCCCTTAGTATAGCGAGGCATAACCATAAATATATATTTGGATCTTAAATGAGGTAAATTAATAAAAAAAACACTTTTGGCTCAAATCACGATCTTTTCACTTCTCGAGCAAGTAGAGCTCTTGTCGCGTGCACATGCATTTGGTCGCCTGCAGTCGTCAGATATCAATCGTCACGAGAAACACGTCATTCAGGGGAAATTTTTCGATTTTTTCTTCTTTGGCAAAATCATGGCCCAAATTCCTCCAATCCATAATTTTTTCCTCGATTTCGAGATCTGTGGGTGGACTTCGCCCATTATTGATGCCTGTTTTGGCGTAAATCATGATAAGCTGCTGCTCACGTGACATGGAATTGTAGAAGGCTATCTCTTGAGGAATCTTACGGAATATCCAGCTTGAGCTGGAAACGGGCTTTGCGTTCTCTCGACCCCAAGGAGTTTCTTCCTGTGTCATTATCGAAACAATTCGGGGAAAAAAAAAGTGGTTTTATGTCAATTAGAGTTTTAGTCAAAAGCTGCTACAGGAATATTGCGCTTTTCACGTGATGAGTTGATATTGTGGGGAAATAGAGGTCGCACGCAGGTGCACCCTAAGGAAGTATCGTGCGGCTCAAACAGGCTTGGTGTTGATCTGCAGTTAGTGTAACATTCCATTTTTTTGGACATTACTGTTCACAACTTGACTTGTTTGCCGTAGCTTTTTTAACAGACTCAATCATGGATGGGAATATATCCCTCAGATTATAAAGCACGCATACAAGAAGTACGTATTGAAGTATTAGGCCTGAGGCGAGGAAGGTAATCTCGCTCAAAATGAATTCTTCTTTCTATCTTCCTTTTTTCTCCGGACCTCCACAAATCTAAATGTACTGGTCATAAATTCTGGATTCATTCCCATATCATTCTAGAACGAAATCAAACCCACCCTCAAAATAATATATCCTCGCGATGCGAGGGCCCAACCGCCAGAAATCTTCGCGTTTTCGTGAATCCACATGTTCACAATATCCCATTCCCGATCACTTCGACTGATATCAAAAAGAGGAATGTTCGAACATAATAATGTGATATTTTTTTCAAAAAAGCCCACCGTAACAAAACCTGCGACTGCGGATATGGCCGGGGACGAGACCAAGTCCAGGTCAATCCACCGTACTAATTATCTCACCCGACCGGGTTCTCACCTCATCACGTGACCTACACGATGACTAGACTCTTAGCGATATTATGCATCATCGTACATACCCCATTCTAGCAACAAATAAGAACACTTTTCCATATGGACGGCCTCCGTGACGAGCGCAGATCACTGGCATCGCTGACTCTGGCGGGTACAACCAGACAGCAGCTTCTCCGGCGTCGCCCAGGCCCACAACGTCCTGTCCGACTCAATCCGGAACCAGAGGAAACCATAGTGACGCAATGTAACCGCTGTGATAAGGACTTCGTGCAGAAAAAGGCCGCCTGACCAGCAGTCAGCGCGAGGCCGAGTTGGGCGCGTGCCCCGGCTCTTCAAGCTCTGTGAACATTGTAGGGAAATGGGCAAAGGCCGTCTGCGCCGATGGCAGATGCGAACCAAGGAACACGGCGGGTTGTGTCGGCGGTGCGGGGTAGTGCTAGGCGCCGACGATGGCCAGTACGTGCTATGTGTGAAATGCCGCCAAGCTTTCAGGGACCGAAAGCTTCGCCGGATCAATGAGGGCAAATGTATACTGTGCTGCGAGCCGATGAAAGAAGAGGACATGGAGGACGTGCCGGGGCGGGAAAACGTGGTCAAGAGGCGGTGCCGGAAATGCCGTGAGTTGCGCCTGTCGCAGCCGCAGACAAAACCTTTCACCTCGGAGTTCATCCAGTCGATGTATAAGCCTTAAGGCTGATTGACTGAAGGGCATGGTCTGGTCAAGGCGTTTTCAGCAAAAGAGATCGAAAAATCTCAGCAATTGCTGGGTATATTTATGGGGCTCTCACTTACTTTTGGTAAATTGTGCAATGTGGACTTGAGCTAGGCCCTGGAAATGTGGGCGGTGGTGGGTATCTGGCCCGGCGTTGAAATAGGTGAGAACGTTGAATCTGATTCAAAAAAGGATTTCTTGAAACCTACATGGAACTTTACAAAAAGAAGAAAGGCAGATTCAAATGTATTTGTCCATTTTGCGGCTCACTTGAGAAGGTACTTGATCTGATGCTTTCCAACTGGAGGGAAGCCGCGCAGATGTGTTTGATACTAGCGGAATTTCAAAAAAGCAGCAATGCAGATCTATCAATTTGTGTATTGACAGGTTTATATGGACACCTTGATAGCTGATAGCCTAAGGGGGCTCGGGTTATGGGCACCAATTATACGTGAGATGGCGAAGATTCGAGTGGATAAGCTAAGCGTTTGGTGATTCGTTCTTGGGGTACTTGGATTGAAACTTCTGGAGTGATGGGGAAGGCGAGTGTTTGACTTCAAATGTGTCAACGTGTCAATGAAGGAATGATAGGCTTCAGTTCAATTCAGATTCAAAAAACCAAGGCGCACGATATCACAACTTGTCACATGTCACAACTACATCAGTGGCTAATACACCCAGAAGCACTTGAAGAGCTTTAACGCTGTTAGCATATCCAAACCGGAATTTCGGACGTAACAGACGTAAGCCTATCGGTAACGCCATGATTTTCATCACGTGTTTATTTATATTCTTCTTTGCCCCCACCCGGGCCAATGGTGTGTACAGAAGTGTGTCTGAAACATACCCACTGAGAATCCGGTCTAACGGTATGGCTGTGGCCACCACTGCCAAGTGGATGCGGGGTTTCTTGATTTCGTTATTCAAACCTTTCATCACTTCTGTCATCCACTTGTACTACGGGTTTATGTCTCATGTTCTCCTTTGTTAGAACCAACAAGGATCTCTCCCTGGAAGAGGTGGATGGGTTATATGCCACTGACCTCCCACCATGGAACACCACCGGCTGGACACATCCTTCTGCGGAGGACATGGCCTAAGCCACCACGTCTGCCGAGGACGCAAATGCTACGAACAAACACGTTTAAATGGAAGCTCGCTGTACTTATACTTCCACGAACTCAACGATACACAACGGATTGGTATAGGATACAATAATCTTTTCGTCAGTCGGCTCAGACTACTGTAATGGCGGATGAGCAATGCTTCATCTCCGGAACATGATGACCTGGGATTCAGGGTTTCGCAAAGGAGACTGGATAAGCGCTCTAGTCTTCTGCTTTGCTGGCGGCCAGACTCGCGTGCTCGAAAAGACCTGTTTTTTCATCTACAAATAAAGAGATGTCTCAGCTTGAAACTTGAAAAAAGTTTGCTTCTTTCAATCCATGCTTTTTTTTGAAGCAGGTGCTATTCAGATATACCCCACAAAGTCGTGTGGAACCACTTGGCTGAAACTTTTTTGTTTATCGTCAAACTTCAGTGTGCACAAATACACAGAAATAGTGCTTATCGACTTATGAATTGATGGCATCAAGAACTGAGCTTACGCATGTTCCAATCTACAACATGGTATAGGCTGGGGTGGTAATTCATCTGAAAAGTGCGCTTTATAACGTGATTGACTCACTTTTACGGCAATTTCACACGCTGCCAAGCCAGGAATTCAACTACAGTGCATAGTAGCGAAGCTGGCTAAGGTTTTGTATGTATTCTTGCATAGTTATGGAGATACCTAAGTAAGCATTCCTGGCTCCTGGTCCCTCATCGGATGCGTCAAGCAAAAAAGAAAAAAGAGATTTTTTTTTTTTTCAAGGGTGATCTCGAATGATGTGCATAGGCTTCAAAGACCCTCAAGATATTCAAGTTGTGAAATATCCTCAATTTGAGTGCTCATTAATTTTTGCACCGGATAGAAACGTCCATATGCATGTTCCACAGGATACAATCGATTCACTTTTCGTGGTGTTTATATAATATAGCTCCAGTTTGAGAACGATTATGAACAGTTCAAAAAGCGTACGATTAAAACGATTAATATGATGAGTCACTAAGATCAAACATAATAACTACTTGTAAACAATCATGGCGGCCGAAATTCAAAAACTTTTTTTAACTAAAAACAAAATAAAAAAACACTATTATAGGGCTCAAAAAGAAGTCTACATAAACACCTCTGTCTCTGGTCCCATCCTATCTGCCAAAGGACGGGCCTGGATCCTTTTCACGGCCGCGACAAGCTTGCTCTTCTCAACAGAATCGACATCAGCCTTCGATTTGGTCTTTCCATTCGTGAGGTTATTCCAGACGGGCACAACAAACGAGTTTCTGCGCTGGCTACGTCTCCGGACGAGCTTGAGCTCGCGCAAATTGGCTTGCACGGGAGGAGAAAGCTCAGGTTCATTCGCTTCTTCGTCGGCCAACTCAAAGATCGTGGGCTCTCTCCCATGCTTTCGTGAGTCGTGGGTCTCGGGTAGTTGCAAGCAAAGCTTTGATCCCTTCACCAAAAGCAATGGCCGTAACGATGCCTGCAGCAGGCCAACAGAAGGGGGATGAAACAGTTTGGACTCGGGCCGGAAAATACCGGCCACCTTGCTGACGATGCTATGGGCGCCACGAGAAGCGCGTGTGGAAGCGGTATGTGCCACTAACGACAGTACCAAATTGACCAATTTGCGCTTGTCTTCTTTGCTTGTTTTCTCTCCAAAATTGTTGATGAAAAAATGAGCCTCGTCGGTGATGTAGACGGCCTCAAGGCCCTTGAATCCCTCCAAAAGCCTGTTCACATCCACTGGCGTGCTCTCGCGGTGAAGCTTGGCATAGTCCTCAGCCAAAAGCGGCGCCGACTTCAAGCTACTGTACATTGTGGCGGACCCATAGGGCGCAAGCCGTGTGTACGTGCGCTTTCTGCGGCGTGGGTGCTTGAAATCCGCCGAATTGGGCTCGCTTGAAAGGTGGATTTCCGGACAGTATCCACGCTGCCACTTGCGGTCGAAATCCGCATCGAATACAACCTGAGAGTACCGATTTGAGAGCGTATATTCCAGGAAGTCAGATCCCTTGCCTCGCAACCGGAGGAGTCTGGCGGCGAGCTTCTCGGAAATCCTATTGCGGATCCCGAGGCGCGTGGTGCTTGCAAAAGAAACCTTCAGGAACCTCTTGTTGGCATCCGGTTTTGGATGGCTATTTCTCACGTCGCCGACATTCGCCCATGGGTCTTCAGGTAAGAGGATGCAGTCTGGATCCTCAGGTAAAGGTGTGTTTTTACTTATCAATGAAATAAGAAGTTCACGGAGTAGAGGGATGGCTAGCCCGTTGTAGCAGGTATTCCAGGTCTTCTGCACAATGATTTTTATATCATCAAATGCAGTTAAAGCGATGTCATCGTTGCTGGACATACCAAAAGTTTTGTTTGAGGAACAAGTCTTTGCTTCTTGGTCGGAATACTTCTTTTTAAGTGTTAAACGCTTGCTTTGGGCACCATTAGGCTGTGCCTTTTTTGACTTGTCGATTTCGGCAGCTTTCTGCTTTAAATATTCAATTTCTTTAAGCATTTGGCTCGTGTTGTAGTGTGGAAATGGAAGTATAAAAAAAGAAAGAAAAAAAAAATCGGACAATTGGAGATAATGCACTTCCTTATATATGCCTCCATGAATTTTCGCCCTGCCCGACTTGAAAACGTATATCTGTGTTTTGCTCTATGCCATATATGAAATGTGATTGCGACCACATTTGTTTAGTGTATGCACAGCACGAAAGAGAGTGCTTGCGGGGAATGTCATATGAAAATCGTATGTTTGAGTTATGCCTTGAAAATATGCCCCGTGATTTTCCGGATAGGCTTGGAATGCTTGGATGGGGTTTCTCAAATGAGCCCGTTTTCTTTTACTCAAAGGATGGTCTCATTTATGGCGAGTCTCTAAGCTTGGTTTATAGAACCATCTTTGAGGTTTGAAGATTTGTGGGTCTTTGATATATGTTTCAAATTCCGAATCATGGAATTGAATTGAAAAAAAATCAAAGGATATTATCGAGTATATCATTATTATCGCGTAGCGGGAGTGAGGAGGGGTCATCAGATAAGAAAACTTCGCATACATAAAATATTCCACATGAGAGAATTTAGACAGATTTATTTTTCCAATATGGCAAATGCAGTGGATTATTTGCTTATGGAAAGGTCTTCGAGAAAAAAAGTTCACGGGCGGCGCAATGATGGTCATGCATTATTTTGTTTTTCATGAAGATCTGGACGAAAAAGTAAAACGAAAAAAAAATTCGTTGATTTCAATGTTTGAGGCGATTTATACCAATGGTACAGGCCAGGGAAGACCACCTTGGCCGCAAATTGTCACATTTTGGAGGTGGCAACGCCTTTCGGTAGGTCAAACACAACATGTGAGAGTTCATACAGGTGCGATGGGACCAATCATGGGCCGCAAAGGTGCGAGAAATGTACATTACTACTATCGTCGACAGATACGCCAAAAGCCTTCAAAAAATTGTAACGGTTGTCAATCCCGTGAGGCACAATCATCCAGAAAATACCGAGTTTGGAGCAATCGTTTTCTGGAGAAGCCTATGAGGGTTTTTCCGGTCAGAAAATGCTCCAGAAATGCACACCAAAGACGAATTCGCAGAATCAGGGATGAAAAAAGAGCCCATATTCGACTTTGATGGATGATTCGCTTTTCAAAAAGCCATAGCCTTCATACAGTTCGCAAACCAATTCTCTCCTCATATGGAGTATTCTTCTATTATCCTTTCGAATTCGATGCTCAAGGACTCAGGTACTTGTCGGAAGTATATGAATTCAAAAACTTGCTCGAGTTCGGTTTACTTTTCACGGCTTTTGAGAAGTGACTGATTATATGAACCCTAATGAAAAGATAGTTCTGGTAAATCATCATGTATGTATCTGTATATACTGATCCATGCTGAAGGCAATCATTTAGACAAGCGAGGCAATGTTCCTCAAAGTAACGGCAGTGAATCTTATTTTGCTTAAAGTGATTTGAAGAAAAAGCACATTTTTGTCTGTGACAGAAATGTAAAGAAAACTCAATTTTTTTTTTCATGCTTCCTAAAATGTGGCGAATCTGGTTTGCTCTAGTTGGTTGCAATTAATGGTGACCCAGGGTCAATCTATAAGCGCATGATTGTCCCAAATACAGCCAAAATTGTGTGAGTGGGATAATGTTTTTGAATTCCGGTCAGTATGTGTTCGTTCAAGCGTCCACGAAACGCTAACCTTTGGAATGAAGGGTTACTCCTTAAGTCTCGCCTCGCTTGGATAATTTTATACGCATTCTTGTTCTTTCTTTCCTAATCAAGTCGACGAGCTGCCTTTTGCTTTGGGCCATACAACTTGAAAAAGCTACTACAGCAAAACGTTTTTATAAGGACCACATTTATTCAGCAAAAATAGAAATAATACCCAGGTTACCTTCTGAGAGAGCGCATTTTTGGTGTGGAAAACAATTTCTCGCGCTGTGTTTTGATGAATATAGCCAGATTATCTCTTTGACCAAGATCCTTATGAACAGGTCTTACTGTACTAAAAAAGTGAAATTCTTGGTTTCCTGGCTCCCAAAAAGCTCTGGAAGGTTACTTCTCATTCTAGTAATACTGCTGAATAATCAACTGGGTACTCAAGTGTGAGACAGAAACCGGCTTTGAAAGAATTGGAAATAGGTAGTGAAGCCCTACCAATTCGCATATGTGAAAGTCACTGATTTTCATCGCTGAAATTAATTCCTGTTCCAGATTCTTCTGTCTTAATGAGGCTCATCAAATTTTCTTGGTGTAACTCGATTATTACAGAAAAAGCTGGTCAAAATTTGCCAGACAGTTTTATCCGAAATACAGACCGTTGTGAACCGAGATTGCAGTAACTTACCCCTGATTCTAGTCATGATGTGTTGTATATCAGGCTATTCGGGGACTGCAAAAAACAAACAATTTGGGCTCTTCTGCTCTTAAGCTACGGGCCCCAATCTAGCTTTGGCCTACCTAATAAATTGCCTTTTTGATGCCTCCGAGCAAGGAAATGAAGTTGAATTTTGTGACACAGCATAATGACGTTTTGTGGAAACTTAAACTTTTGGCCTGCGATTCACTCAACAATTATCATATTCATCGGAAAGGGATCGGAAAGCAAGTAGGCATAATCCATGATGAAAACTGCTGAAGAATCAAATGGACTAAGCTTTTAGCAAGAAAAAAAAAGAAAAAGAAAGAAGAATAATAACAAAAAAAAAACACATCACAAACTATCTTTATCCTGAAGATTTCATTCGTATGTATTGGAGAATAGAATCATCATAGACGATGAGCGATGATAATATTGCTCGATGCTTTATTTACAGGTCTACATTATTTATTGACATCACTCGTTTCCGTAGGCAAAAGTTATGCTCTCTCCTGCGCTGCGGTAGTTTACGCCATTGACCACAAATCCGGCCTCGCTTCCAGCACCAAAAAGATGCTCCACAGACTGACTCGAGTACGACGTGTCCTCGTATGAAGTCGCCTCGGGTGCACACTCGAAGCGGAACTGGCGTGACACCATAGCCGTTTCTAGCCTTGCATATCGGTCCGAAGGCGTGACCATGAAAAACTCCAAGCGGTCACCTTTGGCCAATTGGGCCTCGGGCGAAATCGCTAGCAAGTCTGCTTTGGCGCCCCAGCCGCCTCCACCAGCAATCACCTCGTATTTCTTGGCACGAGCAGAATCCTGCTCAATACACCTTCACGTAAACTTTTGTGTCCTTACTGGCAATGCTCATGAGCATATTGTTTTTCTCGAGATACTGCGCTGCCGGCTGTCCATTAATGCCCTTCACCAAATTTCCATGTACAATTAGTGATTATAAGATCCTGTTCCTGCGTGAGAGGGGTCCACCTGTCCAGCGAAACCGGCTTTCTGCAAATTTGGCGTCAACTTCAGGAAGTTTTCACGTGCAATTCGGAAAGCGTCTGGCCCATGTGCGGGTCAGCGCCGCCAGGTGACTGTTTTTGGAAGAAAAAAAGCGTGGTGAGCGTGCTGGTGGCAAATGCTGTATTGGCCAACAGAAGATCGAATCTTATTCTGCTGGAATTCCAAGCGTAAACTGCCCTCGACGTGTTTCCAGTGCACTTTTGCACCCACTGGGTTGATGCCATCGCTTTCACGCAAGCTTGGCTGCGAATCCTTGGAGGCCAAAAGCACCGCCTGGCCAAGCTTCATGGACTCCTCCATCCAGAGTTCCGAAACTCCGTTGCTGGCGCCGTTAGGCACGATTCTGTCGACACCCGCAACCACTATTTGAAGGCCCAACTGTTGATGCAAGAAAATCGCATTTTCAATCGTGGTGGGCAAATTTTGCGGCGTCGAGAGAAAAAGCGCCGATTTCGGTGAAAATCCTGTTGGAATCAACGGCGCAAACCCGTTGCGGGGCGCCAAGGTGGTTCTGGCAAAAAACGCCGCTTTGACTCGTGCAGCGGTGGAGAACCGGCGCAAAGTTATCATTATGACTTGGAATTAAAGTTTGTTTATGAATATGAAAATGACTTTTTTTTATTGATTCTTTGTGTTTGTTGGGTGGAATAAATAGAGAACAAGGGGGATGGCGAGAAGTGAGCTGGCCCAATCACTGATCAAATAGATACTTCTGAGTGGTTCCAGGTTATGCTGATTTGGTGCAGATGGCTGCGCACCGGCATTCTCACCGTCTTCTCCGAGTCGTTCTTGATAGACAGTGTGAAGTTCAGCACAAAAGATGCTTTATTGGGATTTTTTCTCATTTTTTTTTCCTTAGTTTATTTAAGGCGCTTTTTTGTATAAAATAAGTATTTTACCTTTTGACATTATTCCATTTTTGTTCAAAATATGTATGGCACTCAAGCACTGGCTCAGAAATGCACTGGTAATTCAGCCAATGAATAGCTGTTGCGACTAGCCTCATGCATAATACCATCTCAGATTGAGACTTATAGCCATTTCGAACAATTCGGGAAAATTGGGATTTATTCTAAGCTTTGAGCAGAAAATATAAATTTTGGAAATCCGTGCTTGATATCTAGGTTGTATTATGGCTTGAGACCCTAGACTCGGTTTCTTTTTTAGGATACAGCGCTATTGACACAATGCTCCACGCCAAAGTCTGAGCTTTTGCTCAGTAGATGTCAAGTTTTTGTGAATTAAGGCTTTTTTTCTTTCAGACAAAAGTTCCGAAGCAAGAACGTTATTAATGATCAATACTTTCTCGAAATTCAAGAAATTATTGTGGTGTCGCGTTCATGAGCATGCTCTGCATATTCCAGCAATTCGTATACCTAAACTCTACGAATCCTCCATCTTTCTGCGTTTCACATCGTCAGGTCTATCCGTAGCTTCGCCATCGTTTTCTTCCGCAAGCCCTTTTTGTTTTCCCTCAGCCAAGGCTTCTACTTCCTGCTCCTTCGTGTCTTTACCAATAACTTCATTCTTGTCACAGGCGGCACTTTCGCTTTCAAGACGTTCTTTTTCATGTCGTTCTTTCTCCATAAGCGGCAAAATGACGCCCTCGACCTTCTCAAACTCTTCTGCCAACAGCACATCCGCGCCTGCGTCAAACACGCGCTTTAAAACCGGGCCCCATATGCGCTGGTCGCGGTCAGTGAAATCGCTTAATTTGAACACGTTTTTCCCAAGCTCCCAATCGGCCTGTTTGGTACGAACCAACTCCGCCATGAATGCCAGCAGTTCCACAGGCCCGGCCCAAGTCGCTGACCAAGCTGCGGATGTATGTGCCGGAGCCGACGGAGGCCTGTGGCGTGGAATACCGGGGGCAGCTGAGATCACGTGCGCCGGGTCGAATGAGTTTCGGGCGAATATCAGCTGTTCTTCTCGGCCTCGTCCACATCCGTGCGTGCCATGAACTCCTCTGAGTAGCAGAGCACGTGGTCATTCAACGTCGGGTTGTTGAACACGGCGGCGCCCATGGAGTCGCCGGCAGAACTGCACTCTAAGCGCGCCAAAACGCTCGTTCGGCCCAAAGTCGTCGTGCACCTCGAACAGATGAACAAGCACGTCTCTTGGCTTGATTGCCCGTGGCACGGGGATGCCCTCACGCGCAGTATTCATACAACGGCTTGCCATCCACTTTGAGCGCCGAGTATATGGGCGGCGTCTGGCGAATCTTGCCGACGAACTTGGTGGCGGCGGCGCGTAATTGTGGAAGCGTGACGACCCTCTGTTTCCGTCTGCGTGACCACCTCTCCCTCGGCGTCTCCCGTCGTGGTCAGTTGTCCCAAAACAGCCCTTGTTTCGTACGTTTTCGTGCACTCGCCAAGGTAGTAGTTGAGCTTTTTAGTGCCCAGCCCGACGCCCACGATGAGCACACCCAGCGCGAAGCGGGTCCAAAGTACCACCATGGCCGACCTTAATTTTGGCCTTTTTCACGCGATTTGCAATCTTCTGCGCCAGCCATTTCGTGCCCTGGGTCAATTCCGTGTGCACTTTTTCCTTGAGCGCGGCCCGGTCCGCGGCGAAAACGTCCAGCGTGTCGAAAAGCGCCTGGAGCTGGAGCACCACCAGCGACAGCGATACCCCGCTCGGTTTTTCTACCGCCAAGATTCCATTCATGTTTTTGGGGAGGTACCTGAACATACAGATTTCACCGGCATCTAGATGCGCATCGCACGCATCGCACGCATTGCACCGGCACTTGAGACGCGGCCGCGCGCGCACGCCTGGTGGTGACTGGTTAACGGTGAGATTGTCATTGTCGATGCGATAAGAAAAAAAAATGTTCTTGTCAATACAAATGAACATGATTTTTAATTTAGGATCAGGATTTTGGCTGGGTCCGATGAGATATGTTTTGAGATAATAATACCGGTATTTTCATGGTTTTTTTTGCTTCCTCGCCTGGTTTTGGTGGAGTGTGTCAATGTAATTGATGTATCTGATGGTCTTCTGAAGGTTGGCTGCGAACGCACAAGGTGCCCAGACCTTAGAGGCTGGGATCGCTCGTGTCATAGAAGATGATGTTTCGAGAATAAGAGGCAAAAGATGAAGAGAGAAAACGAAATAGAAACGAAGAAAAACTTAGGTGACATCGAGGTTATCTTGTCGAAAAGCAACGCGGATTACAAATTCTTGTCAACGAAGCATGATCCGACACTGCGGAAAGAGTTTGAGCGTGTCAGGGCGTCAGGTGGCTACGTATATGGCGATGGTGCTCTCGATGGTGACCTCCATGTTTGTATTTTGTTAACTCAGCGAACAGATGAACTTGCACGTACGTTATAATGAGGGATGAGCCACATTAACGGCGCAATTAATTTATCTTGACCGACATGCCTCTGGAGGATCAAGACATATATCGATGTGAGTGGGCAGGCAGAGTATACAAGCTGCTAATGTCACGTGGATCAAATTTGCACACTTCTCCTGCCAGTCAAACGTGCATCCTGGAAATTTCGAGAGAAAAAGTGAATGTAAATTTGCCTTTTTATCAATTTTGGACAAACAAAAGGTTGTGACAGACGGAAATGTCAGAATTCGGAACAGATGTATTCGTGAGTGGCACCAATGTATGTGCATGGTCTGAGAATCATCATGTTAGTGACCCAATTACGGCCTCAAAATCAGATTCATGATAATAATTTGTCAAAACGTTGGGCTAATCCTCAAAGATGGAACACAACATAGAGAAAACTAGATTTCATCGCCCAAGACTCTTTTGTGCCAGAAAACTCAACAACTCTTAATCTCGCAGTAGACTAGCCAGAATGGTCCTCACACTGCCTTCTTTCCTTGCTGACCATGTGTCACTCCTCGTTCTTCACTAACACAACGGATGAGCTTCAAGCTCGATCCAACAATTTGCAAACAAACGAAATCAATCTTCCCTAGAAGCGTAACCATGCAAACAAGAAAAATTAAAAGTTGACCGAGAACTCCATGATAGTATCCTCAGGTTAGAAATTATGTCTTGCTTGACTCTCTTCGGACGATTGCTGGTAATATTGACGTTTGTAACACATTCATTGACATGAAATTCCAGATCAAAAGGAGTGAAGCACCGAAAATAAGGAAGCGAGAAGAAAAATACTCAAACCAAAATTCTTATTTTCAAAAAATGCGCCTTTATCAAAATAACAGAATAGGCGCTGACAGAAAAAGTACAGCGCCAGCGCCTTTTTATAAGCAACCTTTAAACCCCCTGAAACTATGTCAGATCCGAAAAATCACATATCATATCTCCAAATGGCCGACTTTAGACGGTTTCATGCCTCCTTTATCGTGTTCGCCCGCAGCGCTATCTGTAGCTCTGGACTCTCCCTTTGTATATGCTCCAGTTTATGCCTTCGTCACGACCGGCGTGACTGGCGCCATTGGGATCTGGAAAATCAAGTGATAGCATTGCACTTTTCAACAACGAAACTGAGTTGCAAGTCTTGGTGCTTTTTCGCGCAACTTTGCATTCAACTTCTACCACATATTCGTCCACCTTATGTAGACCCTCGCTGTAGGAATGAGGGGCGAAGGTATCTCGTGACTAAGGTCGTGTATAGAGTTCCCGTATAGATAATCCAAGGCGTTAGTCTAGCCATCCCATCTTAGTTTCAGGGAGACATGGCATCGAAAAGAAGCGTGTTGATAGTCAGTGACGATTCTCACATACTCTTCTTCGGAGACCCATTGAGGCACCAAAGGGGTGAGCGAAGTCGTGCCAAAAACGTAGTTTTCGTGGATTCCAGCCAGCTGAAACTCACGTAAATCACTTGTCAACGCTGCTGGCTCGTGGCCAGGCACATATGTCGAGAATTGGGGTACCATGTACAGTTCCTGGCACAGATCGAAGATGCGAGGCACTCTCACGATCCGGGTGCGCCAGAAAACGGCGCTTTCGTGCGCAGTGTATGGGTTAGGGAAATGGTTGATCACCAAAGCCGGCCGGTCTTGGCGGCTAGCGGTTTTGTGGCCACCTGCACTGTCATCTATGGCACTTTGAAACGGCTCATAGTCAGAAACAAGGTACTCGTGGTAATTGAAAAAGACAAGGTCCTTCGGCGCATTAAGACTGGCGTACTTTGTAAGCGGGTTGTTCATCGATAGAAAATGATACCAATTCAAGACTGAGAGTTGCCAAAAGATAAGAGAAAAGAAGAAAGAAAGGTGAGGAATCATGTCGGAAAAAAGTCAAAAACATATGATTTCGCCCAGGATCGAACTGGGGACGTTCTGCGTGTTAAGCAGATGCCATAACCAACTAGACCACGAAACCCTATGTGGTCGAAAAATGACGGTGCTTTAACCAGTTTAATAAACTGCGCAATATTTATAAATCATCGAATAATGCAATTGTTTTGATCACACTGCTATTAGGTAGAATGAATTCTTCTCATTGGGCGTTGAAATCATCAAAAAGTTTCGAAAATGCTCAGAAAAACTAGTCTTTGAGCCGCCCCAGCCCTAACCCCAAGTGAGCACTGAGTTCGCGCACGACCCACACTACATATATATTAGAATCGCGGCTGTAGAAAACTTTTTTTTCCACCATCACAAAATGTATGTTTCTTTACCTAAACAAAGCACTGTGTTACCTGATGATACCTTGTCCGAAAGGACTGCTATAACCCAGCTCATTTGATATACTGTTCATGATAAGAATTTTTCCATAGATAGCTGATAACACATTTGCTTCGTCTTTTTCTAAGCGTCCACTAACAATTCAAGAACTATTTGTTTTGGCGCACACGATAAGTCATTTCCATTTCACGTAATCATTAAGTAGTTGGTCGTTTAACGTGATATGAGATATATTTTCATTGAGTCGTGAACGGTCTGACCTGTTTTTGTTGAAAATGTCTTTGGAATCGGAGACAGACATTCTTTTCATGCCTCTTTTATCGCTTAGACCCTTAAACCCTTTAAACGTTGGTTCAAAGTAGCAAGCGTTGACTGGCCTGAGGCTCGCATTTCTTTTCGCTTGGCGAATTCCAAACCTCGTGTCACTAATGGACTTGCTCGAGTCAAGTATTTTGGCTGAGATCGAGAATTTTACCTTTCAAAGTCGCGTTTAACTCGGTATCGAAGCGACTTCGTGATATCTGAAAGCGGCCGTTTGAAGTCTTGAGCTTTTAAACTGAAGAAACAAAACAGTTCAAACGAATAATTCACAACGCAAAACTTCTGTTGGTCATGAATTTTTGTCCGTCTCGCCTGGTCTTACGGTACAACAGTGATAGTTTACACATAATGACGGTGTTTCCTGTTTGAAGACCGCACCGTGAGGGGAATGATTCTCCCACATATGTTAATCTTGCAAAAAACTAATAACGGGACTTTTTGGCTCTTTTGAGATCAATCATGCAGTAAACTCTGCTGAACTTTATCACATCTTATGGACAAATTAATGGATTGTGAGTGCGGTTATACTTGAATGAGCGAATCACCAGTGCGAGAGACATGAGCTCGTGCATTCTCTCAAAAAATGGATCGTAAGATTGTCTTACACCAGCTTTCACAGCAAAAAACATTCCTCACCATAGTCGTGCAATCTCTACAAACAAATCCTTGACAAGCACACCAAATCGT
This sequence comes from Metschnikowia pulcherrima, assembly GCA_009746055.1. Taxonomy (NCBI): domain Eukaryota; kingdom Fungi; phylum Ascomycota; class Pichiomycetes; order Serinales; family Metschnikowiaceae; genus Metschnikowia; species Metschnikowia pulcherrima. The sequence continues at coordinate 1,790,026 of VFXK01000001.1, forward strand.
AGCCCGAAAGAAAAGAAATCATAAGAAAAAATGCATCTCCTGAAAGAGTCCTAGACAGGTGGGCCTGAGACTGACCGGCCCCAGGCTTGGTGAGGGTGCGAAAATTTTTGTGCGCGCGACACCACCATCAACGGCACCGGAATCTGATATTGCCCGAATCGTCAAAGGACTCAAGACGGCCGGGGACGAGCCTTTAAATTGCAAATAGAAAAAAAAAACGAGGCAAATACTATAGGTCATGCTTCCGAGAACAATTGCACGGCGCGTAGGTGCGCAAAAGGCGTGGCGCCCCGCCTCGCTCGCACGGTTCCAGACCACATCGGCCCCAGCACAGAATAGCGCTTTTGAGGTGTCAAATTCGGCAGAAAACAGCTCGAAAACCGGCTCGAAAGGCGCAGAAACCGCAGCAGCAGCCTCAAATGAGACAAACACGGCTCAAACAGGTGACGCGAAGCCACAGCGCCGCAACAACTATCAGTACAACCGCAAACTCCATGAAATCGTCAACCAGGTGAAAAAAGCGGTGGATGGCGCCGCATCCGCTCCCGACGGCCAGCTCAACGAGGCCATTGATATCTTTGAGGAAGGTGCCGCGTATTTGCGCGAGATCCAGGCTGCCGAAGGCATTGCCGAGGATGCGCTCTTCTCGCTTTTCCAGCCTGTTGCGGCAAAATTGTTTGACCTTGTTTTAGGCCGCTGAGGCTGCCGGTGCCGCCGAAGGCACGCGTTCCTGCCGATGCCTTGTTGGATATGATGGTGCAGCAGCGCATTGCGCACACATACCACTTTTTGGCCGTGCAGAAACGCGAGTTGCAGGCCGCCGCGGACCCACAAGCATTTTCCAAGGTCTTGCAAACATGGATCACGTATTTGGACTACCAGAAGCAGATGAATGCTGCAGGGGCCTGGTCGGTTGGTGCGCGGCGCGTTTGGCGTATACCGTGACCGCAACTACCAGTCGGCGGATATCTTGAACTTGGCGTACTTTGCCCTTATCACCCACTGTCTCCGCACGGGCGAGGAGTATGATTTGGCCACCACCACCAAAATCTTGCAGGTGGATGACGCGGCCAAGATCCCGCCGCTGTACTACGTGACCCTGACGCTCACCCGATTGGGCCTCCGTGACGCGTTGCAGGACGAGTTGCGTGCCTTCTACAAGAAAACCAGCGAGCTTGACGTGAAGAACATGGACCCGAATGGTGCTGCCGTGGCGCGTAAGCTTGAAAACTACATCAAAATGGGCGCCGCTGGGCCTGTGCGTAAGCTCTACGCAGAGATGCGCGAGGCGCTGGCCAAGAATAGCATTGCCATTTCCGAGCAGACTTTGGACCGCGTCATGCATGCGTTCATTGAAGCTCCACTTTTTCGACGAGGCGCTCGCGATTTTTGCCGCCATGTGCCAGGGCCTTATAGCCAAGCCGGCCGCTGGCTCGTGGGAGTTGGCGCTTAAGGCCTTGGGTCATCCATTCGAACGTGCTGTACATGTCGGATGCGCAGAAAAAACAGACGGTGGAGAAAGTCGAGGCGTTGTTGCGCACAATGGAGGCGCTGGGCGTGCCTGTGAATGCAAAAGGTGTTTGGCGTGTTCATCGGCAGTCTTGCCAACCTCAACCGCACCTGACTTGGTGGAGCAGTATTTGCAGCAGTACAGCCACGTGCCAGTGGTGCACATGACACGCAACAACATCTTGGTTGGGTTGGCGTTTAATAAGAACCTTGCCGCTGCAGAGCTCAAGATGAAGGAGTTCATGAAGGCTGACCCCTCGTACACGCCGTCGACATCGGTGATGAACACGTTTTTGGCGCACTATGTGGCCGAGAGCAACGACAAGGCCGTCGAAGGCATTCTCGACTTCATGACCCGCCGCGGTATCGAGGAGAACATTTCCACCGCCACCACTGTGCTCAACTACTACTTCAAGACGTATCGTGCGCGCGGTATGGTGCCCAATGTCCACGAGTTGCTTTCTGAGGTGATCAAGGACTCGGGCAAATGGGACCAGTTCATGGTGGCCACACTCATCGATGGGTTGGTGAAAGATGGCGTGAACATGGACGCTGCTCGTGCCGTGTTCAAGTACTTCTGCGAGACTCGCAAGCGGTTCAAGCACTCACCGGGCATGATGACGTCGATGATCAAGGCAGAGATGGAGTTTGGGTCCGTGCACAATGCAGAAGAGTTGTTTGATTGGTACGTCAAGAACTTGCGCAACGAAGCCGTTATGTACAACATGATGATCCGCGGCTTGCTTTTGAAACGCGAGAGCTTGGCGTTGAAATACTACTCAGACCTCTGCGCACAGAGACCATTTAATGTCGCGCCAAACTTCTACACTTACTACTTCCTTCTCGAGCACTTCAGAAGAAAAAACGACAAAACCAAAATTCAGTGGGTGCTCGACGAGATTGCGGGCGCCAATTTGACCGAATTCGGAAAGGACTTGCCTCGCAAAATCAGGGACTTAAGCCGCGACTATCAAGTGTCCGACGACTTGTTGGCGCGTCTTTCCTGATGTGCTTGAAAAACTTGTACATAAACAAAACTGGTTGCATATAGATTAACTGAAGCAACAAATAACAATGCATTTGAGAATAATGCTAGGTATATCATTGATAGATTCATTTAGCTACGTTTGCTATGGCAGCTAGATACTCCATCCTTGTCTGTGCACAAATGTCTTGGAGCATTGGCTTTCATTTGAAATAATCGAAAAAAAGCCGAAATTAAAACATTCCGGTAGACTAAATCAAACATTTGACCATCGCTATTGTACGTCTTTTTCTTGATGTTTGCTCGCTTTCAAAATTGTGTTCACGGCATTGAGTTTGAACATTCAATGATTAAACAGAATTTTGTACGTCAGGTAAAAATCCTCTTCTTCTGTATTCTATTTATCAGTGAATTGCAAATATCATAATCTATAGCTACGATTTTGAAAGTTCATAGGACATGCGGAGATATGCTTCAGAGGATAAGACCTGACCATACTAACATTCAAAAAGCGAGCGAAAGTGAGCCAAAGGAAACGTTTACTTTGAAGAATTTACTTGCAAAGAACAATTTACATTGAAATTTTGGCTCAAATATCAAAAACAAGGGATTTTTCTTGATGGGCTTTTCTTTTGTGATTTGCTTATGGTCGAGATAGTCGTCGAATGATCCAATAGGGTAGTACGATTAAGAATACATTAACTTTACGACAAGATTTATAAGAGACTTCTTTCTTATATCAGATCTTGAAAAGTTCAGCTCACTCGGCATGGTTGGTCTGTTATACAGATAGTTTGCTTCGAAGTGCCACTTTTTGCTCATGGGATTTCCTGGCGGGGTCTTCTTTGTTTCTGATCATTTATTTTACGGGTTGTACTGGAATTTTAGCAAGCCTCAGGGATCATTAATCTAATTGTTTCATGCATTGTCCGATACCCCGTATATTTACAAATTTGATGCAAGGGTTTTTGGCTGAATAAATAGGCATTATAATGTGTGTGTCTCGACTGGTCACAATCGACATACCGCATCAAAAGTCAAGTGAAACTGGTTCGTATGGTGTTCTCTAATGGAAAAATCCAGGCATGTTGATGCAAAAGTCTTGAGCTCAACCAAAAAGAAGGAGAGAAAAGGCCTCCCTTTTTTGCGGCTTATCACATTTCGAGAGCCGTTGAAATATACCCGCAAAGACCCATATTGACGACAGACCAAGCTTTGTGACGCATGTGAGATTGGCAATCTTTCACATTGCGTTCACTTGCAAACAAACCCAGGCCCCCAAGCTGTATGATAAGATTGAAAACCTTGTTGATTCCAAAGGCTCTGCCGTTTCCATGGCTCTGCTTTCATAACTCCACTTTCACGGCTCCACGCAAAACAGTAACTTCCAAATCTGAGTTCCTGAACTCGTGGGAAGTCGTTCACGACATGAAAAACAGTAAACACCCATACATCCCCAAGCACCTACAACCCTTAGGAGGAGCCCTCTCTGAGCCCGTCAAAATCACCCATCGCCCGTTTCCACAAAGGCGTAAACCAGCGCTCGAACCGGTCGGCCGCCGCAGTAGGCGAATCGAGTGCGGGCCGGGTGTCCAACATGAATGCCGGCATGCCTGTTTCCTCATCGTCTGGAGCGGCATAGTAATCAATCACATAACGCACCTTCAGCCAGCCCTGTGCACGGCCGTCGCTGCGCAACACAGTCCAGTCATGGCGATCAAACGGAGGCTGTGTGTTGAACGTCTCCGGGAAAAATTTACCCAAATAGAGGTACATTCTTGCCCGGGGCGATAAATCGTGTGGACGGCCCGTGAACTTCTCCAAACGCGGCTCCACTTGCGTCGCGAGCGTGTGTTTATGTTCCCAGTCCAAGATCTGCTGCCACGCGCCCTCGTTGAGGAAATTGTGCACGTCTACCATCGATTCCACCGCGTTCTCATCGATTCCTTGACCCTTGCCCTTCTTCAACATTGCATTGAGCATTTGCTGCGGCGATGGGTACTCCCAGTTACCCTGGTCAGGCAGCGTGCCGCGCGGGATCGACAGGATCGTCCGGTCTGTGGAAAGAACCACTTTCTGGCCCGGGGCCCGCTCTGACGAGATCGCCATTGGCATATTGTTAAGTGGGTTCAAAACCTCGATTTCGTCGCCATTTCCGCCGCTTTTTTTCACGGGACACGCCGCAGCGCCCATCTTGCTGTGGTCCACGGGGCACACTGCGGGCGCACGCGCCGTGTTCGTGTTGCTGAGGTTAGGTTTATCCGCCCAGAACCAACCCATTTCTGTATAAGCTGGAGATTTGAGTGAAATGGAGAGTGTGTAATTTCAATCGACGCCAAACTCGAAAAGCGAATGTGCACAAGAATTAAAAGTTTATATTTTCAGCACGAGTATTGTTCCAAGAAAAAATTGAAAATATCTTTAAATCGACCGTTACGCCTTGATCTGTGCGATGATCAAATCGATGAGATTCCGTGGGGATGAAGGTTTTCCGGATGACGATGCGCAACGGCAATAAACCCGTACACCACACTAATTGAAGAACGGTCACTGGCTATCTCATCTCCGGGAACAAATTCCAAACAATCAGGAGTAATTATTTGAGGCCTTTTTCAGTATTCTTGCTGGAAAATTTGGAAAGATTGTAAGACTTGACGTTGTTTTCCGGATACTTAGTGGACGTTTTGCAATGCGATATGTGACATGTTGAGGGGCGTTAGAGAGGCTCGGGGCTGGTGCGCGGTTTTCCGATACGCCCGGTCTCTGCCGACAAGTCAGTTAATAAAAGATAAAATAGGATTGATACATTGGTTTTTTGATTGAGCCGAATAAGCCTTCAGGTAATTTCATTGACTTTGTTTTCACCGCGACCACATCTTATCGACAAAAGTGCCCACGTTTCTGGGATCCTGGAGCTTGGACATTATTTTGTTGATCTATTCGCACTCATTCCGTGCCCCTTTCCCTTGTTTGTCGCCACACTCCGCGGAATATGAACTCCATTAGTGAGGCTAGTGTTTTGTGAAGGTTCGATCCGCGCCCGTAAAATTTCCGAATCACTTTGAGGAATCGTGCAAGATAAAAAAATACACATGATTTGTTTTTCGGTATTTATGAAAATCGTCTTATCGTCATCCCAAGTGCGTCTCAAAAGAACTCTTGCAACACTCATCTTTTTGATCTCCGGATCCCGCGGCCACAAGACCTGCATAGGGCCTGCACATAACAAATGACATGCATTAACACCAAATCACATTTTAGTGACGTCAGCGGCAAATGTCGACACGTCGTTTTTGTACAAGATCGTTTTAGGGAAAAGAGGCCGATTTCGTTGGTTTGAATTACTCTCTCAACTTAAAATCAATAACAGAATATTGGCCAATTTAAACGTCTTTTGATCGAAACAACAAATGAGGGTTTCTTACAAAGTAAGTGAGCAAAGTCTGCATGCGCCACACGCGCATTTACGACGAATGTCGCGTAAAAGTGCTGAAAAATGACAGAACTAAAGATAGGGAATTTCCCAGGAAAAGGGGTCTCGCAGAGCAAGCAATCTGGTCTAAGACCTTTTTTCAAGCACCGAGAAATAGCTAGGGTGGTGCGAATCGGGGTGAGTTTCACGACCAAAAGCATCACTTGCTGATGTGGAGAATGACGGGATTCCACATATCGTCAGCATAAAGCCACCGCGACGTGAAAAAAGGAGGAAAGTTCAGAGCGGGGTTGGAAAGCATAGCCCACGATCCTTTATTGCGTCTACAGATACAAGATCCCAGCCATTCTTCTGAACAACGGGCGCCAGTGTCCTTACCAATATGATTGCTGATTTGATTGTTCGAATTCCATCGATCCACAGGCGTTTTCACGATTCCTATGAAAGCTAGAATCCCTCTTTGAGCTCGAAAATAAGACCGTGATCTACGGTTTGATGGATTCTTCCGATGAAATCCAAGGATAAGGACCACGAGACGGTGCAGGGCGAAACAAAGCAGTTATTTCATTGAGGATCATAATGACTTTTAGTCAGTTGACGCTATCTTTCAGAAATCCACCAGGCTAGGACTGCGAACACTCTACAATAGTCAAACACAATGTGTGTGACGGGCACGCAAGGTCAGAAACTTCCAGAGACTGCCAGAACCATGTAATTAGTGTCGTCTGGTTCGTCGAACTTTCAATCCCTTCACTGGCCTGCCACCATCATTACCATTTCGGTGGTCAGATGGGATATGGCACAAAGAGGGTCGTAATGATATGAAGCGAGATCACTTATGGCATGGATCTTGTTCGATTTCTGTAGATTACCCAAATTTGAAGTATTCAAAGCAATGGATTCTGTTTTATGTAGCTGGAACGTTTGGACGCGATAAGTCTTGGTTTTCTAGAAGTGATCGAGTGTTCTGTTCAGTGAGTGTAATCATAAGAGTCGTGACGATGGACCGCTTTTGTAAATATTGCTTGATTATAAAAAGAAAGGGAAAAACGTATGATATTTCCGCCTTTCAAAGCATATTTCATCGAAGGTAGCCTTGAATAAAAATACGTGGTAACTACAGGCGGGACAATTGACTTACGAATGTCCTCCACGCTAAATTTATCATCGGAATGGGCCCAGGATAGGGACCTCGCCCAGACTCTACCCCGACGAATAGTTTATAACTGGCGGTGGTGCGTCGAGCGCCCAAGAAAATGGTGAAAGGTCAAATAGCTTCAAAAACAACACGACAAAACCCTACTTTCGCCTACCGGATCTGACGATCGCTGCGCCCAAAAAACTCTGTTGCACCTCAGGCGCTGAATGCCACCAAAGCAATAACCTCTTCCATGGATTTATGATCTCCTGATCTCGGAACAAATAGCGCTCGTGGGCGGCGCCATGCTGCCTGCTTCACGATGTACAGGCGGATATAACCCGAATAGGCGCACAGCAGATCCGGGTGCATCACGCACAAATATAGGCGTCGCGGCTATTGTCGAAAACCGAGGGTAAGTCACGTGATACCTGGATTTCAGAGCGGTAGAAATGTCGCGACAACTGATGACGCCAAATCCCAACCAAAGGAGTCGCGCGCCTCGGCCGGGATTGGAGCGTTAATGACCTGCCGACTCATTGACGTGGCTCCTCGGTGGGAAAGCTTCCTGCGTTGTATTACGAATTTTGTCTACTGCAATGCTTGCGGCCTATGCAAACGTCGATTACGTAGGACGCAATGCTGATTGCATAACCTTATTCTAGAAAATATCTCCGGTCCTCAGCGTGGGGTGAACAGTCACTTGAACGGTGTTGTCAATGATTTCCGGTTATGTTGCAATTTGCCATTTCAATGTTTGATTGTTTGGCTGTTTGGCTCGTCCATTGCCTCACAAGCGTCACGTGACGCTAAGAAAACGCACAACTTCGCCAGGTTTGTCCACGAAGCGCATATGCGGCAACCGGGGCCGAGCAAAAAGTCTCACGGAAGGGTTAGTAGCTCTACGGCTCATTTGATTTGCTCATGCGGATGGATGTCGCATCTGAGACATTCCGACGCCTGGCGCAGACTCTTCCGTGAATGTGCGTGTGAATATGCATCCGTTTAGTATCGTCGAGAAGCCTACAAAGGTATCAATTCATTTGGAGTCTATCTAGTTTATGCCACTTTATTTTACCGAAGCTAGATTTAACTTTCTATCATTGCAGCGTGTAAGAATGTACGGGTGCTGCGGCGTGAAGTCAATATCGCCCGTGGTTGCGCGGTGCGGTGAGATGCTCCTATGCCCGTTCTGCTGCCGTACCTGTTTCATAAGCTGCACCCTCAGGCACGCGGTCGTCATGTCATGCCAGTAAGCGATTTAAAGTGCTGTATCGTCATATGGAAGAAATAAACCTCTGAAGTTTGTGACCATGGTTTCTGAACGGGATAAAATTCCGTCGTTATCTCGAAAGGTCCACCTTCGATCCAAATTTAGTACCGCCCCATGAGCAGGAATGCACGAAACGCATAATTATGCCGAATCCGTCAATCCGCTTGGCTCCGCCTGCACACAAGATGTCGCAATAACCATTCCTCCTACGTGTTTTTTTCAGCATAGATAACGAGGTCGGCGATGACCTGAATCAGTGTTCTCGTAGCTATGAACTTTGAGTTTTTTTTTATTCTGTCATAGTATCATGATACTGTTGTCTATAAACGCGCTTTGGCACACGAAACTCTAATCAATGGCGACGCGGATATATATCGCCGTACCATCACGACATTATTGCCATGGCTTGCAATTTTCTGCCGACGCACTGTCTGCACAGGTGCCTCTCTTCAACTTGCCGACTCCAATGATATAGGGGTAAAGTGCAACTCGACGTTGCGACATCGGCAGACATTTCCTTTAGATACGAGAGCCACAGCCCGATCCTCTGGTTGGCAGCAAAATGCACAAGGTTTCAGCCCATTATCTACGTATTTAGCAGATATAGAGTGATAAATTGGAGTTTTTGAGACTTGATTGGACGATTGTCCCTCGCCGGAATGAGGCAAATCGACAGAACGGCCACGAGAGCTTACCCTTTGATTTGAGGCAGCGAACAATACGGGCCAGCCCGGGACAAAAACAATGGCCGATCCCGAAAATCCGCTTAGTCATGCCATGAGCTCATCTAGCGTTGTTTGAACAAACTCAAGCACTCCTATTGGCCAAACGGCCTGCAGATGGTTACTGCCGTAACCTTTGTTGTTGTTTGCGATGAGCGTAGCCGGTTGTTGAAACTGAATCAGCCTCACTGAGCCTCACAGTTGTGTAGGGGCAACGAAACGCGGCACTTGAGAACGACAATGCGAGCGTTGCACGAGGCCAGAAAAAAGAAAAAAAAAAAAGACAAGAAGATGCAAACCAGAGCGATGAGCTCAACAAAGAATTCCGAAACCATGAATACAATGGTATGCGTTTACAACAATGCGATGCTCGGTAAAGTGCTCACACCTAATGCGCTCACACTATGAGAATTCCACCATTCATATGCAAAAACAAAAAGGAAAAACGGCTGCTAAGAGAAAGTGTATAGTTATACTGACGGATATATACTGACGGGTTTAGCCAGTGCAGGTCTTTTATCTGGCTGCGGGCTGGAATAAGAGTTTCCGAACAGACGTGTTATTATTGTAAATTAATAACTTAAAGATATCTAGGTTATGACGTGATGGACTGGGACGCGCCGCACCCACGGCGACGCATCGTAAATCAGCACTATGTGCACGCCCCTTACGTAAGTGAGCGTAAATCCGGGGTTGCGCGACTCCCAGTTGGGCTCCTACACCAGTACATCCCCAGTCACATCACGACACGAATTATAATGTTCGCCGAGCCCATAACTGTGTTTGTAATACGCCACAATGAGCTGCGGCCGAGTGCCTGCCTCGTTGAATACTATAGGGGCACTGCCCGCAACTAGTACTTTGATCGGGCAGTCATGAACGGCGGCGAGCGCAGCAATCTCCAAATCTGAGCCCCACATGGCCGTCTCCTCCAATTCTTTGGTATATTGGCCCACGTCGCGTAGCGTCATTGTGTCTTGGTCGAACAAGTAGGGTATATAGGCGTCTGGGTTTGCCCGAATGTGCTCTGCCGCCTGCGTGCGAAGCTCAAGAACGGACAAGGAAGATGACGTGGCGTAATTTTCGTGCCGGAGACGTAATTGGTCTTCAAGAGACGAGAAAAGGCAATGTCCATCGGGCTTTATCTCGTGTAGCTGTAGATTTTGCGCTTGCAATAACTGGCGCATGCTTTCGGCCTCAATGGCTCTGTAGTCGACGGTGTTTGCTGCTTCTGCGTGCGCTTCCGCTGTCATCGCATCGATTTGCGCTTGGCGCTTTGCAAGCCGCTCTTTAGCCCGGTTTCGCTTCTTGGGGCCTGGGCCTGTGCCTGGGCCTGGGCCAGACTCTTGTGCCGCTGAAACATCATGAGCATGAATAGTGTTTGAATCGCCCGAATCGGCGATTTTCGCCCCGTCGTTTTCTCCTTCCGTATTTGCACCCAGTTCTCCAAGACTCACGGCCGCTAGCAATTGCTCGGGCGAAAAATCCACGGGCTCGCTGGCCGAGGCACCGTTAAGCTCAGCCAATTCTTGAGCATGGCGGGCGTCCAAGCTGCTCTGGAGATCCGTGCATTTGGAATTGACCGATTTGCGTGTCTTTTTCAGGGCCTGTTTCTTCAACGAGGTGATTTGGGCGATCAAATCTTTTTGCTCTTTGCGATGACGAGCGAGCAATTCTTCCATGGGGAAATGTCACGTGATGTGTGAAGAGAAGGGTGAGGGGAGAAAATTGCTCGTAATAGTCCTGGAAAACGAGACCTGAAAATATTAAAGTGGACTGGGATCAACGCCATAGACCCTAAAGCCGGTCGCCTTTACAGTTTTCACCGCGCATCGGTGGGTGTTTCTTTTTTCGGCCTCTCAGCGCAAAATGTCGCCCGGCAACTCATCACTGGCGCGCGACATAAAGTGGTTCTTGGCCTCTTGCACTGAAGGCGGGGGCCACGGCCGCGGCCGGCCCTGCGCTGGCATTGGCTGGTTTGCGCGACACGTATCGATCGCTCGAGGGGACATATGGTGAAATGGCGCATAAGGTCCAAAATAAGCGGAATGTCCTGGTGCGACAAACGGACTCCGTTCCCCTTATCTCTTCGGCCAAGACGACAACAACTATCAGAGGAAAATGTGCCCAGGCACGGCGGCTTTGGCAAATACTAAGGGTTTAGGGGATTCCGTCCCCCCTCAACAAGTTTATTCTTTTCTGGTTTGTTGCTCGGGAATCCCCGAGTTTGTTTTTGTATCATTGTCCTTGTTAAAAAATGTAGGCATATGTATAATAGCGTAGGCCCGATGTGTGTGGTATTTTGCTCGCCTGTTGTTGCAAGCCAGTTCCCTGGTTACTCTATGGCGACGCATTTGGTTGCTACTATTTTTTTTATTTTTTATTTTATTTTTTCTCACTTTCGCCGAGGATTTTTGCATTTTTCCTCTTTCAGGCTACATGCGCGCATTTGGTGCAATACCTCCACGGCTTATGAAAATCTTCACAACGAAAAATCCCCCGAGCGCAGACCGGCCGGCCGCGACAATTGTCGCTGGCCCCACGCATTTGTGCCGGGCTCTCAGTAGTTTATTGTGTGCGGCGCTGCCTTTAAAGGAGAATGGACATTAATGTTTGACGAAAACGGTCAATGGGAAGGAGTAGGAACAATCGAAGGACAAGGTGTTCATGAAACAGTTGATCAACGAGTTCTCGTTGGATGTTTATCTTTTCGTCGTTGATCAAGTAGGACTCTGCCGCTAGGACGTTTAGAGTGGCGTGTTTTCTGGGATATGGTTGAGGGAATGTCGCGCGACATGACAAGAGCCCTCGGAAAGGAGGCCTTGGGGACGGACGACAACCTGCAAACACCTCCTTGATTTTAAGCCTCATGCAATGTCCCATGTAGCTGCATTTCACCTGCACATGGCATGCAGGCTACTGCTGCGAGCGACAGGCGCTCGCGAAAACCGACAAATCTTCGGGCTGAGGCTCACGTTCATATATATACTGGAATCTACCGTAGTGGTGCCCTAAAAAGCTAGGCGTCCCCACTGGATTTTCTTTTCTGGACACGGCATTGTTACTGTTTAACGCTTGTTTGCATCAATTGCCTATTTCATATATTCCCTTCATATCTTCTCTTCTTTTCCTCACCGTTCTTTACTTTTCGTTTGCTCGATCTTGTCATCACCTTCGAAACACTGTCCAAACGTTCCATCTTCACCGTTTGACAATTCCATCACAGACTTATTTTTGCATTGCATCTCATCAACATTGTTTCCCCTGAAGATTTCTGGGCACGAACAATTCCGCATCGCTACTGAAGCAAAAGCCAAGCCGAATTCTTGAAGAGCGTGAAAAAGTTTATACTATCGCTTGATTCCGTTGTTGCATCCACCTTTATTTCCCGCCCAGCCCGAAGTTTATAAGGCCGTTTCTTTTTGAATTCCCGACGAACCTATTTCTTCGCCACATGACCCCATTGAGTGTCTTTTTCACTGCCCATTGCAAGCATTTTTGAGTTCCTCAAACACATATTCACTACCATCAACATACTTTCACGCACCAAAAAGCATGAACGGCTCCCCAGACATTTTCCACCATGTTCGAGTTTCGCAATCTTCAGTCAAGGCGTCCAACATCAAGCTTCAATTGGCGGAATATAATGCCCACAAGCTACAAGTCGATGAGTATAAGCTCGATATCTACGAGCATTTGCTTGATTTGGACACCAAAACGCGGCCAAACCTTCAGTTGATCCAGCAGCAGCCCGAGATCAACCTACGCATGCGCCCGGTGCTCCTTGACTTCCTCATGGATGTGGTGAACAAGTTGGGGCTCTCGAAACTGACGTTCCCGTTGACGGTGAATATCATCGACCGGTACTGCCTGGTGCGGATCGTGAAGAAACAGCATTACCAGTTGTTGGGACTCACGGCGCTCTGGATCGCGTGCAAGAACTTGGACCTGAAGTTCCGCGTGCCTCTGATCACGGACTTATGCAAGTACTGTTGCCACTGCTACGACAAAAAGTTGTTTTTGGAGATGGAGAACCACGTGCTCAAGTCGTTCGGCTGGCTAGTGGACGCGCCCACGTTCGACTCGTTTGTCGACGTCTACATTCACCTGTTGGCGCGCTCGCGGTTTTTAGCTGGCTCTAAAAGCCCCCACCAGACATGCAACGACATCAAGGCCGTGGCGTTGTACGTGTGCGAGCTCGTGCAGTTCTACCCCAACATCTACTTCAACTACACGCTGCCCAAGATCGCCACCGTGGCGGTGGTGTTGGCATGCATGGTTCTCGACGTGTTGAAGCCGGGTCACGTGACTGCCATGCTTGAGTTTCTTGCTGCCGACACTTGTGCCCATGTGCTTGCCGCCGCCGAGTTTGACGTTGTGTTCGCGTTGCTCACAAAAGTGTTGAAGAGCCCGCCACCGTCGCTCAAGGCGAAGTACTTTAACGAGGACTCGCGCTTTTTGCAATTGATGAAACTCGTGGTGAGCTTCACGTGGCGCCACTTGGCGCACAAGGAGCTGGCGCCTAAACGGCCACAGATGCATGCCCCTCCGCAGATGCAGGCCGTGTGTACGCCCGTGCTGCTGAACGGCCACACCACGCCCCAGTACCCGATCACGCCCGTGCTGCTGAGCATCAGTCCAACATACGCGGGCTTTGCGCGCCCGGCAATGCTCAAGGCGTATAGCGCGTCGCAGACGGATGCATTTGTGCGCACACTCCCGCTGCCGAGCGTGCTGCCGGCGGATCTGGATGACTATTTCACCAGGAAACGGAGCCACGAGTCAGAGGTCTACCAAGTGAAACGTTCCAAGAGCGTCAGCAATAGCGCCGTGTTTTTCATCCAATGACCCGGAAGTTTGGAGGTAAAATAGATCGGCTTCACGACGCCGGGCGACCTTGTCTAGCAGCGCTGAGACAGGTCACGTGCCTGGCACTTTAAACTAGCATATAGAAAAACAGAAAAACATATCATATCCTTTACATACAATGTGTACTGAGAAATTAGAGTAATGGCAATCGAGCTAACTGTGATGGTAATCAGTTTCTCGCACTCAAGTTCTAAACTCGATGATGGTCGTTACCGTAGGGACGCCAATGGGGCATCAAAATGACAATTCTACCACTAACAAACAACAAACAGTTTCTGAAATCTGCAAACAATTTTTACCATATATGATTTGACTTAGAATCATGACTAAAGCACTGCTTAATCGTTATGAATAATACTGAATCGATGGATTCTTCAAGTCTGGGTTCAGCAATAAGCTTCTCAGTGAGAATGTCCCTAAACAGAACCCAAGACATGATTGGGCTAGATCAAAATTAGCCAAAAAAAAACATCATGTATTTCAAATGGCAGATACACATAACGATTGGTGTTTATGAAATTATCTTCAACGCCTCGTTTCAAGAGCCAGCTTGTTTGAATAGTTCCATTCAAAACGGTCTGATCCCTTTCCCAAAGCGTGGTATATCGGAGAGTGCCGAAATTCTGATTAGGGGTTCACATATACGGAGCGATCCTTGTTCGCGCTTAATCGGCGCGTAGCACGTTTCTAATTGGCTATGCTGTTGTCTCATGATAATGGCGTCTTGGCGGGATTGAAAGTGGGGCAAACTTCGGCTAACGCCGAGGCCTAATACGTGCTACTTTGAGGACAATCAATTGCATTGTTGTGGCGTGAAGTCTATTTAGGAAACTTGTCTGGTCTTTGATGCGTGTCGCTTTGTCCCACCTTTTTTTTTGACCTCAACGAAATAATGGGTGGGTGAAATCAGAGGTCCATTGTTATCGCGAGATTTGGCCAAACACAAGCCAAGCAGCGACACGCATAACCACCGAGACAGAAAACGCCAAAAAAAAGCATATCACTGACTTTCGTGCTGCAGCCGAAAGGTTGTTTGTTCTCTAATCTGAAACGAGCTTAGGACAGTTTCATCGGTTAATTGGCACTGGAATTAGCTCGCGTCCCCAAGCCACCATGCACGCGCACGTGCGCGCGTCCGTCCGCGACGCGTACAAGACTTGACGCCGACTCACACACGAAAAGTTCTTTCTTTTTCTTCTTTAAGCACCACGTGGAAAATGAAGAGAACCACAGATAAAGATGTTCCAGCCAGTAAATTGCAAAAACATGACAACGCCTACAAGGGCTATGTCGTGCAGGCCGGCGACCAGATCCAGTCCGTGAAAGAGAAGAAGGCGTTTCGCAAGGACTTCCTTGACGCGAGAAAACCAGCTAAATTAACCTGTAAACCCCCTGTGGCGATCAAAAAGTTCCGCCTTGAATCGATTGTGAGAACGTTGAACTACGACAGATTATTGCAGGTCGAGAGAAAGGTCAATTACGGCTTTGGGCTGGGCCAAAAGAAGGAACTTCTTACCTTGAAGGAGATTGTCGACCGCTTGAAACTGGGAGATGACTCTTATTATCTTACCACGCAATACGAAAAGTTGGAGGATGACGAGGAGAGTCTTGGCCCGAGTGACGAGGACGACAGTGACGACGACAGCGATGATGACGGGACGTTTGACCCGAGCCAAATCGACATTGATGCGTTGAAAGCGGCAATCAAGAAAAACGATGCCGATATTGCCCGTTTCGAAAAGGGGGACTTCCTGAAGGAGCTGGAAGACGAGGACGAGCAAATCATGGCGGAAGAAGAGGAAACGCGCGCTATCAGTGATGCTGTCTGGCGTGGTGAAGAGGGCGGAATCCCCATGTACGAGGTGTACGATGAGATCAAGACGCTTTTCCAGCCACCACTTTTGAATCTCTCCAAGGTGTCATGGTTCCCAATCGTGCCAGCGCCATTTGAGAACCTCGTCCCGCAGCAAATCAATCTCTGGATGGGCAGCTCGGTCGTTTCGGGCCAGAAACCTGATCTTTTGCACCCAACAAAGGAATCCTTGGGCAACTATGTTCCAGAGGGCAATTCCTCGGGCCTCCACCATGACCACGCCGACAATTTGTATGTCCTCACGCAGGGCCGCAAGCGGTTTACGTTGTACCTGCCCAAAGACGCCGCAAAGCTCTACACCGTGGGAAATATCAGCAAAGTGTATGAAAATGGGCTTATTGACTATCAGGTGGACGAAAAAGCCCCGTTGTGGAAACCCATGCGGGAAGATGGCGCCATCATTTCGCAATGGGCAGAGTGGGCCTTGGAAAATGTCAGCAAGGAGGAATACAGCGACGAAACGTTGGAGGGTATGATCGAAAATGAGCCCAAATACACGGGCAAGAAGAACGACACGCTAGACCCACCAAGTTTTTCGCGCGTACCGCCAATTCTCGCACATTTGGACGAGGTTACGGACCCCGAAGCCAAGAAACTGTTGGAAGAATTTGCTGACCGAGAATTCCCCGGTTTCCGCGACTTGAACAAATTGGAGGTGTGGCTCGAGCCGGGCGAAATGCTCTACGTGCCCACGGGCTGGTTCCACGAAGTCACGAGCTACTCTTCGGGCGAGGACTCTGCACACATCGCGCTTAACTGGTGGTTCATGCCGCCCAGCCAAGGCGTGGCAAACCTTTACAAGGATGACTATTGGGACTACCATTTTGGCGGCCCCAAAGAGGCGGTGATGATCACAAGAGACAGGGCGCAGAAATTAAAGAAGTACGGAAGTTTGTAGGCTTTTTGTGGGATTGACGCACAGTCTAGAACCGGCCGCGCTGGATCACAGCTTTTTATAGATTTTGGCCATGATAACCTATTATTTGGACAATCGAGACTCTTGAAATAGGGGTAGCCCGTAGCCATGGCGATGTCGCGCGCCCCCTGAGGCGCATGCTTCTATGCATGAGGATCTGTGAATTTTGGGCCTTATGTGCCGGAGTGCAGTCACTTATACGCAGTTTAAGTATGCATGAGACACGTGCGCGGCACATGATCGCCAAAGAGCAGCCGGCCCCCGAATGCTCACGAGAGCAAAAAGTGCGAGTCACACGCATCACGTGACCAACGTCACATGATCAGATTGATGCTCACGATTTCAAATGATGCCGGAACCGGCACAGAGCAATTTTAGCCTGGGGCCCGCGCCGTAAGCGCGCCAAATCTGTCCATATCTGGGAATCTAGTGCGGAGTTTCTATCCAGCACGTGGTGTGATGTAACCTCAGACCCCTATCTCAATTGAATAGATCGGGATTCATTATGAATATAAATGGCTCTCGTATAAAAATTGATCAATTCTGAACATTCTACGGCAGAGACTTTTTTATAAACGCCGTTTATCAAGAGTCTTGACCTTCTCTATCTTTGTTCATGCGGGAGCAATCACACCACCGATAGGGTGCCAGTGCGGTTGTGGCCCGGAAAACGCCGTGCGGGAAACCAATAAGGTTCACGTACCAAGTCGACTTGCTCTGCATATAGTAGTTCTACAGATACATGGCATAAAACATCCTTTAACCCTGACAAATAATCAGCTAGCTCCAACTGCTTTTACCAGTGATTTGTTGGGTGCCTAATCGTGGCCATGTCCAATGGGGAAGAAGCCCTTATCGCCAAGCGCTATCGCGGCACCGCATCAAAATCAGCGTGTTGTATGCAGGCCCGGCGCGCGGGCCGCCAGGCTTCTGTTGCATCATAGGAAAAGTGAAAAAAAAAAGACATTTGTATTAATAGGAATCAGATACCAAACCACCACCGTTCCAGCACGAGTCTGTACCCCACTGACCCGCTTATTTTCCTTTTTTTTTACAAGGCACTTAAGCTTCTGGTCTTTTGCATTTGGTTTCCTCTGATTAGGTTCACGTGGTTTCTCTTGCGTTTTTTTTATAATAATCCATTTTTCACGCTCGCTCAGGCCCGCTATCATATCAATCTTTCAATTCCGGCTGTCCTGTGTTTTACCACTGTTTGGACTTGATTCACGTTTTTCGGTCCCCAATTTCTCGAGCCTGCTGAATCTGGTTATTTCTGGCTTGTCCATAGTATGTGTTTTTGTCACTATTGTGCCGTTTGCGGTGGCTAATTTCAATAATCGATCCGATATTAATACTTCTAGTCAAGTTTCGGGACTCTTTCAGCAGTCTGTTCACTCTATCCAAAAAAAAAACAGATTTCCGAGAGCATTTAAGTATCGTTGCTCGGCGCTGTTTATCAAAAATCCCTTTGGTTATTTACAATCAGTGCCTTTTCTCGCTATATGAGCATATAGGTGCAATTAGCCGCTCAGGAAAAGCACACAAAGACACTTGCAAATGGCCTTGGCAGACAGAAGGCCGCTTGGATTACCGCTTGGGTCGGCACATGCGTCGCCCGCGTTTAATCCCGATAATCTAGGGTCGCCTCAAAGCTCGCCCAAACTGCAGCGCAAGGAAAAGGGCGAAACTGGCGCATTACTGCAAAATGAGTCGCTAGAATTTGCGTCTGAGGACAGTTTGAGCCCCACAGAGGCGTCGCCGAACCTGCGCAGCATCTCGCCGGACTCGCTCATGAACTCTGGGCTGGTGGCGTTGAAGAAAACGTCGTCAAACAGCTCACGTGACCTGACGCCGCCACTAGGCTCTCAGAATGGGTACTACAACAAGACCGATGGGGCCGTGGTGCTTGGGAAAAAGCAAAAACCTGCTTCCCGCGTCCCGATCGCCACGGGCATTCTGACCACGATTCCGGTGACGGGCGAAAAACCAAAACCAGAGCAAGAGGGCGATGCGTCGCTCGAGGATGACGTTTTGTTTGCGATATTCTTGATTTTATACGAAAAAGACGTGACGGGCCAAGGCATGACGGTGAAGCAAATCTGTGACGTGCTCGTGGAGAGACACCCGGAGATGGCACAATTGCTGAGCAAGACGTCGAACTTGGTAAGCGCCAAGCTCAACGCGTACGTGAAGCGGGTGGAAAAAGGTGACCTGAACTTGAAGTACGCCTTGTCCCGTGAATGGGCCGACGCGCTGCCTAAGCGCATGGTGTATGTCTACAGGGGCCTTTTGGCCAAGGATTTCCACGTGCACGTGAAACACGCCATGGACTCGCAGAAACCACTGCCGGGCCCCATGGCGCTGCGGAGCCCTTCATTTCCCGCGGACTCGTTCGAGGCGGCTAAACAGCATGCGCTTCTGAAACCGCGCCGCCAAACAATGTTTGATCTAGGCATCAACAGACATGCGTTTTCAGAGAAACTGGAAGCCAGCAACTTGTTTGTGCCGTACTCGCTGGCGCCCGTGGCCGCCAATATGGCGCAGCAGAGTGGCCTGGATCCGAACCCGGCGATTGAAGAAGTGCAAGAGAAACTGAAACTGGAACCGCAAACGGAAGCTGAAACCGACACGCCTGCGAAGCTGGAGACCACGCCAGCGACGAAAAAGTTGGGTATTGACTCGGACCTCGATTTCGACGACTTGGAGGTTTTCAACGACACGGACGACGACATGGAGTTCTCGCTTGATATCATGCGGAAGGCGGGGAAACGCTCGAAGTCGATGTCGCATCTTTTGCCCAACAAAAAGGCCAAATTCGTCACTGCGGCGGCGGCAGCTCCCCGGGTTCCCCGCACGCCTTGTTCCCACAACCCACAGGCCGCTGCTGCTGCCGCCGCGTTGCATGCTGCGGCCTTGAAGGCGATAGCGGCAGCCACGAGTGCGCCCGAACAGGAAAGGCACAATAGCGTTGGTGCATGTGAGAAGGCGGGCGTTTCGCCCAAGTCAAAGTGCAATTGGACCCACGCGGTGCGTTCTGGGTTCTTGACTGAGGAAATCGGTGCGCCGGAGGACGTCAGTTTATCTGACTTGGACAAGCTCTTTGGCTAGCCTTTGGGCTAGACTTGGCTGATGAGGCTTTTGGCCTGCAAAGTTACGACCGAATAAGAATACTGTAAAGATAATATACGCCGGGGGCCCGGAAGCCCCTCGTTCTAGGCATGTTTTGGTATGTAAACTGAGTTTGGTGTGGGTGCTGTTCTTGCTGGTGATATCAGCCTTTCGTGTTTGGGAAGAGCAAGGCCTTTTGAAGAATGTGTGAGTCCTCAGGGGTAATCGTTCAGTCAGGGCATGTCAAGGATCATTTGCAGACAGAACTGTCTAGTGGGGCAGGGTTTTATGTGATTTAGAGGTGCCTTGAATCGCCAAGGCTACCACGAAGTGTTTTTTTGCTGAGCGGCCAACCAGTGTATGTGTACCAGAGCTGATGCAATTTCTGGTTGGGTTTATTCTCCTACAGGACACGATTTGACCGGCAAAATTTATTTATCTAAAACGTATGCCAGGGTTCGAGGTGTTACGAATGGTACTAGCGGAAAACATCACGACGACTTATAAATGGGCACAACGGCAGGTCTCTGCTCGTCGGTCCTTTACCAGGCTGCGCTTACTCTCGCCATTCTTTTGACCTAGCTTTGCCAAAGTTGCACATCTCATGCACTGAGTTCTCTTGGAGGTAAGTAGTAGATTGACCTCCATGTTAGGTATCAAGTTTGAGCTGAGGCTAACTTTAACAAAATGTGAGACAAGCTATCGTATCGAGCTCGCGTCATTCATCAAGTAATTCTACTGAAAGAGAAGGCTGTGATCTGCCAAGATGTATATATATACAAGCTATGCATTGCGAGGCGAATCATTATTGTACTGAAATGAGCACTCTATGAACTTGTTTTGGATGATCACAGATCGCAACCGTATTCGATTGTCTCAAAAATCAGGAAAAATTGTTGAGCCTGGAAGGTACATCGTACATGCCCAGTATCTCAAGGTCCAGCAATGATGGAGACGAAAACTTACGCTATTGTAACCAGTTTTCTCATACGAGCCGAATCCTCTCAACGCGCTCCATCCAAAAGGATATTACAGCGAGAATCTTCAGTCATACCCCATGCCAAAGTTCCTCTATTTACATCAAGTCATGTAGTATTTGGGCCCGTCACCGCCCTCAGGCACCTCCCAGTTGATGTCCTGCGCCGGCACTTTGATGTCACACGTCTTACAGTGGATGCAGTTCTGGCTGTTGATGTTGAACTTGACTCCCAATGGCTCGCTCTCGTCCTCGACGTACTCATATACTCCGGCCGGGCAGAAACGCTGTTCGATACCTTTATATTTGGGCCATGAGATCTCGGCGTGCTTTCTGTGGTCCTGCTGAGGTATCCTTAGGTGGCAAGGCTCGTCCTCCTGGTGGTATGTGGCCGTTCTCGAAACAGAAGTGAGGATGTCAAAAGTGAGTTTCCCATCAGGCTTTGGGTACTCGATCGGTTTGAAGTTGGACGCGTTTTGCGTGGCCTCAGCATCGGTGTGCCGCGTAGAAAGTGTATAAGGCTCTTTTCCGTTCGAGACCATGGTGGTGAATCCCGATTGGGCCATGCCGCTGAGGAATCCAAGACGACCAGGAAGAGCATTGAACGCAGGACGGATATTTCTCACCTCGTAAAGCTCCTCGTACGCCCACGATTTCTTGAAACTCTCCTCGTAGCTCTTCAAATCGAGTGTTTGCGCCTCCATATCGGTCTCCTCGTCCACGGCATCCATGTCCTTTAAGCTCTCGAAGATGGATTCCGCAGCAACGATACCCGACTTCATTGCCGTATGCGTGCCCTTGATTTTCGGAAGATTGACAAATCCGGCCGAGCACCCAACCAAGAGTCCACCGGGGAAATGCAATTTGGGAATCGACTGATAGCCGCCCTCGTTCAACGCTCTAGCGGCGTACGAAACGCACTCGCCGCCTTCCAACACGCTGGCGTAGTATGGATGTGTTTTCATTTTCTGAAACTCCTGGTACGGCGACACGTATGGGTTTGCGTAGTCTAATCCAACAACCAACCCAACCGCCACGAGGCCGTCTCCGAAGTGATACATGAACCCACCGCCGTAAACGTCCATTGAAAGCGGGAACCCAAGTGTATGGGTCACAAATCCAGGCTGGAAGTTTTCGTCGCGCACGCGCCATACTTCCTTGATGCCCAAGCCGTAGGTCTGCGGGTCAGAATTGGCACGCAAGTCATATTTCGCCACGGCTTTTTTCGTGAGAGAGCCGTGGCAGCCCTCAGCCAACACAGTTTGTCTTGCATGGAACTCCATTCCGCGCTCAAACGACAGTTTTGGTGCGCCGTTCTTGCCTATGCCAGCATCTTTCGTGGCCACACCCTTGACGTCTCCTTTTTCGTTGAACACAAGCTCGCTGACGGAGATTCCGGGATACATTTCCACACCAAGTTCCTCAGCCTGCTCGGCAAGATACAGCACCGTCTGGTTCAATGAGACGATGTAGTTTTTGCCCTTGTTGTGCATTTGCGGCGGCTCGGGTAAGCTGAAAGCGCTGTTTTCTGTCAAATACTTGACCTCATCGTGCAGGGCCAAAGTGACAATGTCTGCAGGTAAAGGAATACCTTTTCCCTCTTCGTCGTAGTGCTCCAGCTCGGGAAAAAGCTCTCTAAGCGCACGTGGCTCGATGACGGCGCCACTCACCATGTGTGCGCCAAAATCTGCAGCTTTCTCCAACAACACCACGCGCAAGTCTCCATTTCCAGATTCGTTGTCCAACTGCTTCAACTTGATCGCAGTTGCTAGCCCCGCTGGGCCTCCACCGACGATACACACGTCCACGTTGTCTGCGGCCCGCTCCTCGGTGAGAATGGCCTGGTCTTCCTCTGATAAGCTTTCAAATGCAAGCTCTTGTCTGGTTTGGGAAAATGTCGAAAACTCTCTAGTGGAAGTTCCCAATGCCAAGCTTCTCAAGCTCCTGGCTACCGCCGATGGTCTAGAGACAGGCGATTTTGGTCCCTGCTGATGTAGTTTTGCGGCCAAGACACGGCTCTGACGGCCCAAAATGGCCCTCTGGCCAGCCGACTTGCACAAGGCACGTGCTTGAAGTATCAGTGACATTCGATGTATAGTTTGAATTATTTGGGGTCGGAGGAGAGTTTCTGTACCTTATCCTCTGCTAGTGACGACTTCTTGCACACGGACGGGCTTCTCGATGTGACTCACAGTATGAAGTTTGAACAAATGCGAATGTTTTTTTGAACAATTATATTTGGCTGTTGGTCTGACCAAAAGAATCCTACCCCCTCTGTGGTTTCAAATGAATGGTCTTCAGAAAAAGCGAGTGAACTGGCTATTAACGTTCAAAAGCGGTGTTCCGAGTCAGTCAGCGAATCTTGAAAAATTAGGCTTGCGAGCCAATGATATTCGCGATGATGTAAAGCTGGTCAGCTGACCAACTTTGAAGATTCATCGCGCGTCTCGGCAAGCCGCGCATTCACTCAACAGTTATGCGTTTTGAATGAGCCAAATACGGCTAAGCGCATAATTGTCTTGCAATTGCGCATTTGGCATCGAACGTTTGTATTGACATGCATTCGTGAATTCATCAAGGCACTAGATTGTATCAGTATTAATCGACTTACTTACGACACCCATATGCTCAACGTGCGATCGCTGCCCTTTTCTTCTGAGAGCTCCTCGACCATATCAACTGCCAAGTGCCAATCATCGCTCGAGCTCATCACGACAAAATCGCCCTCCTCATCCTTGTACTTGAGTTTATTAATTATCACATCGTCGACAACGCCCGGGCTTGTTGAGACGTAGGACGCGATTCGCTGTTGTAGCTCACGGAACGAAACACTTTGTGAAACCACTAATGGCTCGTAAATCTCGCTCTTGTGGTAGATCAACTTAATGGAGATCAGCGGTCCGGACGAGTAGGCAGTAGACGCATCATTGTGGCTTTGTCCCGTGCCAGATCCAGTGCTGTTCTTGCTCATCCTCATCATACTGAAAGTCGACGATGAAGATATGTGCCGTTGCTCGGCATCGTGTCCTCTGCTCGAAGGAGACTCGGTATGACTCGGGTGAAAGCCATTAAGATAGCCCTGCGAATTTGTGTCATATGAGTGGTTTGTACCTAGGGAGCCACGTGAGTCTCTCAACTTGCGCTGCAACTGGCTGTTCATTTCGTTCGTCTTCAAATGTCTCAAGCAATTTTCCCACTGATTTCTGGGTTCTTCCGTTCTGTACCTCAAAACAAAAGAGCCGCTCTCTTTTTTCCCTGACCAGGAAATGACTAACGTGTAGCCATTCAAGTTCGCGGAGGAGATGTTGTAGATTTCTGAAATGTACACCCTTCCCTTCAATTCGAGGGTACTGCTGTCCCTCACACCGTTCAAGGACTCGAGAAGGTTAGCGGTCGAACCTGAAACATTACTTCCCGACTTCTTTCTGCTCGATAACAACTCTCTCTTTCTCTTGTCCTTTTGCTTGTCTGCTGGGGCCACCTCAATAAAGAAGAATATGATTCGTTCAAAAAGGTAGGCAACGTATTCTTTCTCGTTGTCGCCATCTTTAATAGTTACGGTGCTGTGATACAAAAGGTCACCTTGCTCTCGCAAATTGAAGCCACGCCAGTTCTTAACTCTCTCAACGAGATTTTGTAGAAACCCCACGTTCTCGGATCTTCTCTGTGCCTCGTTTACTTGATTTGCAACCTCTTTCATGGCTAGCTGTGCCAGTGAAAGTTCATTGTAGTATGCGGCATCTGTTGGGTCTGTGTATGTTTTGAGAAGTTCTTTAAGCAATAAAGGATACTTGCATAGACGCTGAATAGGTTTGATGATGTATGATTGAAGTTCGAAGCCAGGGTCAATCAACTGCGATGCCTTTTTGAGCGTTGCAGCCTCTCGACTGATGATTTCGATAGCACCAATCTGACCGATTGTCCAGGGCTCGTAAGCTCTAAAGGGGCCGTTCGATGCATGTATGAATACCGAGCCAATGCGCTGATACTTTGTGGGAACGTCAATGTTGCATTCTAGACCGCAAAGGAGCCGCCTGTGGAAGTCGATCACGTCACTGAGATTCGGGAACAAAACGTGTAGCTGCTCTGACGATAATGCATCAGCAGCTTGTAATTCGTTCCGGTACTTTAGTAGTAATTCTAAGTCCAGAATGTACTTGCGCTCGGTCTGTATTAACTCCTTGAAAACTTTTGAGCGCTCATCAGTGATTTTGAGGTCGGCGATTTCCAGCGTGAGCTTGTCCAGAGCATCACGCAACCCAATGTTATGTAGATCTAGCAAATCAGAGACAAAATCGACTATTTTTAGAAGATCGTGGGTGTTGTCAGAGAAAACGTTGGATATGGTGAACATTGCCTCGTCGTCTATACTGAGATGAGTTTTCACCGCGACAACAAAGTCGTATACGGCCTTTTTGCACATGCGTAGCTCATCGCCATCCTGGATCGTGATCGCATGTTCAGGTTTTATCGCGTTGAAAATTAAGCACAAGGGCACCCCCTGCTGAAAAAGCTTCCAAAGCTGCGTGGCAGGGTCCAGGCTTAAATTTGCAGGGAGAACGCCCGCGGTGAATGTGAAGACATTATTTGTCAGTGGCACGTTATTGTTCGGATACAGCGAACCGGAGTTGTCCAGGTATATGGAGAAGCCGCCGGAGCCCACAGATGAGCGGAATGCCATGGGTGACCCATCAGGCTGCAGCAATTGTTGCGAAAGTCCAAGCGCTTGTTGCTCGGCACAGCGTTCTGCCGCAGAGTGCGCCAAAACAATGTAGGGCGCCATATCTTTCACCAGAGAGAGCCGCTCTATCAAAACCTTGCATTTATAGAACATGTGATCCTGTGCCTGAGATGTCTTGTTCATTGACATGTTAAGCGCCATGATAGGTCCGGACGCCACGCGAGAGATGCTGGTGGAGGACAGGCTCACGGAGGGGTTTGACGCCAGTGACATCGAACGGAACGGCGGGTGCTGCAACGATTCCATTCTGGCGGTATGTGGTGTGTTTTGTATGTGAATAATGTACTGGGTTTGTGCCGATAGAAAGGGTGTCTGGTGTGCGTGGCGTGTTTCGTGGTTTTTGCGGAAAAGTGCTGAAGTGTTCGGGTGCTTTTCCAGGCAGCGAGACTCGCGTTCAGGTTGTCTGGGCGAGAAAAGTCGCCCAGAGACAGGAGACCCAAGATGGGGCTTCGAGCATCCTCGGCGCGGAATTGGGAGAAAAAACCCGAGAAGGGCGCGGCGGGCCACCACGGGAAACACTGTGGCTGCAAAAAGAAAAAATACTTATAGATCAGATCCTCACAGAAATAATAATCACTTTTGTAGTTGAAGAGCATGTCCTTTTTTCAAGTCTATCGCTGTGCGTGTGTGAGAAATACATGTTCAAAGGCAGGCGATTAGGGGGTAAGGTTGTAAAGGTCCGCGCGGCTAAACCGCCAGGGGTCAAACGGCGCGTATACTCCTGGCGCTCTTTTTGCACACAACACTCAATCGAGTCTTTTTATAGAACAATTGACATATCAGACATATTTCAATTTGAACACATATACGGCCTTCGTTTAGTATTTTATATTTGTGCTATTTGTACAAGTTTTGGGCTTTTCAGTTCATGCGCCCATGAAAGAAGATCTAGTGCCTGGCAGGAATCGGGCTGCCGCGCACGGCTTAAGCCTTTAGCAGCCTCAAAAAGTTCCCCTTGAGCCGATAGTAGCGATATGAACTGTCTTAAATGTCTGATGATTGCCAGACCTTTTGTTTTTTATATGAGCCTTTGGACCTCGAAATGACAGCAAGATTTTCGAGATTCGCTCCAAGGATCCAAGATCTGTTAAATTTGGTCTATGATTTCTGGTCTGTCTGTTTCACTCGCATCAGTTTGGGGCGAAGCTAACACGTCTAGTCCAATAAAAGGTATACATTTGTGGTGCTTTTTTCCGACGATTTGGTTGCGGCCGTGCTGCATTTTACATAATGATTCTACAGAGAGACACGTGCTTTTTGGCTTTTGTGTGGTTCCTATCTAATCAGGAGTTTGGCTCATAGAAGGCGGACTTTACACTAACTAAGTAGGGCCTGCTTTCCAAGAAACACAAAAGAAAAAGAAAAACCACGATCCCCGCGCCATCCTTTCTGAGAGCTTACATTTGGTGTGAGCAACAAGGTCTTTGCCAACTTCTAAAACTCATCGCCAGATTATATCTCCAACCAAGGTGTCCATGAACAGGTCTCACTGTACACACGCAAATTATGGCTGAATGTTTTGAATTCAGGTCGCCAAACACGGCGTAGTCATTCGCGGTGAATCAAAAAAGCGCAACCCTCGTTGTACATGAATGTGCACAAGAACTTGAATTAGCCCTTTTTTATATCATCTGTAAGCAACACCATCACCGCCTCCTCCTGTCATCTCCACGGCGGTCTCTTCTATCGTCTCTTCCTCCGTTTCGTCTAAAATCTCTTCTGTCGTCTCTTCTGTCATCTCTTCTATCGTCTCTTCTGTCGTCTCTTCTGTCATCCCTCATGTCTCGATCGCCTCTTCTATCGTCCTTCCTGTCGTCCCGTTTTTCAGTTCTTTCAGGTCTTTTTTCCTCTTTTGCGTCTTCTCTTATCTCTTCTCGCCTAGCGTGGCCCAACACAAGCCCCTTGTCTTTCGAATACACAAACTCGTATTTCGAGGGCGACCATGCCGCCAACAGCGCGGTCTCGCCGGCCGTCGTCTCTGCAATTTCATGAACCTCATCTAATGTGTCAGTATCAAAGACCCGTGTGGTGCTGCCTGACTTGTAGGCGACGCAAAGCAAGCTGCCGTCACGGCTTGCACATAACGCCGAGACTTCCTGGTCAACGCTCGTGAGCGCTTTGTAATTAACCATATCGGACGTGCTCCAGAACGAAACGATACCGTCGGTCAGGCCAGCGGCTAAAAACGTGCCTCGCGGATCTATAAGCAAACACGTGACCGAGCGGCATCCTAGGAGGGGCAGAATCACTGATAATTGGCGGTTTTCATAGCCGAAAACAAGTATCGGGCCGGTTTTGAGGCCCACAAAGAAGTATTCGTGTCCTCTGTTGGCCCATTTGATGTCTGTGACGAGATTTGGCTCGTCAACAGCGTTTTCGTGCTCGGCCACGCTAAACAGAGCGATTCGGGCGTAATTTTCGAGTGCATTGAATGCCTCTATCGACCCAGATGCAGTGGCCACAAGCATAATCGCCCCATCAGGCAGGAACAGCACAAGACGGCATTTTGCCGCGCCCGAGGCGTCCACTACAACCTCTCTTTCTAGCGCGCCGTTTCCGCGCCAGATTTTCACCAAGGAGTCACCGCCAACAGACGCAAACGTGGTGTCTGTGAGTGGTAGCCAGGCTATGCTGGTCACCGGCTTCGAGTGGGCATTATCGATGATCACAGGGTCCAAAATCCCCAGCGCAGTCAGTTTATACACCCGTATTGACGCGTCCTCTCGCGTGTGCACGACCCGTGTGCCCAGATAATTATAGCTTATGTGTAGAATTGGCAGGCGCAGCGTTTTCCCCAAACGGTCCACGTCTCTGGCCAGCGAGTGCCTCAAAGAAACGGGGGTTGACATGTATGTAATGGTTTTTGGGGTGGGGATTGGGTGGGAATTGAGTGGGGATTGGATGAAATCCATGCATGAATATGCCTTCTCAGGCTTGTTCATCCTTTCGCGCACCGCGAGCGAGCGGAGGTTGTGGCACGGCCTGAATCTAGGGTACTCAATTACTTCTTTCAGAAAACACACATAAGGCTAAGAAGCTAAGACATCTCCCTAATAACATACTTGAATTTGAAGCATGTTCCCGTTTCGAGGAACGAAACAGGTGTAAATATAGCGCCCGTATTGGGAGATCCTGTACCTCGATTAAACTCACCGAAGGTTGTGAGATGGGTGGATAATGGCGGGATACGTTTGGGGCTGCGAAATGAAGCCAGCACAAACTACAAGAAATCAATTATATATTCGTCTTGAAGAATGAAGGGGCCTCAATTTTCTTCTATCTTCTCTTAAATGCAAAAATAGAAATCTTTCATTCTTTCCTTGAGTGTTGATCATTGAATGAAAGTATGTCACGGCTCTTTATGTCTGATACCGTTATGAGAGTAAGGCCTATGTGGTAACAGTAACTACAGTGTGAAGCACATACATTGTGAAGCACAGCCTTTGGGGCGATATTATAATGCCTAGACTCTTGCACTTTGCCACGCCAAAAAGATAAATAACAGTTTCTGGTATGGAAGCTGGCTTATGTCTTGTATGAATATGTATTGTTTTGGGGGAGAGCTAGGTAAAAATCTCTGGCTCCCTGGTCCGTCCCCGATCAGATGTAGCGAGGGAAAACGAAAAGAACGAAAAGCAGAACTGTGAATTCTTATTCTTCCTGTTTTTTTTTTTTTGTTTTTTTTTTTTTGCTTGATACATCTAATGAAGGATTGGGAGCCAGAGTCGTTTACCTAGCTCTCCAAAAAGACTATATATGAATATATATAAAACCCTGGCCAGCTTCGCTACCATGCCTAGCGGCGTGGCTGCGTATGGGTATCAATTAGGTTGTCATCGCCCTAAAGGCTGTACTTCCCCACCTGCCGCTTATTCTAGCATCATAAAAAATTTGCATTTTTTCGCAAAAATGCGTTTTCGGTAGTCGGCTCTACAAGCGAAAGCCCTTTTCTTGACACAGGGGTGGATCTGTATTCTGGTTGAACGAGAATATTCCCGTTGTGTGGCTATATTTTTCTCAAGTTACTGAAGCTTTGGTACTAAAGAAGAATTCGCGAGGTCGAGAAACGACCGTAAAAATCGAATTCCTGTCGGATGATAGAAATACTTATTAACTTCGATAAATCACAGATCAATGAATAGACTCATGAGTAGAATAGGCTCTGAAAATTTGAGGTGTGGCTTGTGGCTACAAATTGTGGACATTTCCATAACAACACGCGCGAAGCTGAAGCTGCGGGTGCAACAGAGTTCAGAATACCACAAAGACCCAATGCAATTGCAATTCTTTTTTTCTTTCTCCCTCATTAGTTATTTTTTTGCCAGGTATATCGAGAGCATAGAAAATGAAAATTCGTATGGATACTGAAAACGGGAAGTTCACTTTTTTTAAGTTTGGATTTACATGGAAAAAAAGAGCCCGCGCTGCGAGGAGGCAGACCAAATAAGTACATATGTCAGCTAGTTGAATGTAGATTACCCATATCTGGTCTTCTAAGCATACCGAAAATTGTTTTTTCTCTTTTTCCCTCAGAATATTGTTTATTTCTAAGATTTTGACTCCGCCTGATTCTGTAAATTAGTTTTCCATCACGCCGTATGACTTCACATATCTCTTTATTACGGTCGGTTGAACATATCACAAAAAGCTTGATATAAAGTCCAGGAAGCGTCACGTTTATATTTTATATTCTATTCGTTTATTTCCACCTAGCTCATTTATCCGCATTCATTTCAAACCTGTGAGCTACCTCATCTTATTATTTTGCTCGAGTTTTCTAGCCTCAGCTACAGGAATCCTCTTCGATTTTGCCCCAACATTTAAAGAAATTTTATATTCTTTCTTTTGCTGAATTATTGATTTGAAGCAAGCTTGGGCTTCCCCTCATGATGACTCTTTTCGGTCAAAAGAAGCGTAAGGTACCGAACGTGAGACTCCTTTCTGGGGGTCCAGCACTCGGAACCCGGATTTTTGATCCCGAACCGGAGGAAATCCCTTCAATTGGATTTAGGCGTGAAGCTCTTTTGCCGCCCCGGATTTGCTACGCCCCGTGG
Source organism: Metschnikowia pulcherrima (assembly GCA_009746055.1). Lineage (NCBI taxonomy): Eukaryota > Fungi > Ascomycota > Pichiomycetes > Serinales > Metschnikowiaceae > Metschnikowia > Metschnikowia pulcherrima. The sequence goes on from VFXK01000001.1 coordinate 1,820,623, forward strand.
AATACTGGCAAACACGGCGTGCCACTTTTGCTGGCCCCTTTAAGTAATGTCATCGGAGGCTACATCTCTGGCAATAATGAGCCCCGACTTTCAGAAATCTCCTCGGAGGAATGCTCACAATTGGTGCCTTACCAGAATCATAGAAGAGCCCAGATTTTGGGAAACCACATCCGATTTCCTGCTGAAGATTCTGGCCCCGGAAAAGTGACACCCCATGGCTTGCATTCTACTAAGTTGCAACGTCCTGCCTATGGGAGGGAGAGACTTGGATGGCCAGATGACCAGGATTTCTGGTACAACTCAAGAATGAGCGAGCACTTTTCAAATGCACTTGCTGATTTCATCGCGGCCTCAATAAAGCCCGAAGTCCCTCGCAATCTCTCGTTCCCCGCAATTACCCGCCAGGTTTTGGAGTATTTACATTCTGGCATCGTGAAGTCAATGGCCCACAAGGTAGCAGATGTAACAACCGAACTTCATGACCTTTTCGCAGAGCGTATGCATTTGCATGTGCCAAAACATTTAGCGGATTTTGATCGTTTCAGGCAAAGCATGGGCGCTTTTTTTGCAGCCAGCCTTCAAAACACCATGGATGGACAGAACCGCTTGAGTATCTGCAGTAGCATTGAGCAGTTCCCCCGCCTCTGTTTGGTGGAAGGTGTGCAAGGCCTTGTTGACGATATTGACAACTTTTCCGAAATGGGAGACGCTCCATCAGTTGATGTTGAGCACGTGGCCAATTCGAGAAGACTCATGACAAGTGTTCCTGGGTACTTGGCTCTCCAGTTTGATGATGTCAGGTTCTCGGCCAGTGACTATTTACAGCCATTAGCCGCCGAAAGCGCCATGGAGGAAGCAATGTCACGCCTGACTACAAGGCCATCATCAATGATCTTCCTAAGCGTGCCTATGCCGGAGAATGTCGCAGAAGCTAGTTCAGAGGACTGGGATTACGCGGCGCTCTTCGTGGCTTATCTGAATGAAGAAGACTCGGCCGATAATGACGGAAACGAGATTGATCAAAACAAAAATAACGTTGAATCCACCACTGAAACTAATGCTGTTGTTTGTGATGATAATAAAATTGATGAAATCGAAAATTGTGAACATCAGCCTGATGTGACTCCAACTGAGCCTGGATATGATGTTGATGCGGGCGCGGAAGTTGCAACCGCGGAATTTGCAACCACAGATTCTCCAGAATCGCATTCACCGGATTTCAATAATCTTCACAAAAGCTTGTTGTTACCTGTTCTTCCCGAACCTTATTGCCTGGTTTTTCCGGAATTATCCACAGCTAATGGGGAATTAGTGAATACGAGTTTTGAGAAGTTCTCGGATGCCACTCATGAGTCAGCTTACAGACCTTTGACTCCTATCACTGAAGAGTCCAGGAGCCAATCCACCTCACGTACCGCTTCGATCACTTGTGAACCTTCGCCTGAATCTGAGAGTATCAAATCCGCAGTATCAAATGATATCAAACTGTCTGCGCTGAATGACACTTCAAACGCTGCTAGCGTCAGTTCAAGCCCCTCAAACGAGTCCATGGATATGGCACAAGGATCCAGTCAAGATCATGGTCAGACTTTGGTGAAAAAAGACAGACCCTTGAGCAAAGTGAGCGACTCGAGCGTTGAAGTGTTCTTAGTCAACGACGTTACTAATTTGCAGGATATGGCAGCAAGAAGGGCTCTGCCGGTATCTTCCGAGACAGCAGAACCGTGGAGGAAGACCAAATTGTTTCTTCTCAAGTTTGATGGATCCAAGGAGTTCACGACTACGAGTCAGCCGACCGTCATCCGGTGTGTCAACTTGCCTCACGCGAGAATAAGTGGCTTGCATGGGGCTGTCGAGCCGTATGAGAACAATGCATCTACTGCCACTGGCCAGAGACGCTATTTCGAGAGGATTTCGGATGGCTATCATCGTGCCATGGCCCGCTTGTTCGACATGGCGCTTGATCGCATATTGCCAAGGACATAGCATATGTTCAACTTTTTATAGACCTTTTACTTTTCTTTTTATATAGATATTAATAAACATGATGTGAAGAGTTATGTTCTTTATAGTGCATTTCATGTCGTTAGCCTTGTTAGGGGCCCGTACGAGTCTTTTGTCCTTTTTGCTCTTCAACATTCGAGCTTACTTTTTGTTTAGAGGAGAATCATGAAAATCATGACCAATGCTGATTGAGGCACAAAAATCTGAAAATTCTTTTGGTCGAAAAGAAATCTTGTTGCTTTCTGCATTCTCCTCTTTCGTCTTGGATGTCCAGACTTCAGGGACTGAGCTTCTGTCAGTTTCAAACAATTTATACATGTAAGCCACAAAAACCACTTTTTTCTTTTTCTTTCGCCATTTATTTTGCCTCTTATTGCTTCCAGTTGGCTTTGTTGACAGTTTAGACGTCCTCAGCTCCTATCTTTCGGACCCTAACTTCTCACGAATCTGCGCACAACAAAATTGGGACTCAAAATCTGCAGTTTTTTCTTCTCTTTCGGCTTTCACAATTAACTAGCTCGAAACAAGAAATAATATCGTGCTTTATCTTTCTTCATTTCCGAGTCAAATATCACCGATACGCAGTAGGGATTCGAAAAGTATTGATTGAATCGTAGAGTATAGTGGGAAAAGCAATTTTTTCCCCTTCTCTTCTAAATCAGCGGTCGTTTCAAATTACACACAATCGTCCATATACGGAAAAAACACCTTTGGTTTACTTAATTGCTTGCGTCTGAAACATCGGATGTTGACGCAGCCCAATGCGTACTTGACAAAGTTGACATCACTGGCGCAATGAGCCATTGTCGTGTCTCAAAAGGGAAAGACGTCTTACTTTCCGCGCATAGAGATGATTCCGCCCGATTGGGCGTCTTAAACTTTAAGCGGTTGCAAATTGGTATATAATCATGACTATTTTTCAACACAATTGATTTTTTTTCTATTATCCATCAATTAGCATATCTACTATCACAATGGCCGCTCCTCAATCTTCCAACAAAACCAACTCTGCCCCAAACAAGGACAACTGGTTGACTGCCACCACTAAGACCGGATGGTACTCTTCTTGCGTCATTGCTTAAAGATCTGAGATTTTTTCGATATGAATCAGGATCATTACTGAGTCTGCTTTTACCCGTTTTTGTTTTTTTTTGTTTTTCGAAGTTTTCTCCATGGAAACTTACTGTTTTTTATAGTCAATACACAAAATAATCCAATGCGGTACAGTAATTCTACACAAGATGATTCTCCAAGTATTCACCTTTTGGCACTGACGAAATGGTGACTTGTACCTTGCCAGATCTTCAAGTGCACTTAATCTTGTAATTCCAAAAGAGGAAGGAAATCCCAAATTTTCGGCAAGGCAATAGATAATTTAGAGTATTATGTTGGTTTCTGTCAATACGCTTGACAACATATGGCCACCCAAATCTTTTTACAGTCGAGAACTGCCCAAAAAATCATATGATTCACTTAATAGCTTTATACACAAAACTCTTGCCAAAATTCAGCTTTTGTTCTATTTGCTTCTCCAATAGGAATCATCGTCTCAGACCTTGAGTTGAGTTGCCCAATTTTGGCCGTGAGATACACTACACAATTCCATCCACGATCAATTACGTAAGCAAATCTGCAGAGTCTCATTGTTTCTCTCGCGTCAAGGCAATTAATCATACAAACTCAAAAATTGCGGAATTCGCTGTTTCGCAAAGAATCCGGCCAAATCTTTGGCATGTTTGGGAGCCCAAATAACTCCGCGTAAGTCAACCGAAGAGCGTAGTGGGCATTAAGAAATTGCATCTCATAAAATAACAAACAATGAGCGATAAAGTGATCTTAGTGAAAACTAAAAAAAAGCTTTTTAATTTCATTTCATTTCAGTCCCGTCGATCTCCCCAAAGCCACCAATTACCGTAGTGCTAACTTTCCCATCTGATTACTACAGCCTGGCTATGGGCCATGGCACTGTGCTGCTGCTGCTACGGCTACGCGAGGCCATGGGCCAGGCCAGGCCAGGCCACCGATATCGTAAACGAAGCGCGCGAACCGTGGACAGATTCCGCCGCGAAAACACATCCATTAGGTTTGTAGCTTGAAAAAAGCCAGCATAGCCATTTTTGGTAAAACATTCACGGCGCATATTTTCACTTACAAAAAAGGAGAAAAAAATAGCCAAATACGCTAATTTTCAGTCGAAATAAAAAGCTTCAGGCAAAAACCTGATACTTCCAAGCATCTTCAAGCCTATACTTCGTGCTGAGATCCACTGTTCGTGAATGCTACTGTGTCCTTATAGAATAAGACCCAGATAATCATAGTCTTCAGGCAGATTTTTGAGCTTAAAACGCAAAAAATCAACGAATTCACTGCTTAAGTTCTAGTTTCAGCAGATTTTCAACTAGCCACGGATACAAAAAAATGTCATCTGGCCCGAAATTGCTCTCGCTCGACGCGTTCGCCAAAACCGTCGAAGATGCCCGCGTGAAAACGGCCTCAGGCGGCTTGATCACCATGATCTGCGTGCTTATCGTGATGTTATTGATCAGAAACGAATATTATGACTACACCAGTGTCGTGATACGACCAGAACTCGTGGTGAATCGAGACGTGAATAAGCAGCTAGACATAAACTTGGATATCACATTCCCTGACATCCCATGTGGCGTGCTCACGCTCGATATCTTGGACCTTACAGGAGACTTACACCTTGATCTTTTCGCGTCGGGATTCGACATTTTTCGTGTTCTTCCGCTGGGCCAGGAGATCAAGGACGATTTGCCGATATTGTCTGGAATCAACAAGATTGACGAGAAATGCCGCGGCTTGACCGAGGAGGAAATCAAAGAAAACAGGCCGTGTGGGTCCTGTTACGGTGCGTTGGACCAGGCCAACAGCCAGTATTGTTGTAACACGTGTGAATCTGTGCGGTTGGCGTATGCTACCAAACAGTGGGGCTTCTATGATGGCTCGGACATCGAGCAGTGTGAAAGAGAAGGCTACGTGGCGAAAATGAAAGAACGGATCTCGCAAAATGAGGGCTGTCGCGTCAAGGGGCTGGCGAAAATCAACCGGATTTCGGGCAATTTGCACTTTGCTCCCGGCACGCCTTTTTCCGCCAGGGGCAGACATTCCCACGACTTATCCTTGTGGACGAAATACCCGGAGAAGTTCACGCTCAACCACAAAATCAACCATTTTTCATTTGGCGCCGATCCGGGCTCGTTGTTGAGCATCGCCTCGCCTGAAGAAGAAGACCAGGTTCCGTCAATCCACCCTTTGGATGGGTATACTTTCACCGTCGACAAAAAGGATCACGTGGCTCTGTACTACCTTTCCGTGGTGTCCACGCGGGTGGAGGTTTTGGAGAACCGTAAGCCTGCGGTGGATACGAATCAGTTCTCCGTGATCACGCACGACAGACCGATCCGAGGCGGCAGAGATGACGATCACCAGAACACTTTACACGCGCAGGGGGGCGTGCCCGGCACGTTTTTCCACTTTGACATCCTGCCCATGAAAATCATCAACCGGGAGGAGTACGCCAAGACGTGGTCTGGGTTCATATTGGGCGTGGTGAGTTCTATTGCCGGTGTTTTGACCGTGGGCGCTGTTCTCGACCGCTCCGTCTGGGCGGCAGAGCAAGCAATTAGGGGGAAAAAGGAGCTTTAGGGGGCAGAAAAGATAAAAGGAGGGGAGGGGTATGAGATGAGAATTAGTGGGTGTTGATTGAGGGGTGGGAGATGGTCCTTTTATGGGGATACACGCCACATAAGAGGAGACTCTACGGGAAAAAGCTTGTTTATAGCGCAAAGCCAGAATGTGCAATTTTATGCAGCGGGTGATAAAGCAAGCTTTGGCACGCATGTTGGTTAATGTGCCGGCGGACGATGTTGAGCACTATCAAGGGAGAACTGGTGTGAACGAGCTTGATGCTTTTTTAGTGAGAATGGCTGGCGAAAACCAGCTACGAGCATGAAGAAAATTGTGCTTGACTGAAAAAAAAGACGACACTTTTCCTGAAAGATTATGGCGGTGAACTTGATAGACTGGGGTTAGTATATAATCTGCAATGAGTATCATAGCGTGTTGATTGGGAGTAGCATCTCTTGGGGATTTACATTTCGCTTGCAAATGATATCAAACAGCTAGATTTTAGATTTCTCGTTTGCTTATAATGATCTTGTATTCAAAAGGATAGACATGGTCCATTCAAAATGAGTCGTTGTTCCCACTTTCATAAGCAGACATGGTCTCTGAAATGCTGGATGGAAACAGCCCATGATGAGTATTTCTATCAACAAAAACTGGTATTATTCAAAGACAGCCTTTCAGATGAGTCTTTATCGATACACGTTTGATTCTATGTACAGGGCCGCCCAGCTCTAGACCTCGCTGAGCAAATGGCTGATTTCGTCGTAGTATGCCGGCTCCAAGTGAGATGCAAGCTCGTCCTTTGCCAACCATTTGTGGGTGGTGTTTTTCGCGGGCTTGAAGTCGCCGGACAAAATGTGCAGTTTGATGAAGAAGGCCTTGTCGGCGCCCTCCGAGCGCACGTGACATGGTTTTGGCGAAACGTTAAAGTAGTTGATCTGCTCGCCTCCAAGCGCATAAAGGCCCTGTTCTGCAGTGGTATGTAGCGGCTGGCCCTCGGCGTCAAATGAGGGGAATGCCCATGTATTCCCGCTATCTTGGCTTACGACCAAATATAATGTTCTGGCCAACTTTCTTTCCAACAGAGACTCATCGTTCTTCTTGTCAGCTTCCGTGACACGCAGATTAGGCACGATTTTCCGCGACATTGTATCAGCCTGTGTGCTTTCCTCCCCCTCTTTATACGTTTTGGGCAATTTGATCTCCTGTTTGAATCGCCTGTCTCTCTGGTGTCTGATTTCCGGGCGTCCACCCTTGAACTCGAGGTTGGGGTTATTAAAAACAGGGTCCTTGTTCAATTCTCTGTATCTCTGCTCGGACAATGTGCCCTCCTTGAAATAAAACCATTTCGGGAAAGTCCACATCAAACGTCTCCAGAGCTCATTCTGGTACTTATAATACTGCTGCTGGAACGAGGGCAAGTCGGCCGTGACCACGGGAATTCTCAGCAACAAAAGCGTCAGCTGGATTTTAGCCGCCGGCGCGGCAGCCGCCGTTGAGTTCCACCGGACAAATCCTTGTTTGAACATCGTTTTGCTGGGCCCAAAGGTGGTGTTGCCAGAGCCTTAGTGGTGAAATTTTTCGTATGTCGCAGCCAGCGTAAATATCAGCACACTCAAAGCGTAAATCACGTCATGATTGCCTGCATAGAGCCGATGGCCCAACGCACACACAAATGCGCATTCGTCAAAGTATTCGACTGCACTCTGCTGTCGTGCGCGTACCACCTTCCTATATAAGGGGCCGCGGGCGTCCCCCCTGCCACGTTTCAGCAGCACTTTTCTCGCCGAGCAAAACAGAACAAAGAAAACGGCCACTGAGAGCAATAAACGTACAAAAATAACCGAAATTCGATACAACTCAAGAGCCCGCTAGCCACATTAATCCATCCGTATCTCTAGTGCACTTTTCCCCATTTATCGAGAAGAACCTTGTGAAGCATAGCGCCCTGGCACCATCGCAGAGAAACTTCCCATTTATATCAACCAGACAGACAATTGTATCTTTGAGGTTGTAAAGTATCGTACTGTAATTGGTGAAGCATACTTTGTTATTTTTAAACTATTTTAGTACGAAATCTTGGATCTTTGTCTCTTCAAGTAGACGGAGGACTGGACGTTGCAGTAAAAAGAACAACTTAAACGCTTTTGTGAGAGAGGAACAAAAAACTTGATAGCGAGAGAAGAGAACGAACGAAAAAAAATGTCTGACGTTCAAATTTTTGAGAGCGTTTTAAAGGAGTTGCCCACGTTGAGAGCGCCTGGCGTTTCAGGCACGCGGATTAAGAAATTGACAGATCTCGCGGTTAAAAATGTGGCGGATGAATCGCAGCTCATTGGCGTTTTATACTCGAGCTGCAAAGCCACGCCGTCGTCGCACAAGCTAGGTGCGTTGTACGTGGTGGATTCCATTGTAAGGGTTTATATGGATGGGGCGAAAAAACGGGGTGAGGAGATTACTGCCCTGGCGCCTGAAGGCACGTTTGCTGCCGGTGTTTACAAGATTAGCGAGTTGGTAGAGCTGCTTATCGACGACGCCTTAGCGTTGCTGGTATCGCCTGCCACCGACGTAAAAATTGGGAAGCTTGTGGATATCTGGGAACGCGCCCAGACCTTCAACCCTCAAACAATTTCTGCTATTAGAGCAAAACATTTCGCCTCTACAACACCTCCAGGATCGCCCATTGGCAAAAAAAAGGAGCCTGTTCCGCCTCCTCCACCTGCCCTGAGTCTCCCTAGCACGCTCCCGGCTCCACCTACGCATATGCAAACCGCCCCTGAGCAAAGCAAGGCTGCTTCAGACTCCGGTAGCATTTTGCTGGCTTTGGCTTCGTTGGCCAAGAAGACAGAGACGCCCACACCGCCACAAAGCGGCACGCCCGTGGTTGCTAACGCGGCCAGCTCGGCGGCGGCTCCGGCTCCGGCAAACACCGCCAACAATGCTACCAATATCCTTCTGACCTTGTCTGCGTTGGCCGGTAACGGCACGCCGCCCGTGGCTAATGCCCCGATCCAATCTCCACCCGTATCGCAGGCTCAGCCGCAAGCGGGTAACAAGGAGTATCTTTTCAACATGTTGCAGCAGATGCAGACGGGCCAAAACCCGGCTCCCTACTCTTCAAATGCGCTTCCACCACAGCCTCACGGTTTACCTGCGCAGATGCCGCCAGTGCCACAGACTCAGGGCATGCCCCCCATTCCCAACATGCACCAGCAGGGCTACGGGGGTCACAACGGGTACCAGAACGGGCCAAATGGACATCAGAATGGGCCAAATGGACACCAGAACGGGCCAAACGGGTACCAAAACTTCCAGAATGACCGCCGTGGCCGTGATGATCTTGGAGGATACCTGCGCCGCAACCGTTCGCGCTCGCCACAGAACCGCTTCAACCGGTACGAGGACAATGGGTACGACCAGCACAATCAACACAATCAGCATAACCAGCAGAGGCAACAGCGTCCAGGCCCACAGAACTTTGGGCCTGAGGGCGAGATGAACGTGCAAGGAAACCCAAACTTCCGCCCGCGGAACATGGGATTCGACAACTCGTTGCCTCAAGGCTCGTTCAAGGTGCTTTCCAGAACGTTGTTCATTGGCGGTGTGCCTCGCGGCATGGACGAACGCGAGCTTGCATCACACTTGAGACCCCACGCCGAAGTGCAGTCGGTGATCTTGAACAGCGAGCGGAAACACGCGTTTGTCAAGGTTTACTCGCGGAAGGAGGCCGAGCAGGTGATTGCCTCTTTCAACAAAGACGGCTCATTGCCCTTGAGAACCCGCTGGGGTGTTGGCTTTGGCCCACGTGACTGTTGCAACTACCAGCACGGAATCTCCATTATTCCCATCCAACGGTTGACGGATGCCGACAGACAATGGGTCGTGTCGGCGCAGTGGGGTGGCACTGGTGGTATTCCTCTTGAGAGCGGCATGGTGATTGACGAGCCAGATATCGAGATCGGTACGGGTATCTCGTCGAAGGCGATGTCGAAGAAAATGCCCACAAATTCAACGCGTAACGGGCCCAAGTCAAACAGACCGGGCGAAGCCGACGATCAGTATGCAAAGGCAAACATTGCCGGCGGGCCGCAGGATTTCCGCGGGTACCAACAAGGCCCCAATCCCTTGAGCGGCTTGTTCAACAACGCGCCACAACCGGGCGGATTTTCGCCTCAAATGGCTCAGATGCCTCCACAAATGGGCCAGATGCCGCCGCAAATGGGCCAGGGCATGCCGCAAATGCCACCTCAGGGCTATCCTCCCCAACAAGGCTACGGTGGCCCAGCTTATGGTGGCAACCCCGGCAATTTGGGAGCTCAATTATCCAACTTCTACCAGAATGGGCAACAATAGTATCCCGATTGTTTTTGGGCGCCGATGTCGGTCTGTATATACATTATTTACAAATCTCAATACGTTGATTCATTCAAAGTCTCAATATCGTAGTTTTTGTTCTCTGAGACTATACCAGAATCACTTGCACATAAACCGAGGCAGTATAAAATCTTTGAGTAATCTACTTTTCCTTGATGCGTGACACAATCTAAAGAAAGATGTCCTCTTGTATGCTACACAAGTGCTGATATGCCTTGTTCATTCTGATATATTTACAAATTATGTCCCCTGTTCATGCCTCTGCCGGGAGTGGCGCCGGGTCGCCAATGACCTCTAAGCGCCCGCTGCCTGTAGACTTGATCACAGTGTTGCTCACTGTCTTGGCCTTGCTGATTTTTTCACCCTTCACAACCTTCTCCATCTCATCCTTCGTCAATGTCTCGTACTCAAGCAATCCTTCCGCGAGTCGCTGCAACTCCGCCTTTCTGTCTGCAAGCACCTTCCGCGTGCGCTGCTCGGACTCGATGAGGAAGTTGCGTACCTCCTGGTCGGCCATGTCGCGGATTTTAGGCGACCATGATTCCCAATCATCGCTCAATCTGACCGGACCAATCACGTCGCTCATGCCGTAAGACGCCACCATGGCGCGTGCCATTCCAGTGGCGCTGGCCAAGTCCAGGGAACACCCACTGGTGACGTTCTCTGGCCCGTGAATCATTTCCTCGGCGATTTTCCCGCCCATACACACATCAAGGCGAGAGAAACACTCCTTTTTCGTCATGTCCACCTTGTCCATCTCTGGCAACTGAAACGTCACGCCCAACGCACGTCCACGCGGCAAAATCGTCGCCTTGTACAACGGTGTGGCTGCGGGCGAGTACATGGCCATGATTGCGTGGCCGGCCTCGTGATACGCAGTGTTTTTGCGGGCCTCTTCGGTTATCACCATCTTCTCCTTCGCGGCGCCCATCAAGATCTTGTCCTTAGCCCATTCAAAGTGAGACATGTCCACTGCGGGCGCAGAAAGTTGCGACGCGTGCACCGCGGCCTGATTCACCAAGTTCATTAATTCTGCACCAGAAAGACCTGGCGTGCCTCGGGCAATGATGGTGGGGTCGATATTCTCCGCCGTCTCCACGTTCTTCATGTGGTGTTTCAAAATATCCACACGGCCCCGCACATCTGGCAACTCAACCACAACCTCCTTGTCAAAACGGCCTGGTCTCGTCAACGCCTTGTCCAAGGATTCGGGAAAGTTCGTGGCGCCAATGATGATGATTCCCTCGGTCTGAGAGAACCCATCGAGCTCGACCAAAAGTTGATTCAATGTCTGTTTCGCGTACGCTTGGTCCTTAGGATTTCTCTTACCACCAATTGCATCCAACTCGTCAATGAAGATGATAGCGGGCAGTTTTTCTCTGGCTTGCGTGAACAACTCACGAATGCGCTTGGCGCCCACACCAACGTATAATTCGTCAAATTCCGACCCAGACATGAAGAAAAACGGCACGCCAGCCTCACCCGCGGTAGCACGGGCTAACAACGTCTTACCTGTTCCTGGGGGTCCCGTCAAAAGCACACCCTTGGGCAACTTGCCGCCCAAGCCAGTGAACTTCGAAGGGTCTTTCAAAAACTCCACAATTTCTTCCAATTCAGCCCGCGCCTCGTCGCACCCCTGCACGTCGTCAAACCTGACGGTCGACTGCGAAACATCGACAGACTTATCGGCCACCTCCGAGCTTCGGAAAATCGTTCCATTCTCCACTAAGTAGTTGAAGGCATTGGACGCGCCGTACGTGAGCACCGCGAGCGGGATCAACCATTTGAGCCACTTAGACAACACGGTAAAGCCGCTCTCGCTAACGACAACATGCACGGGATCTGCGCGTGACCCGACGCCCGCAGGAAAGCCCGAAAACGGCAGAGTGACACCTGTAGAGGCCGCGAGCCCGCCGGCGCTCGAAAAGTCCCGTGCTACTTGGTCTGCCTTGGCCTTCTGGCCGATCTTGTTCAACGCCTCAATATAGAGTTGTGTGCACGCCGGATTCGCCGAGATCCCAGGAGTCTCGAAGCGCTGCACCACAAGATGCGGGTAATTTGTTGCAAGCAAGTTCTTGTAAAATTCTGCTTGGACGTCGGCGTTGCCCATTTCGCTGTTGGCGGCCTGTTCCATGCCGGAAAGCATGTTCACCGTAGAGGTGGAAACACACCTTAAAGAGGGCTGTGAAATGGCCAGTCGAGCGATTCGCGCCCAGGAAATGCGCAAGCTGGATGACGGGACGAGCGCCCGCCTTGTTATGCCGCGTAGTGGATGTCTGGCGACTCCTAGCATTTTGATTTTGGTATGTTCAATGTTGCTGCTGGAAGTGGCGTCACACGTCAGAAGGCGGTGGAAGGTCGTGCGCGGCCCAGAGTCGCGCAGTCCATGCCCTAACAGGTGGACCTGCGGCGAGCATTTGGTAGCCGCGAACCGAAGCCACATTGACGAATTAAATAAGTCAATCAACATGGATCTTATTTTCTTATGTTTTGCTGCATAATTTGCATTTTCGGAAATAGATGGTTTTTCCATCGATGGCGTTTTTTTTTTTTTCAATCCTCTTTTTTTTTCATCCTTCTCCATCGCTTTGTTGGGCAATGGTCTGCTCACACAGTATGGCTTTGTAATCAGGTTTGGCCAGAATCGTCAACCTCTGCCTTTTCAAACGAGTCGCATAAACTCATGTCTGAGTCTTGCCATACTTCAGTAAATTTCGAAACCTGATCCGTCCTCAACCCTCACGTGCCTGCTACATGTGGTCATTTAAAGACCCAATCGGATCCCGTCAAACAGTCTGTGGCTCGAAATTTCCACAGCATCTGCTTGCAGGTGTAAGCTCTTTCAATCTTGATATGTAAGCACGAAAATGCCATTCCAGTGAATTTTCGACAACACACTTGCAACCAATGAGAGGATTAGCAAAAATTTTCGCAACTCATGTTTTCTCTCTCCTTTTCACTGCGATAGTATGCTCGTATGAACAGCGACGAGCACCTTGATTGTTTTTCAGTCAGTGCACCAAGGCAAAAACTTTTTGATGAAGCACAAAGATCTCCATTCGAGAAGATTGCCAAGAAATCATCGCCTTAAAACCCAGAAATTATCATATTGTCGTACGATTCCGTTGGCTCAAAGGAAAGCCCATGCTCGTTCGCCAAGTGTAGAAGGCAGATGAAGCAAAAACTCGTGGAGAGGTCCTTTTTCTCTTCAGACCGGTACATGGTGCCGATCACATCCACCACATCTTTAAAGCTCTTCTGTTTGGCATCTTCATTGGCTTCTGGACTCTCCTGTCTAGGCTCATCCATGCCATTGCTTTCCTCGTCCTCCACCTTGATGGACTTCCACAAATTATCCTTCAAAAGCTTAATATCCACACGTTTAGCCACGCGCGAGTAATTCACGTATTCTGGACGCGCCTTTCGCATGAGCACCTGGCTATTGAAATCTTCCTTTGACTCCGCCAAATCCTCCAAAATGGGCCCGTCCCCTGCATCAAGCACGTCGTTGAAATCAATGCCGCCGTAGTTATCGTTATCGCAATCCTCCATTTCTGCCTGGTGGAATGAAAGCGCGAGTTTCTCCTGTCGTTCTTCTTCGGCAATATCCTTCTCGCGTTCTTCATACTTCTCGGCAAAGTATTGCTCGTCAGTATAAGCATTGCCACCGTCCACCAGGAAAGGTCCCAGCGCACGAGCCCTTTTCGTGAACGTCAGAATGGTCTTGCTGGGCTTGAGGAAAAGCGTGACCAACTTCTGCGAGTTAAACTGGATGTCCTCGGGTAAAATATGCATATCAGAGGACCGCCGCTCCTCGGGCCTCTTCAGGATCTGGAACTGGTTCTTGCTCTTGCGGAACATATCCTCAATCACATCGTCGTCGTCCTCGGTCAAAAAGTCAATGATGACCTGCTCCTTTTTCGCTCTTTTCGGCTGTTGTTCGGAAGCCGCTGGGGCCTGGGAGCTTTGCACGGGGCCGATACTCTTGCTTTTCTTAAGTGCCGTCACGCGCCAATGCTCGGGCCCACGCCAATTTGTCTTCATTCGCTCGTCAAAGTAGGCCATCAAGTCCAGATCAAGCACCTTTTCGCGCGAAATGCGTTCTGAGGGCTGCGTTTCCGGCCCGAACGGCTCGTGCTGAAGCTCTTCCTCGTAACGCGCTAACCCGGCATCGGGTACGTCCTCGTCGTCAAATTCAACCCCGGCGTCAAAATCCGGCACATTGTCGTTTTCAAGTGGGGGTATATTCTGTTGCTCCTCCTCCTCATCCTCTTCCTCGGCCATAAACTTGCTATTCACGTCTGTTAGAATCGAGCGCGCTTTGTTCACGTCACTCAACACCGCTTTGAGTTGCTCCATCAGCGGCGATATTTGATAGGTGCTGAGATCGTCGGTTTCGGCATATAACATATTTTGTAGTGACGAGAGGTCCAATATGGCGTCCTCTGGCTCTTCTGGCGCATCATCCATGGCATCAGGGTCGTCTTGTATGTGCTTTGTGACCTGCTCTGAGTTCATGGGGTTTGTTGTGGCGTCAAAGACGACCCTGCCCGAGGAATCGATATTGAGGGTATTCAACAATAGCGACTTAGCCCCTCCCTCGTCAAATTCCGCCAACGCCTTCTTGAAAAGCGGGTCTATTGCTAGCTCCTGGTCAAGTTTCTTGATCTTCACCGCTTCGAACGGCACGAGCGTCGATTCGACGATCCGACTGATCTTTTTCCGTTCTTTTTTCCCTGTGACTGGGTCCGTTTCGCCAGCGGCCTCTGTTTCATCATCTGAGGCCTGTTCGAGGTATAATTGGCCTCGTTTTGTAGCCAATCCACTCAACAACTTGCCTGTTTCCAGAGCGGCCGATTCCACGCGGCTCAGGTATATTTTCACGCACCCATCGAGTGTCGCCGAGGCACGCTGGAAATTGATATTATCGCCATCTTTTATCACGTTAAGATCGTGGAAATAGTCGATGAGCGCAAAGTGCCACGAATTCTTCAGCGTGATTTTGTTGTCCGTCGAAAGCTTGATCCATTCCTCGAAATTCAGCATGATCGTGGACCTGTTTTCATGGAAATGTATGGCATCTTCTGCAAACGACGAGTTGGCGTCTTCCTCGTGGGATACAAACATATCGCCGCGGCTGACATGCCGTGCTCCCAGAGGCTTCCTTCTCTGACCACTAACGACTCTTTCCGAGAGATTTCGGCCCTTATTGGAGAGATCATGAAGCACCGAGGAGCTGCCGCGGCCTGTTTGCTTGTGGGCGCCTCTTTTCTTGGGCAAAACCGACATTTTTTCAGTTTTTTTTCAATTATTGTGGTTCAATGAAGCTGTAGATTTGTAAAATCGCGGTCACGTATAGAAATAAGGGTTTTATGGTGGGTTTTAATGGAACCTTTATGCCGTTTAGTGGTGTTGATCTGTGTGCCTGCTAGCTACCATGCGCGCGTATGTTTGGGTCAAGTACAGTAAGGCGATGTATATAGGAGGAAAATACACCAATTAGACATTTTTGTGAAATTGTGTGAGATTATCAAAATGTGATATTGACAGGTTTTCAAGATTTCAAGATTTCTAAGCATTATGGAAAATATAAACCACTTCTCTTGTATATTCTTTATTCGAATGGGTGTAACATTTCGGCTATGTACAATACTATCTGGAAGCATGGTGTGCATAGTGCACAAGGTGTGTTTATGTTTCGTGGAGATTGGGATACATGGACCAAGTGGTGCTCATTTAAATAAAATTGAGAAAACCTCATATCGATCGTCTTTTTTTGGATTGTATTCAGTTGAGTTCAAGTTTTTCATTTTCGTTTTTATCAGATTTACTTCTATTCTCTAGCTGTTATTTGATATATATTAGTAAGCGCCTGCTGGGTCTGAGTGCGCTACTATTATGTAGCGTGGAAGATACTGAAAGACCCGTATTCTTTATATTTTACCAGGTCTCAGAAGCAGCTTTTCGATACAATTTATCATTTGGGATTTTTCTTGAAAAAAAAAAAAACTTCATTTGAAGTAATTATCCAATTTGTTTACATCTTTCAGTCACATCAAAGACCAGTCGTCCAGCTGGGCATTTTGAGTGGCCACAAGATGCTTCCATTTGAGATTGGTCATAGACATCTCTATTCTAAATGGATAAAAAGTTACAGAAATAAGATCAAACCGACGCAAAATAGTTCAAATATTTTCCCAAAACGCAGCCAAGTCTCGATTTTGTATACAAATTTTTCGATTATCATACCCCTTTTCTGTGTCGCCTTCAGCTGTTCTCAGCTGTTCTCATTACTAGTTATCATTCAGCACATCTTTCATGCATGGCCTGGCATATAATAACATTCTTAGCCTAAGTGTGAATTTTCATCAAAACCATTATTTCCATGCTATTTTTTTCAAGCGCCAAAATAATCAACAACCTACACTAACCTACTTTCTCCGCTTGCCCAGGTTCACACGGTCGATTTCCAGCTGGGAAATGCGAAGGCCGTTTCGCGTCGATTTGCCCACACTATGAATCCGAAGCCCCCGGTCTCTGATCTTGGGACCCTGTTTTTTCCCCACGCCAAGTCGATCACTGGCCACGGTGGCGCCCCTGCCCGAGTCCAAGTTTCTGACTTCGCCCTTTTTGACTCTCAGTAGCACTATCCCGGCCTCACGTGCCTCCCGCTCGTACTCCTTCACCCGCGAGTCACGTGCGCGGATCATGCCCTTCCGCATAGACATGGGCATTTTCTCCAACTTTTTGGGTAGCCCGCCCGTGGCAGAGTTGGTGGATGAGGCTGCACGGATCCGCTGGTCTAAAATACGCCTTCTGGCATTTCCCACGGGCGCCTCATAGTCTATGGTCTGGAGGGTTAGGTCTGCACCCGAATGCTCCACATTATGTGCCAAGATATGCGATTCACTCAAAAGACGCTGAAGCTTGAGGTCGTTTTCCAAATTCTCCAGGTCTTCTTTGGCCGCCTGCTGCTGCTGTTTCTTGGTGAGTTTGTTGAGTTGCCGTTGCTTCTCCTCTTGCTCCTGTATGGTGGGCACACGCCCCGAACGAGCGAGTTTTCGGTCGTTTTTCTTTGGACCTGTGGGGGTGAATGATTCTGTGAGCAGCACCACTTTTGGTCCCTTCACGCTGCCGAGTTTGGGCGAAACAGTCAGATTTCTGGCCGAAAAGTCGCTAGATTTGCCATTTATCGCACTTTCGTCTTCACTATCGAACCCGCCGAAATCAGACTCATCTTCGCTGCTACTGCTGTTATCACTAGACGGATTTGAGCCCGAATCGCTATCGCTGTCGCTGCTTTCTGCCTGTGTGGTGCGGTCTTTGAACCCCATTGCCTCTAGACTGCCAAACTGCGCCTCGAAATTGCGCCGCTGGATCTCCAACGCTTGCATGTACTCATCCGACATTCTAATTCGTTGGTTTCTTTATGAGAATTTTGCGCGAGAGGGTAAAATCTAGGGCGGAGACTGGAATTTGACGGATGTGAAATATGTGAGATGAGTGCGATGAGATGCGCGTAGGCCGTGCCGAGCCGATGCATGCGGCAATGGGGCCACTGCCAGAGCTGTCTGAGCCTGCTGATGGCACGCGACTAAATCAGAAAAACAACACACCCTAGTCAACTTACGCGCAAGAGACTTTTTAGTCTTGATTTTGGATGGTATCATATATTCAGGCTTTGATTATCTGACATCTTTTTTTTGAGTGGAAATTTATGGGGGTATGTGGGCCTCTTTGTGGGACTGCAAAAGTTATACTAATGTGTTTGGCCTAGGGCCGGCCAGTTGGCGTTCGCGGCCCGAAGATACACCTTTGGACTTTTTAAACTAGTGTTTTGCATTTTCAGTGATTCAAAAAAAATTTTTGAAGAAGGAAAACAAAAAGCACGTGACGCAACAGGCTTCGCTTGTTGGAGCCATGAAAGAGACAGGTCTTCTCTCGGGTTCCCATTTTTACATGGAGTTTGGCTGTGGGGAGGCCGAGCTCTCGCGCATGGTAAATGCATGCGTTGTTCACGATACTATGGAGCAATTCCCGAATAAGCAGAATCTCACAAAGCACGCTTTTTCTTAACAAGTCGAATTCACTCAATTATGGGTTGGCTATACTGATTCTTTTCAAAAGCTCGCCCGCTCTACGTGCATGGCGATGGCGACGCGACTCAGCAATGAAACAAAATTGAGGTTCGATAAAAATCAGACTTCCGCTAATTACGATCAAGTCAATTTTGTGAAACCGTTTTTTGGTATGATTCTTTTCTAACAGGTTCAATCAATGGAAATTCTCGTGAAGAATTGCAATCATTTAATCAAGTCTTTCTTCTTTTCTGGCCCTAGTGGCCCTAGCCTGATCTGGCGCCTGATTCTTACCCTGGCCCGCGCTCGGTGCCCGGTTCCGCGCCGGCCCTAATCGGCGATCTCAAATCATACAATCATATCTCTATTTACAGAAAAGTTGACCCAAAACGGTGATTTTGCACTAAAAAAAATGACGAGGTTCAGGGGATGCATCGATATCCATTCTGGCCAGGTCAAGCAGATCGTGGGCGGCTCGCTCACGGCCGATGATACGCAACATTCTGCTGCCACAAAGGAAAACTTCGTCTCGACGAAACCTTCGTCCTTCTATGCACAACTATATAAAGATAATAACGTGGAAGGGTGTCATGTGATCAAACTCGGCACGAATCCAGCCAATGATGCCGCTGCGCAGCTTGCGTGTACCACGTGGCCGGGCCATTTGCAAGTTGGAGGCGGCATAAACGATACTAACGCATTACTATGGCTAGACACGTATGGGGCCTCGCACGTGATTGTAACCAGCTGGCTTTTCACTCAGAACGAAACAGGCCAGACCGTGCTCGACTGGGAAAGGCTCAAGAAAATCTCTCTGCTTGTGGGTAAAACCCGCTTGATCGTCGATTTGAGTTGTAGAGAAGTCAAATCTGGAAACACCAAAAGATGGGTCGTGTCGATTAACAAGTGGCAAACACAAACAGACAGTGAGCTCGGCGCTGGCTTTTTGGCCGAAGTCGCCAAATACTGTGACGAGTTTCTTGTCCATGCTGCCGATGTGGAGGGCTTATGTAACGGAATCGATGAGGATCTCGTGCGTAAATTAGGCGAGTGGTGTCCTTCTGGTTTCGATGGGAAAATCGTTTACGCGGGCGGTGCAAAGCTGGTATCAGACTTGGACTTGGTCAGCAGACTCAGTGAAGGGAAAGTTGACTTGACATACGGCAGCGCACTAGACATTTTTGGCGGCAGTTTGGTGAGGTTTGATGATGTTGTCAATTGGGGAAGAGAGTAGCGGAGTTTTAAGGATAAACTGTGAAAACATAGAGCATATGTTCATTGTACAGAATGAACCGTTTGTAAGGATATAATATACCGGTCAGAATTAGAGATGGATATTGTGGATTCCTCTTTAGTAGCGAATACTTGGTATAGGCAACATTGTATCGAGCAGATTCAGGGAAAAGAGAACAAGAAAAAACAAGAAAATCCGCCAGGGTGTGTTTCTCATCGGAACTTTGATAAATCGATCTCGCTATAAACTGGGTTACTTTTAAAGCTTTACGAAAGGAATCTTAATTGCGTGGGATGTAGTTCTTACTGAAAGCGTCACAAATTGTAGAGTGTATAGGATGACGAATGAAACCAACTTCAAGGATCTTGTATCTTTCGCTGATTTCAGTTCGAGTCAATTCCATTATGCTTATTCAGCCGGTTACATATACATTGTGTGGCCTGTTCGGGCCAGGGGCAAGCTTATTCCATTGTCTAATAAACGCTTCTAAAGCATATTCAAAGACAAAAAAATTTACTTTTTTAGTTGCATCATGTATATTTGCCCTCATTTATTATACTAGCAAATTGACCTTCCCCGATTATATCATAAACGCTTTGGTCAAGTTTGCGGGTCCGATCATCTCTTTTTAATCAATTAACACATATCATCATCAAGGCTGAATGATTCCGTACCGGGGCGATGTACCATGCGCTTAACGTAAAACAAAATCTTGGCCAATATCTTGGCTATTGTACGCCATTGTCGTTACAAATCATGACTGCCCCTAGTTTCATTGCCGATTAATATCACATTTTGCTATCTTAGTGAGTATGGTAAATTCTAAAATATATGTGCGATATACTTTAGTTGACTTGTCTGCGATGGATGACGATATCCTCAAAAATGCTTGAACAAAGATATTAACCAATTTTCGCTTTTAGAAATCTCAGCATAGTTCAAAATCGTTAATCCCAAAAATGGCAAAGAATGCTTTTCAATGTACTACGCTAGCCGGGTCACGATTTCAGATACACAGACCAAAAGCCGTTCAATTGATTGTTCTCTCAAGAATCACACAAGAAAAAAAAAAGAGCTTTGTGATCATTCACATTGGAGGTGGATGGCGTTTTGAACACTTGGTTCGGGTAAAAGCCATCCACATGCACATAAACTGCTAAGCTAAATACACCTCACAAAATAGGGCTCGCAGTATCAAATATATACCTATAATATACCTCGAGCAGCACGCTGGGGTAATCTAAATCAGATTTGAATCTCTATTTTTTTTTTCTTTAAGATCCAGCCGATCCAAAAAGTACTAATCTCTTTTCCCCGGCCGTCTAATGTAGCATTGCCCACTTGCTCGTTTGCGCAGGTTCATCTTATGAAGCCATTGTTCTAACTGATGCGGCCCTCGCATTTCAAGCACAGCTATTGTTTCTGAGAATGGCCTAATTTCCGATTTTCGGTTCAGTTTGGATGGATTCCAGTGATTATAAATATGAGTGTATTCGGCCTGGAAATTAGTTTCAGTATCGAACATAGCCAACAATACTATGATGTATACCATTGCCATTTTGGCTACCGTGGTAGTTTCCATGAGTATTGAACACCCCCTCGTGAACGAAACCGTACTTGCAAAAGAATTCCGCCCCGTTTCAAATGGACCGTTTGTACAAGGTGCGCAAGTTCCCAATACTGAGTGGTTTAACCGGATTCCCTTGATTGGCAAGGGTCCAAATGGCTGTGACTTCAGTGACATGGAAATTGCATCCTTGTATCACTTGAGACTCGTGGAGGCGCACCCAAAGTACCTTGCTTGTCAAGGTGGGCTGGTCAAGGCTGGGGCTGAGCCACAGCTTTCAAGAAACATGAAGAGAGGTGTAGAATTTGCCCACAGCGAAGAAGTCGCGAGCCCCTCTTTCGAGGATCTTTTGGATGCTGAGGATTCGGAGACTGAGGATTCGGAGACTGAGGATTCGGAGACTGAGGATTCGGAGCTGGTGGACCCCGATAACATGACTTGGCCACAATACTTGAAATTGCATCCTGATTACTATGAGAAGGAAAAGGCCAACAAGGAGGCTACTATGACTAAGGTGGCTGAGCTTACCAAAGAGTTTGAGGCTTTAAAGGCTAGCTTGCCGGCTGCTTCTGATGGCAAGATTGAGGATCTCGAGCTGTATGAGCCTATCAGAAGACAATTCAAGCAATTACTGTCAAAACTGAGACTTCTCGATATCCGGTATGACCAAGTCCTTGATTTGAATAAAGATATCGAAGAGTTTTCTAATACGATCAGTAACTACAATGCCATGGCGAGTAATATGTGCAGTTCGGGCAGAGCCACTTCGTGTGTTCATTTCAATCAGCGGAAGTTTCACTATGAACTTTTGAATGTACAAAAGAAGTATATCGTATTGGAGAACGATGTCATACTGAATGAGGACAGAACAGATGACCTCTTGCAGTCATACAGGAGCCGGCTCGATGCTTTAAGGTCTCGCTTTAGAGTGATTTTCGATGTCGAGATCAGTCAGTGGGACTCGTTCCGAGACTATTACAGCAGAGTCCTTGGCGAGGTTTCTCACACGGATTACGAGATTGATCAGATGTTGCTATTCTGGTAAGTCTGATCTCAAATATGCGTGCTGTTGGTTTGGGGATTCTTTTTTTTTTTGACTTTTAACACTAAAAGTTTTTTTTTTTTCCTCAGATTGAACCTTTTTCATATAAAACTTAAAATGAGTGCAGATCATCATAATAAATCATCGAACCTCACAGCGACGAATGTATTGAAAAAGTGTTATGCCTGGGTGCTATAAAACTCAAAAGTGTTTTTTCGGTCAAACTAGGATCAAATAAGTTTTTGAGTGTGAGAATAGTTCTTTTGACAATATTTAGGCACTTTTTCTTGCGCAAAAACGGTGTTTTTTCTTTCTTTTGGACAAAACATTGCCCTTACCGTAAAAGCAATGCATGTCCAAGGAGTTACACAGGCTAGACATTTTCTTGAATAACAAACTTCCCCAAATTGCTTTCTTATCAATATGATTTTTTCCTCAATGAAATTTCCATGTTGAACTTTTTGTTTGATTCATTAAGCAGGTTTCCTAAAAAGAATCACAAAACAAGAAAAACGAGCGACTTTACAAGAAGCTTCCCAAAAGCCTTCATAACCTTGCCAGCTGTCCCTAATCACGAAACATCTGTGACGGCAAGTACCAGTCAAAGACGCCTTTCGAGCAGGAAGCTTCTTGATTGCCACCCAAGTCTCGAAAGGATGTGTGTCGCTTTTTGCACAAACTCCTTTTTATGGTAAACCCGCCAGAACAGAAAAGCCAATTTTCTCAAAGAGGAAACTGTCGGCATTTTTCAATTTGTCTTGGTCATGCCGACTATTTAAAACATTGTGCGTTCTATGAGCTGAGGGCAATATTCAATTTCAAGTTTTGCTTGAAAGCAAGCTGTCTATTTTGTTGACGTAGAGAATCGTCTTTGAGATCTGCAAGCACATCGGCGAGCGAAGCTTTATAGAAGAGCCTTATACATCTGAAAATGCACATGCCATCAAAAAAATTAACGTTTGGGTATACGCATAGAGTTAGAGTGATGATGACTACTAGTATTTAGCAGAATCGAAATATACTGCTTTGCGGATCCTGCCCCTGTCCTGTGGATGTTGTGGCGATCACGGAATGAATGGAGGAGCATCACTTGATATCTGCCGCATATATCATGTCAGCGATGGCAATCACTTTTGCTCAAGTTTTGTACTTTAACACTCATACCTACACAATATCAAAATAATAGCATGCTAAGAATCCGGCACATCAACCATTTTAGGTTTTTCTAACCTTGCGTCTCTGGTTACGCTTCGGGTTCATAGCAGTTCTTGTTCATTCTGAAGTGAGACAAAAGGTTGGCTTCTGTCAAATGGTAAACACGAACTGTTTTTTTTCTTTTTTTTTCTTTTTTTTCTTTTCTATGAATCTCAAGGGAAATACAAAACAATACGCAAATGTATATTCTACATTTAAACAAGATAAAATCTCGGTGTTGTGAGCCATAACAGTCTACTAAGGTTGCGGAAGAATTTTGCAGCCAGCTCAAATCAAGTACACAAGTTGCGCAGAATAGACCTAGATACGTATCTGTATCTAGTAGACTGGTATGTACTTAGTGGTAATGAAACAGGTAAAGTCAGATGAAGCCGTGCCTTTCCTCCTCGAGGTGACAATACTGATCACACATTCTGGTAGCCATCATCGAGGGAGTTTCACTCAACAACATATTGGTTGCAGAAATCTGCCTGATATACAAAAAGTGGTAAAATAGTGAAACAAACTGCTGGGTTGACCAAGACGACGAAATTGAAATCGTAGTTTTGCATCATATTGTGACACTGTTTTGAGCTTTACGCACAAAGAACATAGTCCTTCAAAGGAGGCGAAAATGATATTATTGTCAGAGTTTCCCTTTTCCCTTCTGTATCTCAGCTGACTTATTTCCTTGACCTCACCTACCCAGGCGAATCGAGCTCGATGCATTCACGAATTTCACATTCATGTACATTGCCATGCCCGATACAAGCTTGATGTCTGAGCCAGGTGCGTATGATGCATCGGAGAAAGTTTCGACCAAAAACGTTTCCTCCTGTACTGTTCTTCTCTCCCTTATGTAGTCCATCTTTTGTTCGATGCTTTGGCTGATGTATCTGAGACATTGGATGAGTCTCTTGGAATCATCTTGGGTTGGGTTCGCTGCTCTGCTTGCTAGTGAATTTGCTGCATGGTGCAAGATCTGGTCTTGAATTGTTTGTCGCCCAATTCATGCTCCCAACTTTTTACGTGGAGCGCCAGGGAAAAAGCAGTAAAGCAGCAAGGTGCCAGCTGGCCATACGTCCATTCTCGCCACATTGCCAGTCTATGTATCGTTGGTCATGTATTGATCCTATGTAAACCACAATAATGCGTAGGCGCCTCATAAATAAGCACTGTGGCCCGATAGCCCGATGATCACCCAGCACTTGCGATGATGCCTGACGTCTTCTAAAGAGCGCAAAGAAAAATTTGCTCTTTCCGTATGGTCTACCGGAAAAGATCCAGGCTATATGGGTCGCTTTGGAGCCACATGCGATCAGAACACCAGGGAAATGCCAAAGAATAAGTCTTCTTCTTCAATGAAAAGGGGCGTGAAAACGTCACGATCCTCAAACACCGCACTGTGTGCAGGACACCATTAATATACTACCAGCCAGAGTTGCCAAAGCCCTCGCCGTAAGCGTAGCCGTTAGCCGGCGAGTCCGCGCCCGCGCCACCGTAGGTGGTGAACCCGCCCGCGGCCGTGCTGTTAGCCTCGACCGAGTCCTTGTTGAGCTCCACCGCAATTCCGGCCAATTTCAACTGCAACGTCTCGATACCACGCACCACCACCTCATCGGGCGGCAAGTTGCCCACTGTCTCGACGTCCATATAGAAATTCCCGGGGACAGCACTATAATCGAACGGCGCATCTGGATCGGGTGCCTCCTCCCATTCGCAATTGGCCAGTTTGGGCCATTCGGCCTCGGCGTCGACCTCGTGCCAGAAATCCGTATGCTTCAATTTATTCCAAGGGTCGTATTCGAACCCGATCGCCGAACACGGCGACCACTTGGCATGTTCCTTGGCAATTCCCTTCTTGGCAATGCACGTCAAGCGCAATTCCTGGTGCTTGCGTAATTTGCAGATCAACGGCCCGCGCAGCTGTGGGTCACGTGCCACGGGGTCGCCGAGCCGCAGCCCGTTATGGAACTTCGCCAAGTCGGTGGCGTACACGTTCATCGTGCTGTCGCTGTCGCATTTTGCCGTCAATTCGAGTTTCACCAGGCAGTTGGGACAGTATTGGTCACAGGTGCAGTCACGTGAGTAGGCCAAGTTCTCGATTCCCTCGCTGCAGAGGGGCACGAGTCCTAGCCGATGCAGGAGCAACTCGTCTGCCAACACCGACGTATTGGCGTCGATTTCGACCAAATCGATTGCTAGCGTGGGCACCTCGGCGAGCATTGTGCGCCGGAGCGAGTTCGCAAGCAGGAGGTCTACTCCGCGGAGAATAAAGTCCACGCGATCGCGCTCCGTCTGTCTGATTGTGACCCTCGGGCCGGCGTCGCTTGCATCGATCTCCATGCCGTGTGATGTGTAGTGTTATTAGTGACTGGATGGGCTTTTTCCGGTGTCTTTTGGTACATTTTCAAGTAAGTTTCGCGTTCGCGATGTCTGGTGCACGGGTGTCGTTTCTAAATGTGGATTTGCCCGATTAAGCGCCCGGCTTGATCCAGTTCCTTGACAAATTGCCACTTTAAATAGATTTCAGTGTTTTAGAAAGAGATAAGAAGATTGTGTTTTTTTCATGCGAGCGAGGGAATGTTTTTTTTTTTTGTTTTTGTTAACAATCAATAGCAGTCTTTGTGGAGAGTGATCTGACTCCTTGCGCATACCTCTGGTAATCTGTCAAGACAATTAGGAAGAATATCGTGGTTTTCGGCCGAAACTGTCAAATTTTGACGTAAATTCCATTTCATTCTCTCTGATATCGCTGATGAAAAATTAGGATGTTAGAACCATTTTTCATTATCGAAAAAGGAGGCCTTCAAATGCGTAAATGTTGCAACTCAAAGCACGTGACATGTAAAAAAATGGATGCGAAATGGCAAAATATAGCCTGGTAGTATTTTAGGTCCGGGAAAGAATTTGTTTCGGGTCATTCACGAATGATGGAATGCGAGTGTTGAAGAAAATCCTGCTGCTGAATCATAGTCCTGAATTTGGACAAAATAAATCATCAGTCTGGCTTCCAGTCCTTAATCAGATGTATCAAACAAAAACAGAGGACTTCAATAACAAAAAACAAGTCATATACGCAGGCCATCATCTCAATTCACGCAATATGATACCTGATCCAGAGGGCTCATTAGTGAAATGCTTTATTTTGGCTTAGAAAGGTCAAATAATTTCGAAAGTCAGTTCAATGAATTTCAGATTTTCGGAAAGTTTCGATGAATCAACTTATATATTTTTCAATCTTCGAGATGATGGGTGACCGCCCCCTTACCGTGACATACGACAGCCACTTGGACACATGGCACCAGAGGTACCCTGTAAGTCCGTGTTTCTTTGATCAATGAGAAATGATATGATGTCCTACCGCTTTCAGAACTTTCCCAAAACATCAAATACAAACGCCTCTGTAAAGAACAATTCTTAGCTAGAACCCCAGAATCACATGCGGCTCTTGGAACTGTATACTACTTCTCCTTGCATCACTAAATACGCTTAGATTCACTTTTCACAAGCCCGGTCTTCGCGCTAAATACAACTTTTTCAGCGATAATTTACGTTTTCAGGTACGACGGTAGGGCCCGAAGGTTGAGATTCTTTTCAAAAATTGCTTTTGTGTCACCAAATTAGTTCCGTGACGAGTACCTGATCTTGTGATTCCAATTTGCAAATTTTCGATTCATTCTGGTCCATCGAGTTGCTTATGTGTCACCAAATTGGCTTTGTGAAGCCCAGCCGCTTGTTTTCGCGCGCCACCTGATGTTGCAAGAAATCTCATCGGCAATTATCTGCATCATCAAGTTGGTTTTGTGTCACCAAGTTGGTTTTGTGCCGCCAATTGGTTTTGTGACGCTGCATTGGTTTTGTGTCACCAAATTGACGCCAAAACATTTTTTGAAAGATTTCCCCAGATGACTAGAGTTTTCACGCCATCCAATGATATTTTTGGATTCTCACATTGGTTTTGTGTCACCAAGTTGGTTTTGTGACGCTGCATTGGGTTTGTGTCACCAAGTTGGTTTTGTGACGCTGCATTGATTTTGTGTCACCAAATTGACGCCAAAACATTTTTTGAAAGATTTCCCCAGATGACTAGAGTTTTCACACCATCCAATGATTTTTTTGGATTCTCACATTGGTTTTGTGTCACCAAGTTGGTTTTGTGACGCTGCATTGATTTTGTGTCACCAAATTGACGCCAAAACATTTTTTGAAAGATTTCCCCAGATGACTAGAGTTTTCACACCATCCAATGATTTTTTTGGATTCTCACATTGGTTTTGGTTTTGTGACGCTGCATTGGTTTTGTGTCACCAAGTTGGTTTTGTGACGCTGCATTGATTTTGTGTCACCAAATTGACGCCAAAACATTTTTTGAAAGATTTCCCTAGATGACTAGAGTTTTCACACCATCCAATGATTTCTTTGGATTCTCACATTGGTTTTGTGTCACCAAGTTGGTTTGGTGCCGCCAGATTGACGCCAAGTCATTTTTTTTGAGACGCCCCTTGATGTTGCGAAAATTCTCCCCCGCTATTTTTGAATGACCAAATTGGCTTTGTGTCACCAAATTGGTTTCGTGACGAGATTCGCGCGAAATACCATTTTTTCAGTGATGACAATTCACGTCTTCAGGTTTGAAGGCCGCGCATCAGTGTTCGGAGTTTTCACCCCCACAATGTTTTGATACGCCGTCCCTATTTGGGACGCGAACTCGTTTGTGTTCGCCAAATCGTATGAATCTATTCGTTGTCCAACTTCCAATGTCTCCTGGAGCTTCTGATCGTGTTTGAAGGATGATATTTATCTGTTTCCGAATTGTGGGCTTTTCACACCTGTTTATTGATGTAAGATACTACGTTTAACTCGAGGATACGTGCGAAAACCCCCCAATCTGTTCCCCAAGGTAGCATTGATGCCCAAGAAGAACGTTTCTGCACATTCAAGTCGATGATCCTACATCGAACTCTTTGCGGTAGACGTACCGTTGTCTTTTTATTTCTCACTCGATATCATGTCATCATGGTGACATGGAATCAGGTCTTAAAACATGATGAATAAACTACTCACGCGTTACAGAGACGGTGCCGGGCAATTCGATTTTCTTGCCTCTCCAAGACACAATAGTCTGCGCGGGATGTTCGGTACCTGAATGGAGTCCGTTTTCCCGTCGAGGACTTGGGAATAGCTTCTTGTGTGCCGCGTATATAGCGATGCTGTGTATTTTCGGCGAGTGGCAACTGCATTTTGACAATCTTCGCCACTCGATACACATGATGCTAGCTTTTACGGGGAATTGCCCCGAAGACACACCAAGCAATAAAGACGATGCGCGTTGAACTTGAGAGCATTCTGCCACGGTTTATGACAATACCAATCCCCAAAGAGGGCGTTGATTCTCTGCCAAGATTAAAAAGAAAAGAGCATCACAGAAGCAAAGCTATACATCGCATACCCGAGACAGCCACTATTTTTCTAGATTCTCCGACACAATTTGAGCAAGTTTCGTGACGAAAGTCATTGTACCTTTAAAGTCTCTTTTCGCAGGGTCTTCTTTTCTGAACTCAATGTGGAACCTGTCCAAAGTTTGCATGAATGATGGCTCGAACTGGGTATTTCTCCAACGTTCCCAAAACTTGTAAGCTGGGAAGCCTAAGGATTCCATGAAAATCACAAAGGTGCGGTCATAGGTGTTGTTCATATGGTACAAGTACTGATTGAAGGCGATTTCAGGAGCGGCAAGTTCGATGTTCCCCCAAAACTTGAAACATTCGGCAAAATATCCCCCAAACCGCTCAGCGACACACATTCTGGTCATTGAATTCGCCTGCATCCACACATCGCGGACTGTCAATGGATTTATATGATCCAAGCATGCCACGAGGCCCCTGGCCCTCAAGTAGTCGACGACCGTTTCGTCAAGGATTTTAAACGCTTTTTTGAGGTTTTCCTCGCCGCGGAATTTGTACCAACGTTTCCATGAAACCTTATTACTTTCGAAGTTAGCATCTTGGTAGTTCTCCGTGGTGAGAACCGCGTGTGAGTGCTCGTACTGCTCAAGGAAAGACTCTAGGTTCTCACACCATTTGTACGCTGGGACCGCAGTCAACGGGGGTATTCTTCTCCATCTCCACATTAAATCCTCCTCTATATGTTTTGTGAAGGAAACAAATGTTTGATGCGGTAAAGCCTTTGGTGCTCGATTGCGCTTCATTCTTTTCAACACTAGATGCAAATTCTCGGCCTTGTATCCAGAATCGCCAGTTATTTGGGGCAGATCATGCTCTTCTGAATCATTCCGGGAGGAGTCGATCACGGCCTGAGTCGTACTGGATCCTTGTGGTTCCAGGGCCTGCATGCTTCTTTTACGCTTGAGTTTTTCATCTTTCCTTATTTTCTTTCTTGCCTTCTTCAGAGAAGTTTTGTGAATCCTATTACTGGTCATTTCCGTCTCTTGAAAAAAGATGCACCAGTTTGTTGATTATCCGCTAACTCAAAAATGAAAGAACAAATAAACAAACACCTAGCTAGTTGTGACTTCCATTTTCGATTCGCTCTAGCCAAATGCTCACGATCTATCGTCGCCAGTCGCGCAATTCTGCAGGTACCAAACTCCAATGTCCCCCGCGGCCGCTTTGTTTCACGTCAGTGCCATGACCTGTCTAGACTACCAGTCCTCATCAATAACCACATACCCATACACAAGTACATAAGCAACGACAATTTTTTCTTTTCTAGTTTTGTACAACAAAATGAACACGTTCGACAAGCAAATCACGATCCCCGATTTGCGCTTCGAGAAGTCGTTTCTCCGCTCCCTCCAGCGATACGCCAACACATCCACAGGCAAGCCAACGGGACCATTGACAGAGGCCGAATTGACGCTTTTGGACGAGCACAAAAACGAGGAAATCGATGATGATGATGATTCGGGAAATTTGCCTGAGCGCTTAAAACCAGTTGGGCCAATTACCCCTGGGATCGTGGCATATGCAGTCATCAAGGATATCGTGATCCGGCCGCTTTTGGAAGGATTCACATGGGCGTTGCTAGTGATCCTTTTCCGGCCAACGCTCAGGCTAGTCACTGCGCAGGGCCATCGCATGGGGTCATGGTTGGCGACGATTTTGGGCAGGCCGCCAACACGAGGGTTTTAAGGGAGTTGGAACCGGGTTTGTGGAATGTGGATGGGCCAGTATATGTACTGCTTGGTATTTGCTGGAGGAATTTGTGGAAAAGGGCTTTTCGCTCAGAGAAAGAAAAAGAGAAAAAATCATGGAAATGATTTATGGAATTGGACTGTGGCTGTATGGGTTTCCGCTTGTCTTACCGTGGAGATAGGTTAATGGTCATGGGCTATGGGGGGCATATCCATACATTGATACATTGGCTACCGGAATAAGGCGAAGCCGCCGGAGATAGGTCCGCCCGAGGGCAGTCCCGCCTCCAACAGCCTTACTACACTTCGCTCACCTTCTTCCGAACCCTGAAAGCCAATCCTTATCCCGAAGTTATGGATCTATTTTGCCGACTTCCCTTATCTACATTATTCTATCAACCAGAGGCTGTGTTTTTGTGGCATAAGTTTGATTTGGGGAAGCGCTGCATGGTGTGCTAATGGAGTTATCCACGCTTGTTTAGCTGATAGCACGCTGGCCGGCACTAAAGCCTGTTTCTTGACAATATTCTACTTCTGGTAAAAGCACTAGACGTACCTTTACAGACTCAAAAGCACAAGCTAATGTGGCCACGACGCGCAAGATCCGGAATCACAATCTCGCTTGACATGACGCATTTGGTCAAATTACTGATACGTCGGCGCCTCTCGTGAAAAGGCAGATCTGAGATTCGCTTGCATACAACAAGCGTCCCGTGTATCTTTTCACCATACCGCTTATTGCCAAACCGTAAATGAGGCTATCCGTCCATAACGGTTCTGGTGTTGCGCTGACACAGTGCATGGGTGTTTCAGAATTAGTGCCTGTGCTGCCTTGAAGACTCGGTTAGAGTCGTTCTTGACGAAAAAGCACGTGCCATGTTGCGCCATATAAGAATTGCAGCTTACTTTTTGAGGATTTTGCGATGAAAGCAATCCTTTTTCTCGGTCGTTTATGTGGAGAATGTGAATCGAGGAATACGTGTCGAGAGGCTATTGGCCTAAAAATCAGTTCGGCAGTGCATGTCGAGTCTAGTACAAGGCTATCTTCCACCCATGCAACATGCGAATAGTACATATGCATCACCAATTAAGGTCTTCTTGTTGCGGAGAATGAACGTGAAATATAAGTCTGTGTATCCATCATAATTGCGATGATAAGTGTAGAATGGTGAGGTTAGATCGCTACAAGAGAAATTTGGGTGATGATAAACCGTACTTTTGTTTGGGCTAGGACCCAAGCTCATGTCACAGCCGCAGCTTCTGCCCTTCTGCTTTTTTCCCTCACACAAATCTTTTGAATGACGACAGGGCTAAAATTGCTTGACTGAGTCCATACATCTACAGGGACTTTTCTTTTTACTTGCTCGATACGTGTGATTTGGACTGAGAGCCTCGAGGGAAATGAGTGCTTCTTTACAGATTGGCAAAAAAAAAAGCGCTGATTTTTCATTGTAATCGTGTTTTGATTCTCTTTTGTAGGACTCAATCTTTTAATCTCACTGAAGTCGCTGCTGTTATTTTGGTTTCGTACAAAACTAGCGTAAAGGTAACCCGTTCATAAAACGCAAAAGATCGAGTAAAAATCAAGTATTACATTAGCCACTTAATCTTCCTAGAGCTGATTTTAGAAAAACATTGAGAATCATGGAAAACATTATAATTGATTTTTCATGGGCTTAGTGGCCTTTTGCTCTTGATACAACGATAATTTGGTTCGTTTGAATGGTCGCACTCACTTCTCCAAGACGCATGCACCATTTTTTGTAAAAGATTTGACTCAACTTTTTGGCTAGCACTCGAAGAATACATTTAATATTTCATAGTTCGAGTAAAATTCCTAAGGTTCGGCGAGTATTGTAACTCTCGATCTTTTCGAGTCAACAAAAACCAATTACTCGCAAAGAGTTTTTGGGGCTAACAACTTAAGATTATCCCAGCCGGCCCCCAGTTAGAGGCCAGAAGCGGGATGTCTAAGTTACGGCTTTAGCTTGGAGAGGAGACACTAGAAAGCTGCATGGTCCAAGCCTGAGCTTCATCCTAGTTTGTCGTGGATAAAACGAAGACAGAACTGGTAAGCATTCCAGCAAACCCACTTTGATGCATTTATGATACTTATAGACTGACACAATGAAGTTCAACCGCCCCATGCACCTCAGAGTCATGTACTAAGGCTGCCTTTATACACTGCATCTGCAACTTGAAGTGCTTCTGTTGTCTCCTGCACATCGTGCACCCTGACGATATCTGCCCCTTGCTGCACGCATGCCACGGCAGCGGCAGTGCTAGAAACGACACGGCGCAGGGCATCTTTCTGACCTGTTAGCGTGCCCAAGAACCCCTTTCTGCTGGCGCCCATCAACATTGCCATGCCGTGGAAACTAGTGTACGAATGCAGGACCAGGTCAATCTGGGCGTACTTCTTGAACCTCCTCGCGTGGCGAATAATGGCCAAGTTCTGGCTCATGTTTTTCGCAAACCCGATCCCGGGATCGAGTATCACCTGCCATTTGCGCACGCCATGCTGCGCCGCGACATTTAGCTGTGCGGCCAACTCACGGCAGATTCCGTCCACCAAATTCCGCTCTGCGGCGGGCAAAACGGGCAAAACACCCGAGGTTTCGTCGATATGATATTCCACCAAAGTCCCATCCGCCGTGCTTTCTGCAGGCCCGTACTCGGTGAATTGGCTCATAGTCGCCGGCGTGCCGCGCGTGTGATTCATGACATATCCACACCCGGATCTAGCCACTACTGAGAAAATCTCTGGCTCGTAGAGACCCATCAGAATGTCATTGATGATGTCTGCGCCCGCGGCCAAGACAGCCTCAGCCACCGCGGCGCGGTATGTGTCGACAGAGACCAAAACGTCGTCCAATTTGGGCTCCGCACGAATCGCCTCCACGACGGGCAAAACACGCGCCAATTCCTCTTCTGAGGACGGCTCTGAACTACCCGGGCGCGTAGAGACGCCGCCAACATCGATTATCGTTGCGCCGGCCTGTTTCATCGCCAATGCCTCGGCGACAACTTCCTCTCTCAGCAACGCGAGTTTATCCCCGCCGTCGCTGAACGAATCTGGCGTCGCATTGAAGATCGCCATTACCATGCTGGGAGAAGATCCGTCGTGATTGGCTCTTAGCCGCCGGCCGCGCGTGCCGGGCGTGACCAGGACGAGTTTCAGCAGCTCTTGCACGTCGGTGTCAGCCACTGCCAAAAGCAAAGACGACAAGTGCTTGTGTACAGGCTCGGCCGTGACGGGGTGTGTGAAGTCAGGCGGGAGGAGCTCGCAGAGCGGCTGGAGCACAAACGTGCGGTCGAGCATGGCCTTGTGCGGGATCACCAAGTCTGGAGTGGTGACCGTCTTGCGTGCAAAAAGCACAATGTCCAAATCGATCGGGCGCGGGCAGTTTTCAAACGTCTTGACACGGCCCAACTCGGCGTACTCGATTTTCTTAAGGACGTCTAGAAGCTCGTGTGGCGTCATGTTGGTCACGCTCAAGAGCGCCGCGCCGTTGTAGAAATCGGGCTGCTCAGTGTAGTACATGGGTTTCGACACGTAGAGCGAGGAGGTGCTTTTCACGGCAATTTGCGGGTATTCCTCGAGCAACTGTAGCGCTCGGGAAATGTTGGCGATCTGGTCGCCCTGGTTCAGCCCAAATGCCACGTACACATCGTGTGTACCAGAATAGTCTGATTCAGTGTCTACAGGTAAGTCAAACGACGGGGAGTTTGGCCTTGAGTCTGCGGATTTCAACGTTTCCAGACTTTCAACCCGAAGCGCTGGTTTGTGCGCAAAATCCTCACGTAAATATCGGCACAGCACGCCCACACCATCGGTATATACAATGGCATTGGGCTTGGTGACTCTGACCGACGCCGACGCGACGGTTTCGAAGTTTTGAAATATCCACTGGCACGCCAGTGCAACGAGTGCCTCAACAGTCTTGAAATTGGCGGCCTCGAGGTAATTGCTGACGGCCTCGCTGACTTTACCCACGTTCAAATGCGGCTCGGTCACGTGCATGGCAATGTCAAGCGACACATACTGCTTGTTGAGCCTCTCGAACGTGAAAACGCCAATGAGCGTGAGCGCGCGAAGCCCGTGAATCTGGTAGAGCAGTTTCCCGGTGGTAGACGCCGTGTAGGAGACCGGGGCGCGAATATCGACTTTAGGCGCCGAAACCGTGACCTCGACCGCGGTGGAGTTGGCGATTTCCTCTTGCAACGCGTCACGGAGCACCGCTGTGCCCAAACCTCCAAGCGAGCGGAAGTTATGCTGTTGACGGTCACCCAAAAACCCGGCGATTTTGCTTGAAATCACCGCGTAATTAAGTGAATAATGAAGGTTGTCTGTTTCCGAAGCCTTAGAGAAGTCTGTGGCGAAATCGGCGTCGATGGCAACAGGGTGCGGCACGGGCTTCTGCCAATGATCGAGCCCGACGATGGCCCGGCCTTCTAGCCCGGATATGTGCACTTTGTCGGACATTTTCCGAGCGGCTAATCTAGCGATGCGGAAGCGGGGCACGAACGCCGGTATGAGAGTTTTTGCCGGCGAAAGCACTTTGGCGGCGGCTAAATACACTTGCGGGGATGATAAACAGCCCTTTTGCTTTGTAAGATTGGACCCAAACTAGCAAATAGATGCAATTGCTGTCCCACCTTATGAATTATGGAGATTCTCTAATCTGCGCGAAGTAAACCCTATAGAAAAAGCTGTATATCTCGCGTAAGTACTCACAAACACCCGTACAAGCCTGGGAAATCCTTCAGGATGCGATTAAGCGATCTAATGACAGCCTATATGAAGAAAGGGCGTTTAAGGTCTTGACCCGGGTGCCTCATTTCGGCGCCGTTTAACTGCCGAGATGCGTGCTATCATGGCACGAGCGCACGTGACCTGAGTTGATTAGTTCATGAAACATAATCAGCAGAGCGATGCAAAGAAACGTTGATATTTCTGTTTGGTTTTTTTTTACTCAATATTCATGTAAAAGGCTCTCCTCATCTTTTCTTTCCAAAATGTTGATTCGAAGTTTACACCTCATGAAAAAGTAGGTGGTTATGTTTTACGAAACCTCACTCCGTGCGCTAGGCTGCAAAACGTCCTAAACGCGCAAAACGTCTGAATTCGGCCCACGCAATGGCCAATAACGAGGATATTTAGATACACATCAGACACGCATATTCGTGTGGATACTGTTTTTTTGACAACAAGCATTTTGAGTGAATGGTGAATTTAAAATAGTAAGCACTGATGAGACCAAAAAACCTAAGTTTAGTTCAATTAATAGCCATGTGACACAGAAGAGATATAGGCTGGAACATGACATCCAGGATATATTCATGAAATCTCTCCATGAATACAGCTTGAATGCACTGCGACACTAGAATCTGACGAGAACGGCATCCGGTACTGACAGCAGCCATCTTCACAAACAAAGCTTACAGAATCCTACTGTTAGAGTCAAGGATCTACAGTAGCCATCAATATACATCTGAGCATTAGGTTGACGTATTGATGATGAAATGTTATTCAACTAGTAATAATGATAAATTTCATTTAGAACTACAAGATAAAAAAGAGCTAGATTTTGAATTAGTTCCCCAGGCAATGGAATTGTTGAGCGCAAAAACTTGACCATATTCATTAGTTTTCAGCTTTCTGCTATTTGTTGAGCTTGGCTTAAATCTCTATTCAGGCTTATTGAGCTATCTCAATTTTCTCAACTGACGTTCGACATTACTTAGCTTCTTTCATTCTTCTCGAAATCTTCAAGTTATTTCTCAGTTTTCTCACTTCTCTCAGTTTTCTCCAAACCCTCCGAATCCTCCGGATCCTCAGACTTCTCAATCTTTTCAGATTTCTTAGACTTCGCGGCAGTCGCAGCTTTCTCAGATTCCTCAGATTCCTCATCCTTTGCCTTCTCTCTCTTCTCGTATCCCTTCAATCCCTTTGTCAAGATCTCGAGCTCGCCAAAATCTAGGTCGTTTTCCATTTCGGTATTGTCGGCCACATGGTTGCCGTAATCGCCCGTTCTGCGGAGCAAGTCCTCTGCTTTCGCCTTTGAGAGATTCATATCTTCCATGACTAGCCTGATGATGATTTCGGGCGCCATGACGTATGTTGCAAACATGTCCGGCAGCCAGTACACCACTGTTTTGTTACGGGACCTCCGTAAGAGCGCGCCGTGCTCTGACTGGATCATTTGCGAGATGTAGTTCTGTCTCATCAAGCCGTAGAAGCCCGCAATAAACTGGTGCCAGGGAATGTCGAACAGCTCGCCTGAGGACATGGTCGTGTGGGGCAGTTTTTCCTGCTGCCGATAAGCCAAACTGTAGAACACCGACAACTCTTCCTTGCCCGCAAGGAGTCTTGGCACCACGCTCAAATGGCGCTGAACACGGCGCCGCAACTCCTTTTTCAGCATTGGAAGGGGGAATTCCCGGTCCTTATACTTTTCCCGCGTTGCGCTGGCCTTTGCCTGTTCAGTGCGCAGGCCCACGATGATCGACGCAAGTGAGAACCCGTCATCACCCGAGAAATCGTGCCATTTGGGCTCGCTTGTGCCGGATAAAGATTTATCCGGGGTATATTCCCTACCGTCTCCTTGGCCAGGTTCTCCATCAGACACGTCCAGTCTATTTGGGAGCAAGAGCTTATCGAGCCGCTCGAAATCACTATCATTCGAGCCGTTGGTGGGGATTTGTAGGCCCTTGACATCGATGAGCAAATCCAGGTACGGTTGTTTATGCACATGGATCTTCCGTTTCTTGGGCCTCCGGGCATCCTGGAATAGCTGCAGTGTGGACACCGGCTTTCTATCCGATACCAAGCTTTTCTTGCCAAACATGTGAAATCTAGGGGCTTTTTTGTGCTCAGTTTATTCCGTACTGTATCAAGCCAGGTGGTGTATCAGGTATTTCTAAGCGCTTCTAAGAATTTGAGCTAAAATGCCTCTAAAAGATGGTGTTTTTTTGAGTTTCAGTGAGTGTATATGAAGTCACGTGCTTGATAGAATGGCTCTAAAAAAATAAGATTAGATTTCGGGTGAAACGAAAGAAGTTTTAAAGGATGACTTAGATGTATGCAGAAATTAGATCTACCGGATTTGCCCCTAGCCCAGCGGGTCTGCTGATGTTTGGGTTTCGGTCACGTGACATTTCCTATTTGGGCGTAGATGACACCGGTTGCTGTGTGTGGGGTTCCTGCAACGGCGATGCCGGCTGCGAAAAATCCTCTGCTGCGCCATAACCATAGGCAAATTGAGTATTAGTGCTTTCACACGTTCTTCACGGTAGATGGAGAAACTGAAAGATGGAATATAAGAAATGGGGGTATCTGGTTTCCTTCTGATTATCAGTTTCTTCCACCTTCCAATACATGCGTTGGATGTTTCATGGTGTCTGTCAGAAAAACGTGACCACCACTCCTGCATATAACTGGTTTTTGGTGAAATTTTTGATTGGATGATATTTGAGCTTTTAATAGCCTCCAGTATTTATTTTTTTCTCTCGATTTTTTATTCAATGTCTTCAATTGCAAAAGTCTAAATCAGGCACAATCTAATCTCAAAGACTCGGGGCGCAATACTGGAATTTGACACAATGGCTTAAGTTCAGTAGCACAGCCTACAATGTCAGCACTGTTTCTTATGGCTTGCTCGATGAATCTTACTCACGCACTAATTTGAGGATTATAATTTGGCTGCCAAAAACGAGAGGCTCAGAATAAATGGATTGTCCAAAATTCAAGAAAAAAGCTTTAATCGTTGCTGAGTTTCTTGTAGCCATGATGTCTGGTGTTCGTGCGGTTGCCACAAATTGCTCCTTATGATCTCTTATAAAATTACTTGAACACGACAGAAAAAACAAGAATTCGTCTAACAAAAAGACCATTTATGGCAATTTTTACACATTCTTTGGTGGATATTCCGGTCACTCATGCTGAAAAGAAGCCAAGCCAAAAAGCCGCACCATAGTTGATTATATGGCCTTTGATCCTGACATTCATTTCAAGTTCGACAAAGCATTTGTGTTTTCTTGAAATTCTCATATTTGCAGATGTTTTCAACGAATATATATAGCAACAAAAGTCTGAGCTTTTTTCGATCACCAAGGATCAATGAGGGCTACAGTGATGGCCATCGTCGGCGTTTTCATTCCAATACTAACTGTGGCAGCTCAAGTCGGCATGCGGAAGAATTTTGAGCCAAAATCACAGCTTTTAGGAACAAATGGATTAAATCGGTTTATCGGTCCCGAAATGGACGTTTACGAGACATCCTCTCACTTTCTCAAGCGTTATGACGTGCATGATGATGAGCCTATAGAAGACAAGGTAGTCATCCTAAAGGAGCAATTGGAGTCATTCATCAAAGCGATTAAGTACTTTGCACGGGACGCATCTTTTGATTTCAAAGGTTTTGAGGAGCTGGCCACTTCTTTGGGTATTCAACTTGCAGACGTAGAAAGTTGGGTTCATAATCTACCTCCTAGATCTGACATCATGGATATGTTACAGTATGCCGAAGAGATCTTTCATACCATGATATCGGCGTCGTACACAATCAAATTCTTCAATATCGAGCGGGCTGACCACATTTTACTCCGCAAAATGACGCAACTAAATGTGGGTCTATACCACCTACAAAATTCCCATGGTTTGCCTGATGTGGCAGTGAGTGGATATACAAACACAGTGCGGCGGCTTATCCGGGTGACTAATTATATGAACGAGTTGTTCCCACAATTCAAAAACGTTTCTTTTGGTGTGCGTGATGCGTTTCAATTACAGTTGAAGGAAGCCAGAAAGACGCTCCTGATGTTGGCGGCCCACATCCCGCAACCGGAAACACCAAGTACGCCATAAATGTAGATATAGCCAAAAAAAAAAAAAAAAAAAAAAAAAAAAAAAGTTTCGAAAGAAACACTAATTTACTCGTATTTTTCATATAAATGATATGCAATCAGTCAATAGGCTTAACAAAATACCGGCATACTCCTCGGGTGGAACGAAATGGCTAGTATTACTGTGTATGAAGATTTTGAAAAGGGCCATAAAAATGATATGATGGTTAGTTTGAAATAATGGTTTTTCACGAAAGTTGTGTGTTCTATATAACAATAGGCATCATCTCTATTTCTGCCCAAAGAAGTATTGGCGATACACTAATACAGCTCTATTAGCTTACACAACTTTACACGTCTAGATTTCTGAAATTATATGGCAAACACCTGATTCTCAAAATATGCTTTATAGTTTAAATTCTAATCAAAAAGATGATCATCTACTGTGAGAAGAGGGGGTGAACCTCTTGATTTAGGCCAGAGCAAAGTCTCCAGCCTTATTCAGATGTCACGTGAATCCAAAACAGTCCATAACTTGAATCTGTTAAAGCCACCAGGTCGGGCAAGTGCTTTGAACTTGGTATACTCTTTTCGGTCCTAAAATAGATTTAGGGCACAGATCTGGTTTCAGAGTAACCCGAGCTTGCACTTATTTCTGATAGTCACCATATATCATCAATGACTGATTGTCAACCTATACAAGTGAATTCACATTTATCATCTTCTAACTTTTAATGAGGAAAGGCCTTTATTTGCACCTTGAAGCGGTATTTTTACTTGAGCGTTAAGCGGGAAAACAGAAAGATGAAATTGAGGCAAAGTTGGCTAGCATGATTTGTTTACTGATATCAAAAACGGCGATTTTTACTTAAAAGCGTTTCACCTTACCTTTCTGCCACTGAAAGAAACCCCATTTCAGCTTTCTGGGTCCATCCATGCACGGCTGTTGAAAAACAAAGAACTTTTTGTTGCTTCAAGCGTAACTCATTTTTACGTAACTCTAGAACTTTTATCTTTCAGAATGTTTAACCAAAGTTGATTCGTTTACCATTGAAACCAACAGCAATCCGAGTGGTGACTATCTTTGGTCCACTAAAAGTAGAATATAGCCCAAAAACCTACTTTTAACATACCTATTTTCTGAAGATTGTTACACGCATCAATCTCGGCCGTTTATTTCGAGATGTCAAACTGGCGTGGCCGTTTTCCATCAGGAGCGCCATAATTCCGTGAAACCACAGCCATATAGCGGAATTTGACACAGCCGGATACTTTTCGAGCATTCAGTGGTCTTCTTTTGCTTACAAGTATCCAAAGCAAGTATATTTATAATAAGATTCATCTGGCCAAACTTCTTGGTTATTAAAAAAAAATAGCCTGCATTATACAATGAGAGTCAGTTACATCTTTATCGTAACCGCAGTATTTCAAATGAAGGCGGCGGCAATGCCTGTTCATCAAGAAATTACCAATCTGCTGAGACTTGTTATTGATTTGCCAAATTCTGCAAGTTCTGAATTGAAACTTCAAACCGGTAAAGAGAGTGAACCTAAAATCGAGCAGCACTCAAACCACACTGTTTATGCCACCGAAGAGAATTTGAGCCGATTTGTCGATGAAATGAAGAAATACGTGAACGACACTTCGTTTGATGTTTTTGGGTTTGAGAATCATCTCGAGGTCTTCAAATCTGAGTTCCTCAAAATCGCACAATCAATAAAAAGAGATCATCCGCCTCGAAACGTCAAAAAGCAATTCTCGTTTGCAAAATACATGTTCAAACTTATGCTGGATGCCAATGATGACTTAAAGTACTACAGATATAGTGACGTGCCTGGTCATCAACTAGTCTCTAAAATCATCGAGCTCAACGTGAGGGCAATGGCGTTTTATGATTCACA
Organism: Metschnikowia pulcherrima; assembly: GCA_009746055.1. NCBI lineage: Eukaryota > Fungi > Ascomycota > Pichiomycetes > Serinales > Metschnikowiaceae > Metschnikowia > Metschnikowia pulcherrima. The sequence continues at coordinate 1,861,671 of VFXK01000001.1, forward strand.
TGGAAAGCTCGATTTATCAATGGATAATTACATTACGCGGATTTACAAGCTCCACCGCACCTTGTATGTGTTTTTCAAGAAGTATAGCTCTTTATCCGATGTGCTTTCGGACATGCTTTTGATTGTGAATAGCCAGGTGGCCGAGGCTGAATCCACGCTTGACGAATTGTGGAGTATGGTCCCAAACGGGGAGAAAAAAGACATCGACACAGAGTAGTTCAGATGCAAATTTTTGATATGAAACTCATTTAGCCTTTAGTAAGAGTTTGATTTTTGCAGATTTAAAAAAAAGGATGCAAAAGCTTCTAGTTCAATTGCTGGCATTAGACATATTGATAGCTAGGCCACAATAAATCAGAATAAGCTGAAAATCTTCTCAAATACATGCATTCATTTAATGAAGTTCAGAAAATTAATAAGGGATTCTGGTCAACGATGAAATATAGGGGACGCTGGTGGAATTGGAGCCTAGAGTTACTCATTGAAACCTCAAAAAGACAAGATTTTGACTAATTTTCAAACCCCATCACTATATGCATTCAAATACTTTAGAGATGACGCTAGGCAACAGCAATCTCCTATTATTTTTTTCAATGCTGCACACTTTGCCTGGTTGTTCCCACAAAGTGGGCCTGAAAAGGGAAACTATACGCGGGTGACCTGATGAAAGAATGAAGGCCGCCGCGCAATTGGCTGGGTCACGCTTTCTGCTTCAGGAAGTTGAAAATCTCAAAATGGTGCAAAGTATAATAAAAAAAATAAATATATTTCGAAATTACGGAATCTTATGCGAACAAGTCGGCGAAAATATATCTCTAGGCCCCATCGGCCACTCCTTGTTGTTACATCTCAGACTCTAGAGAGGATCGAGTCAAACCTAGAACAGCTCGCGCAACATGATTTGCATCAATTGTTTGAGAAAGTCTCGATTTTGCCCGAGTCAGCAGACATGAAACCTGACTCGGACACTCACTAAATTAGATCAGTCCAGTGAACGCAGCTTTTCTGCTCGATTTAGTGCGGTGTAATAAACTATAAATAATTAAGCTCTTGATGTGCCCAAGGGCCTGCACATATACACGCCACGTGGGATACTAGTAATAAATCACATTTCGAGAGTCCACATTGGGTCATTCATTCAAAAATGGACATACCAAAATCTCGGTGGAATTTAGCAAAAACAATAAAAAACCATTTTCATGAGATAGCTATGGTCACTTGCGATGCATACAGGCCCCATTCCAGAAACACCTAAAAGTTCTCAGTCATCAATCTCTGATAATCCTCTGTCAATAATAATTCCGTGCGTCCAACTCATTCAAGACGCAGGACCATACATATGCGGCTCGCTATAGGTGCGTGGCGAAAGTCGACTCACCGACGACGCTCACAAAGATGTTTTTCGGCGAATATTGAAATCTAAATGCGTGTGTTTGGACTATTTGAGCATCTAAGCGTGGTTTTGACCTCCCAAAACTGACCCATTTTGGGGTATTTCCAGGGCGCATCAGAGTATTGATGTGCGTCACATGCGAAAGGACGCAGCGCCGTGTGAGTGAGCGAGCACGGTCCTTAGTAGAACTGAACGCTTTCAGAACAATTAAACTCAAGCAATATCTGACTGAATTCATATTTTTATCAAAATTTGTGGCCAATTAATCCAAAAGCTGCTCGATTGAAAAAAAGAAAAGAAAAAGAAACTGAAACAATAAAAGACAAAAAACGTGCTTCTCAGACAGTACTTCGTACACTTTCATGGATCGTATAGAGTATATCGCGAGGCGCACTGCGCAGTTCCATACACACGTTTGAGGACGCAATCTGTAAATTCATACCGTAGGAATTTTCACTATTCTATCGTCGCGTGCAGTTTTCAAATTAGGTTTTCTCCAGGCTTCAAATCGGCAGATTCGGAAAAACCGATTCTGATACTTATCCACCGTTAATAGAGGGCTTTTCTGCCGTCCTTGCCTCGCACGTGCCACCCCAGCCCCACTGCCTGAGAATGGGCTCTGAATGGGGCCATCTGCCCGGCGCCGGGGCATACAGAAACACGTCTAAACACGTCCAAAATCAACAGGAGTTTCGCCAGTACACGCAGAATTCTCCTGGCAACAGCTTACATACACAAACCCACTCGGAATTCGCGTCGTCGCCGGCGAGGGATCAGCAAACACGCGCGCTGTTGAGCGCCTCACGAAACGGGTCGGAAGTGTACACTAATCAGACGCAAAACCCACTGATTTTGCCCCCGGGGGTCTACCAAGAGCAAGCATTTCATCAGAAGCAACCACTTGATAGTTACAACTACGAGCCACACGGTATGTCACACGAACACCGGCGTTCATCTGGCTTCAGTCCGCAGGGCCACATTCTCGAGCCAAATGTGGCTCAAAATGGGCCCGCGCAGCCCCAAATGCACGAAAATCTTAGCCAGTTTCCGCAAGAGGCGTTTTTGCTCGACCAGCTTGGAAGTAGCTACTACGATACGCCCATTGGGCCTGGCAATGTGATGGAAACGCACGAATTCCGGCTTGACAACATGGATTTCATTGCTTCTCAAAGTCTCGGCCACGAATCAAGGGCGTACCCGCCGCTGGAGTTTCCTGAAAACACACCGGCACTCCAAGCGGCAAATTCAAGGCTAAACACGGCGCCAAAATTGCCTAATCTGGCCACTGTTTTTCAGTCGCCCATTCTACCCAGCCAAAACAGCAAACTGTACAACCAGGAGCACTTGATACAAAAGCAGAGACAGCAGCGATCGCGGAGGCTGACACCAATGATGACGCAACAAAACCCGACAATCCCCGAGGCGCATTTCACGCCACTAGCGTCACCGGCAGTGACACCGCTGGAACTGCAGATCAATAGCAACACTCCACTATTCGTACCTGTGGCAACTGACTTTGAGCCGCTCACATCACCTGCGTTGAAAGCACAGCTGAATGCAAATACGGCAGGGCCCGGGATTTCGGGATTCTCGGCATCCTCGGCATTTGAAACCGACCGGCGCCGGCCTCTGACGGCATTTGCCGGCGATAGCTACACAAATGGGAACCCGGCTAAACGCAGGACGCCGCACCTGACGCCCAAACTTGCAGCAGTGTCGTCAAAAGTGAAACAGCTGCCTTCGCTTCGGAAAGTACCACTGCTGCACGCCCCTGAAAAGCATGAGAAACTACATTCTACAGAGACGACGCCGATGCTCCCGCCACAGGGTAAAAAAGCCATAATCGAATCGCAAAATACGTTCGGTTTTGGCCACACCTCGCCTGCAGCGGCGTTTGGGCCTGGCACGCTCATGGGTTTCACCATGAACAGGCTTGCAGAACTGCAGGGAGATGAGAATATGGACGTTTCGGAACCAGCGAGAGACGAAGTAATGAACGACCACAATGGTGGTGCGAATTTAGGCCATTCGAGAAAACAGTCTTTACCCAGCTCTATGCCTACTTCTGCTGCAGGTTCTGCACATAATAACACAAGCTCTGTGCCCAGTTCAGCTCAGATCTCGAATCATGATTTCTCTTCTGCCCCGAACTCGGCGCCGGCCCTCAGCTCGCTGTCAGAAACGTCCCCCGTGCTAGACGCCGTGGGCGGGGAACACGCAGGGTCCGAATCCGGAAAACGACACCGTATGCCGGGCAAAAAAACATCACACAAAGTCGCTGAGCAGGGAAGGCGCATCAGAATGAATCAGGCGGTGCACGAATTGTCGCGCTTGATCCCGCAAAACTTCCAGGAGGGCGTGACCGTGCCTTCGAAAGCCACCACTATCGAATTGGCGGCGGCGTACATTCGTAACCTACTACATGAGATAGACACGTTGAAAAAAGAGAAAGGTTAACGAGTATATATTTAATATGAACAATCATGCGTTGAAGGGCGTTGTATAATTTTCAGTCCATGGAAACCATCGAAATAAAGAAAAAAACAAAAAGAATTGGACGTGACCGGATTTGAACCGATGACCTACTGCTTGCGGAGCAGTCGCGCTACCAACTGCGCCACACGCCCTTGTTGTGACATTTTTTGTTTTCGAGGTAATAAGTCATAGACAGTGAGTAGTATATATGCAGTCTCGGGTTTGTATGCAGGTGCGCGTTGACCGTACGAATTAGTCAAGTGCAATCATGAGGCGCTTTCGATTACCACGGTGATTTCTTGATTTAGCCAGTACTATGTGAACTCTCTTTGTCTCTCGATGCAATATGCTGTCTAATCTTCTTTTTCGCTGGATGCATCTGATGAAGGACTGGGAGCCAGAGCCAGAATTGTTCACCTGGCTGTAATATTCTCGAAAGTGATTTATTAAAACGTTCTGGTGTGCATGAGAACGCTGAGCTTGTCATTGATGACACTCATTTTAATTTTAGCTTGATGCATATGAGAGGGAGAATACAACAGTGATACAATCTTCTCATAGTAAAAAATATTCAGCCCCATTCCAAGTCTCTTTTGATTATTCTCATCTTTAATTTTTTTTCTCTTTTTTTCCGAATTCAAGGTGACGTTGCCTTCTCCTTTGCGTGACAAGTGAGAAGTTCATAAATCAAGAAAACGAAAAACTCCGCAAAAAAATGCAATTAGGTGGTAGATGTATAAGAAAATTCAGGGGCTTACGCATAGGAAGTGAAAGCTGGGTATGAACCAATTTTAATCTGAAAAAATTTACTCAGGCGAAAACATGCTGGTTTTTAGGCACCGGTGTAAGAGCCTGATGACGCCTGGGCACGACCCGCTGGGCTAGCGCTCCCGGCGTGAAAAGTCTTTTACCGGGAAAAAAATAAAAGTTTTCTTCCCCCACTTTAAGCTTCAGATAGGCTATATAAAATAGATACGTGGACGTAGACCTTGGGTGTTGTGGGTCGAACCACATTAAAAACTCGGTGCTACCATATTGTAAATACCTGTGTGCGACGCATTCGACACGGTGTTGCATAATATCCAACAGACCGTGACTCACTCACGGAGGCATCCTGGAGGGGAAGTCTCCGGAGGAGGGGAAGAATGATTAGATGTATCCATTGACTTTAGAATGAAATGCTTTTCAGACCGCTTTTTTCATTCAGTTCGGAAAAATGAGCTTTGTGCAAAAACCGCGTGTGGTTCGATTCGAGAAAAACGATTTCCAACTTTTAAAAGTCGGAAGCAAGAAACGAATGGCATAAGTATGAACAAAGAGACTGCTACAAACATTTGAGAAGAACGGTTTTGCTTAACGAATTTGCTACCGTGTCACAAAAAAAAAGTCTTGATGATTATTTTCAGTGCTATGAATGAGGTTTATTTGAAGGTAGAGGCCCAATCCACCCGTTCTATATACCTAATTATTATGCACATTTGCAAGGCCCCCGTTTGCGGCAGAGCCCTTGGTTGTGATCGTCACATTCTGCTTTCTTGACTTCACTTGCTGTCCTCTGATTCTTGCAATGAAGTTGATAAAACTCAATGCAGAAGAGGTTTCTTTAAGCTTGTGGCCACTGTGCTCATCTCCATTTACAAGCGCCTTCTCCAATTCTCTGCAGTCGCGCTTTTTGGTGTATGCATTTTTCAAATGCTCAGTGTCTTCCTGGCAGATCAAGCAGCTGGTGCGTTTCTGCGAGCCAGAGTAGGGGTTCTCGCAAAAGTAGCAGAATTTGGCGGCGGCAATAATGTGGGCCACAGACACGGACACTTGGTCATTCACCTGTGCATTTTCATTGGTCTGACAAGCCTCGTAAACTGCTGCTTCAAAATCTTCTCTTAAGGATTGGCTCTGTATGCCATCCGTCGACAAAGTTGTGTCTGTTCGGCGACCGTTCCTTGAAAACTTCTCAACAGAACGTTTGCACTTGCCCCAGACACGCTTTGTTGTTTGAGCCAAGAATTGACCAGGCCGGTGTGAGCCTTTTGCGGTTTTTCTCCTCTTTGCGCTGAGCCGAGGGTCTGAAAAGGTGTGCAAGGCGCTGTAGCCAGGAGCAGCGGGCCCGTCTTCTTCGTGAGATATATTGAGATCGATTGTTTTGCGGGTAATAGTGTCGATCTCCATGGCCGATACCTCGGAAGGCAAAGTGCTATTTGCCGCATGATCAAGTAGCGTATGCGAAGAGTGTCCCAGCATGTGTAAGCTTGGAACAGATACCTCTGATTTAGTTGCTTTGGTGCTTTCTTGCAATGTTTGGACCAGGATGAATGAATCACGTATGAAAGAAATCGAGGTGGCAACCCCTATCTCGGCGTCCTCGAGGGACTCCATCATGGAATCATCGGCGGTCATGCATTCTGCTTCTGCAGGCAAGTTCTCCACAACTGTAGCCTGAGATAAGTTGTTGACTGCAGAATCGAACAAAGTGAAGATATTTTTACTGCTCGAGTTCAAGGAGACTTGAGGAGACAGCTCCTGCTCGTTCTGAGCAGTGGGTGCTGACTTTTGAGAGACTTCGGAGACTTTACGTTGGTCGTTCATCTCGGTAGTCAGGTGAGTTAACTGAGAAAAAAAGGTTTGGTGGAAGTAGAAATCAGATGTTTATTTGAGTGTTTACTGGGGGTGGGGCTGAAGAAGAAAGAATATAAATGAATTTCAGACTCCTGGGGCACCGGGGCCCATTTATAGGATATTCAGCATAATAGGCGGTCATGGGCAGACTCTTAATCTGCTCTATCGGCTGGTAAATTGGGTCGCAGACTGCAAAATCGCAGCCTGCGCGTGCATGATCACATGATCACATGATTAATTGATTCTGCTTCATCAGTGGCATACCCAAATTGTGATCTTTTTCTGGAGAAAACAGCAAAAAACCATTGAAAACCCAAACCAGTTCCTGGACACATCAGGGGCATCTCTTAAGAAATATTGGGTCAGTAGGATTTAACACTTTCATAATTCAATGTCCCGGAAAACCGCCAAACTTTGATCGATACTGATAGAAAAATACTTTTAAGGAGCTCAAGAAAGCATTCGTCAAAGAAAATTGGGATTCCATGACTAGATATCGATATCATTTGTTCGGAATCATCTTCTTTTTGAAGACCTATAACACATGAATAATAATAGAACGCGTGCGATTCGTTCTCATATTCCAAGCCTGTCTATCTCCTAACTTTTTATCATTATGTGTCGATTGCTTGTATCTGAGCTTTTTTCACTATTGGTTTAAATTGTGTCAAGTAAAAAGAAAAGAAAATAGTTCTGCCTCGCTTAAAATGTTTGAGTTGACATTTCAGATAATACTTATTTATTCCTGCATAATGGTGCCTATACAAACGTTTTAGATTATGACTAAATACGCAACTAAAAAATGCTCAGATTGGTTTCGTGGTCTAGTTGGTTATGGCATCTGCTTAACACGCAGAACGTCCCCAGTTCGATCCTGGGCGAAATCAACTGATTTTTTTTTTTTTAAGTTCCTTTTATAATTTTTCAATGGTACTGTCACTTTTTTTTTTGTATGTTCGTCGAGTCATCGTAGCGTGTGACATAAGACTCACCAATGGCTTGGATATTTTTCCTCAAAGCTCATATCGCGCACTCTTGACACCTCTAACTGCACATTACTCTCATACCATCGAACAGGAAGAAATCCTGTCAGAGTTTTCGAGTTCTGCGATTTTCAACCCATTTATTCTTAAGTGGTCTTGTTTATTGTTGCCATCCCAAAACCGAATTGATATCTATTTACACTACTCTTTGTCCTTTGGCAAAGCTTTGGGCTTTTTGTTCGCGGCCAATATCTTCGCATAGCTTGTCGCAGACTTTAAGTCCTTTTGTGCTTCCTTTGCACCAAGCTTGAATTGATAAAATACACCATGCTTTTCCCTAAGCTCCTTCTTCTTCTTTTTCACTTCCCTGTGAATAATACCGATTTGTTCATCGTATGGAATACCTGCCTCTGCCTCTGCAAGCGTTTCTTTGCCGAATAAAAGATCGAAAATACGGCCATCGGACCAAAAGAAACCCTTTCTGTCTACCACCCAATTCTTATTCGTGGTAGCTTCTTTGAGAACAAAGAAAAACATCGACTTGTCGGCAGTGCCATAGAAGCCCTTTCCTGTCCAGACCCTGGCCTTGTCTCTTCTCGCGATATTCTGAAGCGGCATCGTGTACACCGGAGTGGCCTTACCAGGAATTAATGGATATGAGGTAAATTTGATATGCTCGATAGGCCCGGGAAGGTACCACATTCTTCTTATAAGCCTCGTAGGAAATGTGGCAAAATGATACGCGGCAAACAAAGCCACTGCGCCCAAGGCACCGTATGTCGCCAAGTCGATGCCGAACTGTCTTCTTCTAAATGGCAAAGCCAACTCCTCCTCATTTTCGTCCCACTTTTTGTTTGCATTGAACCATGAGTATTCTAGGAGGACGCATCCATAGATGGTAAACATTACTGCACAGCAGAAACTACCAAGAAAGTAAAGTCTATGAGGCTCGGACTCGTATATGAGCTCTGGGACTGTTTTGCTTTTCAAAATCTGCACCACGCGACTGAAAGGCATTTTGGGCCCGACGCGAGGCACACCTGGGCGGGGTAAAAGCGTAGGAACGTTTTCCTTTGCAAGGGGAAACATCGGCATCCTATCTCTCACAGTGTTGGTTTGCTCAGCCTCACCGGGTATGTGTTGCTTCAAATGCTTCCATTCTCCCTGCGATGGGAGGTTTTGTTTTGGATCAAAAGACTCCGGGAGCTTGGAGTCTAGTCTTGGGAAGACAGTTGAGAATAGCCTTTCGTTTGGCTTTATTGCAATCGCCCTCCCCATGATCAAACAACGTCGTCCGAACGGTTTGAGCGGCAGCCACTGTAATAAGAGTGCACGATGACTCATGTGATCTTGAGACAAAAAGAGATGTGGTCTTAAGAGCCTGGATGTGAAAGCCAAATACGTGAATTTGAGAGCTGGAGAATTAGAGATGTGCATTTGGCGCGAAGATCATTCGTGCATATAGACAATTCTCCGAAATGTTAGCTGCCCCTTCAACTATAAGCGCAGAAATGAAAAAAGTCCAAGCGCCAAAGGACATAAATGAAGGTTGATTCTGGTCGTCACTATTTCTTTGGTTTTCCCTCGGCCCGCTTGAGCTGCACGGGCCTCAGCCCCACGTACCTGCCGTTCATTTCCTTGAACGCCTTCAAGTAGTCTTCTGCTGAGGCAAACGCCACAAATCCGAACCCCTTGTTTTTCTGACTTTTGTTATCCATTGGCACCCGCACGTGGCTCACACTGGCATATTTGGCGAAAGCTGCTGCCAATATCTCGTCCGTGGCATCTTCACCCAAATTCCCTACAAATAGCCGGAAATGTTTTGGGTCCCACGCGTCTTTTGCCAGCGGCAATGCCCCTGTATTTTTCTGTGTGCTGTGAAGAAATGACTCTGCACGCTTACCGCTGGCCACCCGTCGGTCAGACGATTTGGAGTTGTACGTTTTCTTTCTGTTGAGCGGGTCCTGTCTTGCCATTTTCGAAACTTTATATCGAGGAATCAGATGTTTAACTTACTTGGAATTAACTAAAAATCCAACTGCGTTCAAGATTAAAAATTTGAGCGGAAAGCTGCACTTTCTCAAGAATTGCGGCCTGAATTTGGCTGTATTAATTTTGGCGTGGCTGCGAAAACAGGCCGGGGCCCCGTCGCCTTATATAGTGACGGAAGCGCGCACTGCAAAACATTGCACATCCAACATCGCATCGCCGCGACAGGCGACTTCTCGGAGACTTGCATTTCTTGATCTGGAAACTTTTTCTGGCGACAAGCCGAATACCCGTTGCACAGATTTAGCTTGGTGATTTTTAAGTGGCGGTTCCTTCCATTGCTTGAATTTCAATCAAATTTTCGTGGCCACTATACACAAAGTACCAGCACTTGTCTATCGTCTGTGATACTAAATACCGTGGTAAAGATTTCATACAAGTTACACATACCGCAAGAAAAGAATCAGGAATTTCACATAAAAAAGAACACAAAAACATGTTTATTCTTTCGCAGATATCGGACTTGGTGAGAATCCCGCCGCAGTCGTTCAACATGCCTCTCCACCATGTTCTCAAAAACGAGTTGCATCAGAAGTATTCCAACAAAGTCATCACCAATGTTGGGTTGGTTGTGGCCGTCTGGGATATTCTGGAAATCAAGGACGGTCTTCTTAGACCCGGAGATGGTGGGTCTTACGTCGAGGTGAAATTTCGCATGATAGTTTGGAAACCGTTCATCGGAGAGATCTTGTGTGGATGGGTTGCCGACTGCTCGCCAGAGGGCATCAAAGTACGCATGGAGTTTTTCCAAGAAATTTTCATTCCGAAAGACTACTTGTTTGAGAGCTGCATATACAAACCTGTGGAGAAGGCATGGGTGTGGAAGCCGGATGAGGAGTCCGAGTTGTTTCTCGATATTAATGAGAAAATAAGATTTCGCGTAGAAGAAGAGATCTTCGTTAACATTAAGCCGCAGTCCAGCTCAGAAGCCTTGGGGCTTGATGATACGTCAAACAAGGCGCCGCCATATGCGTTGATTGCGTCGTGTCAGACAGACGGAATGGGATGTGTATCCTGGTGGGACTAATCATATTTTGATGCTCAGCCTCATAATGTTTACAAAAAACTTGCCTACGTACACAAATACCGGGCCGCTCAATCTTTCACTTTTGAGTCTGATGGGCGCAAGCTTGGAAAAAAGTGCATGCCACTCATGTCCGCCTTGCTCAACGATAGCACCCTCTAGCGTGTGATGGCTCGTTGGGCTGCACCAATTTGAGTGAGTGATTCAGTCTCAAATTGTCATTTAGCGCTTTCCAATAGGCGCCACGATGTTTTGTTTCAAAAAGCCAAGGCCAAGCGAACTACCCACACAGGAAGCAAATCTAGTACCCACCACAGTCCTATTGTTCAAGGCTGTTAATCTTACAAACCGAAAGTGCATAAATGTTTTTGATACGTAATCAGCGTGCTCCAGCATGCTACTAAAAAGGCTTGTTTCCACAAAGACTTTTTTCCCACAACTGGGCAAATAACGTCAGCTTGTCAAATCTGGCTAAACGAAAAGAAGTGAGCTAGGTATTGTTATCCTGTGAACAGGTTCAATCTAAAGGTTGTAACATCTTTGGTCGACAGCACAGAACAATCGAATGTGCTTTTCGTGAAAGCTTAAAGTTGTATAGTATTTATTTTATCTACGAACAAGTTTCAAGAGTTGTCGCACCCTCATTTGCCAGGGCTTCGTATAATGCTCAAGATTTCTCATCGACGACAGAACCACGTGAATCGAATTCACAAGAGAGACCAACTATACGGGCGAATCTTCTGGCATAGCAAGTCTCTGAAAAGCTAGTCAGCAGTATTATTTGCGAGAGAACGCCCACGTGAAACCCATAAAACGGTCTATTGATCTTTCGTGAAACCGTTAAAAGCCATTGGCCACTCGAAATTGTTACACCGTGGGAACACAGGAATCCCGGAAAACTCTCAGACGACTAGTTGTACTGCATGTACTGCGAGGTCGAGCTGAACTTCAAATTGCCCTTGATCACCTTCTCGACAGCCTTCAAGAAATCCTTCTCGTTGGCCACCTTCCGCCGGGCGCGTATGGCAAACATGCCTGCCTCCGTGCACACCGAGCGCAACTCGGCACCCGTGGCGTTGGGGCACAAGCGTGAGATCAACTCCCAGCGGATGTCTTTCTCGCAACTCATGGTCTTGGCGTGGATGCGGAAAATGTTGGCGCGGCCCTCCAAATCGGGCAACGAGAACTCAACCTTACGGTCGATCCGGCCCGGACGCAACAACGCCGGGTCCAAGGTGTTGGGCCTATTGGTGGCAAACATGACTTTGATGTTACCGCGCGGATCGAACCCGTCCAATTGGGTGATCAACTCCAACATGGTACGCTGCACCTCGTTGTCTCCACCAGCACCATCATCGAAACGGGCCCCGCCAATCGCGTCAACCTCATCGAAGAATATAATGCACGCCTTCTTTGTACGTGCCATCTCGAACAACTCCCGCACCATGCGCGCGCCCTCACCGACGTATTTCTGCACCAATTCAGAGCCAATGACACGAATAAACGTCGCGTCCGTACGATTAGCCACGGCACGTGCACAAAGCGTCTTACCTGTACCGGGCGGGCCGTATAGCAAGATCCCCTTGGGCGGGTCTATGCCCAATTTGACAAACCGCTCGGGCGAAAGAAGAGGAAGCTCAACCACTTCACGCAACTTCTCAATCTGCTCCTTACAGCCGCCCACGTCGCCGTACGTGACGTCTGGCTTCTCCTCCACGGTCATCATGGTCACCAGCGGGTCGATTCTGGGCGGCAATGGCAACTGGATCTCGTATTTATGTCTGTCCACGCCCACGCGCATGCCTTCCTCGATATCCGTAGGAGAAACACGCTCGCCCAAGCCCACAACGAACTTCGCAATCTGCTTGATGTTGATCACGTACTTCTGCTTGTTGTCGGCGTTCGCAAGAAAGTCCAACGTCGGCGGCGGGCTCGTGGCCTCGATGATTTTCGTGCACCGCGCCACCTGCAACGGCTGTTCCAGCGACATGCGCTGCTTATCACCCATCACGTCCCACAAATGCGGCGCGGCCAAGCCCGTATCGGATTCCTTGATCCCGATATTCTCCTTGATCCGCTGCTCGATCTCCTTCAAGTCTGTTTCGATCTGTTTCAACAGGCTGGCGTATGGCGCGGCGCCGTACGTTTTTAGCACCTGAATGTCTCCCTCGCTGAGCGGCACCACCTTGTCATCCTTCTCGTCGTCCTGCGGCGCAACGTACTTGTCCCAATCGGCTTTTGGCGGCATTTCAGTCGATGTTTATGTATATTTTGAGGTGTTTTTTTCTTTTATGGAGATGGAAGGGCGGGTACATTAGTGAGATTTCAGACGCTTCTGGTGTGCCAGTTCCGGCGCGGGTCGCCACTGCGTGCGCGCACCAATTTGTGGAGCACTGAGTCAGATTCTAGAATTATGGTTGCTTTTATAAAATTGGTGGTATCCAGGGTAATAAAGGAGTCAGTATGAAACATTTCTTGATTGAATTGGTTTATCGATCGCCTATGTTTATTTGGTGAAGTGTGGTATTTATATGCTTACTTTTGGGCCCTATGTACGCATGCAGGAATCCAGTACTTGTTGAAAAGAGTGACTTTCTGAAGCCACACGGCGAGGAGTGACTTGGATTTTTCTCTTTGAATACTTTTTTATTTCTCAGTTTTCTTTGAGAAGAGCTGGATTTTGCTATTTTCACCCTTTTCTGTTGAAAGGGTGTGGCCAGGTGGTGGTGTGACGGTGTCACGTGACTGCATAAGGCTTGCACGCTGCTCTACTCATAGGCAAATAATGTTGATTAGAATTCTTTTTTTTCTAAAGATATCAAATAAGCGTCCTGAATTGACGTTTTTAGGGTTGAGCCATAAGTGCAATGCCAATCACAGATATGCAATTTCATTTAGGTCCCATAATTTCGATATTGATAGCGTCCTTGCAGCTCTCAAACTAAACCCAGCCAGACCTGCGTGCGTTATTGGCCATGCGATGTAACATACTTAGTTTGTTGAAATTGCCGTCAATTTTGCAAGTCTAGCGTTTTCAGTATTTTAAAAAAAACTTGGTTTACCTTGAACATGTGTCTCTGGCTGAGAATCGTTTCGTGGCTGCATTTATCCCATGATGCTGATCACATAGAAGCAATACCTCACAAGTCCCGCATGCACCAGTCTCCAAGACACTGAGACCACGTTGGAAAATAACTAAGCAATTAGATTGAATTTCAGCCTTGAAGTCACTCGACCCTAGGCCTTTTCTTTATACTCAAATAAGGCCAGAATATCGCTCCGTAGCGCCTCAATGTCTTTCTCCTGGCCAGCCAAGGGATTGAACAACACTAATTTCTGGCTGAGTGTCTTTAAGCGTCCAAGATACAGTTCTAAACGCGGCACAAATGTCGGCGGGCGCAGCTTGCTGTTGAGCAAGAACTTCAACAAGTTCATCTCGAGCTGAACATTGCCATGGAAATCACTCAAGCGCATCTGCCATTCAGAGCGGTTTGCGCCATTCAAAATGCGAAGCAAAGAAGCCACGCCGTAATCAATCACCTTGAAGAATTTGAGAAACCAAAAGAGAGAGTAGATCAGCGTGCCGCCACATTCCTTTTTGGCAGAGCTTTCCAGCAAAAGAAGGCTGAACAGGTTTGAAAGAAACTGTAGTGTGAATTGGAACAGTTCTGTCAGTGAAAGCTGGTCGAGCTCGATTAAGAGGTAGTAGTAGTCCAAGTTCACAAGACCAATGTAGTTCTGAAGGAGAGACAGCTCGGCGTATTCTGTGTGAATCAACAGCAGCACGCCTACGCGCCAAGACTCCAAATCAGCAGAAAACAGCGTCAAGTGTTCCTTTTCAGTCGGCGCTAGCCCCAAACGGCACAGAAGGACGCGGTCCTGCAACTTATGGAGCATCACAGTATGTTTCATGAAGGACACACTTTTCTCCAGTTCGTTTTCAGCAAGCGTATCAGAAAAGTCCGAGCTCACGCGGATGATCTGCGTAGGGATGAACTGACTCGGTTTGTCGAGCAAAAGAGAAAGTTCTTTATCCAAATTGAAAATGGTCCAGAAGCACCGCTTGCGCATGCAGGCCTCTCTTTTCCCCGTGAAATCAGATAGAAATAGCACGAGGCGATCGAGATACCCGACTATATTCCATATGAGCATGGTGTTGCCCACGTTCACTGCATAGATACTGAGCAAAATGAGTAGATGTGCCTTGTGAATGTCTTCCTCGGACTGTATGTCGTAGCTGATCATGTCGACAATCAGCTCCACGAAGGAATCGCTAAACACGTTTCGGTAGTGTGCAGTGCCGAAATTGGCATCGAAGACAAGACACCCAATGGCCATCACCAAGTACACGTCGAGGGGCACGAGCGTCTCTGCTTCAAACTTGAAGTTTTCGATTTTATGGAAAATCGACGCTCGACCTAGAAACGGATACTTGTACTCGTAGGATGCGAAAAACGTATGCACAAACGCCAGCGGCAAGTTGGCGTCCTCGATCGGCCGCACGGCCAAAAGCTCCTCGTGTATGTTTGAGCCCGTGCCTGTTCTGCCGCATATCGACAGCGCCACAACGTTTCTGGGCACGGAAACTGCAGATTTTGCCCGTTTGGGCGCCATGCGTGAGTGTGTTTTCGAGCTTCCTGGCTCCGGGTTAGCCGCCACAGGCACGCTCGGCAGCGCATCGATATTCTTGAATGGCTCGTCTTCATGGTTCACCAAGGACGCTATCAAGATCAGCTTTTTCGCCTCATCCTGTGACAGGCCCAGCAGAGGCTGCGTGACCTCCTCAAACCGGAGCCGTCGTTTGCGTCTGTCGATGTACTCACACGTGGCGTCCAGCCGGCTGCAGTAGTCGCACCGAGGATACGTGCGCAGACACTTTTTCTTCAATTTATAGCACCTTGCGCAGTTCAGGTCATGATGCGTCAGCAGCAACTCCAACGGGATCCCGTCAGGCTTCTGGATCTCGGCGGCAGGGTCACGTGCTGCAATGCTGGCTGGCGTGTGTTTGAACTGGCCCGGATTACTGTACCCGATGCGGAATTTCTGTGCCACGGATCCGTTTCTCATCACCTTCTTGTAGCATACATCCATCGCGAGAGCAAGAGGGGGTTAAAAGCAAGTATCGGTCAAAGAAAATGGGAAATAAGCGGTGAATGTTGCTTTCTGGGTCCTCAAGATCCTTTTAAACCCAGAAAATGACTAGCAATGGTCCCTGAACTCTGTGCACTAGCAGACTTCCAACTTATGCGTGAAGAGCCAGGCGATAGTGAGAATATAGATGGAGTGAAACGAGACTGAGTAAAAGCCAGTCAACAAATTCTCCACCAAACCAAGGTAAATATTGGTTTTTTGAAGCTTTTGGCTTTTGCTTGAGCTGGCCGCCTCTTTTCTGTGCTCTAGATGGCTCTTTTGGCACCTGCTTGCCCACTGATAATGCCAAATCCGATGGACGACAAACGATCAAAAAGTTTCTGTTGTTAAATAGCTCTGATAGCTTTGAAACAATTGTTATTGATTCTGCAAGCTTTCAAGCACCCGATTTCTCGCCAAAATTTCCCTAAAATTTAGCACGTTTTGGCTTTTTTCGTCCCTGGCTAACCTCCGGTTTATCAGTAAAGCCACTGTTAGGCTCAGGGCAGCTCGGGGCCGCAGCCATCGGTCGGGCAACCTGCTTAGTGCGGAAACCGCCGGCGGCGTGGCCCCACCGGCCCAGATTGGCAAATTGCGGGTGGCCGGGCGCGAGGCGCCATTGTGATTTGTTGCTCGCGGCAATACTGGCATACAAGCCCCCAGTATCCCGAATGGGCAACTGACTTCCGCAAACAACGTGACCATGTTGACCACGGTAACTTTGGGTACAAGCAGAATTTCGAAGATTTGAAAAAAGTTTTAGGATCCCCTGCTTCCGCTCGTATTTATGGTCTGCGTAATATATCTACTGGTGTAGTTTTCACTATTTTACCGCACCCTGTATAAAAGCTCGAACTGGCGGACGCGGGATCGGAGCCGAAAGAAGCAATCCCGGTGGTCACGTAAACCCACGCCACACCTATGCCGATGTGTCCAGGCCCGCCAAATTCCGCTCGCAATCGGCTAAAATCATTCATAATTGAAATACTGTTTTTGCCCGTTTGTGAAAAAAAAGGGGGTCATTCATTGAAAAGTCTGGGGTATTTCTTATCTACAGATGAGGACATATTTCCTGACTCGTCACGTGTATAGCACAACGTAGCGAGCATCATCCAGCGGAACCCATGACTTGTCATGCCTTGGTCAAAATCAGATTCAACAAAGAAATGTTTAACATTTGAAAAAAAATATGTATTCCAAACCCGAAAAATACGCATTTTTGGGTTTTTTGACGAATACGTTGCTGACTCTGTTAGCCCAAAACGTGACTCTCCTCTCCTCGCCGTTATCTGCCCTATTTGGCAAGTGCGGCATTGCAGTTCCTCACGCACATCCGCATGCGTTGGTCATTTATTTATGAGCATTTCAACGGCGCCGATAATCTCTGAGCGTAGCTTATTTTGGGCTATTCGGACTGTTATATGCAATGATATCGTTTCATTCTTTGCGGTTTCTGTCTTTTTTTTTTTGTCAATAAACCTTGAAAAATGGATGATGACTAAAATATGGCAAGCCCCTTAGCTATTGTATTGTACGAATCTAGCACATGGCCGGGGCCGCATTTATCTTAGTTGAGCGATTAATGCCACACGCAGTTTGCCGTTTACCGCTTATACAGAGGGAATCATGGGGAAGATGCGTATACAAGCATGAGGACGGACAAGAAACAGGTTTACAGCACTCTTAATGAAGTGTCCACATACGAGGATGGTATTGTATTGCATTGCCGTAGCATGATCAGTGCGTCCATAGAAAGAGTATGTTTCCGTATTTTGCCTTTTCGGAAGAGAAAATGATCTCAACCTTCACTTCTTTAATGTTGATCGGCATCGTTAGCTATAATATTATTTACTCTCGTTTCCGGGAAAGCGCTGCCCGATTGCGAGAATAAACCAATTCATTGTTTCAAGGGCACTTCTTCTATTCGTTTCACAAAAGACTCAATGGTGATTTCAGCTTCGGTTATGTGATTTTCGAAATTCGGCCGCATGGCATAGATATCCAGTGAAAGTTCATGAACCTCTTTCTCATGGTCTCTCATCTGAGGATTGGGCTTACCATACATATTATGCAAAAACCAAGGCCCTTATGTTGAGTTATATCAGCTTGTAAGCCACCGGGTCAGCGTTATTATGAGACTTATTTGATAATTTTACTACAATATTTTATCAGGTTGATTCCCCATGATGTTAATATCTGTAGATTAATCTCAAATAACTTGTTCACCGGGTATATTATCCGAATTCAACTACCAACCTCAATGTACATTGAACTGGATGGTCACTAGTAATACCCACACTAACGATCTTAAATCTTTAAATACATACAAATATTTTTGCTCCAAAACCTCTTCAAATTGCTGAATCAGTGTAATTCTCACTCAAACTCGATCCAATTCTTGACCGGTGCCGCTGAACTAAGCCATCCACAGCTATAAGTATGTGCTTTGAACCCTCCCGCCTTTCTTGTCCTTCCTTTCTTGGTCAAACTTCACGTTAATGTTATATTTCTCCGCAAGAACCTTCACACGCTCTTCCACGTCATCAAAGATCACCGCTGAGTTGGACTGGTACTTGTCTAGACCAATGGGATCCTCTTTTTCTGCTTCCTCATAGAACTTAAGCCAATCCAGTAAACCAATTTTACCGCCTTCCTCTTCACATTCACGAAGCACGTCCAAAGCCCTTGAAAGCAAGTTCTCTTGTCCCTGCGTGGAAAGCAAATGAAATTCGTCCTCATCATTTAGCTCTTTCTCGACCTCTCTGATGTTTTTCATGATACCTTTCAAGATATTACGGGTTCTGGTATATTGAGAGTCTTCTGGAACTGGCCGGAAAACCTCTCTTGGCTTATCTTCCAGAGCCATTCTTCTCAATGTAAAACTTTTCGTGGATTCCGTACATGCTGGGTTTCCGACCCCATATGCATAACTATCGTCAAGAGAATTCCCAGTGCAAAAGCAGGCAGAGAAAAGTTCATTTAGATGTCCACGTTTTTGTAAATTGCCAAAACCTTCAGAATTCTGAGCTCCCAAATTCAAATCCGAGCATTTTATGACGGCACATCCAACAACGGCAAATAATAGCGCAGCGTTCAAGAAAAGTAGAGCCTGGAGTCTCATTGATGAATTTTAGTGTTTTTTTCAATCACACATCCCCTACACCTCGTCCTTATATAGTAAGCCCCAAAAAATGAAAATGAAAATGAAAAAATTTAAGAAAAATGCTCATCCGAGATACAATCGAGCTGAGACGTATCTGCAAGAGCAGCGCATGCTCGTTGCTGACCATCATTGCACACAATAGCATGCTGACCAAAGAAGCACTATGAACAATGATAAATGAGACACAATAGAGACTACGCCAGAGCAGTGGTATCCCATGGGCCGGAATCCGCCGGAGCCAATCTCACAAATTCGTGACGTTTCATTGGATGCATTTTTTTTTTTTCATGCATATCAAAAAGTACGATCTCTATTGTGTATTACGGAGATCTCCGTCCAGACAATGCGAACGCCAACGGGCATTTCTTGTGCCATGCAACATACATTTGTGTCATACAAAATGATATTTTTTTAGTGTATACCACAAAAAAAAACACGTTTTATTGTTTTTATGATCGGTATTATTACGATGACACGCAAAAATTTGCCGCCACTGAAAGCAAATTCTCTTTTACGTTGGTGTTGCTACCTTGGTAGGGAGCTCACGTGCACTGAAATAGGACACCTTGTGCATAGACAATGACTTTTGGAAAGTAAGCACCCAAAGCGCGAGGATATTCAGGACCATCTAGTGTTTTGGACTTGATTGTATTACTTGAAATCAGGCTGCATAATGTTGATGACGAGAAAAGACAAAAAAAAGAACTGTTCAATTTGGAGTAACTAGGAGAATACATATGCAGACGCTTGACCAAGTGGCTATTAAAACATAGCCAATGAAAGGCATGTTATTTTTTTGTGAAATTTGCCCAAAAATTATTGCTCGTTGGCCAAAAATTCGGATTTACCATATCTCAAATTGGGTGGAAGTCTTTAGACATGGGTGCAAAAGAGTTCTCTCCATAGAGATGGATCTGGTTACACAAAGAACTATACGACGTCAACTTTTTGAAAAGACGATACCTTCACATGAAGTAGAAAGAGGCTCGGGAGAGAATTATCCTGTTTTGTTTGGAACTTCTGTTATTTTCAACTCTTTCATCCACTGGTGGTCATGATTCCACCCCAATTCGAGAAACACATGGATATCTGCCTCATCACGCAGCCACTTCTTGGCTCCAAGGTTGAGATAATTGTGGCTTCCGAGCGGAACCTTCGAATGTTGCGGTCTATAGTGCTAAAAACGTTTTTTGAAAAAAAGGTACATTTCGGGAAATGGAAAGTAAATCTTAATTCATAAAAATCCGAGCTACCAAAGATTATTAAGTACGCTTCTGACGTGATAGAACTCGCACGCAGTTTTTCAGCAATGAAGTCAAAACAGGACTAAAATTCAGACATGCATTTGGGACTTAAAGCTCTAAATTGTCGTTCTCAAGCGATATCAGCCCCGGCCCCCAACTGGAAGACTCACTGTATCACCCATTGTATTACTTGGCTACATCTACTACAAATCAGGCACCACAGCGCAGATTCTCCAGTTCCTCGAATTTTTAAATATATACAAGTTATGCTGCCAAAGGCTGCTGCTCAAACAGGGCTGCCTGCCTCTCCTGTGCAAATGCCGCCAATGCCATTTCACGCATCTCGTCCAACATCACGCTTTGGTACTTTGGGTTGTATGCAGGCAACGAGTCGTGAGCGACCAAATCGTGGCGCCAGTGCTCGTCTTCGCCCTTTCTCCATAGCGATTCCCAGTATGCTGTAGTGTTTTCCAACTGGAACTCGTCAATCACGTGCGCCAAGTCTGCCACTGCTTCCTGGGTATATGCAGGACGGTACTGGCCCAGGAACCACGTGTTGCCGTCCACGTTCTTTTTACGCATCGCCTTGGCCTCTTTTGCCAATTTCGTGTCACGGAGCTTTCTTAATTCAACAAGCCCATGGTACGCAGCGACGGCGTAGTCGTAGTTTGCAAAGTTGACCACGCACATCACTCGCCAGAGATCGTTTCGGCGGCTAGGTTTCCTGTTTTCCCAATTTGGACGCACAAATTGCCCGTCAATCTGTTCCTGATGGAATCCGGGTACCTGCGAGTACAAAACCTGGCCCGAAAACAAGTTTTTGAACATGATCACTTGTGGTGCTAATTGCAACTGCTGGAGTTCCTCGGCCGTTTTGGGGCCCTTGGCTATACGCGCACCCAACTCCTTGCGCGCCTTGATCTGCTTCATGAGGAACTGCCTCATCTTCTTCTCGGCTCTCATCTTAACGTTCGCCATTTTGAAACCTGTTTATGTGTGATTCTGGGGGGTCTTTAAAACACTAGTTTAACCAGATACACCATTTTTTTCTTCCTTCAGGTGCGCGTCACGTGCTACCTTGTCACGTGCACCTTGATCACGTGTACACGATCACGTGCTGGAGACACACAGTGTATGCGCGATCCAAATCGGCACATACAAAATGAATCGAAAATACCTCGTTTTGACAAGCGTGACAAGTGTCCATGGGAGTTGTATCGTTTCTGTTTGAGGCGCTTTCGCTATTGGCATTTTTCGCCGCATTCTCCGTGTGGTCGTTCAAATATGTGTTCAATCATGACATGATACGCAATTACGCCCATCGCAAGCATTACCCCAAATCACAAATCAACAGTATAATAGAGCTCAAAGTGAACCGCGCATACAACTGTAAGCTTCTCCATCTCGACACGGACGACGAGAATGACGATGAAGACGGTGCCAAAATCCCGACGCAAACCGCTGCGATTTCAGATACTTATGTGCCGTTTTCGTCCCCGCTGCCTGCTAGCGAGAGTACATTTGGAGACAGCGTTAACTGGGCCAAAAACGGACATATTTCGCAAAATCAAAGCCTTTCCAAAAGCTCACGTGTACATTACGTCGTAGGCGTGCTTTTCTCCACGGTGGTCACGCTTCTGTGTGAGTTAATTCTTCTTTTGATGATCCAGCTTTTCGGCTCCGCGAAGCTCAATTTGGTGGTTTTTCGTCTTGTCATCCGCGTGCTAGTGGTTCTTGTAACGCTTATCCAGCCGCCGCTTGTGGTGTACTTGTTCGTAACCCAGAAAAAACCGGGGTTTAGCTTGAAACTGCCGGCCGCTGTGCTCAAAACAGGCGTCACGTGCATATTATGTGGTGTTTGGTTCGTTATTCTTGGTCGATTTGGCGCTATTGCGCAAGAACTCGGCTCAAATTCGGGCAAATCGTTTCTCGAGCGGAAAACAAACGAAATCGTCTTGGCGGGGATCTCTATAACGGCGATTTTGTCCGGTGTGGGGTGCACGCTGACCCCCATCCAGAGTTTCTGGATAGACGGCATTTCTGCAGCCAAAACGCTGGGTAAAGTATCGGGCCTGGAAGAAGTACAGCTTAATGAGCTAATACAGTCGTACAACCTGACTAAAATGCTCACCAGAAAACGGCAAGTCGAGCTCAATACGCTACTATTGAATAATGGTGGGAAAGTCTATAATGCGCCAGAAGCAGATACCGTGCGGCTGCTAAGGGGCAGCGGGCGGCAGTTTCTCAACCGCGTCCAGTCATTCACAAGCATTTCGAATATCACTGGGTCTGCCAGCGAGGAAGATGAATTGACCAGGGAAATCGCGCTGCTCAAGGGGCTCCAGGGCCTGATCTATGCTGACTTATCGAAAAAACTCGCGAGTTTCTTGCGCCACAAGGAGCACGCTCCCAGAGCACGCCGCCGGCTTACCCGCTGCGTAGCTATTTGCAACTGGCTTTTTCTGCTCTACTGCATCTACAGAATAGTGAACGTCTTATGCGTGCGGCTACCGTACCACTATTTCTGGAGCACCACGGACTTGCATCGAGAAACAAACATCATTGACGACAAGGAGTCGTCGGCGGCGCTCAATAAAAACACTAAGGACGCGCTTGCCATTACTATCGCTAAAATCATACAGGGGCTTTTTGGGTACCTTCCGATGTCCGAAACGCAGCTCATCAACCAGGTGAGTTTCATTCTCTCAGGCTCGCTTTTCGTGTGTTCCTTCCAAAACGTTTTGGTCACGTTCAAGTCTTTAGGTAGATTTCTACCAACACACGCTGCTGCCGTGAACGCTAATGTTAAAACCTGGATCAAGCATTTGATTGTGAGCGAGTTTTTAGCAATCTACGTGATCGCCACCGCTCTTTTGATTCGCCTGAATTTGCCTCCAGAGATCGCTTCTCTGATGCTGAAGATTCTTTCTTTATCTCCACATTTGGGCACCACTTCCCAGGCGCAAATGCTCAGCGAAGTAGAATTCATCGATACTTGGTTCGACAAGGTTTTCGGCGTATCATGTGTGGTGACGTTTTTGGTGATTGCCATGAAGCTATTCATTGAAAACGACAGCATTTACGAGGGCGGCTACGATGAAGAAATGATCATCGAGGATAACTCGGGCTTGAAGCGTTCATAGGCAGTCTCTTGTCTACCAAATCACTTTATAGGAGCTAGGGGAAAGACATACCTCTTCCGGGTTTTTCTTTGGACATTATACATGGAAATGAGATCAATGAGTGTTGTGACGCCTCTGTGATGGTATGTTTTCTTTCGATTTCCCAGCACCTTGGAACAATTTCTTAGGCTAATACTGGGTTATTTGCAGATCTAGATCCGAAATCAGCACCATGAGCATCCTATAGCGGCTGGCCTAATCAACATTTGTATTTGGCTGTTGGCTAGATTGCGCGTTTCAGGCTTTCCCCACCGAACATTCCATAGACAGGTTTCAAAGTTCATATTGTGCATGAATCTCGACCGAGGTTATGGTTCTGATCACCAAATACCGACTCGCACCAAGTGCACATGCAACACTCCATACTGAGACGTGTATCTGTTGAGGCAAGGCGGAAAGTCATGTTACAATCACAATACCGATAATTAAATGTGGGTCGATTCTTTTGATTACTTCATCGAGCTCAACAGAAGTGCGATGGGGGCTTTACGAGGAGTTAACCCCGCAATATCATGGAATTGAATGCTTCCTCGCAACCTTAATGTGAACTGATATGGACGTGGCTCTGCATATTGTCAGCGACCTGTATAGAAAGTATTCTTTCCGTGGGTGGGTGAACCCTTAATCTCATCAGTTTCAACCTCGGCACCACGATGATTACTTTCAGTGCGGCTCAAACGTGTTCCGAGGCCTTCTCAAAAGCATTAACCAAAATTGGGAAAGAAAAAACGAGCCAATGCATTAAAGTGATAGTCCACGCTTATGTTTGGACTGAGTTGGAGACGAATTCCTGGACCATCCCGGGCCCCGGCGTAACCTTAATGCATCAATCACCGCGAGATATACTCATGAGTGGGGAAAGGAGTTAGCTTAACACCGAATTATTCGTATATCTGATATCTTTGAGATATGGAGTCCCCACTGGCAAGGCATCCTGGATTCCGATGGACTGCATATAGCCCACGTCACGCAAGTTTTGTGGAGATACCATGCACTGCATGGCCCAGATTTCGCAACCTTTTCCGCTTTTGGTGAAGCCCGATTGTTGCATGAATGCACTAATGCCTAACTCCGGAAATGAAATGATACTATAAAAGGGATACATTACCCGCGTGTTTTTTCTGAGATCAATCAACCAATATCCAAACATGTCTGTGGTTCACCTCACTGGTGTCTCGGCCAAAAATCCAGAGAAATTCAGAAGTAATATCGAAGATACAAAGCGCGTCTTGCTTCCTGGAGCCAGCTTTCCAGATGACGACTCGAAGCCAATTATCACAAGTGCATCTGATGTCGCCATCATCGGCGCCGGTTTCGGTGGCTTGGCCTCTTCGGTCATGTTGAAACGGAAACTCAAGACCGACAGTTTTGTTGTTTTCGAAAAACACGCCAATTGGGGAGGCACCTGGTGGGCAAATACATATCCTGGTTGTGCCAGTGATATCCCTGCATTATGGTATTCTATCTATAGCGAGCTCAACGACAATTGGAGCGATTTGCGGCCACCGCAGTACGAAATGGAGGAGTACATTTTGACAGTTGTGGAGAAATATGGATTGAACCAAAAGGCGAAATTCAACACCGCAGTGAAAAGCGTTGTTTACAACGAAAACACTGGTTTGTGGAAGCTCTCGGCCACAAATGTGAATACAGGCCAGCGCTATGAGCACACGGCAAAAGTGGTGTTTTCGTGTCTTGGAGGCTTGGTGTATCCCAATGAGGTCAACATTCCGGGCTTGGCTGACGAATATCAAGGGGTGTTTATGCATTCTGCGCTCTACGATCATTCTGTGGATATGCGGGGCAAAGATGTTGTTGTGCTTGGTAACGGGTGTTCTGCAGCACAACTTGTGCCTGCATTGATGGACGATTTGGGTGTGAATAGCGTCACGCAGATCTTCAGATCAAAACACTGGATCATGCCGCCGCTCCCCGCTTTCCTCTACACATTATACAGCTGGCTTCTGTTTCTGAGACTCGGTTTGATGATTATCAGGTGGATCGTGATTTTGGGTGCCGAGCTGAGGTACCCCATGTACCAGGGAAACAGCCTTTTTTCTCGATATGTGCGGTGGTTCAACACGTGGATGTCGACCAGATACATCAAATCCGTGGCCCCGGAAAAGTATCATGATATGTTGCTTCCTTCCTACAAGGTGGGGTGCAAGAGAATCATATTCGATTACAAGTACGTGCCGTCTTTGAAGAATCCGAAATTTGACTTGACCAACCAGCGGATACTGAGGGTAACGAAAAATGCCGTGGTCTTGGAGGATGGCACTGAAGTGAAGGCTGATGTGATTGTTGCATGCACCGGATATAACATCATGCGGAATTTCCTGGGCACACAATTCGTAGGGCGCGATGGCATTAAGCTCCAGGATTTATGGGCCAAGGAGGGCACGTCTGCATACAAGACCTTCATGGTGAAGAAATTTCCAAATCTTTTTCTTATTGGCGGGCCAAACTCGGCCACGGGCCATTCTTCGGTGGTGACCGCGATCGAAAACGGGATCGCGTTTGCATCAAAAGTGATACCAAAAGTCCTTGATGGCGAGGCGAAATCTGTATCCGTGAAAGAGTCTGCATATGACCGCTGGTTCAACACAGTACAAAAAAGATTGAAAGAATCTGTCTTTGGCAGCGAGTTTGGTGGATGCACTTCATGGTACTCTGAGAATGGAGTCAATGCGACGGCATATCCATATTCCCAACTGCACTACTGGCTCACGCTGAGGTTCTTTTTGGGCAAGGATTTGGAGTACGAGTCGGTAGAATCAAAGAAAAGCATTTGAAACGAATTGAGCCTTTTGCGTTTAGTGCTTTGCTCAATTTGAAATCGTTGGCGAAATGCAATTTTTCGTCCTTATGTTTCAATGGTTCGTCACGTGACCGCATTTTCCGGGTTGGAGCAGGCTCCAGTTTGTGTCCGTACGATATATAATTATGATTTGAGTTTTGACAAACAACATGTACTAAGATTTTCAGTCGTAGAGCTTTGAATTCACGTAAAAGGACTTCACGTAAAAGGACTTCATGTAAAAGGACTTCACATATAAGGACTGTGGTGACTCATACTCATGGTATTAAAATGGTCTTTTCTATTCCCTAGATTCCATCCTCGCAAAGATGATGAATCAGTTCTCCTCTAGTGGCATGTGTACTACAGTAAGTGAAATGCCATATTTTGGCAGATTTTGGCAGGTTTAGCTGAATCAAAGATCACTCTATGCCATGAGGTAGCTGATAAAAGGTTGCGCATTGACGCCTATCTCGTTCTTGTTACTCAGACAAAATTGGTGTCAGAATTTGCTTTCTCGGGCCTGTCATCCACATGTAGCTAGTTTAATGTGACATCATTAGTCGATGAAGCAAATATCGATATGGTGACGGTATACTCATGACTCATAGATCGTGAATTGTATGTGTTCCGGGTAAGACCTGGATGGCATGACCTGCATATAGAAGATCATTCAATTAGCGGAGCTAGCGGCTATTTTCTAACAATGCCGTCATGATCTGATTTTACCAGATAGGTTCGGACCTTCTTGAGCAGCCAGACCCACTATTATTGGCGATTCTGGGGTAACGTGAGGTATTAGGGTTCGAGCATCGCGGTAATGCGAACAGGGGTGCGAGCGCCGCGGAAATTATCACCATGTGCGCTGTTCTAGAACTCATAATTCATCTAGAATACCTTAATATTTTTTTAAAATTGATTCATATAAAAGACTGATGTTTGAAGTTTGACGGGAAAGATTTAGGAGAAAATTTGGAAAGTTCTGGCGGGGCTATGAGTATTTTTTCAATGACACTAGAAAATGCGATAAATGCACCAAAACGTCCCTCATCTTTGCGTGCGATTTACGCAAAATTTTTGCGGATAGACTAAAGTTTCAAGTCACTTGGGCTTTTCGGGGCATCTTTTATTTGTAACAATCGTTCTTTCCGACATCTCCGCAAGTCTGTGTGTTGCGTCCAGATGAGATCAAAAAGCATCGAAAGCGGCGGGAGTCGCGCGTTGAGCGATCAAGACGCGTCGAGGGGTGCTACATATTTTTGCAGCCATACCAGAATTTGCGGAGTTTTCATGTCCGTATCAAACACAAAACTATTGGCTAATTACGTGATTGCTTCTGAACACAAGTATCGAAAGAAAGGTAAATTTATCGATGCTACATGCATACATGCACTAACTCCATGGCGTCCTGTCAGGTCGCTCAGAGGTCGAATGTTTTTATACGTATCTCAAGCTCAGAAAGACGTGATGGAGACTAGTCAAAATAGCTCGGAGCAAACCTTGGCCAATACAGCCTTGTCGACAATGATTTGATTTCGTGATGCGACTCCAAGACAAGTTTACAAAGGCAACGCCGACTCGTATCAGCGCTCAAGAGCCTACAGTATATGGCAAAGAGACAAGGTCAGCAGTCGATGTGGCTCGTTACCTTGACTTTCTCTTTCTTTGCCTTTCTTGCAACCTCTTGATGCGGGTTTACTCCTGAAGCGACGAATTTCCGCTGCAATTATAGAGCTGTTCAGTTCCAGACGCGTTCTTTGAAAGCTCACTATCAAACCCAGAACGCCTATTCCGAGTCCGAAAGGAAGGAGTGTCCTGGCTCGACACACTTGCGAACTTTACGAAGAGTTTTAGCAGCAATACGGAGCTAAACATGTTATTGTGGCATCTGGCGTGGATGACCTTATAGTTTCTGTGAAAAATCAAGCTTTCAGAGCTGTGCCCAGTAAAAAGGAGGTGATTTTTACAAACAGAGGATCACAAGCTTCTCCGTGTAGAAGGAAGCAAAAAAAAATTGTGTCAGAGAACATCTAAACATGACGTGTGTCTCTAATGACGATGTGCTCGAGAATTTTCCTCGCTTCCAGCCTCCCGCTTCGCGCGGCAATCGTCTTAAGGAACAAATTGCTTGACTCTTGGGGCCCAATGGAAAGCCACCACGAGAGTTCAAAATTTGCGAGAATTCAGGTCATAAAAATTCATCATTCCCCAAAAAGCAGGGGCGGCTCGAAATTTTAGTTTATCAGCAAATATTTTGAGTAAATTGCACCCAAAGTGAAGGGACGTTTTGGTGCATTTTGCGCATTTTCTTGTGTCATTGATTGAAAGCTCATAGCGCCGCCAAAACTATCCGAGTTTTCTTCAAAACTCTCCCTCACAGACCTCAAATATGTGGCTACGTAATGGCTCAATTATAAAAAAATCAAAAGTCATCTACATGACTTATGAGTTCTAGAACAGCGCACATGGTGATAATTTCCGCGGCGCTCGCACCCCTGTTCGCATTACCGCGATGCTCGAACCCTAATACCTCACGTTACTTCTATTTGTTTCTGATGCAGAAAAGCTTTCCTCAGTCGGTCATCCTGCGTACCCTTTCTCCAGTGATTACACAGCAGACATAATCCTCAAATAACCTAACGTATTGTCATACAACGCAACAATAATAATCATTAAGATGTTTCCACCAGCTCAAAAATAATGCGAGTTTGAACCGTCACACTTTATCCCAAGGATCGTCATGACTGATTCCTGTGTATCACCAAAAAAGCCTGTATCTAACAAGATTCCTGTACATACTCAGTCATGAAGTGAGGTGAGCGCGAAAAAAATGTATTTCAGCCCTCATACTCCACCATTCAGGGCCTCAGACGGATTTTCCAGGCTAGTTTTTTACAAAGAGCAAGAATGAGTATTGCCAGCAGAACCACACACGAGTTTCTGCGCGAGCAGCTCGAGCAGGTGTTGAAAAGACGGTTCTTTTTCGCGCCCGCGTTCGAGATTTACGGCGGTGTTTCTGGTCTCTATGACTACGGCCCGCCAGGGTGCGCTTTCCAGGCCAATGTGATCGACACGTGGCGCAAACACTTCATTTTGGAGGAGGACATGTTGGAGGTGGACTGTACCATGTTGACGCCGCATGAGGTGCTCAAGACGTCCGGTCACGTGGATAAATTCGCCGACTGGATGTGCCGTGACTTGAAAACAGGCGAGATTTTCCGTGCTGACCACTTGGTCGAGGAGGTGTTGGAGGCGCGCTTGAAGGGCGACAAGGCCGCGCGCGGTGAGAAAATCGTAGAGGAGGAGGAGTCCGACGACAAGAAAAAACGTAAAAAGAAGGTGAAGGAGATCAAAAACGTGAAGTTGGAAGACGGAGTGGCGCATGAGTACGAGACTGTGTTGAACCAGATCGACGGGTTTTCCGGCCCAGAGTTGGGTGCGCTCATTGAGAAGTATAACATCACTAACCCGGCCACGGGCGGCCCCTTGGAGCCCCCTGTGGAGTTCAATTTGATGTTCGAGACCGCTATCGGCCCCTCTGGCCAATTGAAGGGCTACTTGCGTCCCGAGACCGCCCAGGGTCAATTCTTGAACTTCTCCAAGTTGTTGGAATGCAACAACGAGCGCATGCCATTCGCTTCGGCGCTGATTGGCAAATCCTTCCGTAATGAGATCTCGCCCAGAGCAGGCTTGTTGCGTGTGCGTGAGTTCTTGATGGCTGAGATTGAGCACTTCGTTGACCCAGAAGACAAGCGTCACCCGCGTTTCGCAGAGGCGCGTGACGTGCGCTTGCGCTTTTTGCCCAAGGGCGTGCAGGAGGCCGGCCTGAATGAATTGGTTGAGCAGACCGTAGGCGAAGCCGTGGCATCCGGAATGGTCGACAACGAGACTTTGGGCTACTTCCTCGCGCGTATCTACAAGTTCTTGACGAAGATCGGTGTGGACCCCTCGCGCTTGCGCTTCCGCCAGCACATGTCGAACGAAATGGCGCATTATGCCTCGGACTGCTGGGACGCCGAGTTGCAAACGTCTTACGGCTGGATTGAGTGTGTGGGCTGTGCAGACCGTTCCGCGTACGACTTGAGCGTGCATGCGGCACGCACCAACGAGAAGATGGTGGTGCGCCAGATGTTGCCGGAGCCGGTCACTGTCGAGAAATTCGAGGTTGACATCGACAAAAAGAAGTTTGGCCCCAAGTTCCGCAAGGACGCCGGTGCCGTGCAAAAGCATTTGGCTGAGCGCACGCAGTGCGAGTTGGAGACTTTGGCCCAGGAGTTGGCCTCCTCAGGAAAAGTCGTCTTGGATGTTGCTGGCGTCGAGGGTAAAGTTGAGGTGGGCAGCGACTTGCTCAAGATCGCACGTGTCACGCGTGTTGAGCACGTGCGCGAGTTCACGCCAAACGTAATTGAGCCCTCGTTCGGTATTGGCCGTATTCTCTACTCCATTTTCGAGCACCAATTCTGGAGTAGACCCGAGGATAAGGACCGTTCCGTGTTGTCTTTGCCTCCTTTGGTCGCGCCCACGAAGGTTTTGGTGGTTCCTTTGTCGAACCATGCAGACTTGACGCCGCTCACGCACAAAATCACTGCTGCGTTGCGCAAGGCCCAAGTGCCTTTCAAGGTCGATGACTCCTCGGCCTCGATCGGTAAGAGATACGCCAGAAACGATGAGTTGGGTACGCCTTTTGGTATCACAATCGACTTTGACACAATCAAGGATGGCTCCGTCACGTTGAGAGAGCGTGACTCCACAAAGCAGGTGCGTGGTAGCCTCGACGCGGTCATCGCCGCGGTCAAGGAGATCACTTACAATGGTGCTGAATGGTCTGAGGGCACCAAGGACCTCACCCCATTCGAGACGGCTGCCGAAGAGGCCTAAGCTCAAAGCAACATTCATACGTTTATCATTGGCATCTTACATGGCACCCGTGTTTCTTCGGTTCTGTAGATCTTTATGTAAGAAAAGGCCGTTTCCCATCTGAGAACAGTGTACCTGGCAATATAGAAGAGCATTTGGCACCATCCATGGGCGCTTGCTCA
Organism: Metschnikowia pulcherrima; assembly: GCA_009746055.1. Taxonomy (NCBI): domain Eukaryota; kingdom Fungi; phylum Ascomycota; class Pichiomycetes; order Serinales; family Metschnikowiaceae; genus Metschnikowia; species Metschnikowia pulcherrima. The sequence goes on from VFXK01000001.1 coordinate 1,892,766, forward strand.
GAAAGTCCGCTCCAGTGTTTTGGTTTGTTTCTTTTGACTAATCCAGTATGACTCTTACACATCGCGTCGATTGAAAAAAAATAGCTATACGATTGTTCGAGTTAACATGATCATTCTCATGCTTCTTCTATCATGTTTGAGACAGGCGTAATCATGAATCGTGGATCGTAAAATATCTCGTAAATCGTACATTGTAATGATAATCATACATTACAAAGGCGAACGTGCACCGAATACTCACAAATGTTTTTCCCTTATTGAAATTTACCCCTCATTGACTCTGCTTTACTCCCTCCCAACATCTCCTTGAGAAATGCATCTGAGTTTGGCGCCCGGCCCAAAAGCTCCTCTAAAATCTCTGGAATCTCACGTGCGCCGCCATTCTTCAAAATGATATCACGGTATGTGAGCCCCTTTCCCACGTTCATTGGATCAGCTTTGAAATGTGTATGATAAATATCGGCTGCAAAAACTTTCGAATAAAGGTAACCGTAGTAACCTGATTCATAGCCCCACACTATGTGTCCAAACGTAGCGTACCCAATATTCTCGGTTTCCCCGCTGGAAACAAGCTTTGGCTCATCGAAAATCCGGTTCCAAAGTTTCTTTATGTCCAATTCCGCGAGTTGCTTTTCCGACTCAATGGTATGCAACGCCATATCGAACTCGCTGTACAACAACTGGCGTAAATTCATCAAGCCCGTGTTGACGTATTTTGCTTGTATCAAGTTCTCAACGAGCTTTTTCGGAATCGGCTCTCCTGTCTGGTAGTGGCCCAGTAAACATTTGAGCTCATTCTCGGTCCACGCCCAGAACTCTAGCATTTGCGAAGGACACTCTACAAAATCCTTAGGCACAAAAGTGCCCTGGAATCGTGCATGTTTGGTCTGTGAGAGTAATTGGTGGAGTCCATGGCCCAATTCATGAAGCAATGTGACCACATCGCCGTGTTGAAGCAAGTCTGAGGAGTTCTTGGCCGCTTGAGGGAAGTTACATACAACAGCAGTGTATCCTGGAGATCGTGAGCCATCTGGCTTCTCGTAGGCGGTATGAAGACGGAACGCGGCGGCATTGGAGAATTTCCCGTCACGCTCGTGCAAATCAAAGAAGATCCAGCCCATGAACTTATCACTTGGCTCACCAAATTCCACGTTCTGGTAAACAGCGTACTTTGATACATCTTCATGCCAGACCGTGTCCGGCGCCGAAGTCTCTTCCTTCACAAATTTCACGTCAAAGAGTTTTTCGTAGAAAAGAAGCATCCTTCTCAAGGTTTGCTGAAGTGGGAAATACTCCAGAATCAACTGGTGATCAACGTTATATTCTTTTTCGAGCAACAAGTTGTGATAGTATTCGTCATCCCAGGCGTAAAAGTCGGATTGCATCGCCTCGCCATTTGCCGCCAATTCCTGGTTTTTTAGCTTTAGCATTATCTGAACCTCCCTTTTAGCCAATGGATGCAATTTTTCCTTCAATTGCTTCAAAAAAGTGACCACATTGTGAGGTGACTGCGCAATACAGTCCTCCAACACATACTCTGAGTATGACTTGAACCCCAAAAGCTTCGCTAGGCGAAACCTAATGCGAACAATCTCGTCTAAAACTCGGTCATTTGATCTTGCCCTGTTCATGTTGGCCACGTACGCCCGCTTTCTGACATCTTGGTTCTTACCATATCTCAAGATTGGAAGAATCGAGGTGTATGCAAGAGATACATTATAAAATATCTCCTCATTTTGCTCAAAACCGTTATACTGCTCAAAGGCTTTTTCGGGCACCCCATCCAATTCTGTTTGGGAGAAAACAACGTATTCGTCTTCTTCCTCAATATTCGTCGCGAACTGCTGTGAGAGCTCACTCAAGATTTCTTGTAGCTCTCTGACCATTTCCTTTTCATCTTTGGGCAAGTCGAGCCCGTATTTTCGATATTCACTGATCACACTTTTCAAGAATTTGCGTGACTCTGCATTCGTCGCTTTTGGATCATCCTTTATCTTCTCCCACAACCTCACATACACGGCAAATACCCGCTGCTGTAAACGCAGATCAAGTTCAGCTGCCACGATCTGCTCCGCATCTGCAGATGTTTCCCTCACCTCTTTGCTAGGGGACATCATCTTGTAAAAATTGAGCATTGTTTCTCGTTTTTCGTTTCTGTTTTCAAATTCTATCGTGGGGATCAACACATTAGCCACCGTGGGCTCCTCTATGTTTGCTATCGATTCCAGAAACTTATTTTCCTCTACCACAATATCCTTGGCCTCCTGTAAGATTTGGTGTGGAGTCAATGAAAATTTTAGCGCCTTTTCAAAGGTGCTCGCCCTTTCCAAGAGTTTGGCTACGGAAACAACGATAAAGAAATAGATGAGTAACATGACATGGATCGAATAAAAGCCCAGCACGGGATTGTGCGTCTTTTATGCATCGTTGGTACGTTGCTGTGTTTCAGTTGGATCGGGGAAAGATATATCTGGAACTGTTTTGACATTAGATAGGGGTCAAGAACGATTCTTTTCTGGTTCAGCTGTCTTTCTGTTTTGGTCTTTTTGCGTATATTGCTTTGAGCATAGAATGTAGTTTTTTGAATAATTTTGATGTTTTGGGCCAAATTTCTGGGCTTAATCCAATATCAACTAAAATTCAGTATAGCCATACATCCAGAACACAACTAAATTAGGCTGAATAGCTACTGTTGCATCATTAATCCACCCTGGTTCTAGTACCCGCTTAAAGTTACCCCTCTAATTTCATGGGGCACTCGACACATTTCATGAGCCCGTTTTTTTCTGTTTTTGTTTTGATCCAGAGATTTCAAAAATGTTGTCCACAGCCACATTTCACAATGAGCCCCCCACAAGGTTGTAGCTGTTTTTTTTATATTTCCAAAAGCCACAAAAGCTGTGCTTGAATCTAGAAAAAGGTGTGTTTTTAGCAATAGCCGCTTATAGTTGGTCATTCCTGCGCGGCCTACTTTTCAACCATTTCTTCGAATAGGCCGTTTCAGCTGTTTCTTCAGATAGGCCGTTTCAACGGGCCCGCATCGGGGTGAAATTGTCGTTTAATTGTCGAAATTCAATGAAATCTCACACTTTTTCAGCAAGCCCAGCCTGATATTTTTGCATTATACCAAGTATTGTTCAAAGGATCGGAAGGAGGGTCATGCCTAAAACTAATGGCATTAGTTTCGATACAGCCTTCTTTCATGACTGATCATGTACATGCGAATTGCAACGTTATTTTGTCTTTTTTGAATGAGGACACGATTTCTTGTACTTTCTGAAAAAAAAAAATCACACACACTGATTTTTGGTCATGAAGTAGAACTGCTGCTAATGCACTTCCTCTTGTGGCTGCAAACTTTACACGCCCCCGCGCGTTTGACTTAACGCGTTGATGTGAAAAGTAACATTCGCAATTTCAAGCCATTAGCATGGGGCAAATCACAAATTAAGCAAAACTCATAATTTATTAAGAGTTTCAAAATATTTTCAAGTGTTTTATATTTTCTAAAAGCTACAATTTGAATTTTGCGGAACAAAATGAAGTTTTTATTTTTCGAGAAAGTCTCGGGAATGATCATCTCAAGCAAGTATTCTCATGAGTCCTCTTACACTCTTAAAAATTACTTCATCCATTCTTTCTATTTTCACCCTCGAAAAATGTTTGAAAAGTTGTTTTAAGAAGTCGGTAGTGGCTGGATAGGGCTCCACGCTGACTTTATCGGATGTGTCAAGCAAAAAAAAAAAAATGCATGGCAGTGAAGCTGGCTATGGGTTACAAATATACAATCCTAGCTCTCAGTCCAAAACAAATTTACTCAGCAATTAAAAAAAAATAGAGCATTCGTGATGAGGAGAAAATTTCAAAAAGAAACCGAAACCCGCGGATGAACGATCAAATTTTATATATTTACTACTTATCATATCTGCGACAAAAAGTTTTCAGATTCGGGCGTGTGGTCTAGTGGTATGATTCTCGCTTTGGGTGGACGTGCAGGCAACTGCATTTGAACACAAATTTGTGAGAGGCCCTGGGTTCAATTCCCAGTATGCCCCGATCTTCTTTTTTTAAATCTTTTCACAAGAAAAGAAGAGTTTTATATTTTCCCGTTTTTCCCGTAGCCTTCGTTTTTTCCAACAACTACAAGTAGCCAATCCAAAAAATCACTGATGTTTTGGTGCAATCTCTCATGAGTTCTCATCAGATTCAGTCGCTACATTACGTACACCTCGATCAATCTACCAATCTCAACAACCTCACCCGTAGTTTTCTCCACTAAACGTAGTCCCAGCAAATCAAACACGCCCTCCGAAAAACAAATAAACAGGAACTCAGACTCGTAAACCAGGTTCGGCTCCAAGACACCCAAACCAACATCGTTTGACAAAAGCACGACCCCTATTTTCTCAGGCTTCACAGCGTTGTACCGCTCTAGCAATTGCCACCTATTCTGGAACGCCCGGGTTTGATTGCCTTTCCCCTCATGCGATGGCGGGAGCATTTGATGTGACATGTTAGGCGTGCTGTTGCCTATCTGAGCCTGCAGATACACCGCCGTCTTTGCTTTGACCGGGCTGGACATGAGCACTAATTTCAAGACCCGTTTGGTGCGATTCACCGCCTGTACTTGCCACGTGACTATCTCACCTACATTTATTTTTGGGTCGCCGGTAAACTTGAGACGTAGACCATGTAACACAGACGGGATGTCGCTGCCGAGATTCACCGTAAGCGCCAGCGGGACCCCTTGCTGCGAAACCACGGTTCGTTGCGGCTTTTTTCGGACGATTCCGCCACGTGAGATTGACAAAAGCGGGGTCAGTTTGGTCAGTGCCATAGGCCGCATAGGGTTGGGCAGCGTCCAGCCCGCCTGGGGCGAATAGGGTGAGCTGGATGGAGGGAGAGTGCTTGTACTGGCGAAAGTTTTGCTGGCGACGGTTTTTCTCGAACTGGGCGGCTTTAAATATGTGCTCTTTGAGCGGAACTGCGCCTGGCTTACTCCCTGCGGCGTCTGTGCCTTTATCGGAAGATTCGGCGGCAGTGTCATGTTGTCAAAGTCTAAAATTGGGGTCCAGGTGGTAGATATCTCTCTGGTCACGTGAATCCATACAGCAGGATCGTCATTAGACTGTTTTTCGACCCGTACACGCACAGTGATATCCACAGGCTTTGAGCTTGTCCCAATAGCAGGATTCTGTTCTGTGAACGGCTTTCTCTCGGCCAAACTTTCATTCTTTTCGAGCTTATAGGTTAGGTTTAGCACTTCATTGATTTCGCAACGACGAGGGAACGCCAAATGGCCCAATGGCGTGATCGAGCCGCCCTTGAATTCTGCATGTAAATCCAAAATATGCAACACGTATTTGTCCCTTTTCGTTCGCGAAACCGCCGATAACAGGTCCGGCGCGTCAATACGCAAAGATGTTAGCAACACATTACCGCGGCCGCCAGGTTTTGTCGTGCGGAGGCGAAGCTGGAGCGGCGCCAGTGTGGGTGTACAAAATCTGTGCTCAGGCTCAAGACTAAGGTCCTTTAATTGCAGCACGATTTCGTCGTTCGTGATTGTTATATCCAGGTTTTCAGGTTTATGCGGTGTTAGCCGCTGCAGTTCATCAGGACTAGCATGACTTTTACTATCCTTGATGCGTTTGTTATAGTGAAGCTCAAACTTATGTGTGGGCTTCCGGGAAATGCTATGGTTGAGTTCTGCTAGTAAGTTTTCTGTGTGCAGATACGGGTCCATTTGAGCTTCAGAGCTAAGCGACTCTTTTTGTGATGTGAAGCCTGACGGCGACAGCGCAGTATTCATGTTTTCTCCATTTTCCCCGCTTTTCGAGATTTGCGGATTTCGGAAAAATACACACATTTCCAATTGGCCACTCGTGTCCTTTTGAGGGCTTCCGGTAGAAACGTTAAAACGCCAGATTGACACGTTTACAGGCGGGTCGCTCATTGAGCCAGACACGCCCTGCCACAATAGCTCGGTAACAGCCACAGAATTTTCATTCTCTCTGTTTTTGCTTTGTTCTTGCTCAACATTTATGGCTGGTGTGCTCGGCTGTATACTGATATCAGGGCGCGCCGGGTGACCCAGTTTATTTGAATCAAGAGGCTGGCCCGACATCGAATTTAGCTGTAAATAGATTTTTTCAGACGGTAGCCTTTCGCCGATTGGACACGTATGCACGATATAGCCCGAAAAGGACTCGTCGTAAAAAAGCACCAGCCTCGTAGAAGCCTTGGATAGACTCCAGTAAAACGCGTCCCAGTCTATGTCATGCGGCGCTGTTTTCGATGTTTCCGAATTCAAACCTGCTGAAGTTTCATGCTCGTACAAATTTGCATCCTCAGGAATGATTATGTGTATCAGCATTCCATGTATTGGTCAAATCACAGAATATGGTGATTTAGAGAGATCAATTTTTGACGAGCGCGTGCACTTTATGTTTACGTCACGTGACAAATTTACTCATAATATGCAGGCCAACAATATGGGAGTCAGAAGAGTCAGCATGGAGACACTGTTTCTCTGAGTTTTTGGTCAAAATATACACATTGAGCACCATTGAATCTCATTGAATGTGAGAAAATTAAATTTTTCAAGCTGGAATATGAATCACGGATAAAGCTTTGCTAAGGAGTTGTGGAGCTCCTGTTTGCATTATATGCAGAACGGTAATAATATTGATACAGAACGACCTGTTTAAAAGGATCAGATCTATTGCACAGAGATAGAAAAAACACTCAGGCTATCTTCTTAAAGAGAGCACGTAGCTGGTGTTAAAATCAATCTCTTACGCTCTTTTCAAAGATATAGCCAGGTTATCTCTTAAACCAAGATCCTTGTAAACCGGTCTAGCTGTATCACGTGACCCGTGGCGTCATTTACCCTTTGACCCTACATCCGCCTGAGGATGCTTTCAGGCTTTGCTTTGCTAGAATGTTAGTTTTTAATAGACTTCCTTGTCAGGGTCCCTATATCGTGCTTCGCACTATAATCGGTCTTCTCTGGCTAAGCCTTGCTCAACTCGATACCTCGCGTGCAGTCGCACGCTGGTGATTTACGTATCGAGTCACGTTGCTGGCTTAACCAGTAAAGTCTCTTACATACACTCCTCTTAATTACTATATAAGGAGGCGGTTCTCACCTCGAGGGAACCGCTGGAGGGGGTAGTCAGCTATAATACACATAACAATCATGCATTCCCGGTAAACACTAATACATCGAACCTGACATTCCTTGCTAAAAAGATCTATAAAAATAAGACAACAGGTCACTTAATCCCAGATGCATCAACTGTTCAACACAATCATGCGCAGGCAAATGGCACCTACCACCTAACTACACCGAGTCTAATTCTTTCTTTTTTATTTTTTTTGCTAGATACACCTGATCAAGGATTGGAGGCCAGAATTTCTTACCTAGCTCCCCACAAAACTATATGTGAATATAAGATAGCCAGCTTTGCTACTATGCCTTGCGCTGATATCGTGGCTTGGCAGCGTATGAGATTAAGGAGCTATTCTTGTGACAACACATAATCAATGAACAGCTGGCTCATACAGGCTACAGCTGTTGTTTATACATTTTCTAGTACTTCTTGAAAAGTGAAAACGTATAAAACTTGAGATAGTCGTTCCAGGAAATCAATGGCCACAATGATGTGTCTATTGCAGGATTGTAGCTCATTTTTCACAAGGAAATCACCACAAAGTGCTCCAAACCGAGTGAAACCCTGGAAAAAGTGAAATAATAGCAATTCCCTGTGAAATCACTTGTAGCAAAATCGACAAATATATTGCCCGCACCAATATGCTAGGGTATACGATATCTTGTATCATTGGTCTGACTGATGCTAATACAGGGTAGTCTGCCGGCAGACGCACAGTCGATCAATATGCTATTCTGTTTTTCCATCTTTCAAATTTTCATTAATTAATTATAAATAAACGCTATACGCTTTCCTGTGTCGCCTCAACCTTCCCATTTCCCGCCTTCTCGCCCCTACTGAACGCCCGTGTACATATAGTAACACCTCTATAAACCACGCCCACGAGGCACCCCAAAGTGGTGATGATCACCAACATGGCATATATCGTCGCCACCACCCGGAACGCTGAAAATCCGTGATACAAACTGTAGAAATGATGCGTTGCAAGCGACATGGTGCCGATGGGAAATGTCATCAGCCAGAACCCGCGCTGGAACCGCATCAATCCAACAAATAAGCGCTTGAGCCGCAGCGAACTCTGTGTAGAATACAAAAATGCATGATTGCGTTTTTTGGCAAACGGCGCCATTTTCGAAAATAACGCCATATATGCAAACACAGTGAGGAGAAACCCAAATGCCATCAGCATGAAAGCCACTAGCGCACACACCACCATGATGGCTGTGCTCATAATAAGCGCCAAGTCAGTTGTTGCAACGTCATTTTTTCGCGCGGTCTGGCCCAAAAACGACACGTATGCGGAATTGGCCACAACACTATGGTGACTAAGTAGTAATTCCAGCGAGTTCTGTGCAAATAGCAAAATAGCATACGCGCCCTGGCCCACAAACCCAATTGGGAGAAACATCGTCAACACCTGCCCGCTATGCGGTATCTTATGTACAAACATACGCCAAAAGTTGATTGTGACAATGATCGAGGCAAGGAGCATGGCGATCGCCCACATCGCCAACGTGACTACCATGGTGGCAATCTTGTCACGTGTGGCGGGTAAATCGGCAGTGATAATGCCCCCTAAAGACGCTGCAACCGTAAGCGTCACCACAGGCAAGAGGTACTGCATACTAAGACTGGCGTGTTCAATAATATTCTTACTCTTGCGGTGTTTGGCCATCAGCGAAAAGTAGAAAGTCACAATGCTCGTGTAGAACGAGCCAAAAACGACTATCCACCATAAGACCCATACACCGATGATCCAGCGGCGGCCCAAAACACCATGGAGAAACGTGATCAACGTAGTATAGCCCATGACAAAACAGCCCATGGCGGGCGCTAGTGCGGGGTCACGGTGAATTTTGGAAAAGAGACCGGGGCGGGAAATTAGCGCCAATGCAAAAAACGTGCTGAGCACAATAAATATAAGTAGCCCCACAAGAGCCATGATAATGCCACATACTTGGAGCCAGTGTGCAGGATACGGGAAGTTGTAAAGGAGATTCGCCGACATGCCCGTGCCCATGACGGATGCAAAGAAAACGGGCGTGAATCCGTCTATGAAGCGTGTCCGTAGATCATTCTTGACCCGTTGCAGCCACGTTAAATCGGCCGTTTTCGTCAAAACAGTCAGCTCACCGCCGCTAGTGTCGTGTGTATAGAGATCTGGCCCCGGTAGACCGGCCGGCCGCAAAGTGTCGCCAGATAAAGCGCAAGGCTCGCTCATATTGGATTCTTTTAGAAGAGAATGTGCTCAAGAAGGGTTAGCCCGGAAAAACTATGCGCCACAAAAACGGCCAATGCGAACGGAAAAGTCAGAAAACACGTGGAAGTGACTTATGACTTGCAAACTAGGAAAATGCCAACTAAACCCGGAACCAAAGTTATTTGTTTATGACCGAACAATAAAGGGTGGAATTGGTAAAGCTTATATACTCAGCGTGCCAATCGCATGCAGCGAGGGAAATAGTCATCGAGCGCGCCATGCGTGGTGCCATTCTGTAAAAAGACGCCACACAGTGGGTGGGCGGCCCTATAATTGCCTATTGCGGCAGGGGCCGACCGGCTTATCTCTCCAGCGGTCTGTTATTGCCGTATTCGGCGCGACATTTGCGGGCCTGGATCCCCGATGCAACCACACCTTGGCGGTCATTCGGGCCCTTATATGCACACTTGTCGGCGGGTATGACCAAAGGGGCTATAAAAATCCCTCAAACCGACCTATGTGCAGGCCGACCACCGGGCCTCGACCGCCGTGGCCCCTCCTCTGCGTCGGCTCATGCGCGCGAATTCCCGATTTGGGTCGCTTTCATTGGTCGGCGCCGCCGACGTGACCCGCCCCGCTCCGTGATGCCTGTCCACATACCGGCGGCTATGCACGGGCACCGAATATAAATAAATGCCCAATTCCTCCTCCTTCCCTCATTTTTTGGTTCGCTACTTACAAAATCAACTATTTTCTAATCTAACCTAGTACATCTTCATTGTGCTAATTTTGCTAGAGAACATTTGCTGCTTATTCACAACCACGGCCCTTGCATATTTGCGCGAGCCGAACAGAGATAAGAAAAAACCAAAGGTAAAAAAAAGACGATATGCTTAGTGTGAACAGCGCTGGAGCCAACGAGGTGAAATCCTCGTTGATGTGCAAAACGGCGTCGGCCACTCAACCTCGTGACCAGACTGTGCCGACGTTTGGGTGCTTGGAGGACGAGACAAATAACGACTTGAAATTGGATAACAAGTTTGGCCAATTGATTGATGATTTGCGTGCCGTTTTGGGCACAAAAGGGTTGGCGTCTGCCGACATTGATATCAACGAAATTAGGCACGTGATGGAGCTGTACCGCTCGGACGAGACGGAGTGGGGAAAGTTTGCGCTCAGTGACGCGTCTAAAGGCTACACTAGAAACGGGGTGGTCAACATCAACGGAAACGCCAATTTGCTCGTGTTGGTGTGGAGCCCAGGAAAAGGCAGCGCTATCCATGACCACGCCAACGCTCACTGTTGCATGAAGGTGATGAAGGGCCAGCTCACGGAATCTCTATACGACGTTCCTACCAGTGAGGGCCACGAAATGATTCCCCGCCAAGAAACCATCTTGTACAGAGATGAAGTCGGGTACATTTCCGACGAGATTGGGCTTCACAAGATCTCGAATGCGTCCCTGGAGGACTTTGCCGTGTCGTTGCATTTGTACACGCCTCCTTACGCATCGCTATACGGGTGTTCGATGTACGAGTCGGGCACTCTGCGCAAACACCACGTTAACATGAGCAAATATTATAGTTGGCAGGGCAACGTGCTAAACCAAAAGTCGGCTTCGTCGTGTTAGATTTGGGTGTGGCGTGTTTCATTTCATTTTATGGCGGCTATGTTCTGTTTAATCGGCCTTTCGCCTCCTCATTTGTCGTCATCGGGGACGTTTTATATTCTGGTAATAAATGCTATGCCCTTTTGTTACTTTCATTGTAGAAGCTTAGTGATGATAACCCAAAGGATGGAGCTTTTCAGGGTTCCATAAAAGCCTGTTTTGACCGAGAGACTTCCATGTCATTCTGCAGCAGTCAAAACCAAAATTCTGTATTTGGTCAATATAGGGGTCGTTTCAATTGCACTTCATTTATCAGGGAATAGAAGAGCAAATGAAAACAAAAAACAAAAACAAGAATAACACTCTCGTATATCTAAATATGGCAAACTCATATTTATTTTCATGACCATCTCAGAGAATTCAAGACTCCGGTCCCGAAGACCAGCTTCTTTCGGGCTAAAAAATATTGCCGTTGTCATCTATGTCATTTCAAGCTCCAATATTGCAAGTGATGACTTCATTAGATTGCACTTGTAAAAACCGCTATGAGCTAGGTAAGCAACTCTGGCTCCCAGTCTTTAATCACATGTATCAAGCAAAAAGAATGAAGAAAAACGACCTTTTTGTCTAAAATGTGCCTTTTGGCCCGACCCGCCTATCGGATCTGTGCTTTCCTATCATCGGAGAAAACAGCAATAGAGGGAGGAAAAAGCAACGAAAGAATGCACTGATTTTGCTAAGTTTCCAAGTTTTGTGTCAAAATCTGATTCAGAGCCAAGAAAAGTGGTCAATCTAATAAAATCTTCACAATTCACCTCACAAATCCCATAAATCACGCACTCATCATTTGCTCTTATACTTGGTGGGCCGACTATGGTCTTCGTTTCCCTCCACATCCGTGTAGTCACGTTTTAGGAACTTTTCATGAACATCTTTTGCATAAAAACTACCGATTTTGACACTTTTTTGAGCCTTTTCTCCCAAATGGATATCAGACTCAGGATTTGCTACCACTCCTTTTTTCCGCCTTAAAGCGTCTTCCTTAGATTTTTCCTCCTCCGCCAACCTGTCAAAATCCCGCTTTTTCCTTGCCGCTTCTCGTAGCGTCCATTGCCTATACTCCTCCTCTGGATCAATATCGTCACGGTCATCTACACCGTCAAAGGGCAAATTCTCCACGGATTTCGCGGCGATTTTCAGGATATGCTCTGCTTTTGCTAATGCTGCATTTGGAGAATCTCGAGAAGTCTCATTTTTGATACTTTGCCTCTTTTTCAAGAATATGGGCCGTGCCAAATGTAATTGAGAATCCGAATCTGAGGACGAATCTGAGGATGAATCTGAGCCAGACCCCGTTTCCGATAAAGACTCCGAATTTGCCGCCAGCTCGGGATCAAGTCTTGGTTTTATTATTTCAGACATGAGTTTATAAAAAAATGGGCAGGATTTTCTATTTTATGCAGCCGTTATCGATGATATGTATGTTTTTACATTGAATCTTTCGTGAGATGCGGGGGTAGACGCGATGCTGGGGCCTATATGCCCGCCAGTTTGATTCTGGGCGCTACCGGGTATGACGAGTCATTTGTTCATGAATGTCTTCGTCTGTAAGATTTTCTAGCTATGTTTTTTCCTGAAATCTGTCAGAAAGCAAACGGTTTTTGAACATCAAAAGTAAGTCTCCAAGAGGAGGAACCGGGGGCACGTTTATTTTTTACCAGAAGATGATCACATTCATGTGTAGGTCTATATCGACCACTGGAAGTGTAATTAGTTGCGCGAGTAAGAGGTGATGCACAATAAGTGCATATTAGAAATCAAAAAAAAAAAAAAAATCATTAATGTTTACAAACCGCATGTATAATGATTTTAGTGTAATGTAGAGTTCCGTGGACAATTGGCACGCTCGAGCCAGGTGCAAACGTGCCCTCATGTGCTCTTGGTAATTGTTTCATCCAATACATTCAAAGAATCCCATAAAATGGTATAACAATTCCATGATCATTCTATTCTTGCCCACGGGCTATAGCTTTTCTAGGAATGACTCGCACCCAGAATGTAATTGTGTTTGTTAGCTGCGGCCCGCGCAACATCAAATACTCAATAGGAATAGATTGTAGCCGTCAAGATGGTTTATTTTCATAGACAGGCAGTTTCATTCCCCAAATGGGCTCGTGATACTTTCACAGCCTTCGAAAAAGCTTTCAAAAGCAGTCAGTGATGTATTCAACTTGGGGCGATAATAAGGACTTTTGCTATAGCACGCAGACACCCCACGCCAAAAGTCAACTTCAACGCACAGTAGCAGAACTGACTGGTCTTAGTTTGGCATGTGGATTCACGAAAAGTTGGGTAAGCAATTCTGATTCCTTCCTTTAATCATGATCTTCTATCAAAGACGAAGAAAAAAAAAAAATGATTATGGCAATTTACCGCATCCTTTTCGCGCCAGCGTTCCAATGGCCGGCGTCCTTGCCATCACTCACCCCTTACAAAAGTGGCCCCTAACCCGTATGAGCCAACGGATCGTGATATCGGCTGTTACTGGAACACAATACCAATTTTCAGTCTCTTCTTTCGAAGTATCTCAAGCTCTTGCTGAATCCATCTGTCTGTTTTGATGATCTCGAAGGACGCAAATTTGCAGCCAACTTGGGGTTTACAACCGCCCAGGGAACATCCATAATAAGGGCAGGTTTTGAATGGAAAAAAGCGAAAAGTGGTCCAGGCCACTGACTAACACTTCGGGATTTCAATATACAAAATCACATCTGGAATAATCCAAAATCCCAAAAAATAGAAAACTGCTGCATTTTTCATCACTTTCAGCTCGTTTGGTTTTCCTCCGCGCCCCCACGCCCACGCCCGCGGCCTTCACGCGGAATCTGAATCTGGCCCTTTATCTCCTGCACCACCTGCTCGCCCACCAGGCGCATGCGAGGTCCTGCAAAAAGACCATTTCCAACGATAAAGGCATCCAGGTTTGCCAAAACAAAACCGAATTTGGAGGAAATAAAAAAAAAGAAAACACATCTCACCATGGCACTGCAGCAGCCGGCATACTTTGGGCCTCGCCCGCTTCAGCCACTCAATGCGAAAATGCGCCACGGGTTCGACGAGGAGTACAACTCGGAACACTTTCTCTCGCTGTTGGCGAACAACTTCTACATCTACTATGACGATAAGCGCCACAATGCCAACGGCGGCCCGATCCCCGCGAAGATGAAGCGCATGCCGCAGTACGCGAAAAACTACCAGCCGATTGCCGACTGGAAGGTGATGAAGGAGCGACAAAAGACGATTCTGGCCGTGCTCGTTCTTTGCCTCAACTTGGGCGTGGACCCGCCGGACATCATGAAAACATACCCCTGCGCAAAGTATGAGGCGTGGTGCGACCCGGCAAGTTTTCCCGACACGAAAAAGGCCATCGAGGCCATTGGCAAGAGCCTCCAGGCCCAGTACGAGACGCTCTCGTTGCGCACCCGGTACAAACAGCTGCTAGACCCTTGTGTTGAGGACGTCAAGCGATTTTGCAACACTTTGCGGCGCAACGCCAAAGAAGAACGCATTCTCTTTCATTACAATGGGCACGGCGTGCCGCAGCCGACCGCCAGCGGTGAAATCTGGGTGTTTAACCGTGGATACACGCAGTACATTCCAATCTCACTCTACGACCTCCAGACGTGGCTCGGTGCGCCGGTCATCTTTGTCTACGACTGCAACAGTGCCGGCAACATCGTGCACAACTTCAAGAAATTCGTACAGAAACGTATCGACGACGACAACGAGGGGAACCATGACATGAGTGCGCCGTCGCCGACGCTGGCGTACCTAGACTCGATCCAGTTGGCCGCGTGTAAGTCAAACGAGATCCTTCCAATGAGCCCGCACCTCCCAGCGGACTTGTTTTCCTGCTGCTTGACGAGCCCTATCGATATTTCACTCAAGTGGTTTGTCATGCAGCTGCCGCTCAAGGATAGCTACTACCTGATGCTCCCGAAGAACGCAGCAGGCAACATCATTGTTCCGGGTAAACTCACCGACCGCCGCACGCCCTTGGGTGAGCTCAACTGGATCTTCACCGCCATCACAGACACCATCGCCTGGACATCGTTATCGCGGCCGATTTTCAAGCGCTTGTTCCGCCAGGATTTGATGGTGGCCGCGTTGTTTCGCAACTTCCTTCTTGCCAAACGCATTATGCCGCATTTGAATTGCAACCCAGTCAGCGACCCGCCCTTGCCCGAGTCTGTGCGCTTCCACCCAATGTGGGACTCTTGGGACCTTGCGATCGATCAAGTTTTCGCTCAATTGATCAAATCCAACAACCCAGACCCGTACTCGTCCACGATGCCGAGCTTGCAGGGTAAAGTAGCAGCATCAAGCGAGAAGCCGTCGGGGGCTCTCGCCGTGTCGAATGGATCAGCCGTGGCACAAAACGGCCTGTCAGCATCACCTGTGCAGGCTCTTTCCAATTATCAACACTCCACTTTCTTCGAGCAACAATTGACAGCGTTCGAGATCTGGCTCAAATATGCAGGGCTGTCGACAAAGATCCCCCCTGAGCAATTGCCGATCGTCTTGCAAGTGTTGCTCTCACAAGTTCACCGCCTTCGAGCATTGATTTTGCTCCTGAAATTCTTGGACTTGGGACCTTGGGCTGTGTACTTGTCTTTATCCATCGGTATATTTCCATATGTCCTCAAGTTACTCCAGAGTCCGGCGCAAGAGTTGAAACCCGTGCTCATTTTCATCTGGGCAAGAATCATGGCCATTGACTACACCAGCACACAACAGGAGCTTTGCAAAGACAAGGGCTACAATTATTTCTACCTCATCCTAAACTCCAGCCCCTCAAACCCAATTGGTGCCCCAGGCGCTCCAGGCGGCTCCATAAACTCGGGCAGTGGCTCTGGAAGTGTCATTGTCAATGACGATCACAAGGCTATGAGTGCTTTCATTTTGACGTTGTTCATAAAGGATTTTAAAAGCGGCCAAAGACTCTGCTTTTCGATTGAACTAGTGACAAATTGTCTCAAGTTTGTAGCCACCAGTGAAAATCCGTTGCTACGTCAGTGGTGCTGTCTACTCTTGTCTCAGTTGTGGCTAAAATACCCGGACGGAAAATGGATTATCTACAAGGATGGCTACCTCTCCAAATTCTTGGACCTTGTGAGTGATCCCATCCCGGAGGTGAGAACTTCCATAATCATTGCGCTTACTACATTCTTGACGGACGTACTGGAAGATGCATCAGGTGGATCTCAGAAATCTAGAATGCCTATTCAGCATTCGCAGGCCCAACAGAATCCTGCAGCAAACGGTGGCTCGTACAAAGAAGGCAATGGCGCCTCTGCGAATGTCACTGCTGACCTCAGAAGTGACGAATTGCGCCAACAAGACTTGAAATTAGCCAATGTCATTCTCAAGTTGCTCGGAGACGGGTCGACCATCGTGAGAAAAGAAATTGTCTTTTTCATTCATCGATTCGTCAAAATCTACGAAAAGTTCTTTTTGGTTGTGGCTTTCAATCAGTTAGAGGAGGAGATCGTTTTGATAGACAGCCCTAATAACCTCCAGGAGTTCAGGAAAAAGTCACCTGCCTACGGATCCATCTTTAGCTCCATCTGGAAAGCGTTGTTGATCCTTTCTGAGGATCCGCACATTGAAGTGAAGGATTTGGCCGAGACGCTTATAGACAGTGTCATGGTCAAATTGAATGAAAGCGACTTAGCCGGGCTAGTAAAGGAAATGCAGGAATACTTGTTGAGCAAGTCCTCCATTAACATCAGAGACAATTTCAAGTCTGCCCCAATTGTTGATCGCACGCCAATCAGTATGCACAAGGAGAATCTCAAGCGCCAGGCATCGAGTGGCTCAATTATCAACAGGAAGAACGAAGTCACCATGAGCGGTGGTTCTTTGAAGACTCGATCAATTTCACACAGCGGTGGTAAAGAAAACTCATTCGATAATCTGGATACTTCCTCCATAAGCTCCAAATTGAGAAGATTCGGGATTGGGAATTTGCTCAAATCATTCCAAATAAATGAGGAAACAGACTTAAACAATTTCACAAGAATTCTCAACTCCGGGCCTGCCATCAGTCAATACGGTGCTGAATATCAACCCAAGTCTCCCAGATATCACTTAAGAGAGACAAAACAAGTATTACAACTTCCTGAGGACTCAGGGTTTTTTGAATATAGTTGTGAGACTTTTCAAGAACCTCAGATGTCCAAATCTGAGATTGATGAGCCTGGTTCAGAGGAGTACGTGAAAAGGCTATGGCGCAGAAACAGAAACGAGCAGACGATTCTGGAGACCCAACCACAAAAGAAAATGGCTCTTCGCGGAGACTGGAACCAAAACATGACTGTTCTTAGCAACAAAACACAGCCCAAACTAATCAAGTTCATGCAGTTTGAGAAGTTGTTGGTATCGACAGATGAAAAAGACACAGTGTCGGTGTGGGACTGGGAGGCAAATGATATCGTGCACAAGTTTTCAAATGGTAATCCTTTTGGTACAAAGATTACAGACTTGAAGTTTTTGAACGAAGATGATGTACCATTGATTTTGACAGGCTCTTCGGATGGTGTGGTCAAAATCTACAAGGACTTCCATACAGAATCTAACAAAGAAGATGGATCTGTCAAGCTTGTGGCTGCGTGGAGAGCTTTGACCGATCTTCTTCTCACCTCAAAAAGTTCCGGCTTGATCAGCGAGTGGCAGCAATCCCGTGGATCCTTATTGGTCAGTGGAGATGTAAAGATCATTCGAGTGTGGGATGCACCGAGAGAGCTCTGTATCTCTGACATACCTGCGCGGTCTTCTTCGTCGATCACAAGCTTGACATCAGATCAAGTTGCTGGTGATATTTTCGTTGCTGGCTTCGATGATGGCAGTTTGAGGGTTTACGACAGACGACTTGATTCACGCGAGTCAATGGTAAAAGTATGGCAAAATGGACGCGGCGGCGCTAAGAATATAGGACGTGGCTCTATCAGAAACGTACACATGCAAAGAGGAGGTTTCAGAGAGTTGGTGAGTGGATCTGCTGACGGATTCATCAATTTATGGGATATCCGGAGCTCGGCGCCTGTTTCGACCTTTACTGGCGCAGAAAAAAGTATACGGTCGATCGACGTTCATGAGCATGCGCCTATAATCACGACGGGGTCGAAAGCTGTGAACATTTGGACAACATCAGGGGACGTCGTATCGACCTTGAAAAATCCTCATGACACGTATCTCACGAACAGAACGTCAAACTATTTATCTGGAATATCTTTCCACCCGCATCGCATGATGGTTGCAACGAACTACAATCAAGACGGGCATATCAACATTTACACCTGCACAGATATAGTCTCGGAATATTGAAGAGCAACGAATATGAGGTCATGACCATAAACGGCCTTCTGGTGCCGCAGATTTCAAGGCTGGAGCAGTTTTCAAAAGTTGCATGTGCTTCTAAAAGTGTTTGAGCACTATATTAAATAGCCAGGTCTGCGGCTAGATCCGACACGCGCGGCGCCCCATATTCCGCGCCTCGGACATGTACCAGATCTGATATAAGTCAGACAGTGGGCCATTGCTGTGGGTTTCAAACAGCGGCAAATAAACAAGTTGGGAAAAAGTTCGGGGATCTTGATTTTAATTTCTGAAATTGTGCATGCAAGAGAATATCGGATTTTCTTCAATCTCAACTCATATCGTGTGAGTTGGCTAGCATTCCCATGCGCTAAGAATGCATTGAAGAGGTGCCATGATGTGATACATTGGCCTGGAAACACGAGGCAAAAATCAGAAAAAAAGATTGAAGGCGTTCACCCGAAGTGTTTTATTGTGTCTTTTTTTTTTTCTATCTTGCCTTGTGAGTCTAATTTCCCGTGGCCGTAGTATGGGGCCGCAGGCGGCGAGCGAGTATGCACACCGGCGCACCACCGGCGCAATAACCGAAACTTTTGGCACCGATGGGAAATCTGCACATCCGCAATTCAAACACCATGTCCATGTCATCTGAGGTTGGAGCGGCAATCGAAGATGAAAGCCTTCACTTCAGCCAGCCGAAAAACCCTTCGCCGCGCGTGGGAGAGATCTCTGCCATACAAAAAATGATCTCTGCATGTCTGGGCTCGCTCGTGACGTCTTTTGCCGTGACACCATTTGACGTGGTCCGCATCCGAATACAACAGCAGGAAATCATGCAGACGGCAAAAACCTGTTGTGAAGTTCCGGCGGCTCCCTCGATGGCTCCTGCTTCTGCCACGCGTGCCATTACATCATCTCCACCTGGTGTTTTCTGGATCAATCAGTCATACTGCGCATCTTCAAAGGATTGCCCCAGAATCACATCCACATTTCAGGGTATGCTCGTTATAAGCCGTAATGAAGGACTCCCGGTTTTGTGGCGTGGTCTCTCGCTTACGTTACTAATGGCCGTCCCCTCCAACATCATATACTTCACAGGGTACGAATACGTGAAAGAAATCTCCCCGCTACGCAACCACCCTCTAAACCCGCTTCTTTGCGGCATGTTTGCCCGCACAATGTCTGCCACTGTTGTGTCGCCCATTGAGCTTGTGAAAACGCGGCTACAATCGATCCCGTCTGATGCTCATGGCGAGAAACCGAAAAGCAGACTAATCAGTTCTCTACTAAAAGACTCTGCCGCCGCAATCAAGAAAAATGGATACGGCTCGATGTTCACGGGCTTACAGATCACTTTATGGAGAGACGTGCCCTTTCTGGGCATCTACTGGCTGTGCTACGAGTTTTTCAAAGAGCGACTTAGTGCAAGTTTGGGTGTGGATTTCGACAACCACCATGTCAAGCAGGAAGATTGGAAGGTTTTTGCTACGAGTTTCGCCTCCGGATCCTTGAGTGGGATCATTGCTGCATTTTTCACAAACCCTTTCGATGTGGGAAAGACAAGGCTACAGATAGCAACGCAGAAAAAGCCCAAGACAAGGGCATCCATGTTTCTGTTTCTCTCGCAAATATACAGAAAGGAGGGCGTCGGTGCACTTTATAGTGGCTTCGCGCCCCGAGTGATGAAAATCGCCCCTCTGTGCGCCATCATGATCTCGTCTTACGAGATCGGTAAGAAGATTTTCAAGGACAATCTGTGAATAGAAGTGAAGCTTTGTACATACGATCATTAAAAACAGCACAATTTGCATGAAATTGATATTGAGTAAATTCAACCAGTCTAGCTATGCATGCCCCAGCCTTCTCGATTCTCCTCAAAATTTCGTATGTCGAAGTCCCTGTACCTGCTGGCCAAGTCATCGTGTTCTCTCGCCACGTTATTGGCAAAGAAATCCTCTCGTTTGAGCAACTCTGCAATCTCCCTGAGCCCCAGTGACTGCCTAGACCGGTCCTTCTTCCCGCTGCCCAGACCAGAGTTATTTTCTGGCGGCCGCGTGTTCAAAGGACTGGCTTTAGTGCTATCAGTGAGGCATTCACCCACGGGCTGGTCATTTGTAGGCATTTCCAATCTCCTCACTGGGGAGGACGGATCGCCCTCACGGATCTGTCCCGCTAGCAAGTTTGCCTTCTGGTTTAATGTCATGAGCGCCCCTTGGAGCCAGGTCAAGTATTCCGTAATAGCCGCCCGCAAGTTGATTGATGCCGTGCGTGCCAACTGCTGCTCTATAAGTTTCAAGTTGTATTCCGATTCCTCAATCTGGTCCAAGTACAACGTGGCCTGTTGCGCCTGTGGACCCAGCTTTAGTGCAGTATCATTATACTGTTTCTGCAAATTGTCATGAATTGACAAGAGAAAACGCTGCCGGTCTTCGCGGGAAGCGATAGCGCCCAACTTCACCTTGAAAGAGTTTAGCCGGTCTGCCTGTGTGGCAAATGCTAATCCGACACTATCGATAAGAAACGTGAAGTCACGCATCATTGACGACACTTCCTCATTGGGCAAGTCTGCCGCCCACGTCGTTAGTGCCTCGACAAGCGTTTGCTGTGACGACATGGCTTTCTTCTGTGCTTTAGTTGCCTTTTCAATGAGCCGTTGGAGATCCACCGCGCCAATTTTCTTTCTGCTTTGTGCGGGCGGGTATTGCGAGACTAGTTTTTGGAGCATCTTTACCACAGCTGCCGTAGTGGGCCTCTTCAATGTGGAGTACGCCGTCTGAAAGACAGACGTCGCTGGTGGTTTCTCCATATTTGTATCTTATTAGCAGCAGTGCCGAGTTAAAGCAGCGGTCAAAAAGAGTCGAAATATTGTGGCTGCGAAAATAGGTGAGTTGCGCGCGTATTTTGCACAGTCAATGGTATCTCTATTCAAATGTCAGTATTAACAAAAAGTACAGAGGGCAAAAATAAGTTGTCGTTTCTTCCTGCTTTGTCTCTAATTTCTTGATCACTCGGTCACTCGCCCCTCTTCTGTGTGCGGTTGATGGACATGCGCGTTTGACACAAAAGCGAAGAATTCGAGGCAAAAACCGCGATTGCCCACTTTGCAGCATTCGCACGGCTAATCAAAGATCTCCACGTGTGAATCTTAGAGTTGATTTCTTCCACTATCGTGCAAGGGGATGCGATTAGAGGTTAACATACCGCCAATCCTAATAGATGCTGAAATTGCCGCCACTTTGAGTGATGAAGCGCCACCACAACCTAACGTTAGCATGAGTATGCCGCTTTGGCCAGGTCATATGGTCCAATTTCAGCCGCATCGTCTAACTTTACTAAATCCCGCCAATCCACACCTCTAGTATCTCGCCAGTATTCTTCAAACCTCGTGTGCCCCTTCAAAATAAACCCCGTGGGTAACACATTTTTTTTCTTGGCATCCAATGGCGGATCAGATTCGACCCAGCAAACTTCTTAAACGATTTTGGTGAAGAAAAAGAGAAGCCAAAAAAATATCGGAGATTTCTCAGAAAAGAAAAATCATTTACTTCTTCAGCACCTCCTCGTCGATGTTCAAACCCGTAATTTTCGAAATTGAGCGACGCAAACTCTCCAAGCCGCTGTGCACTTTTTGCTGGCTCGAAGCGGCGGTTTCCTCCACCAGATGCACAAACCCATTGGCCTGCTCGAATGCTGCCACCTGCTGCTTGGCAACCTCGGGCAAGGCACGCTGCTCAGCCGCCCAAACAAAGTCGCGCGTGTTGCGGAATGTCTGCGGCAAAAAGTAGCTAAATGCAGCCACGCCGAGCGCGACAGGGTACACGGCGCGTGCAACGATGTTGCGGTTCCGCGCCAAGATGTTTCCAGAAAGGCCAGCAATAATTATATATATCGAGTTGGGAAATAAGTCCTCGCGCTTGTTGTGAAGCGCGGCGACCGTGCCTGTGACTTTGCGCTCTGTCTCGAACACAGCGTGTTTTTTCCCGTGGAGATAGTTATACGAAGCGGAATAGCCGCTGAAGACTGCCTCACGAACGCTCCGGAACGCAGACTCGAGGGGAGCCGCAGAGCGTACGGTCACGCCGTTGACAAGGCTACGTGGGCCCAAAAGCTCGGCTTCGGCGGGTGTGCTTGGCGTAACGGTCCCTGGCAAGGGCACCACTTGCTGCTCGTTCTCGTAGAATCTGCGTTTGGACTCGTTTTGCACCGGTGATTTTGCAATGCTTTGAGCGGCGACAGCTGAGGTCACGCATGCAAAGGTAAAGAGCGCTCTGGACATGGTGTGCTGAATTTGTCTGTGGATTCAATGGACAACTGGGATCGGAATCTTGAAAACGAGTGAGAGAATTTGTGGTGCACGGGTGTTTTCTTGGACAAGCTCCTACTTCGTGATTCGTTGTGCGGGCTAGCCTGGCTAGATATGCTGGTCTTGGAAAATACGGTATAATGTGTTGTTTTTGGCCGTTTGAACTTTACACGCCCCGGATTTGCCTTCATAACTCTTGATGATCTTACGCAATTACAAGCTTCATGAGTTAGTCAGCGGTTATGGCACTTTATTGTCCAATTTTAGTTTGCAGTATGGTGAGACAAGCGCGCAAAGCCCAGTGTGAATTAGAAGGAGCCAAATTTGCGCTAATGAGAATATC
Source organism: Metschnikowia pulcherrima (assembly GCA_009746055.1). Lineage (NCBI taxonomy): Eukaryota > Fungi > Ascomycota > Pichiomycetes > Serinales > Metschnikowiaceae > Metschnikowia > Metschnikowia pulcherrima. The sequence continues at coordinate 1,915,770 of VFXK01000001.1, forward strand.
TCTTTCACAAAAGGTGGCTTATAAGGGCATGTGAGGTGAAAGAAGCTATGTGAGGTTTTGTTAAGATAGACGATTGTTCACTTATATTGGCTGTTACTTTCTCCCACCACCAATTTTTGAGGCGCTACCATGTGTGGTACAAGACAGCCTTAGACCGTCAGAGTAATCAAACCGCTTTCTTGTCGGAAAAGATAATTTAAACTGAACAACCTTACTGAAATCTTCATGCCAAAAGTCCCTGCGTATCTCAATTCGATGGCATGTTGGCATTTTTTCTATCGCTAAGGTACATTGCAGGGGACACCCTCTCTTGGCGCAAGCTTATTTGCTAAGACAAATACAAGAGGTTGGCTATCTTGCTTTAGGGGAAATACAACTCGAAAGTCTCAATTCTTATCTTGAGGTGACCAAAGCCAGGTGGTAATTTGTCTGACGTGTGCCATAACTATAAGATACGCTCGAAATATATCGTGAGAAAATGGAGCTCATGGACATCGTTTCACTCAGTTCCTGTGACCTTTTCTTGCAAAAGAAAAGAAAAAAAATAAGGACTCGATTCAACAAGGTTTTACATTCTCGGCCAAGGTGATAGGTCAAATACTTTTCCATCATGTCACGTGCGCACGCAACCGCACCATGAGGCATGCAGGTCTCGATGCTCTTCTCTTAGTGCCATGGCCCATAAAGAAGTCTCGATTCGGCTTCAACATGTCTCTCAATGCCAGATTTCTACTATCCAGACGTATTTCATGCGTTCTGCGAAAAACACGGTTTAGCAGCTTTAGCGCACATGTCACCCCGGCTCGACATCTGTCCTCACTAGATGAAGGCAATACTAGCACTTCAGATAATCCTACAGGGACCGATTTACCTTTTGATCGAAACAGAGACGCCGAGAAATTCGGCAAGCTCGTGCGTGACGAGCATTACGCCCAGAAAAGCGATCTCTTCGATGGGCAGCACATGAAAAAAACGGCACTTTTGGCCGAGAAACCGCTGTATGAAGCCTCGCCGTCACCCTTCCGGAATGAAGACGGCACATTTCTTCAAGGTGGAAATTCCGAAGAGGCCCGGCTTGATTCGCGTACACTTGCTGCCCGTGCAGACTCGCTGGTCATAAAATTGCCTGCGGAAATCGCCAAGGTGATCAATAAAAATATCTTACTGGCGGTGCAACCGGGCAAGCTCCGCGAAAGAGCGGCTCAGATCTATCAAGCGCTCGAAAGGGAACAGATTCAGAAGGCGCCAGAGCTGCTGCTAGACGCCGACGCGCATATTGCGGCGTTATTCTTACAAAATTACTCGCATGCTTATAGAGCACTTTCTGAGTTGAAAAAACGCGTGGGGCCTGCTTTCAGCCCAGATTCCGTGCTTGATGTTGGGTACGGGCCCGGAACCGGTATGATAGCCTTGAACGAACTAATGGGCGCCGGCTTTGCCCCGAAAACAAAGGAAGTGTATGTGGTTGGAAGGTCGAATAGAGCCATGAAGAAACGCGCCAAAATCTTGTTGTCGAGGCAGCTCTGCGAGATCCCGCCACAAGCCCAGGAAAAGGATGTGGGGATCTCAGAATTAAGAGCCGAAGTCGAGGAGTCCCGAAATGAGGCGGAAATCGAAGAGGAGCCTACAGAATCCGAGTCCTTCAAAACTGATATAGAAGAAGATTACGTGGGACCTGTTGACGCGAGCCAAATCCTCATCAGGACTAAATTGAGAGACGCGCTCCCGTCCACCAAACAATACAGCCTCATCATTGTCAACCAGGCCTTATTGTCCCGTGAGTACAGTTTCCCGAAAGACGTCGACGTGAATTTGCACATGATTTTGCGCTTGTTGAAGCCAAACGGACACTTGGTGATTATCGAGAGAGGAAACGCGTTGGGGTTCGAGATTGTTGCGCGTGCACGCCAGGTCATGCTCCGGCCCGAATCGTATTCTGGTGAACGGGGCAGGATTCCCAGACCGTATATCCGTGGATCTACTGTTAAGCCGCAAAAATTGCGCAAAGAGGATCAGATCATCACCGAAGACCACATAAAGCACGAGCATGCTCTCTTGGAAAGAATGCAAAAAGAGAAAGAAGAAAAAGAGTTGGACGATGATGAACGCGATTTAGCGGGAGCTGGTTTAAACCAAGTTGATGACTCATACGCAGGAACCATGAATGCTCAAGACTACGGAACTGAGGACGTCGAGGGGCTCGAGGCGGAAATAAATTCTCGATTTGGTGAAGTCAGCGAAGACGAAATGAAGTTTGAGTTTGAGGAAAATGGCGAATTTGACGTTATGCCGGTCGAAAATGGCTCTAAAAACACACAGACACCTATTTCGGACGACGTGAACTATCACTTGAGCGTGGTAGCGCCATGTTCTCATCACGGCAAGTGCCCGTTGCAGCTAGGAGACCCTAAATTCTACAAAATTTCGGGACACCAACACAGATTGCAATTCTGCAGCTTTAACCAGGTCGTGGAGCGTCCAAAATACACAATGGAGCTCAAGAGGGGAAAGAGATTGGCGACTTCTTGGAATAAGAGTGCTGAGGACGGTTTCGGGCTCGATAAGTTGGCCAAAAGCACTCGAAAACAGCTTGAAGGCTCGGGCCGGCCGGGAGGGAACAACTCCGAATCGGGAAACTTCTCATATTTGATCATGCACCGCGCAAGAAACGACAAGGAGGCAATTTCCGAGATCAAGGATGCCAGAGATCACTTTCACGAAGACAGCGAAGCGATGCCGCGAATCTTGGAGACGCCTGAAAAGGTGAAGAAGAATGTGCGCTTGAAAGTGTGCGCTCCGCTGGGCAATATCGAGTATTGGCAAATCCCACGCAGCACGGGTAAACAGGCGTATCACGATGCCAGAAAAGCCCGCCAGGGCGACCTCTGGGCTTTGGGGAAGAAAAGCGCCGTCGTTAAGGCGCAGTTGCTGGAGGCCAATATGGAGAAGTTGAAGAGGATGTCTAATATGCAGCGCAAGTTTGTGATGAAGGAAAAACGGAAGCAGCAGCTGAAGAAACTCGTCAGTAGGCTGGCGTCCGATTTCGATGATCCGCTTGATGAGCTTGATCAGCTAGCCACAGACCTAGAGCAGCTGAAGAAGTATCGGTTAAAGGGAAAGAAGGCTGGGTATGACGTCGATTTGAGAAAGTATGATGGGAAGTGATTTCTAGAGAAAGGGAATGAACATGAAGTGTATATAGAACATGTAAATAAGGCTGGGGCCGAACAGTTGAAACCACTTTGGATCATGCCAAATAATGAAGTAGCATGATAAGTTTGTCTCTGTTTTGAGCACCACTGACCAATGTCAATTTAATTGAGATTAACTTCGTGCTCCCGATTCCATAGGCCGAAAAGAAGTTCCCAAGAGATGTCACAAAGGTAAGTAATAAACCCTTCCAGCTCCTGCTAACTCTTTTCATTATAACTATGTGTGATAACAGATCCATATATATATATATATATATATATATACATATATGAGAGTGTTTTAAATTCACGCTGGCTTATGAACGCCTACAAGTCTCTACAATGATAAAACATTTTAATTTGTTTGTGTATTCCAATTACCTGTCCGAAGACAATCTATGATACATATGCATTCTGAGGATGCGTGCCTGAAGCCGGGGCCAACGTGCCTACTCAGCACTGATTCAGCACGGCCCTGATGGAGATCCAGTCATCAAATGCAAGACTTCATGACTGACGAAGAAGTAAAATAGCGTATAGCGAGATGATTGGCGGCAAAAGCGAGCAGAGCCCTATAATGACTCTCTCACTTCCCATGACAGTGTCGTTCCTTTTTTTTATCTTTTCTTCTTTTCTGATGTCGTATTCTTAGTGGATTCTCAACGAAACCCAATTTCATGATGTGGAGCAATCGCTTACTTCTTTCTGAATGAGCAGCCCTCGGTCAACTTGGCCTTTCCGCCAGAAGGAGTGCACAACACGGAAGAGCAGCCGTCACAGGTGACAGCGGTTTGAGCGTGAGAGAAGACGGTGGTGATATTTAAGCAGCCAGGGCACTTCACGTCCATGAAGAAGGATCTAGGAGACTGAACCAAAGTCTTCAATTTGTGTTTCTGCGCCTCGGAGGCGGGGTTGGGGTGCAACAAATCCTGAACTAAAACCATGTTTGTGTGATTTTTTATATGATTATGATATTTTGGGGGAAGAAGGAGCGCTTATATAGATCTGAGGAAAAAATTTTACGACCCCTTCCTCCTCACGCGAGCGCAGGCGGCGCACGACCTGAAAAAAAATATAGTAAAGAAAAAAAGAAATTATTCAGAATGTGGCGGGCTATTGTGCAGGAAAATGGGGGATTCCACCGCCGTGCCTCTTTAACTTGCGTGGTGAATATTCGGTCCTCTGTATTGCATTAGATATGTTTTGTTAATTGCCTGATCCAGATAAGTTGAATATTTCTTTGTTTCATCGATTTGTTTCTTTTTTGATGTCATGGTCATTCATCTCCAAATTTGGATGCATGTTGTATGATTTGATCTTCACCGCTAAAACCTATAGTGGCCCTCTTCCCACACATGCCTCGCAGTCAAAAATGGCTTTAGGCGCGGAAACAAAGGAATTCCGAAAGAGTGTTCTGGAACAAGCCCGAGGCTCAAAAACCGTGCAACAACTGAAAATTGACGTATTTCACCGAAAATCCCAAGTTGAAATGAGCACCGCGTTGCTGCTTCGGCTGGAATTCCGCTTGTGGCTGTTTCTCTAGGACAGGCTGAACAGAAATATATCCTTAGTCATATAACTGCACACACCAGAGCATCCACACTCATGGCAATAAGTGGAACTTCTGAAAGTTTTGATAAACATATAAATTGGGTGAAGTGCAGCCATTAGGGCGATGAAAACGTAATTAAATTCCACACACTTCCAAGCCAAGGTATCAATGCCAGGCATGGTAGCGAAGCTGGTTAGGGACACACATACATTCAAATATAGTTTTGTAGAATGCTAGGTTAGCAATACTGGCTCCCGTTCTTTGATCAGATGTATCAAGCAAAAACCTATGCTTCCGTTGAGCAAAAAAAAGACGTTAGCGGCATCGAAAAGAGCTTCCTTGAAACTATTGTGTGTGATGAGTTGCATATCAAGAAGAGCGTAGTGGAACAGTACAGCAAACAGTGACTGGCCGTTGGATAGAATCAAAGTCCCTCATACATTCTCCATGCATCTAAGGCCAAAAAAATTCAAACATTATGTTCGCTACTTGCGACTTGGAGATTGTACTAGTCATCGATGCGATTAGTGTGTCTCCAATAGGTTACCCCTAAGCCGTGTGTCTTAAATTTGAGCTAGCTTTTGATTGAAATAAAAAAGAATCTTATTTTTTTTTAAGAACGATATGATTTGCTTGCATGTTTTTTTTTCTGGGTTTCTATGTTTTTGCCAGCCCAAGCACCTCTCCTGGATCAAACTTCACAGTGCCATGAGTAGTACTATAAGGCCTGATTATGAGGATCTTGGTTGAAGGAAAAACCTCGCTATATTTTCAAAAGCAACGAAGAACATTGTGTTTTACTCCCAAAAAAGAGCGCTTTTCACGAAGATAACCTGAGTATTATCTCTATTTCTGCTCAACAGATGTGACCCTCCCAAACAGGCCTCACTGTGCTATACAATCAGCAGTACGCTTTCAACGTGTAAATGCTCGATATTATCTAATCCGTATGAATTTAGACTCAAAAAAGATTGAAAAAATGGTCTTTTTGTGATTATGAAACGACATATCATTTACAATTTTGAGCCAAGTTTTTGTTGGAAAGATCGCATTGATCTCTTGACAATATTTGCCACCACGGAAATTGTCCCAGCGGTGTTAGCAATGCGCATCGCATGGAGCCTCTATTACACCGGCCCGGCATATCTGATATGTAATCGGACCGCATCAAATTGAAAGTACCTCTACTTTTAGGGAAATTTTTAATTATTGACCCTTCGCTCCATATTACTGGACAAGAATTTTGGCCCTGAGGCGTATATCACTGACCTGAGCTTTTTTCTAGGTTATCGTCAGACCGGATAAACCAAACCGACACCGACTTCCGAGGGTGCACCTAAAGATCTTGCTAAAAGGTCTAAAATCGCATTTCACTGCATTTATCAGTACACTGAGCCACTAATTCAAACCCAAGCTATTAACACAAGCTTCTGTGTTCGGCACGTGACATTTCACGTCCCCACAAGATTGCAAACAAGCGACGTCCAAAGAAAACCCGTCCTCCCTACAGACGATATGTGTACAAGTCGAGCTTTGTAGAGGAAGGGCGGGACGCCGACGAAAAAGAGACCGAGCCAACCACCGATCGCTTTGGCAACTGGGAGGATTTCAGTCCGGCGAAAAACAGCAATATTCGCCTGGTTTACGTGCTCACGAAACAGGCCTCCCTTCGCGGAAAGACATGGCCGTTATCACAGTTCGAAAAGATCGATGTGCTTGCATGCTGCTTGTTTTATGGCAGTCCCGAGCACGCACGTCAGCTTCAACTCGAAGAAGAGGCGCGAATACGGGCAATGGCGGCGGCAGACCAGATGGTGCTTCCTCTAGAGATTTTGGCGCATGTTTTCGAGATATTGCGCTTCCGGGGCGAGCTACGGCCGAAATTCTTGCGCCTCAGCAAACTCATATTCCTCGTGACAGCTCCTATGCTATACAAGCGGCCGGAATTGCGCGGTGACAACTTCCACAGATTCGTGGAAACTATCAATGCACACAAAACTTTCGGCACGTATATCCACGAGCTCGATCTTCTGTATGTAAACCAGAGTGGTAAGAACGCGCTGGTAGCAAAACTCCTCAAACGGTCGCGGCCCGTTTTGCAGCACTTTGTCGCGCCCCAAACAAGTTTTGGGCTCGGCCCATTAATGGCCCTACGTGGGTGCGTTCAATTGAAGTCATTGGACCTACGGCTTGTATCTGAAACACTCAATCTAGAGGAATTATTCGCCCTGATTCGGCAGATCGATTCGCTCACGCATTTATCCTTCCCTCGGTCGTCGTTGGAGATCAACGATTATAGTAGCATGAAATGGCCGCCGCGGCTCGAGTATTTGCGTGTCTCGGGGGGAATTTCCGATGAATTTCTCATGCAGCTGGCGTTCCCAACCCTGATTCGGCATATGGAGTTCGCACACTGCCCAAAAGTCGAGCATTTTGGGTTCCAGCATTTGCTCCTTGAGTTTGGCCGCAATTTGCAGCTGCTCCGGATCCAATTCCCAATGCCTGGGCTACATGCAAACTCTCTTGACTCTGTGTTCGAGCTTTGCCCCAATTTGCTCACGCTAGAGGTTTCCGTGGACTACTTGTCGGCGGAATTCTTCGACGAGAGATACCTCCATGTCAGGGCCGAGCCGCGTCCGCTTCGCACGTTGTTGATCGACAGCAGCGGCATGCTCGGCACAACAGACAAACTCGACCCGTTAGACTTGGCCTTGGCACTCAGCGAGCTGCGTCTCCCGCACTTGCGCAATGTGCGGTGCACTGCTAAACTCGGGTGGGACCCGAAACTGGACGGTGTCCTGTATATAGCAACGGAGTTGGAAGACCGCAATGGCGGGCTCTACATTGGGTACTAACATTTGCCATAGCCGTGTGCTATAATTATCAGACTCTCATCATAGATGAAGCAGGTTAAAGCAGTTTTGGCCTGGAATTGCTTGTTTTGCGTGTGACATAAAATCGAGGCATCCAGAGGTGTTCCAAAAGGTCTCATTCAGCAGCAGTGCAAAAACTTAAAATGTGCTCTTGATTGTGCTGGGGAACATGAATTGCTAAACGAGCCTATCAAATATATCAGATTGGCGGACATTTTGGTTCGAACTTTGACCGCAAATTTTGAACCTCATTATGATACATCACGTGACCACGAGTGCATCGGGACGTCAATTGAAACTGTTCAATGATAGCACGCACAATTTAAATGGTTTGCAAAATGAGGCAATTGGCCCAGCTCTTACAGGAAATGTTCACGCGATTTATCTGTCATACGAGTTCTTCTTTATTACTGAGGTGAATCGTGAGCGCCAACTCTCTCACTCGCTTATGAGCGCTTCCTTCTGCTGTTTGCACCACTTTAGTATCATTCTCTCCAAAGAGATGCTCACAACACACGGACACTTCATAGACACTAAACACAATAAAAATATCTCCACATAACCGGTTCTTCAGTAAGTTATTTGCTTTGAACCTGCGCATTTTGCGCTTTTGGCGGCCGTGCGCGCGCACTCTGCAGAGTCTGCGCTAAGGCACGGCGGGGCCGAGACTCGCGTAGCAGTTCCTCCGAAATTCCGTCGGCGATAATACGTACATATACATAAACCTCCAAAACAGTCTGAATGTCGAGTTTGGAAAAAGACTTGCATCTCCCGCCGGGACGCAAGCCTGGCAGGTACAGGACGTTTGCTTCAACAAAGATCCTGCCCTCAGTGCTGGCGAAAAACAAGGTCTCTGCCATAGACTATAAATATGCCGTGGTGGTATTGGCCGTGGCTGCAATCGTGCGGACGTTCCGGCTACATTTGCCGGCCAAGGTCATTTTCGATGAAACGCATTTCGGCGGCTACGCGAAAAACTACTTCGACGGCGAATTTTTCCTTGATGTGCACCCACCGTTGGTGAAACTAATGTTTTACTGGATCGCGCTCGTTTTCGGCTGGGATGGTGCGTTTGGGTTCGAGAATATCGGCGACTCTTACGATGCTAATGTGCCATTTATTGCCATGAGGCTATTTTCCGCCATCTGTGGAATTCTCACGGCGGTCCTGGCATTTTTTGCCCTTCGTGTGTCTGGTTGCAGACCCAAAATCGCTGCAATCGGTGCATTTTTCGTGATTTTCGAGAACTCACTCGCCACACAGTCCCGTTTGATCATGCTTGATAGCGGGTTGGTGGCCTTCACGGCGCTCGTGGTGTTGTCGTTCCAGAAATTCCAGGTTTCCGAGCCATTTTCGAGAAAATGGTATCAGACCATGCTCGCTACAGGTGTCGCCTTGGGGCTCACGATTCTGACGAAACTCACGGGAATTTTCACCGTGGCGTGGGTCGGACTATGGCTGGTGGTGCAGATCTGGGGCTACGTGGGCGACCTCGAGGTTCTGCCGGTCCAATTGTTGCTCCACGTGATTTGTCGTCTTGTGGCATTTTTCGTTGTGCCAGTAACGATCTATTGTGGCTTCTTCCTGATCCACTTCATGCTTCTTCCCTATAACGGCTCAGGGTCAGGGATCATGCTGCCCCTGTTCAAAGCAGGGCTTTTGGACTCGGACAAATTGAGAAATACCCCGGTGGACGTGTCTTATGGGAGCACCGTCACGCTTAAACACCATAGACTAGACACTTACTTCCACTCGCACGACTTTCCCTACGAGTCCGGCCTGGGCCAGCAGCAGGTGTCGATGTACGGCTTTGACCCGGACTCGAACAACGAATGGGTGCTTGAAACACACGGCACGAACTACGACGGGAAGCTCGACACGAAGTTCCGGCCCATAAAAGACGGCGATACAGTCAAGCTATTCCACAAGGCCACGCGCAAGTACTTGAGGGCCAACGACGTGCGGCCGCCGAACTCGGAGCACGATTACTCCAACGAAGTCTCGTGTAACGGCACCAGGGAAGACACGGCCGATATCAATTACGAGTGGAAAGTGAAGATATACGGGAAAAAACCACACCTGGCGAACGACCTTCCGCTCCGCAAGCTCCGGGCCACCGAAAGCGTATTCCAGCTTGTTCACCGGGGCACGCAATGTGTGCTCATGGGTCACGAAACCAAGTTACCTGCCTGGGGGTTCAACCAGAATCAGGTTCTATGCGTGAACGGGCCCACGCTTCCCAACACGCTCTGGTACATCGAAAGCAATAGCCACCCGTTTTTGGACAACAACGCCGAGTTCCCGCGCGTGGCGTTACCCGAACTTCTGCTTTTCCAGAAATTGACAGAATACCACCATCTGATGTGGCGCATCAATAAGGGGTTCACAGAAAAGCATGACTACGCGCTGGTGCCCGTCACGTGGCCGTTCGTCACGAGGGGCATCAATTACTTCAGCAACGGGCACGGCCACGAGCGGTTGACCGACGAAAACGGCAGCCATATCTACTTATTGGGGAACATCGTGGTGTACTATGGCGGGCTTCTCGCTATCATGGTGTTTTGCGCAAAATTTGCGCTTTTCGTGCTCCAAGCCATGAACCCATTCAAATCCACCTTCGTCAATACCCACGAGAGTGTGTATTACACCATGCTGTTGCAGTATATAAGTGGCTGGGCGCTCCATTTTGTGCCCTACTGGTATATGTCGAGGCAGCTTTTCGCGCACCATTACTTGACCAGTGTGTTTTTCCTCATATTGGCCACGGCCCAGTTTGTGGAGTATAAGGCCAGCATTCCTGGGTTTTGGCTGGCACTTTGGATGCGTGCATATGAAATGTATCTTCTCGGTGTGGTCTTTTTTTTCTACAAATTCAGCCCGTTGGTGTATGGCTTGAACTGGTCGGTGCAGCAGTGTCAGCATGCGAAATGGTTGCCCGGATGGGACTTTGACTGCATGGCATATAGCCACTGATTACAGCTAGACGCTTTTTAGCATGGCGTTTTTTGATTCTAGAATCTCATAAGACTATTATATATATCACTTGGACAGTTAAAGATTAGATTTATTGGTTTCGTGTGATCGGTAGAGTTACCTGAATCTGACCTTTTGGTCCATGTCAGGAAGAAGCCTGGCAAAATAGATTGAGCGTGAATTGACAATGTTGATTCACGATAACGAATTGAGATTGAGCTAAAATTAGGAAAAACGTATAATAAATAGGCTATAGTGGGGAAGCTATTATGCTAAATATAGCGTTCTCGGATCAATATTCGATGTTTTGCGATGGATCTATATGTGCCTGTCGGGCTAAAGGATGATATGCTGTTTGTGTAGGGCTTAGTTTATTCATGGTCAGCCCGTTTCTTTCTTGTTCGCTGCCCAGCCAAGATATCAACGCAAGGCATGGTAGCGAAGCTGGCTAAGGTTTTATATATATTCATATATAGTTTTGTGGAGAGCTAGATAAGCAATTCTGGCCCCCACTCCTTTGTCAGATGTATCAAGCAAAAAAAAAAAATGTTCTGGTGCATGAACTATACGAGTTAAAGGGAACCTCCTATTTAAAATTCGGCTCTTTTATAAGCTTTTTGTTGCATTCTTTTGTTCCAATCGCCTCGTTGGATCACTTTCTGAAGTGCATCGACGGGACATTGTGCCTTGGATGGGACAGGGCAAAGCCTTAAATGGATATCTTAAATCCTCTGGATCTGATACACGAAAGTTGATGAATATTCAACAGTTTGATTTGTTTCGAAGAAACTCTCTACCCCACATTCAGTTCCCGGCAGTACATAGTTGGTGGCAAGTTTTACCTGCTCTGATTATAGGAATATTTTAGCTCGACTCCCATAGACGTTCAGTGAACAAAAATTCGGGTTTAAAGCTCATGGTAACATCAATACTCAGCTCTGTCATATCCTACCCGCTGAAAGTATAGTCTGAGGCACAAATATCTGTTCTGGTTTGCCTATTTTGGGAGGGTATAGGCTTGGTCCAATGACCACTATAGTTTATCATATGGCCCTGATGTCAACCATAGTCTGAGTAGTAACTCAAAGTAGCTCAATTCACATGACTAGCTTTAAGAAGCACGATTGAAAAAACACTTTACTATCTTGAAACTGCTCACGAAATCCGTTCATGTTCGCGTTTGGTATATACCGTTTGAAACATCGACTATAAGGTCCTCGGTCCACTTCAAAAGCTGGTCTTTTTCCTTGATTTTCCGCACGCGTTCCTTTTCTGTGTCCTCCAACTCACGGGTGAGATCGCTGATCATTTTTAGCTGTGTTTCGGGCAACGTGCCGATTCCAGGAAGCGAGTCAATGATCATACTTATCTGGCGAGACTTCAAGATGAGATCTGTTGACAACTCGTTGATGACATCATCAAATGCCGGTTTTTGTTCTTGCGGGTCCTCCTCGCCATTCACGCTGCCATTTCCCGATTCTCCCTTTACGTCGTTTTCGTCTTTTTTCCCGGGAAGAGGCGCATTGGCAGCCAAATTCGTCACGGAAAACGGGTCTGGGTCCAATGGCGCCAACTCGCTCTGGGTGTTCACGTAGTTTATCGTAGAGTTGAACTGGGCCACAAGCTGGTCCAAGCATACCTGGAGTTGTGTGAGTCTATCGGCCATTAACGATGGTTTAGTATGTAGAATAGGTCTGTTGATGCAATTATCAGACTGAATTGATTTTTGGCACAATAGATATAATTGTTTTTTTTCCTCTCGCTGGTGAATTCCGTTCACGTCGTCCTATAATTTTGGAAGCCAGAAAAAAATTTAGTTCTATGCTTTATGGAAGCACTTGATGTATGTCTCAATGCACGTTTCGCGTTCACCGGTCGGTGCAAAAGATCGTAGTGGGTCGTCGCGTTCGAGTTCCGAGGGCACATTCAATAATTCACCTAAAGTGAGTTTACTTTTATATTTATTTATTTTACAGACATCCGCTGAAAATACATTTTTCGACCTGACAAGCCTGCTCGAGAGACAAATCAAGCACGCATTAGTGTATAGGTGAATTCTAAAGAAGAGAAAAAAACATATCAGAATACACTGGCCAAATGTAACGAATTACAATGGGATTTTTGGTGGCTGCTACAACAACATACAGTGATATCGGTCCACACCAGTAAAAAAAATTGATCGTGTAGAATTTCCGGGGAGCCGTGATTCAGATTACTAGCATTGATTCTTCGTACGGATGATGATTTAGCAGTTTTTCTTTGTTTTCTGTGGTATTCACATTCGACTCAGCTCTATCATATGCCAGTGCCCGCGAGTTGTGGTACCCTCACACAGATAAATAGCACACAGCCTGCTATAGCATGGTGGTAAATGGTTCTGGTTCCCTTTTAGTAGAAGTTAGACTAATTCAGAAATTGAGTACGTCTCAAGAACTTTTTTTGTGAAGCCTGATTTTTCATGACGCTTTCGAGTTTTTGAGATTCTATTAGGGTGGCTTACTATCACCAAAATACTCTCTTTTCAGCCCATTTTCAACATGACTGCCAATAAATGGAAACCCCAAAAGAAAAAAGAGTTTATGTTTCCCTAACAGCTAGTTCAATGCAAAAAGCTATGTTGAAATTGTGAAACTGCATGATAATAAATTCTACACCAATTCCAAACTAAAACCCATCTAACTTAAAAAAAATAAACCATGAAATGTGTCATGTGTCATGATCCGAGAGTTCCGCCACACACAAGATGCATAGTCACGTGCGCATTTGCGGAATCATCGCGACACCCCGGATCTGATGATCGCATCTGCTGTCTTATCTAGACACATCTAGTGACACTTGGCCCCCTCACCAATTTCTGCCAGCGCAGGTTTTTACAACAGTTTTATCGTCAAAATAGCTAGTGTGACACATTTCAAGTATAATTATCAATTTGAAATTCTCGAATTGGCCCAAAATCAGTTCAGAAACCTGTCTAGATGTCGCTGGTGCCGAGGTGGAAGGCTGACTCAGCTCTGCTGAAATGCTACCTCTGCAAAACACGATTCACGCTTCTTAACCGCCGGCACCACTGCCGCAAATGTGGTCAGCTCGTATGTGCGGGGTGCCTGGCGCAACTGGTGCGCTATTTTCCCGGAACTTATGTGTTAAACGCCCAGAACACGCCCGAAACGGCGAAAAGCCACATTCATTACAAGACATGTGACGTATGCGCCGACGAAATCGCCATGATTCGCCGCACACTCCTGGAGGAGGCGTCTACTGCGCCGCTGGCGGCTACAGAGACCCTGCGCGTGCTGGAGGCGCTGGCTGGGACGATTTCCGTGCCTGGAGCTAAAATCGCCGATTCGGGCCCAAAAACGGCGGCTAAAAAGGCTGCGAAACTGTCCAAACAGGGCCCTGGCCAGGGAACTGGTACGAGGAGCGGTGAAATGGTTCCCAGGCAAAACGACGGCGATAGCGACGCGGATTTGTGCCCTGTTTGCGGGGCTGATTTGTGGGCCCAGTTCACGGCCAACAATTCCCCAAAATCACTGCAAAATGCGTTTGAGCTGTACAAGGAGACGCACGTGAGTCTGTGCTTGGTAGCGTACGATTTCGCCCACGATAATTTACGTCTCCTGTCGCCGCCGGGCGGCCTGCATGCTAGGAACCGAATGCTTGTATACAATATCCCACCGATCCCGTGCCCCAGCTACGAAACGATCAAGGGAGGATCTTCAGAAGGCGCGTTTCTGAATGGAGACGCTTCTGGGCTGACGCCTTCGAACGGAACGTTCATGGGCAGCGAGAAGGACGCGTTTGACGAGGAATGCGTGATTTGCCTTGAGGATTTGCGTCCGGGTGATAAAGTCGGCCGCTTGGAGTGCTTATGCGTGTTTCATTACAAATGCATCAAGGATTGGTTCAACAGGAAGAGCTATGCGGAGTGCCCGGTGCATTTCCTACACAGCTAGAGCTATATGCCTTGTTTTTTTTCTCTTTATGAATCATTCATCATACAATCTGTATGTTTTGACCCGGTGCGGCGCCAATGCACTGGGCGCTCTTTTCTTCTGTTTTTCTGCTGTTTCTTACTTCATTTTTTCTCTTTTTTTGCAATTAGGCCACAGACTCGGCGGCTAATGAATGCTTTTCAAAGTGGCCCTGAGTGGTCTCTTAAGCTAACCTGCGTTTTCAGTTCTCCTTAATTTCTTTTTGGTGGCTTTTAAATGATGAGTAATCTCAGCACTCATGTTCGTTCGTACAGCGAATGCATTAATTTTACAAGATTTACCGTTGTAGAGAACTTGGGCTCAGCTACTGGTACTGGAAAGCCGGTCTTGGCGTGGGAAGTATATGGGCCAAGCCTTTGCTCATACAATGAAATAGCCAATATTTTTATACATCGGACACATAGGCATGTTGGGCAACCTAACAATTTAAAGAATGCCTAGCAAACTTTTCTTCTTTTTGTCATACTGACCAAGAAAGCTCACCCTCCAAATTCAAGATTATTGAAACTCCTTTCGTGTGCCATTTATTTCTGAAGCGTTACTTATGGATGATCTCTTCGATCCAATGTATCAATCGTTTACTCAATCTATACGATGCTTATCAGCTAGCACAACAATAACTACCCCAACAAAGCGATATCTCAGGAATCAGAGGGCCAACAAAATGCAACTCTACGCATCTATCTAGGTGACCATGAAAAGCTTCAAAAAAATCCATATCCTCATTTGTATAGCGCTGGAAAACATACATCCTCAAATCGTAATTCCTTCTCTCAAAACTCCCGAAACAATTTTCAGGTCAAATATCGTAGTTTTGTGAAATGTCTTCAACGTACCAACACCATTATTTCTAAAACTGATTTCCATCACCGCTCCTCTCTGTCTGCGTCGTCTCTCGACTTCCCCTTGCGGCCGTTCTTACCCCTGTCATGGAAATCCTTTGTCTGCCGGATTGCCTCTGCTGTGGCACGGTCTACATGCACATACAAGGCGTCCAAAACGTCTTTTGGCGGCGCAGGGTCCTTTGGAAGTTTCTTTTCCAACACAGACTCAATGCGGAGGTACATTTCAAGGTCATATTGCGTGACCAACGAAATGGACTTACCACTCCTGCCTGCACGTGCCGTACGGCCGACTCTGTGGATGTATGCCTTGGAATCCGTGGGGATATCATAGTTGATCACCACATCCACCGAAGGGATATCCAAGCCCCTGGCGGCAACATCCGTAGCGACCAAGATATTGGCACTGCCGGCCTTGAACTTATTGAGCGACCCTAATCTCTGCAGCTGCGAGAGGTGGCCGTGAAGAGGCACCGCGGAAAAGCCCAAAATCCGTGCTAGCAACGCGGTACGCTGCGAGTGGGCACACGTGCGCGTGAATATGATGATAGACTTGCCCATGAACTCATTGAGCAAATGCACAAGATACGTGTTCTTGTACCCGTCGCTTACTAGCATCATCAGCTGCACGAGGTTCTCTGCAGTCGCGTATTTCGACGAGACGGCGATTCTGACCGGATTCTGCAACGAGGCTCGCTGCAACTTCTCGATTTTGTTCGTCATCGTGGCGGAAAACAAGTACGTGTTACGGTTCCGTGGAATCACACGCAAGATCTTATCCAACTCGGGCCCGAAATCGAGGTCCAAGAGCCGATCGGCCTCGTCCATCACGAGGTACTTAAGGTTGCGCAAACTGAACCCTTTTGTGTTCTCCAAGTGGTCCACAATTCTACCGGGCGTCGCCACAATCACGTGCGGCTTCCGCATCAAGTCCCGCGCCTGGTCCATCATGTCCATGCCACCAACTACACAACATGTCCGAAGCCCCATTCCTGCACCTAACGCATCGAAGGTTTCCTTGATCTGGTACGCCAATTCACGCGTTGGCGCCAACACGAGCCCGTAGTAAGGGAGCTGGTCGTGCCAGAGCGCCTGGAGAATCGGAATTGCAAAAGCGGCGGTTTTTCCTGACCCGGTCACGGCAAGTCCAACCACGTCCTTGCCTTCTAGCGCATGTGGGATCGCTTCCGCTTGGATCGGCGTGGGTTTGGTGAATTTCATGCCCTGGATCGCCTCGAGCAACTCGGGGATCAACTTGAGCTGCAGGAAATGCTCGAACCGTTTGCTGTTATCATCCGAGACACTGATTTCCGACGCTTCTGGGGCTATCAGGGCCAGTTCCGGCTCGTTTTTCTTCTGCGCAAGCTTCGCCTTGAGGGCATTCTGCTTGATCTTCTCTGCAAGCGCAAGCGTTTCCTCAGACTTGGAGTAAAGCTTCGCCTTTTTTCCAGATTGCAATTTCGCCATTTTTGGTGTGTTTCTGGTGAAGGCAGTCTATGCAAATCGCCTGGCGATGATCATCTCGCACCCCAAATTTCTCAATGGCCCGGTTATATGCAGGACAGGGTATTTCTCTGTTACCACTTCTTTCCATACCAATTTCTTTTGTTTCCAAAAAAAATGTGACATAGTCGCAGTGAAGAAGCGCTCTTTTGAAAGATTAAAACAAAATCATGGTAGCCCCCAGAAAAAGGGCAGATTTGCCGGGGTCCAAATTGATGACCCAGGCTGGTGTACGGGTGTTTCGTCTCCACGATCTCTGCGCCCAGCCATCGCGATGCGCATTGCCCGTGCAAAAAAGCCATACTAATCTTGACTTTCCATAGAAACTGTACCACATAATGGCCAAGAGAAGAGTGAAAAAGAGAACGCATCAGGTACCAAATCCAGAGGAGGTCGCCAAGATCCCGAAATCGATGGTTTTGGCGCTAGGCTCTTCGTTGAAAAACCGGTCTTTGTCCCAGCTCGTGAAAGATTTCCGTCTCGTGATGGAGCCGCATACGGCAATCAAGTTGCGCGAGAGAAAAGCAAACAAATTGAAGGATTTTGTGGTCATGACCGGTCCCTTGAGCGTTTCCGATCTTTTTGTTTTCAAGCAATCGCTGACTACAGGTAACGTTTCTCTCAGAGTCGCCAAAATGCCCAAGGGCCCTAGTATGCAGTTCAAGGTCAATTCGTATTCGTTGAATAAGGACGTAAGAAGGATTTTGAAACATCCAAAGCTGGCTGGGCGTGCATCGGCTGCGTTCAAACAGCCGCCATTGCTCGTCATGAATGGGTTTTCGCGGAAAGTCGGCGAGATGGAGAACCATGAGAAATTGATGATCACGATCTTCCAGAACCTTTTCCCGCCCATCCAGCCGCAGAAAACAAGGGTCAATACCATCCAGCGGGTGTTGTTACTCAACAAGAATGAAAACGGCGAGATCGAGTTGCGCCACTATGCCATCAGCACGAAGTTGGTGGAGGAGAGCAGAAACATCAAGAAATTGATCAACCTGCACCACAACAAGACGAAAAAACTCCCCAATTTGACGAACCACAAGGATATCCTGGACTTGGTGCTAGACCCCTATTCCGTGGGCGGGCTCACGTCGGATTCCGAGGTTGAGGACGACGCCGTGGTGGAGGTTCAAAGTACGCAGGGACAAAGCGTCCGGAAAACGGCCACCGCGGAGCCCCCTGCCTCTACTACGCGCAAAAGAGCGATCAAACTCCAGGAATTGGGCCCTAGAATTAACATGAGTTTGGTCAAGATCGAGGAGAACATTTTGGGCTCGTCGAAAACGATTTATCACGCGAAAATCCATAAATCGAAGGAGGAGGAGAAGGAGCTCGAACGGAAGCACCAGCTCAGACTACAGGAGAAGGCCGAGAGACGTGCGGCGCAAAAGGCCAATGTTGATGCTAAACAGGCGAAAAAAGACGCGAAAAAGGCCCGCAAGTTGGCCCGTAGGAATGGTGAAGAGGCCACAGAGGAGGCGAATGAAGATGGCGATTCGGATGGTGGTTCGGAAGATGTTTCTGACAGCGACGCCCCGGAAATCAATCCTTCTGATTACGACAACGATAGCGACTTGTTCAGCGACAGGGAGTAGAGCGCAGCGTATAGAGTACTTTGAATGGAATGGAAAGAATGTGGATAAAATGTGTATTAAAGGGATGTCACACAAAATGGCTCTTTATGGGGCACACACGCTCATGGATTGCAAAAAAAAAAACCATCAAATGCGAGCTATGGTACATGATCATCCCATCGCCCGCTTTTCAGTGCTTTTCACTTCTCTTCAGTGCCTTTCATGGTATGCAGCATCTGTGGTATGATCTAGAGTTTGGTGTAGTGAGGCCAACATCCTGTGGGGTCAGAAAGTTTTATCATGAGCAAATGGTTGCCTCTGAAAACATTGATCACATTTTTCAGATCGAGCGATTAAGAGAGAGAGAGAGAGAGAGCAGTTCCAGAGCCGCAATTGAACCGATCTGATATGTTAAGTTATGGGCTACTAAATGTTGTGAACGCTTTTTTTTCTTTCCAAAACAACACAAAAGAAATCTGAAGGGCGAGCCGGGGGAAACGATGATTTGTCTTTTAGCTCAAAAATTAGAAAACACACCTTCTGAAACTGAATTTTCATATGTCGAATGTCATGATAGCAGGATTTGCACTTTTCAAAGTACAGAAATTCTAAAGCATACATGAGCAGGTGAGTGTAAGGGTAGAAAATCGCCAAATCTCTCGAGCGTACTCACTAGTGAGACCAAGCCCTGAATCTTTATATTTCAGGTTAACAGTACATCACATAGTACCATCCTTTAAGGCTCTCTCACCTTGACACCTGGTCCGATCAAACGTAGAAGACAGGACGACGATATATTCTTAAATCCTCTAAAATCTTCGGCGAAAAGAGTGAGAAAAACGACTTTCAAGATGAAAAAATTGGCCTAGTTTTTCGTGACTGGAGTGAATCACCATCACCCCCAAGAAAACGGAGCTGAGTTGAACCCAGGCAAGCTCCAATCGCTCCCATCCATAATCATTTAAGGATCTAGAGTTAAGTCTTACTTCATGATATCATCAATTTATGGTGAATGTCAAAAGAGAGATTTGTAGATTGAAATCACGTCAACGCTTCATCTGCTTGGGAAAATTGTACATGATACTGGAAACAACACCCATTGTGGTCTTTTTTCTTTTCGTTCTTGTCAAAGAATCTACACCTCTCTTTTTTTTTTTCTTCTTTGATTCATCACCAAAATGACTTTGTCACATCCATAATTGCATCGTCTAATTTATCTCGATCGCCAGCAAGTCCGAAACCAACTCCAAAATTTCCCGCTGTAGGTTTAGTAGTTTCACACTCTCTGCAAGCGCGTCCAGAAAGTGCTTCTGCGCGTTCCGTAACTGGTATGGCACCAAACGGCCGAATTGGTGAACAGGGTCCTGTGGCGGCTTCTCAGACTGACTTTCAGTAATCTCATTTTCTATAAGAGGTACATCTTTCGCAGAGTTCTTGGATGTAGCCAATTTCTGTTTCCTATTTCTGACCTCGTTCGTTGCCAATGCCGATGAAGAAGCACCCGTGTTTTCCTCACTGGCTTTTTCGCTTTTGGTAATTGGCTCGGTTTCAGGTTTCAAATTATGCCCAGAAAAAGCATTGCTCTGTACAGTTTCATCATCACTTTTCTTCAGTTTCGTTTCCTTATCCACTTTCTCTAAGTTATCGCGTTTTTGCTTGTACATTTGCCATTCATCCCTGATGATGAATTTTCCTATGTTTTTTTCAACGACAGTGGTGGCGTCACGTGGTCTCATGTCAATAGAGTCCATATTATATCGCTGAGAGCCATGATAATTGGCCCTGCTGAGATCAAGGAACCCCTGGGTGAAAGTTTTGCTTAGTGATTCGTTTGCTAATATTTCATATTCATCCAAGAGCCGGAGAAGCCTGAAAGTCTTTTCGTCTTCTACACTGAATCCAGTACCATTCTTATCTTCACCTAAAATGCCCGAACCATGCCCCAATTCAACAGAATCGCTCATAAATTCTTCCTTTTGTGAAATCTTTATATTGTTTTCATCCTCGACCTCTAGTTTTCCATTAACCTTCGCCGTTGGCTCGGAACTGGCACCTTTAGGTGTTTCGACCTTATCATTTTTTTCATCGTCGGTCAGATCGTTGACCTTTTCCAGATCATTTTCTAGAATCCCAGATGCGTCAGAATGTACTGTCAATTTCTGCAATTTCTCTGCAATACTTTCTGTATCTAGCGATAAGCGCTCCGCCTTTGTATGTTCTGGGTTTTGAGGCATGTGATTTGGTACGGTTTTGGCGTATTCATTCTTAGACCTCGCTATGCATAGAGCGATAACGCGCGCAGTCTGAGATCCAGGTCTTTGGGAATTACTGAGATAACTGATGCTCACAAGCCCAATTTTCTTCAGTCTATTATTTTTGTTTTTTTTGTTCGTTTGATAGATACCAGCCAATTCATAAATTTTTTTTTTTTCACCTGATATCAAAAACCTACGTTGATATGAGCTGCCTGCTTAGTGCAAGACACGAATCGTCAATTGAAATGAATCGCCTGTTTGTCCCTTTGCACCCAGCCTCCACTATATTTTATAGATTCTTTTCAAGCGGTTGAACTCCGGGCGTGGAACCACGTCTCCAAAAGAGACTGGGTCAGAGGGCTTGGCACTTATCAAAGCCGACTCGATGTCCAGGCGCTCCTTTGTGCGCATTTGTTGCCCGTAATGCCACACGCTCCAGATCAATTCCTCCTCGCCATACTGCCTGTTAGGCGTTCGTTCACTGGGCGATAAATACGCTATTTCGGCTAAGTCGTGAAGAATGTTTGCAGTGAGTCCCCACACGTCATAAATCTTCTCGTTCGTGACGGAATCACGCCGCGAACCGAGGTTGCCCCACTCAGACAAGTTTTTCTTCTTCTTCGATTGAAAGGCAGCAGCTTCACTACTCTGGTCATCTTTTCTCTTGCGCAGGATTGATTCGGTACTCGTACCATGTCCCACAGTCTTACCGGTAGTCGTCTCAGGCGTGGCATCTACCGATGGTTCCTGGGCAGATCCAGGTGTAACCACTTCCAACGATCCTTTTCGTTCTTCTATTGCAGATTCTGCAATAGCTAGCTCTGAAGTAGCATCTGACGGAGTGGCAGAACACGTTTTAGACGTAGCAGTGGAATTTGTAGACTCCGAGACATCACTTTGACTCTTATCGCTAAGCTCGTGGCTTACAGAAGCACTATAATCGGCAGAACCTTCCCTATGTGTTTCACTGGTTCCTTCGTCCTCGGTAGAGACCTCCATACGAGCCTCATCGTTACCCAAATTAAATTCCTCACCCTCACTTTCTGAGGCACTCAAGTCATGGTGACCCTGGAGCCAGTGCACCTCTGCCGGGTTGTGCTGCGGAAACGTGTATGATCTCAAATTCCACGGGATCCCGCCCCACTTCACCCTTTGATGAGACCGCTGAAGCGCCTCTTTCGCATCAGTGCCTGGGTAGAGAAAGTCCCGTAGAGGGCACAGAAATATACTTGAGCTTTCACCCGGGTTCACCCGGAGCTTCAACAGCTGCAAAAACGTATCCTCGCTCTCGCCCGCCGCCATACGCATAAACCCTACACACGGCTTCACCGCCGAAAACGTCCGCAGCAAGTAACACGGTAAGTCGGTTATAAAATCGATCTCGAGTCCGTGTTTGTCAAGTAACTCCAGATCGTCACTGCACAATCCAATCTCCTCGTCTGTCTCGCGCCGGGACACCATCCACGGCAGTTCTAGCCCCGTGTCGGCCTTACCGCCAGGTAACAGAATATGGCCCGGGAAGTTGCGGAGCTGCGACAGGCGTTTAGTTAGCACCACTCGAAGTTCGCCCAAATGACCTAGAAAGAGAAGCACGAACACCAGCGCCCGCCGCGCGACAGGCACACGGTGCCACACCGACACCGGTTCGCCCTGGTAATTTTGCGCGCGAAACTGTTTAGCCCGCAAAATGGCCTCCATTGTGTGACTCAGGGGTGTTGAAGGGGTTTTATTAGCGCCCGCGAAACAGTCACGAGGCGTGTCAGATCCCAAATTCAAAGGTGTGAATGGGGAATTGTCGTGAAAATGTCACGAAAAAAATATATTACCGGGAACCAGTCAAAATCTCTTTCCGCCAAAATCCTTTTTTCTTATTTTTTGGTTGAAATAATTTTTTTTGGGAATCGAAAGTGTTCCTGTTCTTCCAGGGGGGTGGTCGAAACTCGAGAGTGTGCATTCATTTGAGGCCCAACATTCGAGAGGTGGAGAGCGGGAGAGAGAAAATGTTCTTGCTCACGTGAGCTCCCCTCACAAAAGAAGGGAAGTTCACTTTCAAGTCTTTTATTTCAGGAAGACAATTTTAACTGGTCATGTATCTTCTCTGAGCTCAAGAGCATCCTTAAAGAATAGCTGCGAACCAAAACCTGATCGATAAGAGCATCTTTATCGACTACTGTTTGCACTGGCCGAGTTAATCACCTGATCTCGCAACCACGCACGCACATGCATGTCTGTCGCAAGCAACCAACCACGCGAGCTCGTATACTAAGTCGAGACCCGAAAGAAACAAAGAAACACGTGAATATTCGTGAAGAAAAAGAAAAAGAGACCTGAAAAATTGATGAAACATTGTTTTGAAGGTGACACAAGAGTATATATTCAACACTGCATCTGATCAAAAGGGCTAGTGCTTTTTTCACAGCAACTCGCCGATCGTAAACACCGGCCGTGCGGAGTTTCATATCTCATGCGTCCCGAGATA
The DNA here is from genome assembly GCA_009746055.1 of Metschnikowia pulcherrima. Lineage (NCBI taxonomy): Eukaryota > Fungi > Ascomycota > Pichiomycetes > Serinales > Metschnikowiaceae > Metschnikowia > Metschnikowia pulcherrima. The sequence goes on from VFXK01000001.1 coordinate 1,939,004, forward strand.
GCATGATTTATGGAAAGCAATATTGAGATCGATGACAATGACCTAACTCTCAAATTCTCAATTCCCGGATTTGCGTTCAAGTCACGCTCGATTTTATGCCAGGTGCATGGTTTTTGGGAATGTTCATCTTCATTATACACTAGTATTAGTGTAGGTATTAGTGAAGCATATCAATTGGTGCCTTCTAAAGCGTGGTATTTTTCTCATCAGTGTAAACTTAGACACAGCAATTGATGTCTTAGCGTGGAAAGGTATTTTAAAAGTGAGTTTCGGCGATGAAAACTTACGGGTGACGTTCTTATAGATACCCCTCTCCCATCTCCATATGCTCAAAACTCCGAAACTTAGTCTAAATTGACAATCCAAATTCACGATGATTGCATTAGCACCTACATTGCAAAACTTCACTTAAATATCTATTAGTCTAATGTACATGCGAATCAAAGGGACACCCGGTCCCGTTCAAATCAGTGGCCGGCAGAATTTACTCGGCCAAAATCGTAGGCCAGGTGTTGACATCGGCGTTCTCGTAAATGACAGCGTAGGTGGCCTCGAATAAGGGGAACTCTTCTTGCAACTTGTAGTTCACCAACAACTCGTGCACCTCCTTGGCGGTGATGATACCTTGCGAGGACTGGCCGTTCAACAAGGCCTTCTCAGCCTCCCAAGCGTCGACATTCTTCTCAATCATGTATCTGGCAACCTTGACGTTTCTACCACCGGAACACGTGGTGATCAAATCGGCAACACCGGCAGACTCCTCGGTGAAGGTGGTAGGCTCAGGAGCAGAGAGACCCTGGATGCCAAACTTCTCCCAGTACGAGGCAAAGTGGATGGTCTCCTTGAGGCCGATTCTCATGATGGCAGACTTGGCATTGTCACCCCAACCCTCACCTTCGACGAAACCGGCGGCAATGGCCACAACGTTCTTCAACGCACCGGCGATCGAGGCGCCAATAACGTCCTTGATCACGCGCACGTGGAAGTATCTTCTGTGGAAGGCCTCCTTCAACACAAACTCACAGATATCCTTGCCCTCGCCACGGAAGTCGGTGGGTCTGTTGTAGGCGATGGAGGTCTCGGACCAGCGGCCTCTAGCCACCTCGTTGGCGATGTTGGCGCCGGACAAGACACCACAGTAGATGCCCAAGGTGTCGGTGATGGACTGCGACAACAATTTGCAGCCAGAAGCATCCACCTCCAAGCCCTTAAGACAAGAAATGGCTCTGGCGGTAGGAGAGACCTTGCCAACCAATTGCTTGCACACTCTTGGCAAGAACTGGTGGGGGATGTTGAAAATAAGGAGGTCAGCATCCTTGACGGTGGCCTCAATGTCAGGGTTTGCAACCAAGTTCTCTGGCAACTTCACCTCTGGCATGTACTTCACGTTCTCGTGGTCAGTGTTGATGATCTCGGTCAATTTGCGGCCGTTGATGTCTTCCTCAAACACCCACATGTTCACCTGTTTCTGGAAAATTTCCGGCTTCTCAGCGGTGTTCTCAGCCACAAGCTTGGCCACGGCGGTACCCCAGTTACCGGAGCCGATGATGGCAATTCTGAAGGGGGATTCGATCTTGAAAGGAGCAGTAGCGGTCATTGTGTATGTATTTGTAAATGTAAATAAAGTTTTGGATTTGACAAGGACACAGGATGCCTGGTTGCTTTTATAGTTTTTGCCCATTGTCGGACTACTGCCACCGGCCCAGGCATTATGCAGGACCTACGTCACTGGATGCAGGCCTAATTCTTCCGTTTTTCATCGCCCAGTCGCTGGCTAGCTCCGCCCGTGCCTGCTGCAGCACCATTACATCATGCTACTATTGGTCTGGTTGCTCTGGTGCGGCATCAATTTGGTCATACAGTCAATTATTTGTGAGTTTTTAGTGTCGAGTGCATTCGGAGAACAATACTATATTTGCCTCCCGAATACCGAGTTTCGGCGATTGGACCGTGGCCAGATTCCCCTCGATAGATGGAACTCGAGGGGTCTCGTGACACGTTGCTTTTTCGCATTGTATACCTAAGCACCATTCCTTTTTTTTTTCTTTAATTCTCGCAAATGAAGTCATATGCAGGTCGTTTACCGGTTTGCGTTTGCTGCGACCTCGCCAGTCGTGTTCGGGCATATAGTGCTGGAATTTTGTCAACAAAGACGTGTACATTGTTGACAATTATCACAGATAAAGATCTGGCCACACCTTTGTCGTGTGAAACAAATGTCTCACGTTACGTAAACATGCGCGGGACAGGAAAAACCCACCGTCACGTGGACTGGGAGTTGAGTCACGTGTTCTCGCTGAACTCTCGCTTGCTTTACGAGACATCACCCCACCAAAATATATGGATCTGCCTAAATCCGATAAGTTCCAGTAAATTTGCCTTTTTCGCTAAATTTGTCCGCCAAGCCGAGCCTTCCAGTCTCGTCACATATGGCGCCGAGCCGCCGGGCCCATTATGTGCTCTGTCGTCATCGCTTCCTGCAGATAAGACTTGATGACGTAGCCATACGTCGTGGGCATATTCTTGTCGGCGATGGACTTCATCGGGTGCAACCGGGATAATAGGGGAAGATCTGGTTTGACAGCAGACTTGAGTCTTGTAACTTGACTGCAAATGTGTTGCAGAGATCAAACACCGCTGCAGGGTTTAAGTTCTGATGCCTGGTGCACGGTTGTTTATCCCCATTACAGGTGTTTATGGCCGGTACAGGTGTATATGGCCGGTACAGGTATTTGGAGGGCACATTATGTGATGATGAGCATGGCTATCAGAAAAAAAAACGGCGAAAACATGACTCGTTTTTTGGCCTCACAGTTGGGATCTTCAAGCTCAATCTGAGCATGAAGCTTTGGAGATATACCTCTGTATTAGTGTTACAGTGTAAGGGTCACGTGACGCCAATTGGAATCACTACAATTGGGCCCATTCGTCTAGATAACAGGTACAAAATGTAGTCACGTCATGTAAGTTTGAGCATACTTGGGTCGTTATTACTGAATCGAGTATGCGATCAAGCTAGAGTCAGGTTCAATTTTGCTTTCGCTCGAATCACTCAAGCAATCGATGATCCGCAATCGATGGATCATTTGGAATAATCAAAATGAGCGTTTACCATCACGGTCAGACGGAGGCTGATGTTGATATATCGCAAAGAGTTCCGCAAAATCATGAAGAAGTTCGTCGCTTTTATTGAACTGCTGGCTAGTCAATTGCATCACATATCGCATTATGCGCTTGCTCCAGAGAGCAGTAAAGCTGCATTTTTTTTTGGGTCTCTTGATAAAAGTGAAATGCCAAGGATTGTATACTCAGTTGAAATGTTCATTATTCGTTAAAATCTGTAAAATGGAGATGTACCGTCATTCATAAACACACTAATCCCTCATCATATAAGTGACCCTTGGGAATGGCCCAGAATGGCCCTCAGAATTGGTGGTCATCGTGACGGTAGTCATCATAGATTTCCTGGTCCTGCGCCGAGAGCAAAGACGGCCCCCTGCGCTGCTCGGGCTCACCAAAGGACCCCCACATTTCATCCTCCATCCAGCTGTTTTCCTGCACCTGACCACCACTGATAACTTGTGCTGCTTGCAAAGGCAGCAAGTCACTGTCGAGAGCGCCATCGCGGAGATGTGCCAAAGGGTCCGGTAAATGACTCCGGATGTTTTCCAGCTCATTTGAGCGCGTTTGAGTCGAAAATTGTGCATTTTCATGCGGCGGCTTATGATAATCCGGTTCTGACTCACGCTCGTGTCTTAAAGGATCGCTCAAGTGTTGCCTGATATCTTCGCCCGTGGAACTCGACACGAGCTTGTCGCCCTCCTGAGAGATTTCCACCTGTCGCTCGGCAATCAGCGCCATAAGATGAAGGAAGTTAGAGTGTTGGAATTTCAGCGCCGTTTCCAGCGAGGTCTCTGGGTTTTGCGCCACCATGGTCGCATGCACTTGTCGCGCGGCCTCGGCAAACTTTTCTTTCTCTTTGCTGTTGTCAAGGGCCGTTTTATCTTCATTTTCGTAAGTTTCCTGTGCCATTTCTGCCTCTAGCATGTCGAAATGCCGCGCAAGGGCCTCTTCGTCAACCTCCAAGCCTTCAAGAGAGGTATTCGCATGAGTCTGTGGCTGAGTCTGCTCTTGGTTGAAAGCTTGATGCTGGTGATAGTGATTCATCACGGGCTGGAAACTCGAGAACTGCAGCGTACCGTAATGAGCACTATTTTGAAGCGGTTGGTTCTGGTGTTGTGCCTGCCGCAGCGCTTGCATGTTCTGCATGAACTGGTGGTGCCAGTCAACCTTTTGCCCCTGGTTTTGACCTCGATTCAGGACCTGGTTCGGGCTTTGAATATGAGACATGGTCTCGTCCCTCCCTAGGGCTTGTTGTTTATGAAGAGAGAGCCCATCGAAGTCCAGCACCCACTCCTGGGTTCTGCCACCATCGCTGACCCGAAATGCAGGTCCTGAATGCTGTGTGTGTAAAGTTTGTCCTCCCATCAGAGTCGGATTCTGCACTCGTTGATTTTGGGGCTCAAATTCATTGTAGTGTCCTTGACTAAACCGCTGAAAGTCCAGATTTAGCCTCGGATCGAGACCCGGCCCACTGCGGAATGCATTCTGCTGGTTTTGCGAGAAATTTGCTTGCCGCTCGTGTTGGAGAGAGTTATCTCTTTGAGTGTGCTTCGTCAACTGCTGCAACACATTTTCAGGTCCACAATTTGCCTCCATTATACCAATTTTCAGGAGATTTTGACAAAAAAAATTTATAGATTCCCAAAAATGGACAGAAAATTTTGGAGATAATTCGAGAATACCGTTTCTGGCTGTCGTATGAAAGAATCCAAAGAGATCAGAAGATCAGTAAGACGCGTGCTGATGTGAACTAGAACAATGTGGAAAGTAAAGCTGTTTTCTAACCTGATAAATAATCCTTTTGTCGATGCGTGACATAAAAAAAAAAAAGAAACCTTAGAAACTAATGATTTTTCCCTGAAAAGTATAGATTATTGAACCAAAGACTTTTGCCTTGTGGAGATCCAATGATGCCGCGGCCGGGCTTTATGTGCCGGTTTTTTTCCCCACCAAAATGCCTCGGGTGACGTCTGCGGTGCGGAAATTATAGCCGTATTCGGACATGTTACTCGCAAAAGGCCATATCAATTTAAGTCAAGAGAAATCGGTGGATAATTAGCTAAAGTGATCCATAATTAAGGATAAGCTAGATCTCATATTTCTGAAAAAAGTATGTATTTGCTTGAATTTCCAGTCCATGGAGAAACGTGTATGGATTCATTCAGCGCACGTGATGACCGAAGCCTGAAGGGCTGATTATGGACTGTCATGTGAAGGCACACGCTTGAGCAATATTCAAAGTCTCAATTCGATTTTTCATCAGAAAGTGAAATACGTTTATAATGATTACATAAAAACAAAAACCAGGTTTTTTTGCTATACTATAAGTGTCTCGAATTGTTCTGATGGTAGATTCTCATTTGAAGCGTCAAGGTCACTAGTAAAACTCAGTCATCCAGCTTGCTTGAGTAGAAAGATTTCTTATGAAATGCCACAAGACAGCGGTTAAGGAAATGCAGCCATTTCTGAGAAGCTCTCTCTAGCCCATCGAAAAAGGCATTATCAAACTTGCGAATAACGTATGATTAGCATAATTGACGAACCAGTCGCGAGACGCAATGCAGATAATGAGCATCTGGTAATAGAACTCACATCGGCAGCTTCACAAGATAATGTAGTACCTTCACTAGGCCTGACTTGTCTGCGTCATCGCTTCAATTCAATATAAGAGCCACAAATCTCACTTTTCCTTGCCCACGAAATCCTCGCCAAAGCCCTCAAATAACTCGCCGTAGGCCTCACCCAAAAACTCATGGATGTTCGACGTCTGCATCGACCTTGCGTACCGGGAATACGCTTTGCCGCTCGCCAGCCTCACCAATGCACATGCCGCGTAGCATGCCACCAACGCCAAGTCGTCTTCGTGGATCGGCTCGGTCTTTTGTGCAGGCCAATAGTCTTCATTATAATGATATGCCCACACCAACATCGTGGCCATGGCACCGGTGAGCGTATCGCCCTGGCCGCCCACACGGCGCAAAGACCCGGACATATCGTTGAGCAAGCAGCTTTCGCCGCGCACAATGACTTCCAGCGCGCCCTTTTTGACAACCACCACGCCTTCGAGTGCCAGCGACACTTCTTCGGCGGTTTCCGGCAGATCATCATTTCTGATGTTAAGCGCCGAGCATATCCGCCCAAACTCCACAACATTGGGCGTAATAACGGCCTTCTTATAGCCCTTGATGAGGCCCGGGTTGAGCGATACGAGAAAAAGCGAGTCTGCATCCAATATCACGGGTTTATTGGCAACCATGATCTCCTGTAGGATCCTTTCAAGCGTTTTCAACATCAATGGGTCGCGGCCGAACCCGGGGCCTACAACGAAAACATCAAGCCTGTCCACAAGTCCCATGACCTTGGGCAAAATGTGCTCTTCGATGATCTTATCCAACTCTTTATATTGTAACGCCTCCAGAAGCGACTTCCCCTTCAAAGTTTGCCAAGTTTCCGCAGGAGCAAACGCTGCCACGTCCGGGTTCAGCAGCTCATACAAGTACGGATGCACCATCAAATCAGGCAGGTACCCTTTGATGATTGGAGCGGCCAATTTCTCACATATGACATGACTAAGGTCAGCGCCCACTAATGCCGCCGAGTGTGAGGCGAAAAAGGGGGCGCCCGTGTAATCCTCGCAGCCGCCGAAAACACCGACTTTCCCCGCTTGGCCCTTGTGGAAATTCGACAGCAATGGCTGCACAATCTGCCTTGCTAGCTTAAGAAGCTCTTTCTGCGACTTGCCATTGAGCATATTGTATTATTGGGATACTTTTGTGTGTTGAGAGGGTAAAATCAAAAATTGAATCAGTTTGAAAAAAAAATACTGATTGAAGAGAAAAAAAATTGAGAGAATTGTAGGATATAAGTAGAGAAAAGGATACCATTTCAGATTGCATAAAGTCGTCCCATGCGGTGAGAATATGTAGGAAAGTGAGACACGCTTGCTTCCGGGCAGTTGCGGGGGTGGGTCTGAGCGTAATCGTACCTAATATGCATTGAATAAATTTATGAGGACGGCAGAAATGGCATTCATCGTTTGTTAGATTTTTTACTCTTTTTCATGGTTCTTCAGAAACTTCGAAAACCAAACGACTTGACCAAAAAAAAGAAAAAAATGAAGAAAGAGAACGGAAAAAAAGGATGACCTAACTGAAATAATACCGATTGTCTGCGTAGAGGCCCTGCTTGAACTTGCAGACGAGCTATGCGATTGATGGTTGCGAATTTTGCGTTTCGGATGAAATTCGATAATTGACATGGTCTGAATAATTCAAGCGCCAGTATATCCATGATTTAAGGCACTTTAGCTTCAGGAAGCCTGAAACGATTATCAAACCCTTTTGGGCGGATTGCGAATGGATCATGAGACCCGATACGAACAACATATGCCGGAGAATAATGATGATAATCCAAGTAGTCGGCAACAAAAAACAAGATCCTCGTATTTATTTTTATAGATTTTGAATTCGAAAAGAAAAAGAAACTGTTTCTCAGAGTAGGCTCGTCAAGGTGGACCTATTGACGGAATTTATAGGTATGGTTCATTAGGAGATGCATGTCAGTGGCAATTGCGCGTGGTGGAGATACCAAAAGTGATACGCTTCGTCTAGTACGGTCTGAAACGCTACTTTTGGTTTTGCTTTTTTGCTTGACACTTGTGATTAACAAGTGGAAACCAGAATTGTTTGCCTAGATCCCCACAGACGTATATGTATATATTTATTCGTGAAAAACCACTGCCACGCCTTGTGATTGGTATCTTGGCTGGGCAGCGTACGAACTTTGAATAGGTTGTCATTCACCCAATGGCTGTACTTCACCCACCCACCTGCCGCCGCAACTCTCGCAACAGAAGGTCAGTAATGTAAGCACACCCAGCGGTTCGCTAGCACAAAAGAAAATTCTCCATGCAACGCACATGTATAACTTTATGTGAAGATGTTTCTTATTTCACAAGGGTAGGTGCAAATCGCACGATGGGGAATGTATGAATCAAATAATATTTAAAGGATGAAAGCCAGCATGAATAAGAAACCTAAATTCACACACAATATCGTTTGTCTTAGGCAAAGAGGGTGTGCAAAAAGTTACTATTTTTCATTGAGGGGGACTTGCAATGCAAACGGCCGCGGCCTAGAGGTTACGTATGCCAGTAGTAGGGGCGAAGTGAAACCCGAAAAGCTCATACGATCCAGACCAATATTGAATGGCTATTTTTTCCCACGTCAAAAGTCAAAAAAAGGGTTCCTGACATTAATAGGAAGAAAGAAACAAAAAAAAAGAACAGATAAAAGCTTACATTATTTTCCCCACCTAAATAGAGAAGTGTCGGCCACCAGATTATTTGACTGAATTCTCGCAATTTCTCGCCCTCGCCCCCCACCGCTGTGGCGTGCATTGATGTTGATGTGCAGGACCACCATAGCCGAAACCCAATAGAAAGCTGCGCACAGGGCACGGTCCAGATTTACGTCATCCAGGAAAGATTCATCCATATGAGATATTAAACAAGCAAACAACCTAGCTAATTTTCGAGTTTTACTATAAAGCCAGAAATCCTAATTTGAGAATAATCGTCAATGCAAATTAGAAGAAAAAGACACTGATATAGCAAAAGAAGTAGACCACTTTCTTGCGTTGCGGCGGTTGGCCACCCAATCTATCTATTGGTGGACGCGCGCACTGTTGCTGTCAATACTCGGTACAGATATAAGACCAGGCGCCAGCCCTAAATATAATCTTTTGAAATTGATTAATTGATTCGCTAGAAATTTGCTTCTACACAAACCAATTCAATTTATTAAAAAACACCACACATTCGCGCGAACTCAATTGAATCCGCCGGCTGAAACAAACGTGAAACACACCTGAAACAAATTACTAAACAGGTAAAAAAACACTAACTTATTCATTATGTCTGTATCAAGATTGGCTAGCAGGTACTTCTACCCCACCTTGGGCGCCGTGGGCGCCGCCGGCTTGGCGTGGCACTTTTCCGGCCCAAAAATCTGGAACGAGCCTTCCAAGACTTTCAACGGCGGCAGTGAATGGATCGACTTGAAGTTGAAGGAGTCCTGGAACATCTCTGCCAACACCAAGCACTACGTTTTTGAGCTCAACAGCCCCGAGGACGTTTCTGGGTTGGTCACTGCCTCTTGTTTGATGGCAAAATACGTCACTTCGAAGGGTAACAATGTGGTTAGACCATACACGCCCGTGTCGGATGTTGACCAGAAGGGCACCATCGAATTTGTTATCAAGGCTTACCCTGAGGGCAAATTTTCAAAGCACGTGTACGAATTGAAGCCCAACGACACCGTGAGCTTCAAGGGCCCTATTGTGAAGTGGAAGTGGGAGCCTAACCAGTTCAAGAAGATCACGCTCATTGGCGGTGGATCTGGTATCACGCCATTGTACCAGTTGATCCACGAGATCAGCAAGAATCCCGAGGACAAGACCAAGGTGGACTTGTTCTACGGCTCTCAAAGCGTGGACGACATCTTGTTGAAGAAGGAATTGGACAAGGTCGCCTCCGAGCACAAGGACCAGATCAACGTGCACTACTTTGTTGACAAGGCAACCGAAGGCTTTGAGGGCCACACGGGTCACATTGACAAGGCGTTCTTGAAGGAGCACCTTCCCGGCCCATCTGCCGAGTCCAAGATCTTTGTGTGCGGTCCTCCACCTTTGTACAACGCTATTTCGGGCAACAAGGTCTCTCCTACGGACCAGGGTGAGGTCACCGGTATCTTGGCCGAGTTGGGCTACACCAAGGACCACGTGTACAAGTTCTAAGTTACGCCATAGAGATCTATCCAGCGAAATAACGTTGGTTTAGAGAATGTTAAGAAATGCTGGTTTACTACGCTTCCTGATAAGGCATACATGTCCAGAGAAGTGTATCTGGTGATCCAGTATATATACGAAAATATATTCCAATTTTGAACAAATCTTCAAAGTTCTCGGCGAAGTGAAGTTTGTAGTATTCAAGTCAACATTCCATTCGTCCAAATAGGCCCCATGCTGAGACCAACAAAGATGCGAGTGACTTTTCAAAGTCAAAAATTCTAGACACGCGACTATGGTCAATCAGTAGTCTGACAATAGCAAAATGATGACCATTTTACGCGCCGTTTACCGCCACGCGTGCGGGTATAGGCACGTCTACACTCTACGTTCCACACATTCCGTACTCGCTGTCATCTTTTTGGCCAAAACATGTAAATCGGTCTAATGCTAACACGGACTAATGTATAACTCCATCGATTTGACCACTTTCTTGAAAAATGACACATCCGTCAACATTATCGGCTATCTGCAGCTAGCCTAAACACACAAAGAAAGAACAATCTCGAAGAGTGAAACTCAACAAGAAGACGATAGTGTAAAAAAAGACCATTATGATTGTCCAAAATCGTTAGGGAGGTACGGGTGCGTGCATCTGATAAGCTACTCCATCACGAGATTTGCAGACCATACAAGATGCAAAACGAAGCCATTGTCCTGGATAGTGATATGAAAACGGTTCGTATAGCCGTAGAAGGATGCTGCCACGGTCAACTCAACAAAATTTACCTGAGTCTCCCGAAAAACGTCGATCTTCTCGTGATATGTGGCGATTTCCAGGCCATTCGCAACCAGCAGGACCTTAAGTCAATGAATGTACCGAGAAAATACCTTGAGATGGGCGATTTTCCCCTGTATTATCTGGGCCGCAAAAAGGCGCCCGTGACCACGATATTCATTGGCGGCAACCACGAATCATCGCTGTATATGCGGGAACTACAATATGGAGGATGGGTCGCTCCAAACATATACTATTTGGGGGAATACGGCACGGTATGGTATAAAGGTGTGCGCATCCTGGGGATCAGCGGCATTTACAACCCGCAGAGCTTTTTTGGGGCAAAGTCGGACCGGGCTCCGAAGTATACTCTCCCTTATGATAATTCTACGATTCGATCGATATATCACGTGAAACCCAAGAATTTCCTCAAACTTTTGCTTTCAGGCCCCGCGGACATTGTTTTGTCACACGACTGGCCAAAAGGAATCTGGGAGTGGGGCGATGCGGGTAAATTGCTCAAGAAAAAGCCGTTTTTGAAGGCAGATATCGAAAACGGGCGTTTGGGCTCGCCATTGGCTTCTGAGGCATTGAAAATTCTTCGACCGGCAAACTGGTTTTCGCTGCACATGCATACGTTTTTTGAGGCGACCGTAAAGCATGAAAATCCCAAAGAATTAGGAAATTTACAGGGTGATCTGGAGATAAACGAGCCCAAGAGACGCAAACTTGGACCTGAGGAAGTGAAAAAAGATGATCTGAACGAGATTTCCTTGGATATGGACGATATGGATGACATGGAGGATACAAGTCTAGATCCGGCGACTTCACTTCAAGAAAGTGCCCAAACTGAAGCTCCCAGAAGTCATATCTCTGACACCAGTCCAAATTCCAACAAAGATCTGGAAAATACGAACCCAGGGAATCCACCGTCAATCAAAAGCCAGGAAATTCTGGTAAGCCTGGCCAAATCACACACTCCAGAAGCCTGTACTGAGTCATCTGAAACATACTTTATGGCGCTCGATAAGTGTTTGCCCAAAAGAAACTTTCTCTCGGTGAAACTGGTCAAGGTACATCCGTCACACCATTCATTCAAGGCAAAACATTTGTATCACGATTCCAGGGCGATTGCGATCAACAAAGTGGTGGAGAATCTTGTGCGGTCCCCGAATTGGGCTTCTGTAAGTGCACAGGATATGCACGAGCCCGAGAAAATCGACGATTTGTTGAAGGAGCTCAACGAGGCCGTCGAATTTGAAATGAAGAAAATCTCGGGAAACCTCAGGGTCCCTACTAATTTCAAACAAGTGGCTCCAGACGTGAAAGTGCAAACGGTCCCATTGCAATACTGGCCCAATAATCAGACAAAAGATTACTGCGAGCAGTGGGGCGTACCACTACCCGATCTTGAGGGACAATAAGAAAAAAGGTGACTTAAATATTAGTCGATTGTAAATTCAATTGAAAAGTCTCTATTTCTTGAATGTTAAAGAAAGTGATACTGTTGCTTTAGATCACGTGATGTAGCCTCGCTTCCCCAGATCTCGAATTCTGATGCCTGAATTGCCAACTGAATTTAGACTCTAACTTTATATTCTACATAAATACCATATGTCAGTCCACAGTTTTGTAGCACAGTTTCTCAAGGAAAATGGCTACTTCGAGACATTACGGACATTCGAAGCCGAGTACGGGAAAGTAATTCCGCTGGAACTTCCGCACGATGAGACTTTGGAAGGCATTCTCAACGATCGGCTAAAATATCTTGCCATAGATGCACAAAATGAGCCTGAATTTGAAGAAATTTTGAGCAAAGACTTGAAAACCGTCAAAGATACGCAATTGAAACCTTGGCTGGCCCCGTACCCGAAAAACCGCCAGGATCTAGGCCCTGTCTCGGAACTAGTGGTGGATTGCGCAATTCTCTCGAGAAATGGAGCGAATTTTGCGCTTTTGGCAACATCGGGTAAAAGCCTTATAGTTGTCGATCTTGGAACAGGCAAGGAAATCGCGAGAGTGAATTCCGTTATCGGAAATGTCGTTATTAGGCGTATTATCGTGGCTGAGAACCTCGTATTTCTCTGTGGCATGAACGGGAAAGTGACTCTTGGTAAATTGAGCGAAAATTTCGAAAATCTCGAAGTTCTATCAGAAACACAGATTCACCAAAGACTCGTGACAGATATGAAAGTGATTACTTTCCGCGGGAAATTGCATTTGATTAGCATTGGCTGGGACTTTCTCGTGAAAGTGCATGAATTAGACGGAAACCATCAGCTCACACCAATGGGCGTGCCATACAAATTGGCCAATCAGGGAAGCTGTTTCGACGCAACCGTCTACCACGACAAACTTTACGTCTTGGTTTGCAAGAAAGAAATCACGCTTATGGACGTGCTCTGTTTGGACAAACAGGAATTGGTTCTTGACTGTCGTGTGGCACTCAACGATGCCGAGTTTTCCGCGTCTGGATTCACGCCCATGTCAATAAAAATCCATCATCAACCAGATTCTGTCCCGCTTATCGCGGTGGGCACATCCCACGAGCCGCACATGCGGGTCATTATTCTACTGATGCAGAATGTGGGCCAGAACGACAAACTGATGATTTTACGAAACCAAATCCTATGTAATTTGAGCACACTTTCGCCGCAGGATAAATATAGTGACGCTCAAATACAGTGGCGATTTGACGGAAGCGGGGTATGGATTATTGGAGACGATGGTGTGATACGAGGTCTTGATTTGGTGAACAAATCTGTGGTGACATTGCATGGCCATGAGGGACGAGTGAAGTGTGTCTCTTTCTTTGAAGACAAATTGGTGAGCTGTGGTACAGACCGCAATGTGATTGAGTGGACATAAAAACGAAAGAGATAAGGCTGTGATTTGGCTAGGCCTTTTTTTTGTTGCAATGATGCATGTTTACGCGCATTGGTGATTTGTTCTCAGTGACTCCCTTTTGAGATTCATGACAAAAAGCATTTTGGATACTGAACTCTGAATTGACTTCGCAATGTGTTTCGCTGATTTCGTTGGATACAAGGTCACGCCATTCCTGCCGCAAAACAACGCATGACCTTCCCCTCAACACCATGCGTCAGTTGTTTACAACCTCTCAAATCTATGAATGCATTCGGACGCTGAATTGGATCTAGAGGTTTGCATAATATGTATATTAGCAAAGTGAGCTGAACATGCTATGTAAGATATTGATTCCGCGGCCCCTTAGACATGCATCCACCCGGTGATACCAAAAATCACAGTCTACAATGCACATATGAACTTTTGGGTCGTGAGTAATAAATAATGGGATTTCAAGTCATGACTAAGCAGATCATAGTCATTCAAGGGTGATAAACATGGTCACGCATGATAATTTTACGGTGTGTTATTGATTTCGAGCACATGTAGAGGGGCACCGATTTCACACCCATTTCGTTCCTCGAAATGGTGTCTTAGCATCTTAGGGAGGGTGTCTTAGCATCTTAGCCTTGTGTGTGTTTTCCCAAAGAGGTAATTTAGTACCCTAGATTCATGCCGTGCCTTGAATGCGGATATCACAGCAAGGCAGATACCATGTTTTGCAGCATTTATTTCGCCCCAAAAAATAAGAACTGACCGCCTGATATCAAACGCGTACATTTAAATGTTCAGTTTTTTTGTAAAAGCGCAAAAAAAGTTTTTAGTGAGCCAATCGGATGAGAACGAAACAAAATCTCCAGCTGACAACGATTTCCAAGATCCTCGCGTACGCAACACTACAGCATTTACTCTTTAATGAATAAGCAAGATGTTGGACAAACTCAACAATGAATGAACCTTTGAAAGTCCATGACAATGAGTTAATTTGAAATATTATCCAGGTGACAGCATTCACTTATTGTGGCTGCTCAAATTGAGAATAAACATCAATAAGTTCAAGATAACTCTTCACAAGAAGCTCAACTGAGTACTGAGTCTGGTGCAGACCGGCACGGGTTTTTTGCTTTCAAGTTCGAAATCTAAAAGGTCAAAGAAAAAGGAGAATGTATAATTAATTCAAAAGAATAATTGACGATACTCATCGACTGGGGCAAAAGTGACGACGTTGAAATATGCGGTATTGCATATAAAAATCTGTCTCTTTAAAAGGTTATTATCTCAGAGATATCCTTTTGCGTTTCGTGCCCAGCGTTGTGTGCAGAGCCACGCGATGAATTCAGAATCTGGTTTTCACATAACCGACCCAGAACACATATATACCAGATCAAAGATTTTTTCTTTTTTTCATTCTTTCTTTTTTGCCAGTAGATCTCTCATACAAAATCAGTTAGAAGCAGGAGTCATGCTTGAAAGAGAGGATGTGCGTTCTGAGGCGTTCAAAGCCCAGTTAGATCGGTTCAAGATGTATTCTGTGGAAAGAGGAAATCATTGGAAAGCCCAACTTGACGATGCCTCGTTTGTGCTCCATACGTCATTGTGGGTGCCGCAGCAGCATGTGAAATCTGCAGAAGAATACGCTGGCGCGTCGCCATATAAGTTGGAAAAAGATCTGGCCGCGTTGTTCCCAGAATGGTATTTCCATCTCGTGCGGAATTTCGGCAAAAAATCGGTATTCCATCGGTTTTATTGCGCAAAATCGCGCCTGGATTTCGTCTCTTTCATGCATGGGCCCGAGATCGACCGGCTCCAGATCGCTTCGGCGATGGACTGGGAATTCTCGACTGCAGTCAAGGCCGGTTTCGGGCCCTCGCTTGAGGAATTGTACGAAGAAGAGATCCTCAATCGGGAAACTGTCGAAACAAAAGTTGTCGCACAACTAGCAGATATGAGTTCATGGCTCGTGATAGCCGCGCGCGAAAACGAATTGAAAAGCCTCGTACGGTTTGGTCATGCCTCATATTTGGCGCTGTTCCTTATGGCTTATGACTACTCGGAACGCCTGATATGGCGCATTGTAGTAGGGCTCATGATAGAAGTCGGCCAGACCAGAGAGCAATACCGAGTCATAGACGAGAAAGTACAGGAGTTTGAAAAGGACCCGGCGCCGCTTCTTTCGAAAATCCGTGATTTCATCATTTACCTTATTGAGAAAGGTTTATTTGTCAAAGACTTATTTCCAGAAATTCTCGAGAAACAGGCCAGAATGAGAGACCTAGAGTTGACTTTCAATAAGCGCCGCAAGCTCAACGCTGATAGTGGAAACGGCAATTCTACGTCTACTAATGGGATTGATACGACCAAATTCCCCGCTTTGCCAGGGACACGTGATTCGAACGACTCAAACCTGGAAGAAGTTCGCGTGAAACTTGAAAATCCAGCTCCCGCGGAAACGCTTGGTCTGATCAGAAAAGGTGGTAAGATAGACGATTTCAGGGTTGTGCAGCAATACTTAAAGGATCAGCAGGGGTCCTCGAGCACTAATGAGACTAATTTCAGTAGTATCATGCAGTCAGAAACCCAGGGACTTGGGCTTGGATTTGATGCTAACATGTTACAGGGGCAGGCCAATGGTAGATTTGGTCAAAATACTGGTCAAAGTACGATGTTAAGCCTGCGTGAGAGCTTGAAACCGAACGCTTGGAATGCCGAGACAAATAAGTGTTTATTTCAAGAACAGGATTCTGGCCTCACGGAATGGCCAAAGACAAGCTCTAGCCTTGAGCTTACAAACCAAATGAGTGAGGTGGATTCTTCGCAGGAAAAGGAACTCGGTAGGAAGATGAAACAAGGTCAAAAAGATCCGAAACAGGATTTGAGCCAAGATCCGCTCGCGGGTCTAAGCAGAAAACAAAAACAAAATCGAAAAAAGGCATTACTCAAAAGCCAGGGCAAGGGAAACAAGTCTACTCCGGCTCCTGTGAATTTTGCTTCTACACCCCAGGTCAAGAATAAGACTGCGACTCCAAATCCTCAAGGAAAGAAGAAATCTGTCCATGTGGAACCGAAGCTGAACCCCAACCAAAACAAAACAGCCAAGCAGAATAGAAACTCGTCTCAGGCCAAAGACGCACCGCAGAATATGGATTTGAACCACACTGTGGTGCCCGCCAATAAACCGAATTCGTTCTTGGCTCAAAATCCTGAATTTGGTCATCGCAATCCCCACATTCAGAACCCTACATCCACTCAGAAACCTTTGCCTACACAGAACATAGCATCACCCCAGAATATGGCGGCATCATATCAGAATCCGTCTTTCAGGTCAAGCCCGCTCCCTTTACAGGACACAGCGTACTTTCATGACCGGAATCCGAGCAGGAATAGTTTTAATAATCAAGCTGCGGCAAAAATCTCTACAGCCGAAAACATGAATAACCATCAAAACAATGTTTCCACGCAACCTGCACACATGTGGGCGATTCGAGATACCGTGAACTTTCCCACACAACCTTTGCACGGCATTGCAAGATCAAGCAACCCTCAGTGGACAGCTCATAGTATGCGCATGCAACTGCAACTGCAACTGCATGAATTTAGGCGGCCAATTGGGAAAGAACGTTTTCTGCCTTCGTCCGGGCAATCATAGTTGTGCAGGTCACGTGCCATTGTTTATTCTTTGAAGAATTGTGACTGCACATAACATGTTTTTGGTGAGGTGTGGGGCAACGGCTGTTTCCTCGGGCCGCGCGCTAGCGCATGTGCACTTCATCCTCGGGCCGATCGCCGATGGTATAAGAGATAAATGTGATACTGCTGTTGATGACAGAGCATAGAAATTTCATTCGGTTTTGGGTAACAATTATTTTTTACTAGCTCGATATTTCTTTTGAAGCCTTTACCGTTTTGAATACACGGAAGAAAAGAAAGACGCTTGCAGGAAGCTGGAGCATAATTGGATCAAGTCATTTGCTTATCTCACGCATATACCCATCGACTATAGTTCCAAAGGAGCCAACAGTGTCTGTAAATCGAAGACAAACAAGAAATTTGACGGCTGTGTCTTATAATTAGAGAAAATTTTGTCTTTTTGAGAGCTCAGCAAACCTTCCACACCCAATTGATTGGTGAAAGACGTATCATACATTCGGACGCCCCTACTGGTACACCAGCGTTGACTAAAAAGGCCAATTTTCAGACAATTATCGAAATTTTGCACTCACAAAACTTTACTTTTTTTTCAAAGCCAAAGAATGTCGCTTACACCATTGGAGAAAGCCGCGAGCGGTGCATTGGCGTCGGCCATAGCCAACACTCTAGTATACCCGCTAGATTTGAGCAAAACAATCATTCAGACCCAAGTCAAGAAACATGATTCGGGTCTACCAATGAGTGGAAGTGAAAGCGAGATCATGCGCGCAAGCACGGGCGCCGATTCCGTGTTCGTTGAGCGGAAGAAACGAGAATTGAAGTATAAAAATACTGTGGATGTTTTGCGACAGATCAGAGCGAAAAAGGGCGTGTTAGGCTGGTACCACGGGCTCGTGTCATCAATTTTAGGTTCTGCAGCTCAGAATTTCTCGTATTTCTACTGGTATTCGTTGGTGAAATTGGCATATTCGCGGCTCACAAAAACGGCTCAAACACACCGCCATCTGACAGCGATAGAGTTATTTTTGGGTGCGTTGGCGGCGGCTATTTCGCAGCTTTTCACTATGCCTATCGGCGTTATAACCACACAGCAGCAAACTGACAAACAGCACCGTTCCTTATACACATTGGCCAAAGAAATCTATTTGCATGATGGCGTGCACGGGTTTTGGAAAGGCTTAAAAGTCTCGTTGGTATTGTGTGTGAACCCGTCAATCACATATGGCTCATACGAGCGGTTGAAGCAGATATTCTTTGAAAACAAGGAATATTTAGGCCCTTTGGAGAGTTTCACACTTGGAATGTGTGCGAAATCGTTAGCCACGCTCGCTACACAGCCTTTGATTGTATCGAAAGCCATGCTACAAAAGAAAGTAGCGAAGAATGAAAACGAGAGCGATGGTTTTACAGGTCCGGACGAGGATGGCGATATCAAGTTTGCTACTTTTGGAGAAGCCATTCAACACTTATGGGAAACAGAAAAGGTCAGGGGTTTGTACAAAGGGGTAGCTCCGCAATTGCTCAAAGGTGTCATCGTACAAGGATTGTTGTTCATGTGCAAGGACCAGATCGACATTCTATTTGTCGCACTCTTGGAGATTGTCAAGAGAAGAAAGCTGCTAAGGTTGAAGAGGTGATGAGACCAGTCATGAAAGGTTACTTCTTTTGGAATTGGAATTTGGATTGAGTTCTGTATGCTGATTTCGAAGATGACACGTTGGTGGATTCTCTCGTCAACTAGCTAAAAGGCTGAGATATTTGCACTCTGTCCGGGACTCCAATATCACCAGTGTGCAAATGTGACAGATCGCAGGAATTCATAGAATCAGTGTGGTACATTACCGAACTGTGGCTAAGGGCTGATACTCCCCGTGAGCTAAAACAGGACATAGCCACTTGCTAAGTATGTACATTGCTGTGTCACTGTTGCCAGAAGCGCAAGATGAGGACACATTTCAGGTCCATTTAGTCATGCATCATTTTTAGAGCTATTCAATCTGTACACCATTATTTCGCTTGTATGAGAACAGATTTGAAAATTCCATAAATCGAAACGTTCTTTCAATCAAGTGTTCACGTGACTCGACAATGACAATTCATGTCATTAGCGATAAGCTTCGGGGCTGGTCACTAATAGTCATTGATTATCACAGTTTTATTCCTTGACAAATATCGAGACAATATACTTTACATTAAGAGAATTGAATCAAGAAAGCAAGAAGAAAAAAACACATAAAACCAACCAAAATTCAAATTGGAACGACTTTTGGACGCGTCCGCAAATCACTATTGCGTTTAGCTCACCTCCCAAAACAACAGGATTACACACCTAGCGGTCAATATAATTATCGGCATGAATAGAGAGAAATGAAAAAGAAAAAAATCTTGAAAAATAAGAGAGCCTCAACACGTATATATCACTGGCATTATCTGGCGAAACTTGATAATTTAGTCAAAACATGGCACCACGAATCATCAATATACGAAATAACAACAACATGCGCTACGTCCACGTGACGCGTCATTAAAGCACGCCGCGTGACCCCATTTCACTATACCATGCAGGACAATTTTAAAAATGAAATATTTTTTCGCAGTCTCACCAGGATCGTTAGGGCTCGAGCCCTTGCAGGTGCGCGCCATACACACACTCTCGCACAATGCGCGTTACCGCATAGCGAGAGGGCCAGGGAAGGCAAGGCGCGGCACGTGACCCGAGGGCACGAAGAGCGAGTGAGGAAAAAAAAAACGCTGGACAATTTTTCTTCCCACACTATCTTCATCAGCAACCATGGGTAACGGAAAACCAAGAGGTCTTAACTCCGCCAGAAAATTGAGAGTCCACAGACGTAACAACAGATGGGCTGACCAGGCTTACAAGGCCAGATTGTTGGGAACAGCCTTCAAGTCGTCTCCATTCGGTGGTTCTTCGCACGCCAAGGGTATTGTGTTGGAGAAAATCGGTATTGAGTCCAAGCAGCCCAACTCCGCCATCAGAAAGTGTGTGCGTGTGCAGTTGATCAAGAACGGTAAGAAGGTGACCGCTTTCGTGCCAAATGACGGTTGTTTGAACTTTGTCGACGAGAACGACGAGGTTTTGCTCGCTGGTTTCGGTAGAAGAGGTAAGGCTAAGGGTGATATCCCCGGTGTCAGATTCAAGGTTGTCAAGGTCTCCGGTGTGTCCTTGTTGGCCTTGTGGAAGGAGAAGAAGGAGAAGCCTAGATCGTAAGCTCGTTGCGAAACGGCTGCGTCCCCACATACCTATATAATAGTACGATACATTGTTAACGCTGTCTGTAATGTAGGTTGATTTCAATTTTTGAGAAAAAAAGAATTCGTTTGAGCATAAAGGGGTTGGTTTCGGTTCTTTTGAGATTAAAGTATCTGCAGTTTTTCATGTCTAAGGCATTTTACTATCTACTGGAGAGGCTTTGTGAATGCCCATCTGGTCAATTTCATGACTATTTGCAAGCCATCATCTGCCTTGGTGTTCTTGTACTTGTTCTCATGAAAAATGAGGATTTTCATCTAAAAGTTATATTCTGAGTACAGAAATCAGTATTCAAGATTTTCCATATTACGTGTTCATTGTATGCCTTTCTGAGATCCCCTTCCCGTAGTCCATTTTCGTCGTCAGATTACTGCGCAGACGTGTCACCACCTCATCAATTCGGTATCAATATGTGCTCTAGCTTGCGACACAATGAATAATTTTTTATTTTCATGAAAAGGCTTGAGAAACATGCCTAAAGGGCTTTTTTATTTTCATTTTCAAGCAAAGTTGTGTGTACGGTTTCACCATGAGCTAGAGATTCAACAACATAACGCGATAATTTTCAGGCTACTGGATTGATCTCCAACAGCTCACTGCCACCACAGAATTTGGGAGGAACTCTTCTTATCTTCTCGAGAAAATTTAGGTGACCATTTGATGAAGAATTCTTGGTTGTGAATTTTATTCATCAAATCTATAGCGGAAGTCGCTGCAATGTGGTTGCAAGATTATCTCATCTGGCTCCTACCCTGAGCCCGTTTGAGTATACTTCATGTATCCTTCAATTTTTCCCAGAAAGCTAAAGTTGGTCTTTTTAGCAATCAAAATCGTTCTCATTTAAATCTCATTTCTACTGTTTTGTTTTTATATTTTCGCTTGGTGCTAATATTGAGCCAGTGGGCTTGCGTTGACCCAAACACCTAGGTTTGTGTCACGTCACGCGCCTCAAACAAATGGCTGCAATTCGAATCACGAAAGCCAATTGCTTTCAACGCAAAACACTTTTCTGCCGCCATCAACAGCTTCTTCCCTACCTCATATTTAAAGCGAGGATATGATTTATCTTTATTGAAAACCGTTTTTTTTTCTCTCTCATTCTAGTTTACATCGATAAGTTTTTGCCCTCGATCGAAGGCCCCAGCTTCTTCACCACTTTTTTCCTCAGGTTTGTCATTTTGCGGTTGATACGGTTAAACATCTCCCCCGTGCCTTTTTGCAGGCGCAGCAACAAGCTAGGATCCACCTTTGGCGCGATTTTGTACGCGGTGGTGCGCGCACTTGGAATGGCAGCCCTGTTGCGGCGCTCCGCCTGCTGCTCATAGAGCGACTTGGGCTCGGCGGCCTTGTTTCTCTGCAGTGACAACTTGTTGGAGAATTTGGCCTTATTATAGTCGTTGAACTTGATCGTGCGATCCTTGTAAGAGTCAGACTTGTTCAAGATCGGCCGCGTCCACTCGCCAATCAACTTGTCGACGATTTTCTTTAGGTTGGGCTCTGTACGGTTGCTGCGTTGGTAGAAAACGAGTACTTTCCCGATCCCGCTCGCCACCAAATGGTCTGTTTTGATCGGGAGACTCGTGAGCGACTGGAGCAAGTCTTTTTGAATCTGATATGCGGGCATCAGAGCATCTGGCAACGGCTCGAGCCACAACCTGACGGCTTCGAGAAGATTATTGTCTAAGATCAGAATGGCAAGATCTGCTTTTGACATTGTGTCCATAACCTCACGCAACAACTTCAACTTCTCTGTGGCAATCTGGCCCTGCGAGTTTTTCTCCACGTCCATGTTAGCCGCCTCGATCATTTTGTTTTTGAGATAATCGATCCGGTCATCCTGCATCCGTTCCAAATCGTCTTCGTCAGCTCGGCGACGCTTCACCGTACGGGACTTCACCGCCTGATCCATTTTCTCCTCCAAGAGGCGTCTTTTGCGTGCAGCCGGGTCCTCGTTTGAGTAGTCGATTCCGTTATCGTCGTATTGGGCGTACTCCATTGGATTTTCCGCCTCCATCTTCAACGAAGGCTCGTCGGCATTACTGCGTCTGATGTTTTTCTTACGAGTTTGATTCTGCGCCTGTTCCTTCTGCA
The DNA here is from genome assembly GCA_009746055.1 of Metschnikowia pulcherrima. Taxonomy (NCBI): domain Eukaryota; kingdom Fungi; phylum Ascomycota; class Pichiomycetes; order Serinales; family Metschnikowiaceae; genus Metschnikowia; species Metschnikowia pulcherrima. The sequence continues at coordinate 1,961,569 of VFXK01000001.1, forward strand.
ACTTCATACTGAAGAGGTTGTTCTCGTCGTACTCTTCCTGGGGCGCGGTCTCGCCCGCAGTTTCACCAATGTCAGCAAAATCCGCATTTTCGAAGTTGTCATCTGACATGTGGCGTGTCGAATCCTCTTCAACAGGCTCTGCGTTGTCCTCGGCGATTTCCCCGGCACCTTCTCCCTCGATATCGTCCTCTCCTATGGTCTCTGGGAGCTGCTCGTCCTCCTCGTTCTGCTGTACAGCCTGCTGCTCAGCCTGTTCGGCCTGCTCTTCAGTGACCACAGAAGGGTCTGCGGGCTGGTTCGTGGGCTGCTCCGTGAGTTCGCTCATATTGTTTTGGTAGAGAAAGATGGAGCTTCTGGACTTGATAGTGTTCTGTGGGCCTCTGATGTGAGACTTGAGACCGTCTGATGTAGATGTCGCGATGTCGCACGACATTATTGCGGCAACTTGTATGGCTCACATGGACAAGCACAATTTCCTGGGGAAGTTTTGGCAGGTAAAATTCAAGCATTCGAGTCTTCTGATACCTTTTCTGTTCTTTGGCCTTTAATGATCTACTCCTACTTTAACTTCTTTGTTTTACTTTCTGGTCCCGCGCTATTGGCGCTGTTCGTCAACCGACCGATGCTCAGCTGAGCGCATGAGGCTAGTTGTTTTGAGCTGGTCGTTTATAATTGAGTTTTTGTTCACTCACGTTTAATGCGCTGTTTTCTACATGTTCCATATCAAATTTTCGTTGCTCAGATACATCTTGGTGATTTTTAAACAATTCTTTTGCGTACCTCACTTGGTTTGATACACCTAACTGAACTACGAAATGGCATGAATTACGCGGCTTTTTGATGGAAATTGCAAACTTGGGTCATTTCACACTTCCTCTTTTTACAGTCTGTGGCAACCGGCGGCGCAAGAGGAAAACTACGTGATAAATGTGGAGACTTATAAAACACGCCAATTAATCAGATGCAAGATCTTTACAGATCTCATTCTTGGGGTGCAAGATGACTTGGTGCTATCCTTTTAAAATCCGCGCAGACTATCGATAACCATTCCATGACTACTTTGACGGTTTCAAATGACTGCGATTTTTGAATTTTCATTCGAGGCTTTTCGACATGTCAACTTCTTATTTCGTACCAAGTCTTGCTACGTGGAACATTAAACCTCTATCCGCGAGAAATTTGGTGGCCACAAGTGAGAGGCTGCAAAGTCCGCCGTTGGCCAGATGTACGGGTGTGCCATCGACACTCACCACCGCGAGTCACGAACACGCATAAAGATGAATTTACCAAAGATCACATCGTCCAATCTTACCCTGATTCCTCTGTTTGAAATCTGATCATCATATAAAGCGCAGCAATCGCTATGTCACAATACATTGGAAAGACCATCTCGCTCATTTCGAATAAAGGCCTTCGTTATGTGGGGCTCTTGGACAAGATATCAGCCGAAGATGCCACTGTCTCATTAAAGTCGGTCAGATCTTTCGGCACAGAGGGAAGAATGGCCGAGCAAGGCCAGCCAGCCATGGAAGTGATGCCGGGCACAGATGTTTATGAGTACGTTGTTTTCCGCGGTTCAGACGTCAAAGATTTGTCCGTTTTGGACACACCTATCGAAGAGGTGCGTCCCGTAACGTATTACCCTCCCTCAGGTACGGCCAACCTGCCGCCAGCAAGCCATACGACAGCTCAAAATGCCCCTGCAGTTCCGGGTCCGACTTCGGCGCCTTCTCGGGGCGAAACAGCCCCCAGGGGAAATACCGGTACGCACACGACCAACTCTCAAAGTGCCGCTAGCCCTGCTTCGGCTAGTCCTGCAGCCAGACCAGCGGTACCACAGGAAACAGGCCTGTTTCAAGCATCAAGCGGTGGCCAGCATGGACACACAAACGCAAATGTGGCGCCCACACCTACCTCTACATCATCTGAGACGCAATTGCCAACGAAAACTACCACCGAGCAGCCCCAGGAGCGGTCTGCGCCCGCCCCTAGACAAACCACTGATACCGAGTACGACTTTGAGGAGGCCAACAAGCGGTTTGAGAAAGAACGTCAGCAGGATGCGACTAACAAGCCTACCTATGACAAGAAATCGCTGTTTTTCGACTCGATTTCGCTGAATCAAAACAACGGTGGCATGCGCTGGCGCGAGGAGAAAGACTTGAACATGGACACTTTTGGTGAGGCGTATGCACACAGGGGCCGTGGTGGATTCCGAGGCAGAGGCAGAGGCAGAGGTAATGGCTTCAGAGGCCGCGGCAGAGGCAACTACAGGGGCCGTAGCAACCAGGAAGCGAAGCCAGAATGGGCGTAGTTGAATGAGGTGTATACCATAAGCTGATGTTTGGTCTGAAGTTGAGCATTGTCGTAGTCGCCTCGACCCAAGCATACAGTGTGACCAAATTGTCCCATGAATGCTTGAACGATGTTCGGGAATGGTATTTTATCAAGAGCTGGAACAAAGGAAAGTGTGACTGCTAATATCGAAGGAGAAAGTGAATCTTTTTTTGAATGTTGTGGTGGTCGTCTCGCAGAAAAAACCCAAAGATTTGCAACACAACACTTTTTTTTTTGGTGTTGTTCTCCAGATGATCAACCTCCACCTGTACTGGTGAATTTGTATAAGTTTGTAGGTTATAATTTCCAATTTTTGAGAATCAACCATGTGCTCGTCAGAATCTTCAATTCCTCAAGGGTAAATTTTCATACTAGAGCTGTCTTAATCATTACACGCTTATTTCGAGGATATGTTGTTTACCCACTCTTTCAATTGTTGCACTCAACAGCTTGTGGCATTATTGCAGACCAAACTTGCTTATTTTGTTTTTGCAGATTTCTGACAAACTTAACATTATGAAGTTTATTTGTTCTATTCGTCATTTCAAGACCTTTGATCCTAGAACTAATAAAGAAAAAAATAGCATGTCTCACTTTCAATCGCGCCGCCTGATGCAGAAGGTTTCCAATAAGCTACTCAAAGGCAGCAAGCCGGTTGCATTTATTATTGAAGCCATGACCTTTCGTCCAATTACTTCATGGCTTTGAAACTAGCCGAAAGCACGTTTATTGCTTTTCCTTTCTTTGGGCCTCGAACAAATTGAATTTGAGCACCTTCATGTGTCTCCACGTATTACGTGAATCAAATCGCCTGCATCAAGACGACATAACCACGGACAGAATCTATACCTGGCATGCATTACTAGTATGGCTCCAGAAAAAATTGCAAGCTCAGCAAATTGAGAAAATGCTCAAATGAAAATTAAAAATCTCATTTCAAGCTCCCAGAAATTTCACGCCAACATCTCCCGGAATCAGTCTGACTGCGTGTCGTGGTTGCAAGCCTCATTCAAGAAGCATCGGCTGATGTGAGTAGTGAAATAGCTGCAACAATGCCTGAAGTAGCAGGATAATTTCTAATAGAAACCACAAAAGCCGTTTTCATTGGTTACCTCAATAAACGATTTTGTATCAATTCCAATTTAGCGGCGCTCAGCATGGCTCCGGAGCCTCTGGTCAACAGCATCTGAGTCTTGGGGCCGCACGATCGAATGGCTCGTGAAATTGAAAGGAAAACAAAGCAAAAGTCATAATCTCACTGAGATTGAAGTTATTCCTGGTGTAAAATTTGAGTCTCATAAGCACAAAATCCAGCCGAATTTGGAAATCATTGTACAATGAAACGGCACGAAAACCCCCAAAATAATAAATTCGTGGCCCAATCAGGTATATATAGCCTCGGCCCGGCGAACACTTAAACGCGCCGCGCGCCGCGCTCAATAGGCCCAAGAGCGTATTTATCTGGCCTCAAGGACATTCAAAATACTACACAACTCCAAACAAGCAGTGTCCTCTTTTCATCTTTTCTTTCTTTTCTTGTCATATCTTCAGCTGAGATCCTTTGTTGAAGAAACCCGCCACAAATCACAACCCAACAAACGACTACTTTTATAAAGATCTTATGACTGAACTAGGGTACACTGTCGTTGATAGTTTTGTCGTGGACGGTCTCCTCAACCAGCGGGTGCAGCTAAGTGTACCCTTAGACCACAAAGACGCGTCCAAATGGACGGAAATCACCATTTGTGCCAATGTGACGCAAAAGTACAAACCTGAAATACACAAGAATCACGTGCAAAAAGTTGTTCTCCCCAAGGACCCAAACGTGGTGGCGTATCTTCAAGGCGGGCCCGGGTTCCCTTGTGCAGTGCCCGTGTCAAATTCAGGATACACGAAGGTGCTTGTTGACAAAGGGTACCAGATCGTGTTTTACGACCAGAGAGGTACGGGTCTCAGCACGCCGATCGAGGCAGGCACACTTATTGATATGGCTGCAAATCCGACATTTTGTGGCGAGTGTGAGGCGCAAACCACAAACCGGCTTCTTCAGTACCTTTTGCACTTCCGTGCTGACTCAATTGTGGAGGACATGGAGGTCGTGCGGCGTGCATTACTTGGCCCGGCGAAATGGACATTGCTAGGCCAATCGTTTGGTGGGTTTTGCAGCTTTACATATTTATCAAAGTATGCTAGTCTGCTCAAAGAGGTTTATGTTACTGGTGGTGTGCCGCCAATAGGGTACACTGCAGACGATGTATATCGTCAGACATATGAGCGGACAAAAGAGCGGAATGCACACTACTACCAGAAATACCCCCAGGATGTTAGTCGCGTGAAGGCCATTGTTCGGTACTTACGACAGCACCGCTTAAAGTTGCCTAATGGGGGTGTCTTATCCGCGGAAAGGTTTCAGCAGTTAGGTATTCGCTTTGGTGGTTCTGGCGGTACTGACGGCCTCCACATAATTGTCACAGAGTTTTGGTATTCTATACAAAAGGGACGGAAACCTTCATATTCGGTCTTGCACACAGTACAAAACGACACGTCTTTTGACACAAATGTGCTCTATGCATTATTTCAGGAGGCAATTTACTGTGATGGTGCAAATAAAGCAGCGCAACAAAAATCGGACTGGGCTGCAGAAAGGGCTCGCTATAACACCGGAAACGAAAGGTATGTTGTTACTGATAATCTTTTGAGGTCTGAAGATCCAGTGTACTTCACAGGAGAAATGGTGTACAAGTCGATGTTTGATGATTATGCAGAGCTCGCGCCGCTAAAGAGTTTGGCTTACGCATTACACGAATATGAAGGATGGTCAGACTTGTATGATGTCGATGTTTTGCAAGGCATTCAATGGGATGACGTGCCGATAATCTCGGCCACATATTATTACGACCAGTATGTTGATTTCGAGCTCACCATGAACGTGAAAAAGCAGATCTTCGCAAAGAAGGGGAATAACAACTTGAGGCAGTACATAACCAGCGAGTTTTTCCACAATGGGCTTCGGGCAAATCCAGCGAAAGTTTTGGGTGCGATGTTCAAGTTGAGAGAAGGCGAGGTGGATTGAGCCTTTTTTTTCTAAAAAGTGATTTTTGCTCTTTGGCCAGCGAGACTCAGATATGAGTAAATTATTCATCATTGGGGTTGTTTTGGTAAAGTACTCATGGGTTCATTTTTGCTACTAGCAGAGTGTTGGCTCATTATACTGATTGAATGCTTGTGCGAGTTCAATGTAGAGCCTACGAAGTGATTTGCATCCACCTCAGGATCAATAAAAAAAAGCGATATATCGTTCAAGTTCCCATTAAAAAGGGTTGAGCTAGCTGGTAATCTCTCAAAGTTTTACATTCACACAACCTGGTAAAGCTGAGCCAATACGTCTCTCAATACCGAAAATCATTGATCAAAAGGAAAAACAACAGCCCAATATCACACAATATGCTTGAAACAGGTATTTGGGGCAAACCCAATCCTCTTCAAAGATTCTTCGGGCCCAGTCGAGGCACACAAAACCCAATTGTCTCCGCCTTCATTGTATGTCATGATGCTTTGTTGTAGATCAAAAAGCACCTCAAGCTCATCGCCCGTCTTGACACTGATATCGCCTGATTGCTCACCGGCGAAATTGTTCTGCACAGTTACATGTTTCCCACTTCCCCTCAATTTCATTTCTTCATAAACTCGGCGGATTTCGAGCAACTTAGCAGTAGAAGAGTGGCTCATGCTTGTGGGCTGGTCTGCGTTTTGCAACTCACGTGACATGGCTGCAAACACAGAAGGCATCATTGGCGCCTCCGTGATCTCGTTTTTCTGCAAGTTATACATTTTCACGAGCTTCTCATGTGCGATTTCAGAGAATAAAGTGTCCAGGTCATGCACCAGAGAGGAGACCGTCTGATTCTGTTCAGATGCGAACGAGAATTGCGATTCTAAAGCAGGGGAGCGCACGGGTGTTTTTTCCGAACTGCTGGCTAGCGGGCTTGATGCAAACCATGCATGTGCCGTCCAAGATTCGGCGCTCGGAGGTGGTGTCTGGGGTACATTAGGAGACACGTTTTGAGAATGAGCCATATTTGGAAATTTAGGAGAAATTGCCGGCTTGATCCGAATAAGGGAGGTCTCATCGCGTGGCGGGAGCGGGGGCGGCAACGGTTTTGGAAAAACACGTGTTTTCTCGGGTAATTTGGCCGGTTTTGGCGGATGGTATATCTCAGATAAGTTCATATCCGGGTCGTGATAGCGGATGTACGAGCGGAGTGGGTCAGCCATCTGGTGGTCGTGAAATATTCCATTTTCGCGGTCCTTCGGCTTGACTTCGTGGTGTTTCTCTTTCTTCAGTGTTAGTTTCAGCCATGCTTTGGTCATGGCCAGGGTGCTGTCTTTGCCCAGGATTTCCTTATCAAGAAGAGTTGGATTTTTCGTGAAAACCGCCAAAAGAAGCGATTCTACGCGGAGCCGCGTAGGCGTTGCCGCCAGTTCCCACTGATCCACTATTTCTTCAACACGCTGCACGGTTTTGTTTTCACGAGTGTCTAGTAGGCCAAATGACTGGCCCATTTGGGAGAATAAGTGGTCGATTTTGGTGGCAATCTCGTTATTCTGCGATAACATCCATTTTACGAGCGTGGATACAAACTCCTCGACTAATAACAACGATTCCGGGAGCGTTGTTTTGAGTTTCGTGTTGAGCGCAGTGTATTTTGCCAGGGCCAGGGCCAAGTTGGCTGCAACGGAGTCCAATTCCGCGGAGATCGCGCCGGAATCCTTGATTTCTGCCTGCAGCAGCTTTTTTTCGAGCTTCGATATTTTTTTCTCCAATTTGACGCATTTCTCATAGTAGGTCTCGCGGAGTTTGAGTCGCGTCTGGATGTGGTTCAAGTGGATGCAAATCCCGGAGCATTTCGCAGCCAAACTGCGCTGAAACGGCTCAATTAGCGCCAAAACGTCCTTTTCGAGCGTGCTTATGAGTTCCTTATACGCATGAAATTCTTCCTGTAGACTTGGCACAGAGTTTGTGCGCTCTTTGGGGTGCACTGTCATGAATCCGGCAGAATCCGCCTGGCGACTGTCAAAAGCGGCGTAAAAATGCGATTTTTCCTCGAAATCGATCGAATTTTCGCCTAGTAGAAGCTCCCACTGAGAAGCAACTCGCAGGCTTACCAGAAACAATTTAGGCCAATATTTCGCCAGAATCCGGTCACCCTGTGCTGCGAGAAACTGTATGGCCTTGATACACTGGGCCACATCATGTGAAAATCGCGCAAAAAGCTCGTGGTCGGCCTCCTCAGCACTAAACAGGCCATGTGATGGCATCTCAGGTTTCGAATATTTATCTGGGAGTTTTTTTTGAGTATTTGTGCGGAAATTTTAAGGATATTCAAAGAGTTTAATAGAAGGAATTGGTTTTAGTAAGGCCCAGTGCGGGCCGGCCCGGATGAGTGCGCATTCTGCCGGGCCATCACACAGTGGCACAGCCTTAAGGCAGGTATTGATTTGAGGGATTACGGAAGAATTAGGGGAAATCAGGGTTTGTTTGAATCAATAAGGATAGATTTGATTCTTTCTGGAAATTCACATGTAGTGAAAAATTGTCAAACTCTGTTTTCATGACATTGTTGTACAAAAGTCAAGCAGGTTATGAAGCACACTGATCACGTGACGCGTGCTTTGTATCAATTAACCCTTGACTAATTAGGCACAAGATCCATGTGATCATCCATGTGGTTACCTCAAAAGTGCCTTTTGGGAGGAAATAACACAGCGTTATGCTTAATTTTCACAGAGTTTAGCAAAATAACGAGATTTCGTACCTGTTTTTCCTGTGAGCAGGCCAGATTGAACTGAGCGACCACAGCGAATCAATGAGTACTCAGAATAGATTGGAAAGTGCCACAGGAAAAGACTCAATTGCTCAAAAAAGACAAAAAAAGAGAAAAAGAAGAAAATGAAAAAGAACCAACGGGTGCCTATACGATTTGGCCATGGTGCTTTTTGTTGTAAGGTGCGAGAAGGCCCTGCATCAGTGCATCATATAAAGACCAGTGTGATAAAGTGAACTCGGGCTCTGTATATCTTGCTGGAAAGTATCAGGGTATCATAAAACTAAAACACTAACAAAAAACAAATCACCGCTTTCCAAAGTCATACCCATTTAGAATTTTTTCCAGAACGTTTCTCAAAGTACTTATATCATGGTTAGGGCACCCTGGTGCTCGCAGGTGCCTGCGACATGTAATTACGGCAGGGCAGAGTGCATGGAGAAGCCCATCAGGGCCCCCGAAATGGCCATCAAGTAGCCCCTTTTTTTAACAATGAGAGCCTATTTCATTCAGATGGGGAAAAAGAGCCTGCTTAGACCCCTGAAAAACAACTTTTGACTATCAATACATTCATCTTACTTTACATTTATACCAATATTCCTCCACAATCTAAAGATTCTCCACCGTCTAATCTCCGAACCCACCGTCTTCTGTGCCGTGCCGAGATCGCGCTCATCCACCCCCACCCGGCTCCACTGCACCTCCACCTTTTCCCCCACTTACATCCAAATCCACAAGATTTCCACGAATATTCATCAAAACCATTTTTTATTTACATGCAAGAATAGAGCGCGCCATGATCGAGCTTTCTGCAACTGCGGCCCCGCTGAAATCAGCGGCCCGGGCCGACTCCAGCAGCTCGTTTTGCTCTGTCACATCTGGTAGTTGCTACCGGTCATATTCACGCGAAGATCACAGCCAAAATGGCACAAAAGATACGATTCTGGACGGCAAAAGCAGCCCTGTGCCCTGCGAGAGCCCACAAGAATGGGTGAAAGTGTCGCGGAAGCCGATTTTCGACGGCGCAAATGGAATTATCTTCAAGGCTTCTGACGCGAAAAACACCACGTTCGTGGTGATCAAAAGTGTCAAGCAACAGCCCACGCAAACACCCGAGGTTTACGAGAAATCGGTTTTTCGGGAATACAGAAACCTTCTCAAATGCAGGGCGTCTAAATACGTGGTCAACGTGCTTGACATATGTTCTTGTGACACTTCTGATGGGCTATCTCTCATTATAGAGTACTGCCCAAAGGGCGATCTCTTGGACTTCTTAAGTACCTTGAGAGCAAAACGCGTAAGCATGCCTACGCATTTGAAAGATGCCGTTTTCAAGCAAATCGTGTCGGGCGTCGACTTTCTACACAGGCACGGACTCGTGCATCGGGACTTGAAACCAGAAAACTTCCTTATTGATGCAAATGGTATGGTGAGGCTCAACGATTTCGGGCTATCGTTGGATTTGAACGACCTTGACGACCAAATTGAACTAGACAGCATAAATTGCGGCACGCCGTCATTCAAAGCACCGGAGTTGTTCACACTTGAAGACAGTGATTTGACAGATTTCAACTTCAAAGCGGTGGACGTATGGGCATTGGGAATAGTGTGTTTTCACCTATACTTTATGTCTGTGCCTTGGCCACATGCCAACGTGACCGCAGAGAAAAACAAGCCCATGGAATTGTACATTAAAAACTATCCGACCAGCGATTTGGAATTGCGAGGCTTGGCCGATAGGCTCAACGATTCACACTATTCCACCTCGCTCAACCCGGCATTATCGTTATTCAAGAAGATGCACTACGATGCTCGTATAGAGCTTTTGGCCATGTTACACCCATCGCCAATGAAACGACACACCACGGAGTTGCTCCTTCAGTCGAGCTGGCTCACGCAAGCGTACGCGAAACCGGGCGAGATCTTGACCTTGATGTGAAAACTGCGGTTCCAACGAAGTAGAGTGAGTATGATTGAAGTAAACAATGACTATGTTGTATAATACAGAATTATCCCAGCCACACGAGCAGTGGTCACGATTAATGGGACAAAAAAACAGGCATTATCTTACACGGTAGAACAAGGGCCTGGTCATGCGGCAAGATGATCACAATTAAATGACTTGGGTTGAGTGGCGCGGCCCTCTCAATGATAGTTCAGGTAGCCGTAGTTACCAACCCCGTTGGTGGAGCCACCAGACAGCGGCGGTTGCAGATTTGTAGAGGCTCTTCTTGGATTGCCCGGGCCTCGGACACCCAAAGGATTTTTCGAGAAAGAGAGACGAATTCCGCCCTTACCGTTTCCTCCGTTTGGTCTTGGCAACGCTCGTCCGTAAAGCTCGGCCAAAGCGATGGTTGCATGTGCCACATCCTCAAACTCCACGAAACACATGGGGCCGTGATTGTGAGTGGCCGCTCCAGCACCAGCACTTCCCAGCTGATTCTTTGTGCGGAAAGACAAGCGGCGGAAGCCTTTCTGCGGCGCGAACAATGATCTAAGCTCCGTCTCAGTGGCATCTGGTGGCAAGTTTCCAACATACAACGTGTTGCAGGGTGGGTTCTGGTCTGCAGGGTTGGCTGGGGGAGGCACACGTGCGAGTAATGATAAATCAGGAACATCTTTAGACGACGATCTTGAGCCTGAGACCAGCACAGGCGTTTGACCACCAGCGGGCTGCAGATCTGTGTTCTGAGGACCAGACGCGTTGGAGCCGCGTGTGGCATTGCTGGTTGAAGACGGCATTCCGCTACTAGACGACTGCGTGGGGCCCTGAGAAATAATGGATGCGACGGTTTGAGTTACCTGATGCTGATGCTGATGGTCCTGCTGGCCCTGCTGCTGCAATTGCAGTCCTGAAGTGGACTGCAGGGGCTGCTGTATATGACTGTCGTGCCCGCCCTGATTCTGCGTTGAGATATGTGAGGTGGGCCCACTGAAGAAGGAAGAAGTCCTTCTGCGATCCTGAGGCGCCAGGCTGATGAACGGGGGCATTTGTGAGCTCCCAGAGGAAGAGTGGCTAGGCTGGAGCAGAGCCGCGTGCTGACTATGGGGAGGCTGGGACGCGCTGGCGGATGCAGGTAGGTTGTTAGCGCCAGAGCCCCAGTCGTATGAATTGTGCACAGAGCTCAAGCCTGGTGTTTGCGGGTTGGAGGTGAGGCCGATGTTTCCCTGGCTCTGAGAGCCCCAAGGGTCGCGCGGCATGCTTTCGTACTCCCTGCCATCGTTTTGCTTCATCATGAGCAATGACTTGCCTGTTAAATCGCTCAAATCAATTGAGCCTGGGTTCGTGCTTGGAGGAGCCGCCGCTCCGGCAAAGGGGTCGCTAAACAAAAAGCGGGATCTCTGATTACCGATGGATGCACGTTTCTGATAATTGTCGATACCGGCGCCAGGCCCATGCTGAAGCTGTGAGGGCTGAGCCAGAGACGGGGCCAGGCCCTGGGGAAGGGAATGCGAGTTGGGAGGCGAGATTCCGCTTCTCAGTAGCCTTAGGCCATCGAAAGCAGATGTGGTGCTGGAAACAGAAACATGGTCGTAATCGACTTTCACCGGGCCGGCGCCATGGCCAAAAATGTACTTCCCGTCGAGACTCTTGCCCGCGGCCACACACGTATTTGCATTCTTGAACATCACGGTGGCTTGGTTCTTTTCGCTCAAGTCTATACTGAGAATGTCATCACTGACCAATGCGAATATGAGACCCACCTCGCGCTGCGAGACGTCGTTGGGCAAGCCGGTCAATTTGAGCATGCTGGGGGCACCGTTTTGAGGCGCGGAGCCCGGCGCGAGGGAGCCGCTTTGTGGAGCAGGCATCGGGTACCCACCGAGGAGATTTGGCGGGCCACCGAGATTGATTGGGTGTAGAAGTGACAGTCCGGAGGAGAACTGCGTAGTGCCTTCAGAGGTCATGACTGGGATGCAAGAAATGGGGGTGAGAAGAAGGATAGAAGGCCGGAAAAGGTCAATCAGGAATGCAGTTGCCGCTGGTGAAATAGGTTTTGTATTCGCAAACCCTTGCAATTGCCCTTTTAAAGCTGTGTATGTCACGAGTCAAAAGAAAAAAAAATCGCAGTGCGTGTTGTTATGGGCAAGCGTATTCAGGAGGCACCAAAAACAAGCCGGCGGGTAATGTTGAGCTGGATGCTGCAAAAATCTTGAGTATCCTGAAATATGAATGGAAGGTTGCCGCTAGCCAACTGTGTTTCGAACACGTGTATTCTTTTCCGAAAAGCTTCTGAATGTTCTCACGCAATTGAAATTCCGAAAGTGGATTTGAACACCAGATAGACGCGGGGAGAGTGGCAACTGGTGATAACACGAGCAGCACTCGGGTTGAGGCAGGCAAAAAGGTTCACAGAAAACAGGGGGGCTGTGTACACGCTGGCACTAGGGCGTTTCTCGCGGTGTTGAGGAGTTTTCCAAGGTAATTTAGCTTGCAAGTGTGGTTATCTTCAATATTGACGGTCTTTTTTCTGTTCTGTTCGCTTAATTGTGGCGGCCGGAAGTCAATGCAAAAGGCGTGTGTGTACCAATAAGCACGCCCTCGGTATGAGTTCCGGACCAATCCTAGACGGCGATTTGCCCTCGGTGCGGTACCATACTTACTGCGGAAACTCCCTCTCGGCGTAAACGCGACTCAATCGCTCAGTTGCCCCGTCAACTAGCCAGCGCTCGCCGGTATCAGCCAGCCAGTCCGATTCCGAAAGCGGCCGGCCGGGTCCCACATATTCGACCCCGGATTCTCAAGCTTCGGTTAAGTTTCTGTTGAGGGCCGCGCAAGTGAGAGTTACAATGAATAGACGACTGATAATAATTCGGCAATTATCAATTTTTCAATCAATGTGTCTTTTTTTTCCCGCGAAAACAGATCTTGAAATGTTATTAATTCTAGATTTGAGTCGAAAATCTGACTGCACTTCTCAGACATATTCCGCTATAAGAAACATTCAAACGCGAGTAACGAAACCGCCTAAAAATAAGATTGTTGTACAGCAACTCGACATAATAAAGAGTCTTTGATTTTTTAGGAAAATTGCTGTTATTGCGATCCCATCTTCAAAAGTATGCGCTGGAAATCGCTAATAGAGGGTTGGCCAGTAATGTAGATTCGCCGATTCATCAAAAACCACCTTTATTGAACCCCATTCACCAACACTGGGACTTCGAAGTTGGTGCTGGACTAGATCACTAATCTTTTTGGGAATTTTTAAACTCATTGAAACCATTTTCAAATCTGACCAAAAAAAAAAAAAGAGAAACTGGGTTGTCATCATGATCTCGGACGAGTTCAAATGATGGAGATCTGAGCCCATCATCTACGCTTACGAGGCTGGCTACTATTGTATGACAAATAATAAAAAACAAGATTTCCCAAATCTTGTGGTTGCAGTGAATCAATATTAATCAATCGTAAGACTTCCATAGCCATTTACAACGCGATCGTAGCATGCTTGAAATTTCTGAAATGAGAGTGATCTTAATTTCCATTGATAGCCTTCAACTTCTCCCTTAGGATATCATTTAGAAGCGAGAACTATAAGCTGCTAGGTTTGAACACCAATCTCATGCTCAATTTCAACAACAAACTGTTTACGCAAGTACCGGGTTTTTCATCCACTATAAGTCGCACGATTTGCACCTAGTTCGTGGCTCACAATATTCAACGAATCGAGATTAACAGAATCCATGGCCGATTTCGAGAAAATGCATAGCTCACTCATTCGGAACCCTGTTCTGTTTATCTTTGCCGGGAAAAGCCGCGGAAAAAGCGGCCCATGGCATTGAATCGAGAAGCGGCCGGATTCGTGTCCACGCGAAACACCTGTCTGAAATAGCATGTCGAGCTGCGGCCCTGAAGAGCGTCCGAGTTTTCGAGGTCGAGGTCAAATTGTGCCAAGGAAGGCCCGACATAACAGTCAAGGTCACTGAGACAGTCATATTCTAGCGGTTCAGGCAGCATTTCTGCACATGCCCTTAATATGGCTTCATGCCCGGCCTGCGTACTGCTAATAAGCATGACTTCGTACTGACAATTGCCCAATTCGAACACGATTTTAGATGCCAAGGGATCCTCGCTGTAGAGTCCTCCAACGCTGTCGCTGGCCTCGGCCACCATTTGGCAGTTATCGAAACTCAACACGAAAAGCGGCTTCAGAAACTTTGCATCGGCCAAGATCACGTGATTGTCATGTAGCAAGAGATTGCATTCTTTTAGCACGGGCTCCGGCGTGCCCCTGCGCGTGGGCACCAAGTAGAGCACGGTGCACAGCCCCAAAAGGTTGATAAGTCCATAAAACTGGTATACGGGCACGGGGACGTCGGTGAGATCCAACCACAACGCCACGCTTTCAAGCACGCCCTGTCGCTCCTTGTTATCATGGATCTCCGCATTGATCTCGGCCAAGCGGCCGTTCACGCGTGCCATGGCGGTGGAAATGGCGCCATTTTCGGGGCATAGCTTGGCTAGGGCGCCAAGGAAAAGCCTATACTTGGCGATCCTGCCCATGGGTTTCTGCAAGAGCAGCAGAAGGGACAAGTCCATGCGACGTTCGCCCGGCTGGTTCCGCTCAAGGAAAGTCTGGAGGTTCTGTATATAAGACAGCACAAAGGGCGGCGTTTGAACGTTAACAAGGTAAAGAAGGAGTTCTGCGCATGCGGCGTAGCGCCCGTAACTAGGCTCCGAGACAACCTCGGTCATTTCTCGTGCAAGCACGTCGATATCTTTTTCTGCAGACACATGGGCCAAGAAACGCTCATGCTTATCTCTAAAGGACTTAATCACCACCTCCATATTGAGTAGCGGCGTGCACGTGATTTTCAATCCGGTACATTTCATGAGCAACGGCTCGATGAAGAAATTGCCCAAAAGCAGCAAACTTTTCACGTATGCGTACTCACTTTGAACCACCTCGCTGATGGTGTAGTTGATTTGCACACGTGTCTGCGCCTCGGCCATATCCCCGGGCAGAAACAGAATCAAAGCTTGTGGGGACGTGAGCCACTGGCTGATGTTGCTTTCGGCGCTAGATTTCAACAATCCAGGGCTTGTCTCGATATGGACCTCCGGGTCATCTTGAGTTAATTCTTCGGGCAATTTCGGTGGTTCGTAATCACGAATTAGGTCGAGATTGCTCGACAAGTCTAGGTCTCGAAGAATGTCAAGGCCTGCAGGAGAAGTATTCATAGGCGACTCGAGGTCAAGCGAGAGATTCATTTGAGGTGACTCTAGATTATGATTCATGCGTGGAGATTCAAGATTTGCGGGAAGCTCAGAATGTGGAGGCACTTGATCTTCAGGGAGACTTTCCGGCGGCTCTGCGACGTCTGATACATCTGCATCTGCTGGAAGTGGATCCACAACATTCAGATTACTTTCACTTTCGTGACCAGTCTTTTCCAAAGGCTGTGCAAGGTCTGGAATCAACGGGGATTCGGATAAAGTGCGTGTGCGGATCTGATGTGGCAGATTGTTCTTGCCGGCTGGACTGGGCATAAACGAGAAGTTCAGTTTTGCAATTGAGATCGCCTCCGAATTCAGACGATTCCTGTTTATTTCATCATTTGGATCCAGCGCAAGCGCTTTTGATTCCAATCCAAGAGCTTTTGGCGATGGGATAGTTTTCGGCAACGCGATATTGCAGGGCTCGAGGTCTTCAGGCTCTTCAGGCTCCGTTCCATTGACCGCATATTTAGGTTCAGTTTCCTCTAATTCAGGCACATTGTTTTCCTGATCGGGCGATTTCGAAGTATCATTGATTCCCTTTGTTTGCGTATGCACTACCGAGCTTGATTCGGCGCCTGGAATACTCTCGTGAAGACTCAAGGCGTCATACGAGCCGGTCATTTTCTTGATGGGCGAGACCGCCTGGGCTGGCTTCTCCGACGCGGCTTCCTTTGGAGAATCAGGGACTCGAATCACTGATCGGGCCCGTCTTTCGTACCCAAAGCCGGCGTCAAGAGAATGCAGGGTCCCTGGAATGGTTTTGATCAGGCGGCAAGCGGAATCCCACGGGTTCGACAGGGTCCGGTTTCTGGAGGGGGCCTTATCAGGGGCCAAAAGCTTGACTCTTTCACCCAGCAGAAGACGGACCACCACTGGCTTATTGCGGACCGGAGACGTGCTTCTTGGAATGAATTCGCCCGGAAGTGTGAGCTTGGTGGTGTACTTTCCGAGCTTGGCCATGGTAAAGTATCAGTGTATTAGTGTATTAGTGTATTATCGTGGTGGGTACAAAGGCAGGAACAATAGGCTGGGCCAGACTGGTGAAGAACAAGTGAGACTTTTACAGAATCTCGTTGATTTAAATACTTATCCCTTTTTAGTTATGTCAAACACTGCCAGAGGGAAAAAAAAAGTGCAGGCGGGTGGTTTCTTCAGACCTAACTTTTTCCAGTATGGCGGTATTTCTGCCGTGTGACTGGCGTGCGCGAATGGCCCCAAAACGGTTCCATACGCGGCCACCGCATGTTAGAGTTGAGGTTTGGGCGCGAAGGCGTGCATATAAACTTCACAGAAAAGGCGTTTGGGCGACTTGGGGCGACTCAGATAAGAACAAATAGTGTCCAAATTTGGTTGGAATCATCCGAAACTCACAACAGAAACATTAGAATCTACAAGGTAAGACACTGAAACAACAATTTTGAACTAACTCTCGACTTTTCTCGCCGTTTACATACACTTCCAGCCTGCTATAGTCTACAAAACATGTCAGACGTTTTGGAGTCCCAGACGTATGTGAATAACGTATGCTTCAATCTTCTTCTACAGGAAATTGTGCCCGCCTCGGTGAGGGTGACACAGAAGCTTGCAGAAACGGCAAACGGCGAATTTACTCGTGATTCGGACGCACAAACACGCATAAATACCCTGCTTTCAGATATTGTTGATGACACGCCAGGGAAAGTCGCTATTTTCGACAGCGGACTGCTTAATTCAGAGGATGTGCAGCTTCGCGTGGAGGGATATGGCTACGATCTTGGGCTACGGCTTACAGAGGTGTTGATGTACAAGGCTGCGACGAAACTGAAGATTGTTGACGTTCTAGAAATCATGAAGTTTATCTGCAGGGACGTGTGGAGATGTCTATATGGCAAGCAGATGGATAATCTCCGCACAAACCATAGGGGCACGTTTGTGTTGATAGACAGTGAGTATAAAGTTACCGCTGGGTTCAGCAGCGAAAATGGTAAGGCCGATGTCGTGGCCAAGGCTCGCACTTATACATATCTCCCGTGTGGCATAATCCGGGGAATCTTGCTGAGTTTTGGCATTGATGCGTATGTCTCGGCGGACAATTCTCAATTCCCTGCTGTGAGTTTCAATATCCAAACAACCATCAACAATTGAGGGAATGTGTGCCAAATGCATTAGTTTTGTTTTGTTTGTGCGAAGCGCATCGGTGTCATCAAGGATTAGCGACATAGCTCTTCAGGCAAAATAAGGGTTTCACGGAACGGTCTGGACACAATTCAAGAATATCACTTTCATGAAAGCCGTATGGTTCAGCCAGAGTTCTATAGAAAAGTCGATGGATGGGCAAGAAAAACACCCAATTTCTATGCCTGTATCTGCCTGAGAACGCATACCCCGCTCGCCACAAGCAACCTGGACGTATATCAGGAAAACTTTTGTGTGACGTTCAAGAAACGTGTGATTTCCTGCGTGGGCTCGATCTGGTCAAGGACATTTGCTGTTATCAGCATAAGCTAACTGAGCATGTGTACGTTTCCAGGGATGGAAAACTGCAAGATGGCAGCGTCATCCAGCGACCCTAGCGTGACGTGACGTGGGTTTGTATCGAACTCTTCATGGAACAAACCAACGCATATCTTGAGTCCATATTCAATTGAGGCTTGAACTTACAAAGGAGGGAATGAAAACCATCTCGGTTATATTATTGCATGAACATTTGTAATTAAGATATAGGAGGACAACTACCCTGATGCCTACTTTAACGTGTCATAACATTGAGTAGAGCCCATGCTTTCATCCCTGTTTTGAAACTAGCAAGATGCCAGGACTGCGAAAAAAACCCTCTTCTACTTGAATTTTTGCACGTTGACCTGTTAGTCATATTCAAAAAGGTCAAACCAAGAATATCATCAAACTATTCTCGACAAAGCCAAATTCCGAAACTTGTATACGGTGTTCATGAGATAGAGGCAGGGCAGAGAAACACACAGTCTTTTTATTTCCTGAAAGCGTCACCATGAGAAAAGAAAGGGAATGAGCTGTATTCGATTTGTCTCAGCCATGATTCAAATTTCGCTTATTCAAATCTCGTCAACTCACACAGCTCAAATATTCTTGACCCTCGGCGTTCGTTGCTCTCTTCATGATAGTGTTATTCTTGTATAAGCTTTTACAAATTGAGAGCAAAAATGCACCTTTCATGGTATTTCTAAACTCTTGTTATTTCACATTAAGTCCTGACAATATTGAAGTGACCACAAATCTATCCATCTTTACTGCCCTCTCTCTTGTGTTTCTGTATGATTATGTTCCCCTTGTTTTTTTTTTGCGCTCAACGTACAGTGTACGTCGTACACCGCGCACGCACCCCGGAATTCAGAGCATCGCGGAAAGACATTACGTCAGAGATGATCATCTGGCTTTCCATATAAAACTGCCCGAATTCACATTTTCATTTTGGTTTCTAGCCATTGGTTGATGTTTCGCCGACTGGTATCACTTGTGCTCGCTATCACAAGGAAAAAAAGACTCACAACTGCGTCTCGACCGACACAAAAACTTCACAACTCTGTTCTAGACACTCTGCAGCTTGAAATAGTGAAAGATTTACGTGCTGAGCAGGACAGATCGAGAATCATCAATCTCGACACGCGTATTCGATTAAGCCATTTCCTTCGGGCGGTTTTTCTCGGCGATTATGCGACTGCAATTGCTGATCTAGAGAACTTTAGAAGTAGGTGCACTCGGAAAGCCAACTTAGAGAAAAATGTCCAGATCTACACCAGTTCGTTCGTGACGCTTTTGACCCAAGCGTGCCGTCCTGACAAACAAAAACCACTGGCATCCCATATCGATGCTATCGTGTCAGCCGCCGGGAACATCCCCAAGTCTGTGCCCGACAGCCATCACATTAAAGAAATCAAAAGCCTCTCCATGATTTTGCTTCTCAGAGAGCTCAACGCCATACCGCCAAAAAGTAAAAGGAAGTCCATGAAACTAATAACGTCTATTAGGTGTTCAAAGATGTGGCGCGAGATTTCCAGCCTCGATGTTTTGGGTAGAATCTCGGCACAGTATCCCCATCTCATCCTGCAGTATAATCAGGTGTTTCAAACAAATGAGATGAGGCCAAACTCAGGCAACGAGGACTATTTTGGGCTCAAAAACGCTCTTGAGGCTATCAAGAAGCAGGACGGTCAGCTATCCTTTGACGCACTTTGCAAATTCATCGAGACCTGCTCGTTTGACGCGCTGGCCTATACGGATGGAAAGGCCGCCAAATACTATGAAATATCTGATACACTCTCGGGAGAGCAGAAGCAAGAATTCATGGAAAGGTACCTCAAGTTCAACTATAAGAAGCAGCTCTTGGTGGAAGAAGCTTCTCAAAACGTATATAAATCCATGTCGGACCTGGGTAAGATGATCGGATTCAACAGTCTCCACAAAAAATGGGTTTACCAGTGGCTCAAAGACGCTACCGAGGAATTAGAAAAGGCGTTACGACCCGGAGCGTATCTTGAGAAATTTTCCTTCGTTTTTGACGTGTTGCCCCCAAGAAATGTTTGCTCGCTCGTTCTCACCCATTTGCTCTCGGCAACTGTACCCACAATGCATGCAAAAGTGTTTCCATTGGCCACGAAAATGAGCCGTGCGTTGCGGTGGGAACTATCTCATACCAATAGTTTTTCAACTTCCTCAGAATTCACTCATTTGGTGTTCAACAACGACCATTCGATCGAGTTTGTATGCAGTATTGCTGATATTCTTATGAGAGCCAGCAAGATTCCTGAATCTCAGCAGTTAGAGTTCCAAAATGACAAGGATTGGAAAGACAATGTCTTTCGGCTAACTCACGTGAAAGACGAGAATACAAACTCCAAATTCGCACGTCACGGTGCCATCGAAGCACACCCAATAATATGCCAGCATTTCAAGATCTACGAGGAGTTGTTCCAGACTGGGTCCTATAACTTGCCCATGCTTCATCCGCCTAGACAATGGACATCGCCGCATGACGGTGGATTTTATTCCATTCCACTTCCCTTAGTGAAATCTTCCGAGCCAAGCACATCAAACGCATACATGAAGAAAGCACACGAAACTGGCCAATTAGCATCCGTCTACCAGTCAGTGAATGCGTTGGGGATGTGCGCGTGGACTATTAATCAGTTCACCCTCGAAGCCTTCAACAAAATCTTGAAAACGTCGCATCTTCCTGGCTTGCCCACGACACTCAGGCCAAAGATTGAGAGCACTCCAAAACCCGAGCCTGAAAAGTTTCCCGATGAAGAAACTTACCGCCGCGCATACTATTCTTGGAAACAGAACGAGGCAGAAAACCTCAAGAAGGAAAAGGGCGCGCATAGTTCGCGGATCTATTACGACATGGTGAATAGGCTCGCCAACAGTTTTGCCAAGAATGGCGAGGTGTTGTACTTGCCTCATAACATGGACTTCCGAGGACGAGTATACCCGGCGGTGTCGTTTCTTTCTCATCAGAATGAAGACTTGGTGCGCTCGCTAATGATATTTTGGGATGCCAAGCCACTTGGAGAAACTGGCTACGACTGGCTTGTGTATCAGCTTGCCAATCTTTATAACAAATCGAAAACGACGATGGAACAACTGAAATCGTTCGTTGAAGCACATAGATCTTCCATTATTGGCTCGGCTCAAGACCCATTGGCGGAAAACGCTTGGTGGCTCAAGGCCGATAACCCCTGGCAGGTTCTCGCGTTATGCCATGAATTTGACGCTATATGGAAATACCCTCATGATATCGCCTCATACAGATCGAAAATACCTGTACACCAGGACGGCTCATGTAACGGACTCCAGCACTATTCTGCGCTTGGAGCCGACGAGAAAGCCGCCAGGGCAGTTAATGTTTTACCCGGCGACACGATGCAGGACGTCTATACCACAGTTCTTGGGCTAGTCGAGAAACGTGTATCGAACGATATTGATTCAAAACCCGAAAATGAACGTGAATTCGCACGCACAGCGCAGTCATTTCTTTCAAGAAAGCTCATCAAGCAAACTGTGATGACCACAGTGTATGGAGTGACTCCGTATGGTGCCACCCAGCAGGTGAAGAAACGAATTGAAGAAATGACAGAAAACGTGCTGGAGAACTCGTTGCTGAGCGCAGAAAAACTCAGGCTTGCGGGATATATCTCGAGGCATGTCTTAGAATCGATCTCAGATTTATTTGCTGGCGCCGAGCTAATCCAGAACTGGCTAGTGGATTGTTGTTCGCGTTGCATTCAAGCGTATGACCCTAGAGACTTCCCGGAGCCAGACAAAATCGATTTTTTCGGCAAGAATCATTATAGACCAATGATGTGGACGTCGCTTTCCGGGTTCCCGGTGATACAAATGTACCGGAAAAGAGCCATTCGCGAGCTCCGGACCCCGCTCCAGAAATTGATCTTACGCGACGATCTGAGGTTGGCTCCAATCGATGAGCTCAAGCTGAAGAACGGCATAGCGCCAAACTTTATTCATTCCATCGACGCTATTCATCTTCTCATGACGTGTTTGAGCGCGAAATCCGAGGGCTTAACTTTTGCAGCTGTTCACGACAGTTTTTGGACCCATGCGAGTGAGGTTGAGCGGCTATCAGAGATCATTCGGAAGGAATTCGCGCGATTGCACAGCTCAGATATCATAGCGAGTCTCCAGCAAGACATGGCACATGTCAACAGAAACAGTTTTCAGCTTGTGTGGGTAAACGTCGAGAAAAATACGGAATTTGTTGCGGAATTGAACAGACTCAGGGAAAAAGCTGTCGGAAAAGGCCCAATGCTGGGCCAGAGCCGCCTCAATGAAGTTCTCCGGTCTGAAATCCACGAGAATCTGCAAGTAAATGCGCTCGTGGAGACGTATAAGCCCCAATTACTATGGGTCTCGAGATCTGCAGGTCCTCCTATCATCTATGACGATTGTGCGTTGTCGAAAACTGTGCTGGAAAAAGTATCTCCCAAAACACACGTGCCCTTATTGGTCCCCGTCAAGCTCCGCCGGGCCCCAGAGGTAGGTACGCTTGACATCCGGGCCGTATTGCGAAGCAAATACTTTTTTTCATGATTTGAATGCCCTGCGCATTACTCATCTGCCTCATTGATCATCCGTTGGAGCCTACCAAAGACCCTGTCTCGATGAATGGCCACCTCATCATGTTCATCACCTTCGAAAAAATGCTGCCTTTCAAATTGTTCATCTTCGTGGCCATCGTCTAAAAAGTCAACATTGTTAGCGCCGTTTTCATCGAAAAAATCGTCATACAAGTTGTCAAACTGCTGGTCAACGAGGTCCGCCTGCACGTGGCCCTGAAGGTATGCGTGTCCCTCTGCATTTTCCGCAGAATCTATAATCACAGGCCCAATGTTATCGTCATCGCCATCTTCGTCGTCGTCACCGTTATTCAAAGGCTCGTACGTGTCACTATACGTGCCTGCATCTTCATCTTCCGGGTAATCGTTTTGATAGAACGATTCTGCGTTCAGATCCTCGTCGTCAGAATAGATTTGCGTGCGGCTATTTTCGTCGTCGGACTGCATCAACTCGTACTCCTCATCGTCGAAAAAACGGATGTATCCGATCAGTGACAGCGGATAATTATCGTTCGTGAGCGGCTCGGTGGATGTGAGTTTATACACATCAAACACATAGTCGTCTACAAGTGCCTGGGTCGCGCCCGAATCAGCCGCTGGCGAAGCCTTACCCCGCTTTTTCCTTTTAGACGTCTCTGTGTTATCTACATTGAGAAACGTGTCTAGCATTTCCGAAAGTTCGTGCGGAATCACGGTATCCTCCTCGGTCTGCGATTTAGGTATAACAAACTGTCTCTTTTCTGCCAGTGAGCCGGCTTCTGCTAGCATAGAGGCAAGCACTGCAGCGTCAGGAACATCGACCTTATCGTTGGTTTCAAGAAGCTGGAAAAACCAGCTCCTGGCCTCAGGTGTCGGCGTTTGGGCCTTCAGTGGGGCTGGCGACAGCGGTTTCGAGCGTTTAGCGCGCTGCGAGTCCTCCAAAATCAACGCCTGAAGCGGGTCCTGGCCACGTTTACGCTTGATGCGGAGAATCTGGGGCGGCTGCGACATTTTACGTGGTGTTGATTAGAGATTATCGTGGTGTATAGAATTGGGTTAAGGTTTGAATAGAATAATTGCGGTGCTAAGATCTTGCCGGGTTGGTCTTGTTGTGTGCAGGCCAGGCTGGGGTCCATGTCATGTGACTTGAAGCGATTCGAACCATTCTTTTTTGGGTGAAAGTGAAAGAAAAATGGCTTTTTGGGTTTGATAAAAAGGAAGAAGAATGTGATAAAAGCCAACTCGGGCTAAAGTGAAATCAGTCACATATCTGAATCTTGATGTCTCACCAGTATCATGAGTGACTCAAGCGATTATGCGACCTGTGAATTAGAGTGAAACCTGCTCAGAGGACTCACATTTCGTGGACAAATGTTTTTGCTGGCTAAAAATTCTTTCAAGAAGCACGTTTCCCTGCCAGAATCTTTGTCTCATAAAATTCTGGAAACCGTCGCTTGTGTCTAACCCAAGACCTATATTAACGGGTTTCATCATATTATGTTCGCAGGTAGATTAAAAAGGAATATTCGCATTTGTTTAAGTTGTGATAGAACAGATTTATGAGACAGACACGAGTAACCTCAATTATTCTTCATTTTCTTCGAAGTTTCAACCTCAACTTCAAAAGAAAAAAAAAAAATACACTCAAGGATCGAAAATGTCAGACAATTCGTTTTCAGGCGAGCAATAAGTAGTAGCAAGGCTCTTCTCGAGGGGTGCCCCTATGCTAGATGAAGGTTCTATTCCAATATCGACCATACGCCAATAATCTCAGTTTTCCGATTCTCACGATACATCATAGTACGATGGACAATAACAGTAGTATTCGAAATGCCCATTTTTAATTGACTTCACACAAATAAATTGTAGTCTACATTATAGAGCCAAGCCAGGCCTGACTGCGCGCACCTCTATAACTCTCGACTGAATCGATACGATACAAGTCCAGGACAATGAGCCATAACAAAACAGGTCCAAAAGCCCTCAAAAAACCCAGAAATTGGCTCAACCACATATCTGGCATCCCGAAAAATCTCGCTGTGTCAATTTTCATAGAAACAATTGGCTGCATATTGCCAGCTTCATTCAAAATATACCCAGACAGTCCACCCACTAGATCCTGCACACAATGGCAGCCACGCGGATGCAAAAAAAAACTCAGCGGGCCAAATCGGGCGCGGGCGCGGCGAGCGCACTTTTGCACCCAAACGTTAGCTATGGACTTGACGAACTTGCTAATCTATCGAACCAACCAGTTGCTTCATGACCTCTCGAAGCGGCTCATTGGTCACCGCTTGGAGCCCACACGTGACCTAGTCGTTGTCACGGGCGGCTGCTCGGGCTTGGGCAAGGAACTAGTGGCCCGCCTCCGCCACCAGGGCGTGCGCGTGGCGGTGTTGGATGTGCAAGAAATCCCCGTCTTCGAGCGGGTGGATGGCGCTCATTATTTCAAATGTGACGTCAGCAAAGTGGACGACTTGAAACGGTGCCGGAAATTGATCAAATCGGACCTTGGCCCGCCGTCTGTGCTCATCAATAACGCTGCGATCATGTTGGGGAAAAACATTCTCGATCTGACGTTTGACGAGGTCGACAAGATCATCCGCGTGAACCTCATGCTGCATTTCTACACAACAAAAGTATTCCTCCCCGATATGATGACCCATCATCGCGGCTACATTGTCACGGTGGCGTCTGTGCTCGGGCTCATATCACCGGCGCAGTTTGCCGCTTATGGCGCGTCAAAGGCGGGGCTTTTTGCGTTCCACGAATCCTTAACCTATGAATTAGGCCCACCACTGCGGCTGCTCTATGGCGTGAAAACGCTCTTGCTCTGCCCGGGCCAGTTGCGCACCAACATGTTTCTGGGGCTCCGCACTCCACTGGCATACTTGGCGCCCGAGTTGGACCCGGCCATGGTGGCGCTGTTTTTGATCGAGGCATTGCGCTTGGGTCGCCGCGGCGAGATCAAGATCCCGGTTTATGCACGCTTCTTGCCCGTTCTCCGTGCATTCCCCTGGCCTATCTCCGAGGCTGCTCGCAACACATTCCATTTGGACCGCCAGGCACGGCTGGCAAAGGGCAAGTTGTTCTTACTCTCGTCTGACGCCGAAACCACACCTGCACAGACCAAGCCTGGCACTGGCAAAGAAAAGGAGAATCTCGCCGTGACAAAGCTTGCGTCAGATAAGGTCTATCACACCAACTCGTTGCTCAACACGCTCATGCGCGACACGTCCTTCAAGACCCACATGACGGGCCGCCCGGCGTAACGCGCGCGTACCACCTCCACGGTTATAGCCCTAGAATATAGTTTGGCAAACTCGGCCTTCATTGCTGGCATCTGCGTGTAGAGCTGCTCGACGTGCCTGCACCCGAAAAACATGAGCACCTGATCCTTCGGGACATGCACCCACACGCTGTCTTGCTGAGCCGCCGTGCCCGCTATTTCGTCCAGCAAAAGAAGCTCAACTGCGTTCACGGCCGGGTCGCTGAGCTCAGGCCCGTCTTTGTGCAGGTCATAGCGTTTGGTGCATACATACATTAGGTCGTCCGGGAATGTGCCCACGATGTGCGCCTTGACCGTGTACGTGCGGTGGTCCACTTCTGCGGGCACTTGTTTAAGCGCGGCGAGCGGAAGTATAGTTCCTGCCTCCTGCGCTGCATAGATCTCCTCAAGACTCAATTCGCTGTTGATTGGCCTCAGTCTTAGGGTGTCTTCAAAAATTTGCGAGTCGGCGTAAGGCTGCAGCGGTAACGGCGAGAACTGTGCCAATAATCCCGGTGTCTGAGTGTTTTGGCCAGGCTGGCTCTCCTGGCTTTTCTGGCTCTCGTTGGCGAAAATAGGCACCTGCGTGAGCAATTCCTGCGAGGTTTGAGTCGATTTCGGCACACCTGCAAGTGGATCGTTGCGCTGCTGCGCAAACGTGTCTCGAAAATGTACTTCCGCGCCGGGCTCGCGCTGCAACGACTCCAGAAATTGTTCTTGCTGTTGAATCACGTGTTGTTGCTCCTGTGAATCGTCAATCATAACACTGCTTTCGGCCTTCACGCCCACCTGTGACTCCTCTGTAGAATAGCTTGTAGAGTCGCCCGGAGCATCTTCGAGCACACTGCGTTGTTCAAGGGTCAAGCAATTGTTAAGCAATCGCAAAAGAAGCGGTTTGTCGAGCAAAATGCGGCCAAAATGGGCATTCGCAAACCTCTCCCAAAGCAGCGGAAACTGGAACGAAGTATACTCAAGAAGATCGCATTTACGCACAAACGGCATCTTGTTCACCTCCAAAGACACTTTCATTATCGCAAAACAGTAACTGCGGCTGATATCGATCCACGCAGACGTTTCTGCATTCACATCTTCTGCCCTGAAGAGATCCTGCTGGGCCTTTTTGCTATACGCATCTGCGAGCTCCAGAAACAGCTCAAACTTGATTTTCAATATAGCCTTTTCGTCTTCACCAAAATTTAGCCGATTATCAACTACCGGGATTGGCGCCGAATTTTGCGTGGTATAATCTGTCACCGATACATGGTAGACATTTTTGCCCGGATTCGGCTTGAACGCGATCACGTGCACGAGGATCCACCCGTTATTATACGTCTCTTCGCGTAGATCCAGGAGCGTGAACATGTTTCGGATTGTTTGAAGAATCTGAAACCGAAATTTTCTTGAATTTTATTCTTTATCTCCTTTTCTTGCCTTTTCAACGTGGTTGAGTACTTGGTGATGTACATGTGAATTGTAAATCACGGTCGCGCATGTTGAGAGTCGCGTCTTGGACCTACGTATGCAGTTGGGCATGATATGGTGATATTTTGCAGCCATAGAGCATCGAGATATAAGAAATTTCAAGACTATCAGGCTCAGTTTTGAAACTTGTTACCTGGATGATAAGACCAGCATTTTGGCTGCTAAAATTTGAGCGCCAGAGAAAACTTGATATTGCGCCATATATAGGCTATGTGCGTTAAAGCAAGCAACAGTCCACAGGCGCCATCAACTTGAAAGGACATATGCTCATTCTGACTTGGGCTTTAAACAACTCTTCCTTCAATTTGGCAGAATATGATAATTGGACTCACGAGTATTTTATCATCTCATTTAAATGATGTATACAGAAACCATGCCGCTAGTGGCTTTTCAGCCGGAGCAATTTCTCATTAGACCCGAAATTCCGGTGGAATGAGCTGAGTTTGCAAGCAGGCTGACTTTCACCGCTGATTTATTCAACGCGGTATTCCGGTCAGAATCTGCATTTTTGAGTGATTTTTTCCAAAAGTTGTCTCAAAATGGGGAATATAAATCGTTTCAGTGTCATCAATAATCTTCAGTCAAGTCATGAATATATGCCCCTAACTTGCACCTGCACAAAAGGGGCCGTTGCGCACCAAGTAAACTGCATATAACATTCACCGAGAATAGGCTGCAATTTGAAAAAAATTTCACAGCCCTAATTCTCAGGATTCAGCGATGTTTTCCAGTTGGATAAAAAAGTAAGAAGATTGCAGCACCATAATTTCGCATATGGTCTCCCACTACACTACTCAGTATGGCCCTAGGAAACTTAACTAACGTTGATCGGACGGGAAACAGTGCTTTGTTCCTGGTGTGGCCGCAACCGAAAGCCACCTATTTCAGATACACTATAATCAATTCTTCTGAAGCCGATATCATTAAGTGTCATGAGACATAGTTCTCATGGAGCCGTGGAAAGACTATAAGGCTTAATTTCCGTTTGATCCATATATAAAGCAGGTTCAGTCTTAGTGAACTCACCACAGTGAATTGTTGATGCCCATATAGTGGGTACTAGTTTGACATGATAGACCACTATAAATTTCTGCAAACACCGATTTATAATAGAGCGAGCAGTGAGATTTTGGAACGACCTTGAAAATGCACGACTCCTATCTCAATCAACGTGGGTCTTTATCGAAATGAGTCACGTCCAATTCTCAGATGACTGACTATCCAAGGCAAAACGCATGCCGATTGGTACTACCCACCGGAAAATAAAGCATTTTACGTAAGATGAATGCATTTATCAAAAGGGCCAAGAAGAATCACGCATTGGAGCTTATGATAGTCTTGATTTTCGCATCAATATTCTGCCCTTGCTTGACAAATCGAAGAATGAGAGAAATTATGTACCCAGTATATGGCTCGGAGGCGTTTTGTGTGTTCTGTGAAAAGCACACGGTTCTTGACATTGATACTCGCTTAGTCGGCCGCTTACAATCATATATGCGTCTGTAAACCGGGATTCCAAGCATGCCAATGGACATAACGGACATGTATATATACCAGAGCATATACACCAAAGCACAAAAATCCCCGTAAATGTGAAAAAAAGGTTCCTGAAGGAGTTACATTGAAAGCTGTGATGTACCTCTTTCTCACTGGCTTACACCGTATACCTCAAGAGAATGTCTATTTTACTTTTTCATATAATTACTGATCAGGTCTTTCTCAATGAAATCATATCTCTACGATCTGTAGTCTGCGTTGATCGAAACGTACTCGTAGGATAAGTCACAGGTCCAGAACAGCGCCAGCTGGCCTCCGCCCGTGCCCAAATTGATCTCGATCTCCAAATCCTCTGCTTTCAAGATCTCAGAAGCCCTTGCCTCATCCACAGTCTCTGGCTCGCCATCGACAAGCAACTGGAGACGTTGCGAGCCATCTGTGGGCACAAAGGATACACTGGTACCGGCAGTATTGACACCTTCACCGCCAACGTCAGCGTATCCGATGGCACACAAGATCCGGCCCCAGTTTGCGTCCTTTCCAAACATGGCAGTCTTGAATAATGACGAGTTTGCCACGCTCAGAGCAACTTTCTTCGCGTCTTTATACAGCAATGCATCGTTCACGTTGATTTTGATGAACTTGGTGGCTCCTTCGCCGTCACGCACGACCAACTGCGCCAACTGCTGTGCGAACTCAGTGATTTCAGTGCGCAATTTGGCGAAAGCAGCGGAATTCTCGGCCACGCTGTCGATCGTGGGGCCACCGGCGGCGCCGTTGGCAATTGCCACAATCGTGTCGTTAGTCGACATGTCGCCATCCACCGAAATGGAGTTAAAAGAGCGGTCCGTCGCGTATTTCAAGATCTGTTTGAGTGCCGATGACGTCACAGGTGCGTCCGTGGCGAAAAAGCCAAGAAGGGTCGCCATATTCGGACAAATCATGCCAGCGCCCTTCGCCAAACCCGCCAAAGTGTACGTGTGCCCACCAATATCAAACTGTTTGGTGACTAGTTTGGGAAACGTGTCCGTGGTGCATATGGCGTTGGCACATGCTAGCCAATGTTCATGCGTGGAGCCAAGCCCACCATCGGCCAATTTGGGGATCCCGCTGACGATTTTCTCGATCGGCAAAGTATTGCCAATCACGCCCGTCAGCATCACGAGCGACGATGCCCCGTTTTTGTTCGCAAAAACATTGTTGGCGGTGTCGACCATGGCACGTGCGTCCTGCAAGCCCTGGGTGCCGGTAACAGCATTAGCATTGCCCGAATTCACCACTATTGAGTTGATAAAGTTGGTCTCCTTGAGCACTTGTGCCGAAACTTGCACAGGCGCAGCCTTGAATTTGTTTTGTGTAAATACAGCGGCGGCCACAGCGTCCGAACTATGGGTATTGTGAAGTAACGCCAAATCAAGCAGAGTGCCGTTTTTCTTCACGCCACAGTGGGCGCCACCAACGACAAATCCTTTTGGGTAAACGCCCGATTTGGGCACAAATCTCTCAGCCTTCGATAGCGTGCGCAAGTACGGGCTGAACTTCATTATCTGGCTAATAAGAAAAGAGATGGGGTGTCAAAAGCGTTGAATTTTTCGATGAAGATATCGGGGCCGGTCACGTGAGGTGACTGATAACGGACCGCGCCTAACCGCTTTAGGCAGGCGTGAGTAATCGCGCAGCATTGTATTGACTCAGATCTGGACAATAAAGGGTTGGGTGTTTATGCATTCGAGCTTGAGTGATTTCTTTGTTTCCAAATTTTTAACCAACTCACGAAAACCTTTTTTTTTTTTATTTTTTGAGCTATTGGCATCTGGCGAAATTTGTGAGCGTCAGCCTAAATTGGGGCTACAGTGTTAGTGAAACGCGTGCCTGGGGCTAAGATTGAAGAGGCCATCATCTCTGGAGTGAAAAGCTCTTCGCTCTATGATGTTTCGTGTTTTTTTTTTTTTTTCTTTTTCATGAAAGACTTTACTCTCTAGTTTAATTCAAAAGCCCTTCGTCGGTATTGTAATGCTTGAGTCAGGACTTATCAGATTGCATAACATGCCTGACATCGTATCAGATAGAAACAGGAGCCCGCCAACCCAGTTCCCCGATAGACCTATAAGATTTGAAGACCCTTATTTATCACTTGGATCTTTCGAAAGATGACGGCAAAAGCAGAATAGTATGGGAGCTTATCGCGGTTGTTGCTCTAATTTCTGATTTTGCCGTGTGGGTCATTTCCCTTGACTATCTTTGTAAAGTCGCTAAAAGAACATAAATCAGCTTTTCCATGATTTTTGAAGCTTTGAGGTGATTTTTCCACAACACGCCGGATTACAGCCACATCTTTGACAAATCCAGGTCTCGAGACAATAGCCCCCTATTTTGACAAAGGCTCAACATCTTGGAGTCAATTAAATCGTTATTTTTAAAAAAGTTCTTTTCAATTTCTTGAGCAACTTTGAATTCTGTTGCCCTTTCTCAACCACTTCATATAGGACAAAAAAATCTGTGTCTTCACAAATTGAAGGACAGGAATGCCTTTACAATGGCCTGTGATATGTGCTTCAATATACAATTAGCGCATGGAAGTAGATTGATTAATGTGGATCATTCATAGGAAAGTCTTCGTGAATCCCAAGTTTCATAACAGTGGCAGGTAGGGGTAGTACAGCCATTAAGGCGATGACAACCTAATTAATTCTCATACGCTGCCATGCCAAGATATCAACGCTAGGCATGGTAGCGAAGCTGGCTAAGGTTGTATATATATTCGTATATGGTTTCGTGGAGTTCTAGGTAAAGAATTCAGGCTCCCAGTCCTTAATCAGATGTATCAAGCAGAAAAAATAAACAGCCGAGTTACCCTTACGTCAAGAAACGTGGAATCAAAGCCAATCCCTGTAATCTAAATCCTGGAATGCATGCAGGAAGCAGGAGATCAGATACATACTACCCTTGTTGGCACGAGGTGTGAAGATAAGTTGTTCCTCTTCCCCGGCGCAACGGCATCTTTCGCATGATAGCGATTGAATCGCCTCCTCGAAATTTATCCTGATCTCGTTAATCGTCATTCATCATTCTTATACCCTAAATGGACTGCATAGAATATCCACTGCAACTCACGAGTTTACCCCTGGCTGTGTGCACGCCCATTGTCGCACGGCCGCACTCCATACTCCTATTCAGGGGAAGTTATACCATACTTGCCTATTCTCTAAATTGACCAGATTGACCATGTCGGGATATGACGACGAAGATAGCTTTGTGGATGTCATGAAGCATTTGCTGATTGGCTCCTCGGTCAAGGCCGAGGACACCTATAGCGAAACTCCGTCACCTACCCCCTCAGACTCTACTAACCCGCTTGAGAAGTACTCTATGTTCCATTCCTCGTCGACCAGATCGCACTGGGTCTGGGCCAGGCCGCCCGTCGGGTTTTGTGTTTTCCCAAGCGACGTGAAGGCCAAGGCGATTTATACTAACGAAGCCATCCCGAAGCTTTTCACGCCCGGAAACTTCATTGAGTGGTATTTCCGCTTCTTGGAGGAGTTCAGTAGATTGAGTTTGAGCCACTATGCGTACTGCGCGTTTGATGAGGAAATGTTTAAAATTAACATCAAGGGAAATCTCGAGGAAAGTGACGCGGCATATGAGACAATGAATAAGTGTTTCGATACCGAAATCAGACGGTTCACTAGCCCCAAGCTTTTGGCCCCATTAAAGGAACAATTGCTCACGAGGGATTATGTGGAATATATGTGGGGCCGCAAATTACTTTTGTCGCAAAATCCGGCCGCTTTGAAGCACAGGCTTGACGCTTTAAAGAGACAGGCCACACGGGGTAAAATCGCCCTGTATGTGTACTTCATGCTCGCGCATGAGTTGACAGTAAAGGATATTTTGTCGCTTGTTTTGATGGCCGTGCTGGAAAATGCGCTGACTGAATTGGAGAAAAGAATGTTGGGGGAGGTGATTTTCGAGTTTACTCACTGGTCTAAGGCGGGAATTGTCAACCCGGACTTTTTGATTGCTCACTGCAAGGCATTGTATGCGAAGTGCCCCAATAAGGCCGCCTTGAAGAAGAAGCGTAGAGTCAAAAACCACAGAGCAAAGAAAAGAAATAACAATTTGCGTAGTCTCGAAAGTGCTCTTGAAGACAGTTTGGGTGGTCGTATTGAACCGATTAGAGGCAAGTTGGTGTTGGACCTGGGTGTGTGTTTGGATATTACACTCAGTGCCCCGCACACGAGCAAGTAGCTTCTTGTTGCGTTTTTTTGCTGATCGAACAAATGTGAGATTTTTAAGTTATTTGTGGAGGTTTAGTATGAGAGACCATGAGAGACCATGATAGGTCCATGATGATTTGTGGTGATGCTGATCTGTGAAATCATTCGTGGCCAACTCTTTTTTTAATTGTTTTTTGCTATTTGCTACTATGTTCACATGAAGATTGGGGAACGTGTTCTTATTTTTAAGCATCTTGATTTGGTCTCGAAAACGGAAAAGTGCGCTCGTAGAATGATTCATACTAAAGTCAGTGTGTCTAATCCGAATAAAGGGATTTCGAAAGGAGTTCCATTTAAGCACAAGCTGTTGGGTTGTTAGGCAAAACACCTTGTGAGGTTAATGAATAATGGAAAGGCATATTGCATTGCATGTTTTGATTAGATGAATTTGAATCATGGCTCTGCCATCTAGTGGATTGGAGAGCCAGACTACAGTTCAATAGAGGATTCACACGAGAAACATCAGCTAGTCGGATACTCTTAAACTGACATAGTCTTTAGTAATGTATGGAGAATCCAGCCGACCAGCGCTTTTTTCGCATGCCATCTTCAAGTGAAATCGTGTTTATAGAAACAGAATACTTTTAATGAATGAAGCAAATCGTTGTTTCATCATTCAAAGACTGCTTTCGAAAGAATCTTGTCAGATGACTTGATCCCAAAAAAAAAAATGAAGAAATGATGACTAGTAAGCGGGGAAATTATAAAGCAAGCAAATCAGAAATAACAACAAAATCTAGAAAGAAAAAGATCAGAAGAATAAAACCATTATCAAATTGCATGTACTCTAACCTTCATCGAAACGGGGGAAGACATCCAAAGAATAGAGTTGCAACTGGTCGCCAATCCAAATATACATATATAAATATGGAGTTTTTTGGAAAGCTCTGCAATTGCTCCTGGCTTCCAGTTCTTATTCACATGAATTAAGCAAAAAAGCACAAAAAAGCACGGAAAAAAAAAAGAAACTGATCCAGCTAGATTTCATAAACCTTGACCCAGGCTTCATATTCGCAGCAGGCTCGCCAAAAATTTGCACGCGCACACCTCGATTTTCAGATCTGAAATAGAGATTCATTTAACCCCAAAGAACAAAAAAGGGTCACCTTACAGCCAAGACCAAACCGGGAATTCCACAAATCTACCTCACAAAATGGCGAAAGGACCCTTGAAAGAATACTTGAAGGGCTTGCCCGGCCATAAGATCTTGCGCCAGATTGCAAGATTGAACCTCATTTCCGGCGATGCCACCACCGCATATCGGTTTCCCTCAAACATCAAGAAAGTCGAAATCATCAGCATGAAAAAAGCCATCAACCGCCGGTTTGTGGGCTTAAACCAATTCCGGAAATGGAACCTCCCCACATTGAAATTTCACAACGATGATGTCGATTTTGTCGTGACTCGTGTGAGCCCAGTTCTGCCGCTGGAGTATCCAAAAGTACCTTGCGTGGTTCGCGTGCACAAAGACGGCGGTGAGGTGAAGGATATCGACTGCGACGGCACGGGCCACGGTGGGATTCTCAAGAAGCTTATTGCAGCCACAAATGCGGAGCGGGTGCCCCACAGCGAGAACCCCGCGATTCCTCTTCCGAAGGTCAGATTACAGTGATTCCAGTTATGTATATAGGTTTTGAAATGGAGTTCGCAGTGATGTGATTATGCATTGGTGATGGTGGTGGTGGCGGCGGCACGCGCCACGTGTGTAGTTCTATGATGCCAAAAAGTTTAATAGTGCGTCCTTGCCCTTGGCCTGGATTTGCCGGCGTATGGCTCTGAGGTCGTCCAACTCCGCGCGGGGGATCGTTTCCTCTACCGAGCCTTCCTTAGGGGGTTTCAGGAAATCTTCACTGTTTGCTGATGTCCCGTTCTGCAGCCCTTTCCCAGCCGTAGGGTTCGCTCTGTCGTGAAACGTAAGAAGCGCCTGCACCGCGTCCAAGTCCTTCTTCTTATCAACCGTAATCAACTCTTCGTACTCCTGAATGTCCTGTAGTATACCGCGTCTTTCCAGCTTTACCCGCGCGGAAAAGTCTAGCAAAAGCTGCTGCTCAGGAACACGGTAAACGAACGGTCTCTGTTCGGGATCGTCAGCATTTGTCATGAGAAGCACTTTTGTCAGTTGAGCCGACGTTTTCGCCACAATGCGGTCCCCTACACACACGTTCTGGAGGTAGGGAGGTGTGACTTTAGTTCCCAGGTCTGTGTCGTCATCGGAGTCTTCGGGCTCTTTCAAGCTGTCGGTGAGTTCCGAACCACTACTGAGAAAACTGCGGGTCTGAAACTGCTCGTATTCTTGCAACAACATGTTTTTTTCAAGATACGGCTGCTCCGCGTGTTTTACCACGAAATTGTTCGCGTGTGCAAAGCGAAGGAAATTGTTGTGTGCGGCGGCGTCAAGCACCAACGCGTCTTTGAAGCTGCGCCTCTCCAGCCATAATGACGGTATGAGGGCTTCCACGTGACCAGGACACCGCCATTTCTGGCCCTTGGTTTTCGCCAGACACATTGGGTACGGCAAACAGTCCAAGTGCCATTGGAGCGGGCAGTAGTCGCAAAACGCTAGGGCACGATGCTGTAGGCCCGAGAGGCCGCACTTATGACACAAGTAAGGAACGCCGTCTTTATCGTAAAGATCGTCGATGTCCAAAGCCTCGTCCTTGTTGTAGCCAGAAATCTGCGCGCCATTGGCCTTGCTGTAAGAAAGTTCTGGTTTCACCAGCGTGTCGCTATATGCATGATTGTCCCCCGTAGACACGCCGATAAACGTGTTATCCCGTAGCCGTTTCGGGAGTCGGAACTCGGTGGGATCCCGTCCATGCGAGGAGTTCACTAGCGGACCAAACATGCCCAAATCGTGCCACACTTTACGCGGAGAAGCGCCCGTGCGGGCATTGCAGGAATTGCAGTTCCAGTTGTCTTCCGGAACGTCTCTCAAGGGCGGATTGCAGCATAGTAAATGGAACAGTTTCGGGCACAGGTCACAGCAGATGAAAACACCCGTGCCGCCACACGCCAGGCAGAAATCGTCGTTTTCATTAGCGTCCAGCGAATCCTCAACCGGCGGCGGCGCGGAGTTACCCAAAAGGGCATTTGACCGTTTCGGCAGGATGATCTTGATGCGTTTCACGGAAAAACCGGGACTGCCGTGCGCTTTCAAATCCAGTTTTGGCGTGGGCGGAATCTCGATCGTTGTAGACTCGCCATTTGAACGGGGCCGCCCGCGCTTTTTCGTGATTTTACCCACATCAGCCCGCACGCTCAGATCTCCAGTCAAATGCTCCAGTTTGGCCGTTTGTAGGCTCTTTTGATACGTCTTTTCCTTCTCCGCGATTTCCTCCTCGCTAGCGCCGCTCTCGGGCGTACGTGCCTGAGCCAGTCGTGCTTTACGGCCTCTTCCTAGACTCACAGCAGCACGTTTGACTTTTTCAGGCGGGAACGTTTCTAGCGGGTGCCCAGAGAACCCCGGCTTGGGTTCGGCCAACTCAGGCTCCGTAAATGTCCCAGACCCGGGTTTCCCCGTCGCGTGGCGGGACCCAGGTGTCAAATCAGGGATTCTTTGTAGTAAAGGCACCTTTTGAGCCTTAGTCAGCTGCTCCTTTATGTGCGGGCTGCTCTGTAACGATAAGATGAGGCTTTGCTTTTTCTCCCGCGGCTTATACGCCCGTTTTTGCCTGGGCTGTTCGGCATTTTCGGCCAGTTTCGTGCCTTTTTTCCGTCCACGCTTGGGCTTTTCTAGATTCTCCATTTCCTCGCCAATTTTCACGCTTTCGGGCCCAGATTTCGGAGTTGCCTTCTTGGATCGTGGCTTCACCGATCCCGATGCTTTTTTCGGGCCCATTGTCTGGTTTTGTGCGGTTTTTGGTGGACTCAACTATCGAAAACAAGCGCTTGTTTCTCGGCTGTGAGGGTGTTTTCGGTTCAAGATGCCCTACCCTAGCACGAACTCGATTTCAAACACCAAAAAAAAAGATGAGTTTGCCAAAACCTTGGAAGTCTTGTTTTAGCTTGTTATTGGCAATTCTTGCCGATATAAAAGTGTTCTAGGCCCCTCTAGCGCAGATCTCTTTTAAGCCTGGTGATTTAAAGCGGTTTGGGTTGAGGAAAAAAAATAGGAGCGAGCGAATCGGGGACGTGATTCGAAATATGATAAATCGGAAATTTCCAGGCACGAAACGAAGTGATTGGCCTAGAAAAAGTATTTCTGGAAATCTCAGTATAGACTGGATTGGGCGGCAAATTCAAAGAATAAATTCACCTAATGCAACGACCCTTATTTGGTTCCGTACTAGTGACTCTACCGTTAAGAATAAAGTAGTAGAAAGGCTTGGGGAGACCGACAAACATATGCGCGAGGAATGCCAAAAACTGGCCGTTATATATAGAGAAACTAGCGGTGAAGCTCGAAAAGCGCCAATTCAGCGAGCCGGGCCGTTTACTAGTATTTAAGGGAAAATAGTGATCGGTCATAAACATGCAAGCGCAGAAATAACGGAGTTTCGGTGCCGTACAGAAGTTTAGGCGTATTGGCGTACTTATCACGAACTGAGGATGTTCATGCAAGGTTTCAGTAAGAAAGGATTTTTGTCTAATGGATGATATTTGAAATGGGTTGACACCCCGCAAATTCAATATTATACACTATTGTCTAAACGATTCGGGCGGAGAAGTGTTTTTCCTCCCGAGTGCTTCTTTCCCGAGGATCAATCAGCGTCTGACTTATACAAGTTCTTTTCAGCCCAAGAAAGGTGATTGTAAGCACTAAAAAGACCAGCCAGTAATTCGCTAAATTTAGAAAACAGAAGATTTCAATCGCTTCTCAAAAGGCTCTTATCATAAAATGGTACTCTTCTATGGAAGTTGGGCGTATGTGACGAGCCATGCATTGAAGGAGGAATGTGTTGGTGATGCAAGTTTGAACTAACGCACAAAAAGAATTGACCTCCACGATCATGTACTTGACCATTCTGAATTATGTGAATAAAAAGATAGATCAATCGAAAGTCGTTTGAATGGGAGGTTTAATTATCCTATTATGGTATAATACTTGTTTACCTTGGTTCAAACTGGGCTTTCGTTCATGCTTACTCATGAGCTGGTGAAGAGGTTTTGGACAAAGAAAAGGCCATTGGGGTTTTACGATAAAGACAGAGATTTCACGAAAAATGACCCAGACAAAAGCAACTTTTATGTCGATATAAGCACATGCCTTGATTCTTTCCTTCGCCTAATACTCAGGACATGTGAATAGAACATGCTACACACTAATTCACTTTCACCGCAAAATTAGGTTCTCCCTATTTTGATCAAGTTTGATTGGTCAAGAAAACTCGAACCTTTCACCTTTCGGAACTCACCGCTTTTACGGATCTTATCTGATAAACGTCCATACTACTATAAGCTGATTACAGTGATAATCCGAATACCCTGGCTGATATCTATCTCAAAAAATGCGTCTATAGTATCAAACTACGCCTATCGGATGCTAACCTGTTCTTTTCTGTAGATAGTGTCAAAGCCAGTGAGCAAGCTGGGCAAAAAGAGATTTAAGCTGGAACCATAAAATATGCATATGTCAAAAGTCTTTTGTTGGAGCATCATTGTTGATGAGAATGACATGCCTTGGCCAGACCGCATCCAACACCCAACGCACTTTCACCACATTTTGTCGAAATACTCGAGCCGGGAACAGATCTGAAATTCTTTATTGATACGAATGACAGGGGGTGAATTAAAAAGAAATGTTGCTGCGCTTTTTTAGATTTGGCCTGAGTGTTCAGTGATAGGCCTCAATTGAGGGGACAAGAATAACCGAGGCTTGATGGCCGCACAGCGCATCGCAGCAAAAATAAGCGAGAAGGGAGCGTGTGTGCTCACGTGAATAAGAAATTAGCATGAAGTATAATTGTGAAACAGAGAGTATACGTGTGGCATCGGTTCAGCACTTTATGAAAGAAAAAGAAGAGAAATTGGATTTTTGGAAAAAATTTGTTTATATATATACAAAAGGAAAAAACAATGTTGATTTAGTTGAGGTGCAGCTGTTGTGGTGAAGACGAAGAGGATCCAGATTCAAGTCATATAGGCCAAAGTTTCCAGGCGGCGAATGATATACCATTACCCTTCAATTTTGTTGATAAAATTATAAAAAACCATTTACTTCAACTTTCCATATGTCGAGTTAAGAAACTCCAGACAAAGAATTGTCATATCCATTCTTTCTCGCATCTTGGAACACTGATCAGATCTCCTCACTGTCCCCTGACATGATTCTCATTGTAAGACTGAACACCACCATCGTAAACAGTATAGTATGGGGAACGACAGACGAATGAAACGAATGATCAATGATACTCGATTAGCACATTTTTTTAATAGTGGCTTTTTTTAGAAGAAGCAATATTTGTTGATTTTACACTTCCCACTTTCGTACAGATATGTACTGTTTTTCATGGTATAAGCCATTTCCTCGATTCCGAGTCCCAACTACCGACCTGCTTAATGATACAGATCGATCAATTTAAGGGAGCAGCACAATGAACAGGACACGACAAATTCAGTGAAAAGTTGACCATAGTTGAAAAATTCAGCTCACCTTATTTGCCAACAGTTGAAATAAATATAAAAAAAAATACCTCACCGATTTCTTCTTATTCTTCTATGTGAGGCCAGTTTATTCCGTCGAAAACAATGCATGTGCGGCATTTGGCCACAGTCTAGAGATCTGATCAGAGGCCATGCACAGGCCGCAAGAAAATGCCCCTTGGGCTAATCAGGATACTACACAAACTGTTTTCACACTTAGTAGGCGAATATTTCGGAAAATATTTCCAAAATAGACATATCAAGAAAAGAAAAAGAGAATAAAAGTCCCCTTTTTCCGTGTGCACCCGAATGTTGTGTAAAAGAACCCAGTCCAGGACCCTCCAATTGGCCAAATAGCCAAATACCCAATTAGCTACACCAAAACAAGAACATTCTTCACCAAAAAGCCATAATCAAAGCAAGTTAGCCACAAAGAGCACTGATTCGTCTTATTCATCAATAAATTTCTATTTTACCTCCTGTTCTTTTCTCAAAAACATGAATCTTATCTGTTTCCTAACCATTCTAATTTAGTCTCACGTCACTGTCTGCTGCTGCTGCTGCGACAGTACAGTGCGGTGCAGTGCGCACACGACCGTGGCCGCGGCGGCATCAACACACGGGCGCGCAGCACTGGCCTCACTGTTAATACACCGCACTATTTCTTTCCACGGACTGCAAAGTGCAAGACAATCGGCACTTTTTGCAAAACAACATAGATTTTTTTTTACTGATCAAGTCTTGTTTGTCCTGGAAATGTCTCTACACGTGCACACGGGCACGCTTTCTGGGCCGTTTGCCGAATACGCGCCGGCGCCCCGCACGCAATATGCGATCGACCCCGTGGCGCTTATGATCGAGGAATGCATGCGGATTTCGCTGGCGATGCGCAAACAGGCCCGCTGGCTGGCGTCGGGAGTGGCGGCGATCTTTGGCGCGGCGGATTTTTTCGGCGACGACGAGCCGCTCGTGCTGAAATTGGCCCATTCGTCGGTGGCCGGCTTGGGCAGCTATAACCATGCGGGAAGTGCAGCCAGCACCGCCGGGACACACTCACGCACGGCAAACGGGGCGGCCTCAGGGCCCGCCAACGCGCTACATTCGAGTTTTTTGCAGCTCCGCGCAATCTTGGGCGAAACCGCCGATATCGATAGTGTCGATAGCTTGACGCTCATGCAGCCTTTTCTCCTCACGATCGAGCTGAGCGCTACCTCGGGCGCAGTCACGGCGTTGGCACTCGGCGTTATCGCCAAGGCATTGCAGTATGACATTCTTTCGTTTCGCCTGCGGAACTTGTCCGCGACATTGGTTCAATTGACCACGCTGTTGACCAGATGCAGGTTCGAGGCGCTGGACCAGTCTCTGGATGATGCTGTGCTTTTGCGCGTGTTGCGCCTCTTGGAGACGCTAGTCACTGGCCCGCTCTCGCAACTCTTGCCGAATGCAGTCATCTCGGAGGTCATTCACACTTGCATTTCCTTGGCATGTAATAAGCGCCGGTCCGAGGTGCTTCGCCGGGCCGCAGAAATGGCCATGGTGGCCATGACCCAGCGGATCTTCCAGCGCGTGCGTGAACTCGAGCCCGAGCAGTCTACCGGCGAGGAATTTGCAGCAAATTATGCCGAAATTCATGCCGAAACGAGACACGCCGAAACGCCTGCTTCAGCGGGCTCAAGTCGTTCTCTGGACGACATTTCATCGGTCAATTTTGGCACAGGACACCACACGGCTGCCACGGTAGACTTGACGCCGCTTTCGCCGCGCAAAGACGCGGTTGCGGATGAAACACCGGCGCAGTTTGACATTCAGTGCATCAACGAGTTTATGGGGCTTTTGATCTCAATGTCGTCACCGGCGAACCAGTACCAGCACACAGAACTGTCGCGCGTGTTTGCGCTCACGCTTCTCAACACTGCGATCGAGGTTGCCGGTGACTACATGCCCAACCACCCGTCTTTGATGGCTTTATTGGCAGATCCAGTGTCGAAAGACGTCCTGCAGATCATAGCCTCGACCGACTCGGTACCGCTCTTGCAAGAATCACTCCGTTTGTTTTGCAGCATGGCGGTGATTCTTAAGGCAAATCTCAAGGCTCAGATCGAATTGACATTGAACTTGATCTTCAAGTCGCTCTTACCCAACAAAAGGGCGATTGACCGCAACATTAAGGGAACTACAGCAATTCTGTCGCGTAGCCCCGTCTCGAAGGAGCTCATTGTCGAGTCGTTATCCTTCCTCTGGACGCGCTCGCCGCAGTTTTTTGCCGAATTGTTTGTTGAGTATGATTGCGACTTCGAAAAATCTGACTTGGCCACCACGTTCGTAGACTTTTTGTGCGAATTGGCACTTCCAGAAAGTGCGATCACCACCACAGACAATGTACCGCCAATTTGCTTGGAGGGTATCCTCTCGTTCGTGTCTTCGATTAATGCCAGAGCAAAATCATATCATCCGGACAAGTCTGACTCGAAGCACCCGTTGGTAGCCAACAAAGTGCAGAAAAACTCGTTCATCAAATGCACAGAAATTTTCAATGATAATCCGAAAAAAGGCATTGCTGCTTTAGCTGAGCTGCAATTTATCAGCAATGTCAATGATGCAAAGGAATTGGCAGAATTCTTCTTCCAGAAGTCCACTAGACTCAACAAGAAGGTGTTGGGTGAGTACTTGGCCAAGCCGGCAAATGCAGAAGTTCTCAAAGAATTCATGTTTTTGTTTGACTTCGGGGGATTGAGAGTTGACGAGGGCTTGCGCATTATGCTCAAGTCATTTAGACTTCCAGGGGAGTCTCAGCAGATTGAGCGTATTGTCGAGCTTTTTGCCGAGGCTTTTGTTGCGTCTCAAACCACCGAAAACAATCCCGCGCCAGATGACTGTCCTGACCGGGAGCCGGTTTTGCCCGACCGAGATGCAGTTTTCATTTTATCTTATTCGATCATCATGCTCAATACAGATCTACACAATCCTCAGGTCAAGAAACTGATGGATCTTGAGGCATACCGCAGAAATCTCAAAGGCGTCTACAATGGAAAGGATTTCCCCGAATGGTATATGGCAGGGATCTATAACTCGATTCGCGACCGCGAGATCATCATGCCAGAGGAGCATCACGGTACTGAGAAGTGGTTTGATGATGTCTGGCATAATCTTATATCATCCCAGTCCAACTGGGCAAGAGACCACGGCAATTCTGCCGAAGAATTTGATTCGGCCACATTATGTGATTTCGACAAGCTTTTGTTTGAGTCTGTGGTCGAGAATGTCGTCGAGACATTAATTCAAGTGTTTAAGGAGGCATCTGACGACAATATCATCACGAAATTGATGTCGTCGATTGACAAATGTGCAACCGTCTGCATTACCTACGATTTGCAGAAAGCAGTGAGTTTCATGATTGAGCTGCTTACAAAACTCACGTCCTTGGCCGATACCCCTGCTGTGAAGGTTGCTGAAGACGATCAATTTAGACTAGAGATACCAATCACACAGCTTACGATCGAGAAAAAAGCCGACCCAGTTACGGTGAGCGAATTGTCGGTATACTTCGGTAAGGACTTTAAAGCTCAGCTCTCCACCGTTGTTTTGTTCAGATTGATCAAAAAGCCCGGTTGCAAGGTTTCTGATTCATGGAAATCAGTGATCAGACTAATCTTGAATTTGTTTGAAAATTGCTTGGTCGAACCTAACTTGTTTTCTGAGTTTCAGAAGAAGCTCAAGCTTGCGCCTTTGGCCAAGGTAAAACCAAGCTTCGTCATTCAAAAGGTCAAGCCTCTCAAAGAAAGTGGGTTGCTTTCAACGTTTTCTTCATTCTTAAAGGGATACTCAGATGAACCTCCAGAGCCATCCGATCAGGAGATCGAGTCAACTCTTTCTACAATCGATTGCGTGCAATCTCTCAATATTCCTGCTATATTCAAAGTTGTCTCAAAGAGTGACAAAGATCAGATGAAACGCTTCATCGTTCTTTTCTCCCAAAATTTGCCTGTGTTTCTGGCAGAGATCAAGAGGTACTTTGAGTCAGAGGTGCTCTTCATGTTCGAAGTCATGGTGTGCTTTTCGTTGATTGTCGAGGACAGTGAGACCACCGATTTAACGATTAAGCGCCTTGTGGAATATCTCGAGTCTAATAATTTCACGAAGAAGGGCTTTATTCGACTCAGTACGTATCTCTTCTTGCTCGTGAGAAAGAGTGAGGGAGAATACCACGAGAACGTGTCTAAAATACTCCAAAACATTCTCGGGTTCGAGCAAGCCACTTTGGCCAAACATGGCTC
The DNA here is from genome assembly GCA_009746055.1 of Metschnikowia pulcherrima. NCBI lineage: Eukaryota > Fungi > Ascomycota > Pichiomycetes > Serinales > Metschnikowiaceae > Metschnikowia > Metschnikowia pulcherrima. The sequence goes on from VFXK01000001.1 coordinate 2,005,400, forward strand.
CTCTTTGATTCAGCCTCTTTTTTCCTTGGTCGACAATGATAGTCATGTCAGAAACATTTTCTGGAATGAACCATTTTGGAATATTCTCAGGGCCTTGGGGTCGATTCAGTTTTTCTCAGAGGATATATTGGTCTTCACTGAGACGGTTGTGCGCCAATTTCCGGATAAAATCAGCAATGAAAACTATTTACCTTTTTTGGGCGTGCTTGATGAAATATCGTCTCTAGGAGCCGTGGGCGCTCAATATGAACAAGAACAAGCGTTAAAGCAGACGGAAGAGGAAATACAGTCCAACAAGAATCTCATTCAGGTCGCGAAACGAAGTATCACCTTGACCGGCGAGTTGAGCCATGTTCAGCATAAATTGACATATCCTTTGATTCAAGCATTGGCGCATCAGTGCTTCAATCCTTGCAGAGAGGTAAGAACTCATGCCGTGCAAATCTTGCAAAGCACGATTTCGTCTGGCCAGCTTACTTTGACATACACTGCCGAAGGTTTATTCGAATACGGGTTGTTCCCTTTGCTTGCGGAACTACAGAAAAAAGAGACGCTCGAAACGGATGCGAGCGCATTTTGGGACACGCAATCACAAGTCTTGAGTCTAGTTGGGAAGACGTACCTTAGAATACACACAGAGCTTTCGAAAGAAGTGGCTGAGACAATGTGGTTCAGACTCGTGAAGGACTTTGGTGTTGTGAATGAAATATCGCCGCAGGTGAAGGAGCCCAGCCTCGAGGTGATGAAGAACATGATCTTAGTGCTTCAGCGCGACTTCTTGACAGCGGAGAACGAATCCTTATGGAGTAAAACTTGGGATGCTCTCGACAAATTATTTCCTGGGCTCAAGGATGAGGTTGTCAGTAAGTAGTTGAATATTGATAAGACACGAGATTGCAGTCACGTGATCGACCTCGATTCTGGGGAAGGCCGAAAAAAAAAAAATGACGATGCTCAAACACAACTTTTATATCCACGCACCATGCCAGAAACCTATTCACAGAGAGCAGAGAAGCATGCTTCACCCGTGGCGGCGAGGCTCTTACGCCTAATGGAAGAAAAGAAGTCGAACTTGTGTGCGTCGGTCGACGTGAGCACCACCAAAGAGTTCTTGGACCTCATTGAGAAATTGGCGCCTTACATTTGTCTTGTGAAGACGCATATTGACATCATCGACGATTTTTCCTACGAAGACACGATCGTGCCTTTGTTGGAGCTTTCGAAAAAGCACAAGTTTATGATCTTCGAGGATCGCAAATTCGCCGATATCGGCAACACGGTCAAGAAACAATACTCAGGGGGAGTCTACCAAATTGCAAAATGGGCGGACATCACGAATGCACATGGTATCACCGGTGCTGGCATTGTGCAAGGATTGAAAGAGGCTGCAGCAGAATCAACCACCGAGCCAAGGGGTCTTTTGATGTTGGCCGAACTCTCTTCAAAGGGCTCCTTAGCCTACGGCGAGTACACTCAAAAAACCGTTGATATCGCGAAAACCGATAAGAATTTCGTGATTGGCTTCATCGCGCAGAGAGATATGGGCGGTGCGGCTGAGGGTTTTGACTGGCTCACGATGACCCCTGGTGTTGGATTAGACGATAAGGGTGATGCGTTGGGACAGCAGTATAGAACCGTCGACGAAGTCATTGCGACAGGTACAGATATCATAATTGTGGGCAGAGGTTTATTTGGCAAAGGCAGAGACCCACGCGTCGAAGGAGAGAGATACAGAAAGGCCGGATGGGAGGCCTACGAAAAGGCTCGCACGTGAGCTTTTATAATTAATAAATATATGCTTGGTCATACATGGTCACTCTAGCGGGCCGTCGTCGAGCTCGTCGGCCAAACGTGTCCTCATGATCTCGAAGATCAAGAGCCCGACGGAGGTGGCTGGAATTGTGGTGAGCGCATTGCGCGCAAATCCTTTATAGGCTAGCTGGAACCACGTCATTCTATATGTTTGCTTGTTTTTCATCACCTGTTGAAACGTATCAAGGTACGAATTCCAATAAACCTTGATAAAAGGGCGCTTTTTCAGAGGGTGGACGGACGAGTTGTAGATATCAAGTGCTTCTAATCTGTGGAAATGAATTCGTTGCACTTTAGTGAGCGGATACTGCACTGCTAGGAGTGTGAATGCTGCAGACGCACCGGCGAGCAACACGAACGTCGACTTGAGGATCTTTGTCAGGCGTAGGCGCTCTTTTTTGATGATATCTGAGTTGACTTTTTGGTCGTTTGTGCCGAAAAACGAGATTTTCTCAGACACGGCCAACTTAAAGTTTCTGTAAGCAGAGATGACGCGGTATGTCAAGTTGTAGCCGCGTGTCTTGATGAGCTCAAACGTCAGGAAATAGAACGCAAACCCAAAGCTCTCCTTGACCAATGAAAACGCGTATCCTGCAAAAACACCAACCAACCCAATCTCCTTTAGCTTATGGGCACCGTACCTCCACAAATTCTCATGCTTTCCTGAAATCATTTCTGCAGTTGTCAGCCGGGAGTAAATCGCGTCTAGAGGAGCCGCCGCTAGCGATTGCACCGCCCCTGCTATAAACCCAGCGCGCCACGTATCTATCGGTGAATACTCGAAATTTGCCTTGGGCCCTCTGTGACGGTTGAACACGTCTAGCGTGCCTAGGTACGTACCATAGAGAATCACACCTGTGGCCAGATTGGCTATTAGCGGCGGCAAAATGTTATCTGGAATGAACCGCCAGCCTTCTCGTTTGAGTACACTGATTAGCATGGCCACGCTCGAGTGTGTGCGGAACTTGTACGGCTTCGAGAGGATGTCAGTATGCTTGTTAGCTTGTTCTCGCACGTATATCATGTAGTCAAAGCGCGATGGGCGGAAGAGCTTGATTGGCGTCCGGAGATATAGAGTTTGTAGCTGGTATATGAGCGCCCTCATGCCTGCGGTTGAAAGTGACACGGATTGGTAGCTTGCCTTCTCGGAGTCATTTCGTAGACTTGTTGCTGACATCGTTCCTGTTGTGAGTTTTCTTTGGGAATGTGATAGTGGGAGATGCAATTGCCGGGTACAGCCGTGGTGACTCTCTGTGGGTCCAGGCTGTGCGAGATCTCAGGCAGAATTTCTTGTCTGGTGTGCGATAAAGAACTGCCTGAAATGAGTAAATAGTTTTCTTTTTGACCCCAGAAATAGCTATTTGGCCACTTCAAAAGTTTACCAGAAATCGTTGGACTTTCCTCTGCATCGGTGAATGGTTAGTAGGGTTCTCATCATATGAGCCCGGCCTCCTACCGCGCGTGCGTGCGCGCCTCAATCGCCTCAATCAGAAGAACCATTCGGGACATCAGACATGGACGGATCATGCGTTCCAGGGGGAAAAAAACGAGATCTTTTGTAAAGGATTCTGTCGACTGGCTGTTGAAAGTTTGAGTGTTTCACAAATTCGCGGTGTTTGACGAAAGTGTAAACACGTGAAAATGCCCCGGTATTGTATGAAGACCCGAAAACAGTAATAAACGCGTATGTCCATTTCCAGCCCACGACCAATTTCCCCGTAAAGCTGGCAAAATCCAAAAAAAACATCGCAAATAGCGATGCTAAGCCGTAACCCTAGTAGACGTGATTGTGTTCAAACCGAGTATTGCATGACGCGGGGTCTCCTGTAGAACTGCAGGTATACTGCTGGTGGATAACCGACATTCATGATGCTTGTCTAAGAATACACCCACTAGGTACCTTCAATCGCCACGGTGACCACCACAATATTCCCAGAACCATCGATTTTGGCAAGTGTCAGTATAAAAAAAGATCAAAATGTCACATGGAAAGACTGTACTGTTGCGAGTCCGCTCATATCCACCCATGCTCACCTTCTCATTCTTCCCTGTACAAAATGATCTCGCTTTGCTTGAAGTACCTGCGAGCATCCTCATCAATCAACACCAACAGCAAAAACGTGCGTGTGGAAAACTTTTTGTTGACTTCCTTGTAGGTGGGCGTCAAATTGTAGCCGCCCAAAAACAAGCGGATAGGAATACTTTCTCCCTTTGCCGGCGCTCCGTCCATGATCTCGAATTTCGCAATTGTCTCGCTATCTGTGACCTGGTTTGGCCCCAGCCCGACGGATTCGCGCCGAATTAGAGAAATCTCCATGTTTTTGATTTTGAGCCGCACAAGAAAGAAAAATATCCGCCCAACAATCACCTCTTTCAACAGGAAGCGCGACTGCAGGTACTCGAACTCAATGTGCAAACAGTGTTCGATGCCAATGTCCATTTTCACGGGGTTTTTTACAGCCACTGCAGACTTCAGGGGCAGTTCCTGCAGCGGCTGTGGCGCTTCGAATTGCTGGACCCATAGCTCTTTTTCACGCGTCAACGCAGATTTACTCTTGCGCAGAATCACAACACGTACATAGTAGCGCAAAGTGACGTTTTTCCCGCGGTAGCTTTCGTGTTGTTTTTCGACATTTTTGAATTCAAACGGGTACGTTTGCGTTTGCATCAACGTCTCTGGCGAGGCTAATTCCGTGGCGAGCGAGAGGAAGTCAGAGCTTGTAATGACATCTAGCGGCAGCGTGATCGAGCCTAGAAGCTGCACTTTCACGCCCACATGCTCCAATTTTTTCCCCTCACGTGGACGCACCGTGACCTCCCCCTTCACAGACTCGCCGTCGGCGTATAACGGGAGCGAGTCCGTGCGGCCCTGGGGCGATTTCATATCGACGTGTTTGCGCGTATTCTCGCCCTCTAGGCGGATCTCGATATCGACCGGCGATTTGAAAAAAAGCGACATCTGGGTTCTCCGGGATTTATGGTTTGACTGAAGTGGTGATTAAGTTTAATTCAAGTGGATTTTTTGGAAACTTAAGGCCGTTTTTTTGGTGACTTTGACCTGATTTAGTCAGTGACTCGAGGAATCGTAGGAGCGTCGACAACAGGGGTGGTCGTCGGAACAAATAGGGCTGTAAATTATGAGAAATGAAAAGCTAGTTATGTTTCAATGAGCTTTTCGATCCTAATTTTTGCTTTTTTTCTATTATGGGAGCAAGCAATTGTTCAATTGATGGATGGACTATATGTGAATATGAGGCTTGAGTGGAGAGAGAGAGTCGAGGTGGTGCCATGGCGCTGGCAATCAGTGCAGATTGTAGTGCAGATAGTCAATTCCATGTGCGGCGCCGCCAGGCTAGTGCAACACTGGTCCATCCGAGATCAGACAAGTGTATTTCATTAGATGATCCATTTTCTGTTTTTCATCTAGTTTTTGTAGAATTAAAGGATTCTGCAGCCAAGAGAATTGCGGACCGAAATTCTCAAGCTAAAACAAGTCAAGAATTATGCTTTCACTGTTTTAGTTAGGGGTGGGAGGATTCACTTTATGAATGTTTAGATCGAAACTTGTTCTGGTTTCGAAACAAATCTGGCGCACTTCCCTGAAGATGACCATGTTTGATTAATTGCGCTGGGCGACAGAAAGTCCACAATGATAGTGAATCCCATATGTTCTTGTCTCTTGAATTTGACAAATATACATGCTCAATTCGACAATTTAAGCATAGCTGCAAAAATAAAAAAAAAAAAAAGCTGAAGCAAGAGAACCTGGCGGGTGGGGGAAGTACAGCCATTAGGGCGATGACAACCTAATCAAATCTCATACGCACCCAAGCCAAAATATCAACGCTAGGCATGGTAGCGAAGCTGGGTTGGGTTCATAAATAGTGTTGTGGAGAGCTAGGTGAGCGATTCTGGCTCCCAGTCCTTAATCAGATGTATCAGGCGAAAGAAAAAAAAAAAAAAAAATTGATACGTGAGTCTTTTTGGGGAATTATTCTGTCGTAGTAGTATACGGCTCGGGGACTCGCACGCACTTGAAAAGCAGATTATCAAGTATCAAGCCTCCAGCAATCACATCAATAATCCCCTGGAAAATGAGAAAATTTACTTCAAAATTGACTCATAAACGTCTTTATTTGTAAAAATGCCGATTTCCAAATTTGGCTCACCACTTGACCTACGAATCTTCTCTGGCCCATAGAAATATAGAACCTCCAGTAGGTGGCCGCAAGCTCTCCTTGCCCCACCTCTCAATTCCGTGCACTAATACCCTTGAAAATATCTTGAAAATACTCTCTACAGAAAAGAAAAAACACTGTCTTTCCCCAATCCTACTCTTAAAATCTATCCAGCTCAAACACAATTCTATCAATTGACATTGCCAGGTCCTGATTAGCTGTAGTGAGTAAGTGGGGGTGGCCCCGGCAAGGTGCACTCTCTGCATGGGCCGCGAGGCTCTAATATTTTTTTTTTTTCTCCGGGGAAACTAGAACCGGGCCAACTCGAGTCGAATATATCAAAGGTAAGCTCAAAAAAGGCTGGCTACACGTATAAGTACGACTCAACTATACGATATTCTGCTGAGTAAGACCGCATACCTGCATTCTGACGGTCATATTTATTGAAGCACCTTTTTTCCGCCCTGATTTGGTTGATTTAGGCTGAAAATCTCGATTTTGGAGCTGGATCTCCTTCAAAACATACACACGACCAGTTTTCGCCATCTGAACTGGATTTACTAGGAAAGCGGCTTATAAGCTCGGGAAATTTGCAAGCTATTTGTTCAGAAGACACAAAAGATAGGTTGATCAGCTTGGCGTCAAAGCGTGGGTATACTTCAAAAGTGGTCACGCATTCTGCAGTCGAGACTCAATTACTCTGGCGAATCAATTTCAATTGAGATTTTTGGGTTGGTCAAATTGATTACTTTTTCTACGCTCTTTGAAAACCAGAGATTGAAGAGATTATTCAGTCTCTTGTGGGTACTCAACGGTGAGAATTATTCTGGCCCAGTCTCGGCTCATTAAATCTATTCATTTCGAAAAATCAGGATATTTTTGGTAAGCGAGGACTACGATACCGACCAGTTTATCCGTGGATCAAGTCTGCTTTTTATTTACGATTCGAGATAGCGATTTCAGGACTGTCACTGAAAGAAACAGCCTAGAATTCACTTCGGTTTCGGGTCAAATAAGTGATAGTTGAATCCACAGTACCATTTTCAGATTCAAAATCCGAGTTGACTCGAATCAGCAACTCACGGATCCTTTACCAAAACTTCAACTAATCTATTTAGCCGCTGGAGATGGATACCGAGACGGATTCCCCGCACCATATAGGCACAGCCGCCGACGATGGCCGGATCACGTGTCTCGACACGGTCATAGCTCTCTATGATTTCCCCGGCACACAGCCGTCGCACCTCCCACTTGAGCTCGGCGACACCTTGTATGTGCTAGCGAAAAACGACAGCGGCTGGTGGGACGGCGTGCCGGCGGGTAACCCTTCGACGCGGGGCTGGTTCCCCGCCAACTACGTGCGGCTGGTGAACTATGTGCAGCCTGTCTTGCACCGGTTGCAGTCGAACAAGGAGCTAGAGCTGCTTACTGCAGCCAACACCGCCGCAAACGTCTTGATACCACTGTTCACATCGTTGCTCCAGAAAAACTTGGGCGACGCTCGTGGTCTGGCGGCCAACACGCCTCGTAAAAACTCCGTGGTGTCGTTTGCCCTGTCGGAGGGCAGTGCTGAGGCGAAAACCCGCGAAAAATCGGCGCTGGAGCTGAATTTAGACGTGAAAGTGGACTTGCTGGCCCACCAGGCGTCATTTGCACTGACGCTTTCGTACCTGGGCGGCTCCGTCGGGCTTTCACTGGCGCTGGGCTCTTTCTCCAACATCTTGCTGCCACCAGAACATTCTGGTATCAAGTTTACGCCCGTGGAAGAGGCCGAACGTGTTGTGTCTGAGCTAAAAGAATCACAGGCGAAAAACGTGCTTTGGATTCCGCGCATGACCGATACGGGAGACATCGTGTACTTCTGTGAAGTTCTAGACATGTACTGCCATACTCTTCCGCTCACCCCGATGGTGTCTGCCGTTGACTACCACAGAGTATGTGTTGAAGTCCCGTCGAAGGAGGCCACCGAGGATGTTTCTGTGGAATATAAGCAATATCCAACAGATTTCTGTGGTGCATTGGCGCCGATTGAAATGGAGTCATCGCGGCTGCTGTCGGTGGGCAAATCATTCGATGATAGTGGCAAACGTGACCTGAGCGCGTCCACCATGTCGCAAAGCAGCGCTGCGCTGTATCATCATTTCCTGCAGCCGTTCTTTAGTACGCCAGGTTTATTCTACAGCCAGTTCTCTGATATCTCGCACTGGACAGAGTTGCGCGACCAGCTGAACTTTCTCTTGGACTTGACATGGAGGTCGCTCGAAAACCTGAACAAGCAGCTTTTCACAATGCACCTTCTGGAGCTCACGAAAACCGTGCTGACGATGATGAGTGCCGCGCGTTTGACACAGGCGGACTTTGTCGACACTAAACTCGAGCGCCTGATTCGCCACCGCATCCGCCGCGTTTTGCAGGCGTTCTCCCAGATGTACATCAACAGTTTACTACATTTGAGCATGATGCACTACTCTGATGGCCTGGTGGGCGAAGACTACCTCAGCCTAGGCATTCATAACCTCAATAAGTCCACCAGCACGGCGCCGCATGACCGGCCCAGCACGTCCTCGCGAGGCTCCGATAGCACATATATTCAAAAAGGACCATCTTCGAAGGAGAGTGTACTGCAAACACCGCTGCTTTCAGGCGAGGACTCCATTCTCCTGTACCTCCAGCAGATTGAAAACGACATTGCCATGGTTCGGCATAAGATGAATGGTCTAATCGATATATTCCTCAAGTTGTCACGTGACAAGAAAGTGAATCCGCGTGATTATGACAGTTCCGACGTCTCGGAGGATGAGGGCGAGGATAGGTCTAACATATTGCCGCAAATCTACCCTCGTTTTATCTCCAGTGAGTTCAACGGCGGCAACTGGTGCAACCCGTTTTTCACGAACAGCCACAAGTTCCTAAATCTCAGCGGCGATCACTTGAAGAATAAGTACCACCTGAAGATCATCATTGATAACTCTGCATATGACCGTGCACAGACGTACACTGAAGAGATAAAGAAGTATACCGTTGAGTCGTTGGCTTTCTTGGACCCTGCAAAACAGCACCGGTACTATAATGACGCATTGAGAAACGAGCGCAATGAACAAGTGTTGCGGGTTATGTACAAATACCTTCACCATGCGAGTCACTTGGTAGACCTCCTTGAATCTTTTGATTTCACGGTGTTTTATCTTGTTAACAAGCTTTCGACCACCGAGGTTTTCGGAGAAGTGTCAGAGGAGCACACCCGGGTTAGATCTGCTGACAGCAGCCTCACTTTTGAGTATCCAGCTGTGCTTGAATTCTTCCAGGGGAAACAGCAGCTTCATGATCTGTTGGCTAAAGTGATCATCAACATGCAGGCCCTCACGCTAGAGGACCCCGATGCATTTGCAGCAATGAAAGAAGAAGATTTCAGCTATAGTCGTGATGCAATGCGGGACCCTCTTGAAAAGCTGGCTATGTTATTGTCTAAGATTTTGCTGAATCAGCTCCAAAATAAACAGGATGAGCGGATCACATTTGACCAGGACTTGGCCCTTCATGGCATGTTGAACGAGAGCGTGGCTGTGTGTGAAATTCTATTGAGCATTACAAAACTATTGGTCGAGGAACGAGAAACGATTCTCAATTATGCTACTCGTGTTATGCATGATAACTTTAACGTGGAACTATTGCTAGCAGAGAGAGACAACACATCCGCAGGTTTGAAAGCTGAGGATTCTGGTGGACAGTACTTCGGCGGCAACAAGAAAAATGACGGCACGCCTTGGTACTTGGAGGGAGACGAGGAATACAATTTGCTCCTCGATATGAATGGCAGTATCAAAGGAGGCACTAAAGAGGCCTTAGTGGCGCATTTGACGCATCACAGCACATTTGATAATGCTTTCAATACGGTGTTCATGATCAGTTTTGCCACAATGATGTCAATCTCGGACCTTCTCGAGTTGTTGATCCAGCGATTCCAGATTGAAGCACCGGAGGGGCTCAGTTATGAGGAGTACTTGCAGTGGTCGCAGCAGAAGCAAAATCGTATTCGTTTGAAAGTTTTGAATGTGATGAAGCTCATTGTGGAGCACCACTGGGCCGAATCTTTCAACATCAATGCCGTGTTTCTGCGCTGGCTTCATTTCCTCGGGCAAAGTGAGGTACAGGCTTTCTCCATTACGAAGAAACTTGTGGAAGATATACAAGTGTTGAGAACAGGCGGCGAGATAAATGCCACTCCCGAGCCATTACCTGCCTCCGAGAAGGCCCCAGCGCCACTAACCAAGGGCTTTTCTTTGCGCAAAATGCGTCTCTTAGACATTGAATATGTTGAGCTTGCGCGTCAGCTCACATTGCGCGAGTTCAAACTTTACTGCAACATTTCAAAGCTTGCATGTATTCACAAGGTGTGGGGGAAACGGTCTGGTGTGAACGAGTCTATTGCGAGTATCCAGAACTTCATTCGTTCATCGAATCAATTGACGAACTTTGTGGCCTATCTGATCTTGAGAAAAGACGACCCTAGAAAGCGCGTTAAGGTGATCCGATATTTTGTGCAAGTGGCCGAGTGGTGTCGTCAATACAATAACTTCTCGTCGATGACAGCGATTATCTCAGCGCTTTATTCTTCGCCCATTCACCGTCTCAAGAAAACCTGGGCATTTGTTACAAAGGACACCATGACTCGCTTGCAGAATATGAATAAGTTGATGAACTCTAGCCGGAACTTCAATGAGTACAGAGATATGCTCAAATTCATCGGCGCCGAGCCCTGCGTACCCTTTTTCGGGGTTTATCTTAGTGATCTCACTTTTGTCTACCACGGAAACCCTGACCAGCTCTTGAATCGCACGCGGATGGTGAATTTTGCTAAACGTGCGAAAACAGTGGAAATCGTGACGGGCATCGACAGGTTCAAGCAAGTTCACTACAACTTCCACACTGTGCCGGACATACAGACATTCATCGATCTTTGGTTTGATAAATGTCCTACTATCGACGAGCAGTATCAGCTCTCGCTCAACATTGAGCCTCGTGAAGAAAAGCCGCGGCAGGCATCTGTAACGCCTTCGCTAAAATCCAACCTGGCCATGACCGGATTCCGATAAGGATCAGAAATGAGGTTGGGCCGGGATCGGGGCTTTCCAACCTAGATGAAACTCAAAGTGGGGCTGATGGTGTATTGATCCCCAGAGGATTACAGTGAGCGCGGAGTTCACACGTGTGAAATCATTTTCCGAGTGAGAGCTATTGGCAGGTGTCGAAGTTCAGAGAGTCACTAAAGAAGCGGTGGGTGCACTTGACTTACCCAACCAGGCGATTAAAGTCACCGTGTTTGATTCACAATTGTTCTTTAATTTGACGAAATGATTTCAAATTTTAGCGAAAAATGAGATTGCACCAACTGTGGGCTATTTGCATGCTCATACACATTATATACAAAAGAATGACCTGGGCAGGCTAGACGGTACTCAATGCTCATACCGCCCCAGCTGAGACTCAGTCACACTCAGTCTCACGTGGAGACTAGTCCTAATTTTCGTATGGATTTCGCCTGAGAATCTTGAAATTTGAATTTCCTAGACTCCAAATATGTACCTCCCCCCAAAAAGCTTACTAATATCGTTTCTAGCATTACTGGTTCAAAAACCCTGAAGACCATAATTCCATAGAATGGTGATTCTCAGCGACCTGTCCTGTGTGGATCCCACCCGGATCGCGCCTCCACCTTTTTCGTCGCCAAGATTTGGCTGATAGGTCAATGACGCGCACGATTGTTGGAGTGAACAAATAAAGTACCTTTCCCAATCCAGTCAAAAGTCAAAAGCGGTTTTTGCAGCTTCAGATTCTCGGCGGTAAAAATCAGGATTTCACGATTTCACGATTTCAGTGAAATTTATTCTGCTCTTTGCATCTATACACCTCAATTTCTAATCACTTGCTCGCATATATACTTATCTAGTTGCACACTGGGCCCATGTTTAATAAGCTCAAGTCCTTTTCTGAGGACGTGGCCAAGAGTATCAATGAGATCCAAAAAGGCGATCCGATCAAGAGAAACGGGGACCAGATTGAGCGCTTGAAAAACTCACAGGGCCTCTTGAGCCAGAAAACGCCTGCGGTGAGTGATCTTACACAGCCCACAGACGAGGACTCGGCGGGTGTTGAGCCTTCTGGGTCACAGAATCAGATTCTGCTAGAAAATTCGGATATATCGTCGAAATCCGCAAGTCCTGCGGTTGAAAATGGCGGATCCTCGGTGAAAAGCGGGATCGAACCGGCCAGCACAGCCAATCCGGTCAATTTGCAAGACCTGAAGGCGCTGTCACCGGATCCGCTCCGGGATATAAATCTCGATGAATTGCCACCCGTGGTCCGATCGAAATTGAAAAAGTTCGTCAAGTACGAAGAAAAGTATCCAGTGCTTTTGGAGGCATATAAGACCGAAAAGCGGAAGGGCGAACTTATCGCTAGCTTTGAGAAAGTCATGAGCGAGGTCACGCCCGTGCTGTCGATTGCAGATGTGGGTCTTTTGGTGGACTATTTGAAAGGATTAACGGAAAAGGCCACTTTACTGAGCAACGAGTTGCGCAAATCGCTTTCAGATGCATCAAAATTGGCGAGAGAAAAAGACGATTTGGCGAAGAAATTGGCCGATGCGCAGAAAACAGTGCGGTACGCTGAAGAAAGCGTGGGGCAGAAATCGCGGGCCGAGGAAGAGTATAAGCTCAAAATCAAGGTTTTGGAGGATCAAATTGAGTTATTGAAAACGGAGATTGGGTCTGATTCAGAGTCCAAAAACGTCATTCTGAGTGGAACCGAAGAGGGTGCTGAAATTGAATCCTTGAAAAAGGAAATACAGGAGAAATTGCGTTTACTCGCAGATCTAGAGAAAGAGTTAGAGAGCACGAAGAAGAGTTCGCAAGAAGCGATAGAAAAGGCAAAGGAAACTTTTCTGAATGAACTTAATGCGGCCAGATCTGAATTTGAGGCTAAACTTACCGAATCCGAGCAGAAATTAGCGGGCCATGATGATGAAAAAACTCAAATGACCAAACTTCGTGAAGAAATCAAGTCTGCTGAAGAATCAATAGAGGCGTATGAGACTAAAATTGTCGCTCTTGAGACATCTACTGAATCTGCATCAGAGCTCAGGCTGAAGATTGGTGTCCTCACTGAAGAGTTGGAGACCGTAAAGATGTCTTTACAAACAGCCGAGGAGAGCTCGAAAAGCCTGTTACTAGAGATTGACTCTTTGAAAGCGACTGTTTCTGCCTTGGAAACAGAGAGAAATGCATTACAAAAAGAGTTGGAAACCCGGAATAGAGACGCAAAGGCTTCTGATGAGAAGATTCAAACGCTTGAAAGTCAAGCCAGATCCAATTCAGACCAGATTGAATCACTTGAAAATGCCGTTCAGACCAAATCCGAGGAGATTCAGCAATTCAAATCACAGCTTGAAGTGGCAGAAAAGAAGTTGATCGATGCGCAAAATGCACAAGTGGAACCGGCTTTAACTGAAAACCCAAAACAAGGAGCCAGGCCCGCAACCGCAAATGGCAAAAAGAAGAAAAATAAAAAGGGCAATTTGGGACTCACGCAGGCTTCACGTGATGATGATAACGGACAAAGCGTGAAGTTGCATGAGGAATTGACTAAGGAAAAGGCCGGTCTCCAGAGCCAACTCGACTCAGCATTGACCGAGAAATCAGAGCTTGCCAAGAAGATCGAATACTTAGAGATTCAACTTGAGGAAAAGAGCAATGCTTTCGAGTCATCCCAGAAGGAAATAAAAGAGAAGGAATCTGAGCTTGAGAAATTGAGAATTGACATAAAGGGCAAACAGAAACTAGTTGATGAGCTGCAGACCCAGGGCGAGGCATTACAAAACTTGAAAAAAGAATTATCGTCTGCCAAGCGCGAAATCGAAGCAAAGGATGAAGATCTAGAAAACTTGAGAGATCTGCTTCGAGACATTGGCGACGAGCTTGTCACTGTGAAAGATCTGTTGAAGGATTCAAAGCAGAAATGGGTTTCTGAGCATGAAGCTAAATTAAAGGAATTGCAGAAGACGGAGTCTACTCTTCGTAATCTGATCAAGGAAAAGGATGAAGCTTACAAAAACACACTAGATGACAAAGACAAAGAAATCAAAAAGGTGATGAGCGAGTGCGAGAAAAGTGTCAAGGAAAAAGAAATGCAGATCACAAAATTAACCACTGAGCTCGAGAATTCGCAAGCCGCTTTGTCCAGCACAAAATCTCAATTGGCCGAGCTCAAGGCTGCAGCCACGCGAAACGAAACGCAGCTAGCCAAGGCAAAGAAAGACTTGCAAAATCTGGTTGCCGAAAAGGGGAAACTCAATGAGAGAATCGATGAATTAAGTAAATTTAAGAGCGCGGACTCGGCGTTGAAGCTTGAGGTTGCGTCTCTCCAAGCGTCGATATCCCATAAAGACGAGCAAATCAAGGATTTGAAGGATACGCTTGAAAGCAAGAACAAAGAGCGTGACGAGTTGAAGAATCTGATTGCTGCTTTGAAGGTCACCAACACCGACCTCCATGCCACGAATCAAAGATGGAACGACGAGAGAACGAAGTTGATGGAAAAACGCGACGCGGCCATGGAACGCGCCAACGCTCTTGCTTCAGAAGTGACAAATCTTCAAGTGAGCCGTCAGAAAATCGTGACTGAATTGGATGCCATGAAGTTGAAGCATGAGGCTTTGCAGAAGACACGTGCCAGTGCATCTGACGAGCTCCTGGAGTATAAACAGCAACACGATGAGTTGGGAATGAAGGCGAAGGAAGCGCAGAACAAAATCGACGATCTTCAGGACGAGCTTTCCGAAGCGAAAAACATGTTGCAGGAACGGACGAGAGAGTCGTCCACATTGAGAAGAATGCTCTTGGAGGCCGAGGAGGAACACACGGTGAGGTGTAATGAGCTTAGAAACGAGATCAGGGGAATTGATGAGGAGAAAAGTGAAGTCGAGGCCACCTTCCAGGCCCTGATGAAGAAGAGACAGAGGGAAATCGAAGAGCTCAAAAGTTTATGCGAACGGTACGTCAACAAGATCAGCGAGCTTGAAACAACTTGTGAAGAGGTGCGCCAGCGGTATGAGCCACTCAAAAATTCAAGACACGAACTTTCGTCGGAGGACATTCAGAAACAGCGAGACATGGAAAATACCGTGGACGAACTAAGATCCTCCCTTCAAGCGTCCAGCAAAAAAGTGAAAGACTACGAGAACTTGAACGGGATCCTCAAAAAATTAAACGAGGAATCTACGCTAAAGTTTGAACGGCTCTCGAAAAACTATAAGCACATGACTCAACAGTACAGGCAAATGAAGGAATCACAGGACAAAAGTGGGTCTGCTGCAGCGCTAGAGCGATTCCAAGCTGAATCGCAAAAGGCACCCGAAGCCAATGTGGCGTATCTCAAGAATGTTTTGGTTGGTTTCTTGGAGCATAAGGAGCAACGAGAGCAGCTTTTGCCTGTTTTGAAAATGTTGTTTCAGCTCGATTCGGAGGACGAGAAAAAGTTGTTGCTGGCCTTGCGGTAAAAAACTTAAAATTGAGCAAACGTCGGATTCAACGGTACATTTCGCCCGAAATACGCTATGAACAGAATGTAAAATAACTAAACTTCAGACGGAATTGTCATGCACGACGCTCGCCCGGGTGAGTGAGTTCTGGGCCGATTCTCGAGTCTGGGGAACCTCAATTGAACAATCTCGTGATGCGCGCACCTACTCATCTCGGCCTAATCTCGATATGCAGATTTGTCATGTTGGAATTTTTGTTGAACTACATTCATGAATTCGTTTGACCAGAAAAAAAATCTGATTTTGCGTGAAATCCTGGGAAATTCGGCAGATGCACCCGATGCTTCGCCAAAAGGTACAATTGACGTGCTCTGTCTTCCCTTGATTGAGACCATAAATGCTCACCCAGACATGGTGACCACGTCGCTGTGTTCAGGAAGAGTGTCGGTGTTTTTGGAAGGCAACAAAACAAAAACACAGATCGGTGCCAAGGGTAATGAAGGAAGATGGTTGTTTGTCACGCACGAACCAGAATCCTTGCAGGGGTGGCACAAATCCATCGATTTCAAGTATGATAATGGCAGTGCACAAATTGGCGAAAGCGAGGACGCAACACGCTATATTCTTTACAAATTCGAGCCCTTGATTCTTCACGTCAAATGCA
This sequence comes from Metschnikowia pulcherrima, assembly GCA_009746055.1. Lineage (NCBI taxonomy): Eukaryota > Fungi > Ascomycota > Pichiomycetes > Serinales > Metschnikowiaceae > Metschnikowia > Metschnikowia pulcherrima. The sequence continues at coordinate 2,021,589 of VFXK01000001.1, forward strand.
GAGATTCTGCGAGTGCCAATCTCTTATATTCGACTGCAATGGGCTGTGGTTTCAGGGAGTCCGGCATAGGCAGTAATAACATTGTGGGAATCCGCATTTCGATCAAGTTAGACGTCCCAATTGGGTATCTTCAACACGATGCTTTGATACTGTTAGTTAGTTCAGAATACTTGGAGATCATAACGCGGCTCTCCTTGGATCGATTTAAAGAGAATTTCCGCAAGATGAACCAGCTAGAGGCGGCCATAAAACAAATGAAGCGTGAAGAGGTGAAAGTTGAGGAGACAAAGGAGGAAAGGCGCCTACGAAAAATGAGAGAGGGCATGGAGCGGCGTGACGCCGTGAGGGTCGAAAAAGAAAAGAAGAAGAGGGACAAGTTGTTGGTGGAACCCGGCACGCCCACATAGGTCGCTTCTCACAAATTGTAGACATCAGCCTGTTGTCTTTCTGTAATTCTATCATTACCATGTATTATAAATACCAAATGCTTGCACATAAAGGGCCATCCATGCATTCAAACTGAGGTGCTTTCACGCACGACTGTCGCTTCCAGATGACTCGGCCGAATCTTGTTGATCGCCGTGTTCCGTCTGTTGCCGATCTTCCGAGTTTGATACGCTCGTGGTACTGTGAGAACCACTTGTCCCAGAATTAGTGCCACTGGCGCCCAGGCTGCCTGTGAACGGGTTCGCACTGGTGAAGATGCTATGCAATGGGTTTGAGTCAGACGCGACCGTCTCTACACCGTCTGGGGTTCTGCGGCTGGCGACTCCGGAAGCAAATAAAGAGTGGCTGCCGGTTTCGTCTGCGTCTCTATGTCTTCTTGCTCTCCTAAAATAATTCTGGATCCCGTGTATCATTGGAGTCATGGTCGGGTTTCTATCTCGTGAGCTTCGCAGGCCGCCGTTCGCATCGAGAGGTGGAGGCGGTGCTTCTCTATTCCTCCTAGAGGATTGGTTGAAAATCACCAGCGTGGCCCTGCGCAACAAATTGGGTAATGTGCCACGTTCAGATTCGCTTCTGTCTTCGTTTTCTTGAGGAAGTCTCCCAGGATCTTCCAAATTCAGTTCAGATGCGCCTGCTCCACCCGAATGTGGTTGTTCCAGAGCACTATCCCCACTCTGCCGCGCATCGTCTGATATTGTATTGAAGATACCATCAGTCACATCATCCAAACCTCCAAATCTGATAAAGCTGATGGCCGGCATGCCGCCCCTTCTTTCTGGTGCGTCCTCCGTGTCGGATACAGAGGTGCGACATAGGGGGCAGCTGGTATTGTCCTTGAGCCAATGGGCTAAGCACGAGCGACCAAAAACGTGTTTGCATGGCATTTGAAGCGGAGAGTGATCAAAATCCTCCTGGTGATCACACAAATAAACCTTTTGTTCTTGTTCGCTAGAATGTGTATCTCCGGAGGCTTCATCAGTATTATCACCACCCACGGTCGATGGCGGAATCCCGTCATCGACTTGAGAAGTAGCCGAGCGTGGTTGCTCCGGCGTGGCAGAGCCGGAAGGAACTTGCCTTGTGGGGCTCAATTTCCGTTTCTTGGTGGTAACAAGATCTTCTACATTTATCGCTGGAGGCAGTTCGTACTGCTCGAAGCAGACGGCGCAGGTCCTATCTGTGAGATCTTCCACATTCAAGCTTTTGAATGACTGAAATTTTTCGAGCGTGACACCTGGTTTGCGCTTTGGCCCTGTATGAATAAGCGCTGAGTAAGCCATACGGGTGGCTAATGATATGAACAGCGAAATTATATGGGGTTCTCTATTAGTGGCGTTGTTGGGAATTGTTACGACGAGCAGGCCTGTACGCCCCGGAGCCGGCTCATTAGCGCCGTCCATAAATGTGTAGTTAACAGTGATGACAATGGCACCTGGCTGGTCTCCATTTTGGCCTGTCGTGTAGATCACCGTGCCGTTGTTCGCGCTTGATGCAGCGTTGGAGTCAGCCGGTCCGTTGGCATTCTGATCCTCCGAGGCCGTGGCTTCAGACCCTGTATTCTGATCCTGGGCTGCGCGATCACCAGGCCTAGTTCCCATGACTGTATCTAGAAGTTCGTCAAAAAGATTCATGCTCGTGGGCGAGCCCGGGAGGTGCTCATGTGTGTGGTCCAGGGTCTCATCACGCAATGTATCTTGCTGTGACTCGCGGCTCTCACTTTGCCGCTCTTGCGCCCCTGGCCCACGATTCAGTAGATAATGGCGCACCCGCTCGGCAAACAGTTCCTGGAAACTCTCGAAAGGAGCGTTCGGCATGGCCGGGATTGTGAATGTGCGTAAAAACCCATCTTCCGAAGGCCACACCAGCTCTTGGTCGGATGATGGTGGTCTATCGGGTTCTGTGTCTGGGTTTGTCAGCAGGTTTGCTGTCCCCGGCGCTTCCGATTGGGTAGTGTTTGACGTTTGTGCATTGTTAAGACTAGCCGGAGGAGCCGAGATATCATGTGATGATTCAGCGCTTTCGGATTCGATATCCCGGTCTATGGCTGGCGCCTCGGAATTTGAATTTGTGTTGTTTGAGTCGTTGGTAGACTCCAGTTGTGTTGGTGGCGGCAGCATTGTGGGTATCCGAATTGCGCAGGGAGTTGCAATAAAGGAAAGTTTTAACGGCGTGACCGCGGCAGCTGTGTGGTTGAGTCCAGAAAATGGCGAATGATATATGAGGGCGGGCGAAGACTAAATTACCGGGTCCTTTTTTTTTAAACACCACAACCTTCAAAGTGATTTTGCTATCGTGAATTCAAGAAAAAGACGCTTGTGCAGCCGGTGCGCTTCAGATCGGTAACGATTGTGAGAATTCCCCTGTCTAATGCGGAAGCCTCATACGAGAATATTGGGTCGGCGGCAGCCTGGTCGTGCGAGGTTACCGCGAGTCACGAGCGCAGGTGCACGGGATAATTGCTGTAGGCTTAGTAATGTTCTGACCAGGTCAAAAAAAAAAAAAAAAAAAAAATCGAATGGCTGCAATAACGAAATAGGATCAAGAGCGGCATGAAGCTGTCCTCGCAAGCGAAACTTCTAGCAGTTGGGGACTGCTTTGCTATTCTGGTCGATTTAGAGACTATGGCCAGATTAGTGAAAGCTAAGAGCGAAAGCAGAGCCGGGAAGGATTGTTCACATATGGATCTGCCGCTCGCTTACGTCATTCATTTTCTCTTTTTACAGCCATGCACTGGCGAATGCGTCAAGTGTGTTGCAGCCCATTCTGTACATGTTTTTTCATCTGTAGACGCCGTACGCTTGAATTTACCCAAATGGCCGTATGAGTTTGTATCGATTAGACTTGGGCTTCGCATGACCCTCGTTCTCTTCGCTGACGAGTGGTGTCAGTTAGCGATTTGCGGCTGAGCTCACGAAGAAGATTCTGGAAAAGCTCGCGCGGTCGCGAGTTACAGAATTGCTGCAAACTCGAGAATGACAGGTTCGCCACAAAAAAAAAAGTAGATTATGTTTATTCATGCTATCATTTATTCGTATGTCGTCGTGAGCTACGTGTCGCTGCCATCCTCCATGGCAGGGTCTACGACGTCGTGAATATATTGCTCTGCCAATTCACGAGTGAAGCGGAAGGGCTCAAACGACGTCTCATAGTTGCGGAAAAAGTTTGTGTCAAGACGGATATCTTTCGTGATGAATAGCTCGGCGGTTCCGTTGCTTTGAACCTCCATAGCTAAATGCCATAGCTGCTCAATGTACAGTGAGCATGTATATTGAGATCCAAACAGCATCAACGTCATGGCTTCCCAAAGCAGTGGCTCCACGTATGTCTGAAGCGCCTCCACGAGTTCATCAGAATCGTCGGCCAAGATGGGCGTGCTGAGAGCAAATTCCTCTAACGCCTCTACCACGGCCAAAATATCGGCCACAGCAGGAATCAAGCAGAACGGCTCTAACCGGCGGATTTTCGAGAGAACCGTGCTCATCAGTGCATACACACAGCGGAAGATGTAGTCAAGATCGATGGTCAAAAGATGTGATGATGGGGACCGAAACTGGGCAAACACGACAAGCAAGATAGCCTGGTGCGTGAGCAGGAGGTATAATTGGAGAAACAGAAAGTTTTTGCTGCGGCTTAGCACTAAGGGGTATATGCGACCGTCACCGTCGAATAACCGGAAATCCAACTCCTCGATCCAGTTAAACGTACTCATGAGCGATGACACAAAGTGCGCAAATCGGAGTGAGGGAAAATGCGGCTTTTCTACCTTGGTGAGCCGGAGCCAGCGTGTGGCAAAGAAATTGACAAGAATCAGCACCAAAATGGCATCGTTGTACTTGACTACGCCTGTGAGTGTGGTGGTGTGCTCCTGAAGCTCCAAATACATGCGACCTGTGAGGGGCGCTATTGCCATGCCGATTTCCAGATACAGCATCAAGTACGCGTGAATGAGCAGCCGCACGTCAGAAATGACCTCAAAGCGTCGAAAATGCCGCGACGATAGTTGTATGACTATATCGAAGAGGAACCAATCTGGGGCCAATATGTCCAACCTGCTGTTGAACAAAAGCTTGCTAAGCGCCGGATCTGGCAGAATGCTTTTCTTGTCTTCAATCACGCTTAGCTGGAGACTGCCCTCTGCACCTAGCACACTGACCTCTGGCTCTGCAAATCTTGCCAAAACCCATACTCTTGCAAATGCAATGAACTCCTCGTTGCCCTCGCGCTCAGCTGGATCAGTCATGGTGAGGTACCGCAAGACCTCTGCCGAGCCGCTCATCATTTTGGTGAAGTCTTCGAATAGTTTCACAAGTCTGCGTGGATTACTGAGTAACACAGACGGTATTTTGTTGAGCAACACGTAAATGCCAAGATGAACGAAATCGCCCAAGGTTATGGGTGGGCCCAAGAGTGCCATTAGATCCTCGGACAACTTGAGGCACGCCTCAGCCACGGGCGAGTCGCCTTCCAATATTTTGCCAATTGCTATCACAACAAATACTAACGTTAGCCCTCGCAACAGCAAGCCATTGTACGTTCTGTTTTCCAAATCGTCTGGTGACAATGGCACCTTCAAGATGAAATTTGTGGCCACGCTGAAGCAGCCATGCGCATCCACCAAATACTGAAACCCGTCACTATCCCAGTTTGAGAAACGCAAGAAGTACTTGAGCAATTGCTCGTATGATAGTAGCCTCGCCAACTCTTTACAACGAAGAAACTGGGCAAGTGGTATAACAATGGGCTGGCGGGACCAGTCCGAATAACTTTGTTTGACAAACGCAAAATCTTTCAAATGAGGTACAAGAATACGCGGAGTGGGGATGATGTCGGATGCCACAGGGTAAAATAGGTCCTTTCCATACCCCGTGTCAAATTCCAAGGGCATATTCTGAGGACTAGATTTCAAGCGTTCCGCCGAGCTGCGTCGGGAGCTGGCCAGTTTGACTTTTGGTTTTGCAACGGCATCTGCGGTTTTCTTTCTCTGTGAAGTCATGTTTTTGCGCTTTTCAATCCGGCTTTTCTCGGCCTCTGAAGGTGGGTTTGGTGGATTTTGCAAGCACTCTTCTTGTCTCTTGGCGGCCACACATGACAAGCACGGGGCCTCGAGGTTGCACCGAGTCTTGTAGCGTTTGCATGGCCCGCATGAATAGCTCCTTCGCGTACGAGATTCCTGCTTCTTTCCGGCGCTATTTTCGTCGACCGGAGGTTTGTAGGGCATCGTCAGAGGGAATTTGAACCGAGGTTTGAGTGGTTTGGTGATGCGATATGCTCCATGCACAGCCAATGAAACACGTTACCGGAACGAGTCTCTTGTGGCGTTTTTCTCGCTTCTTCTTGTGGGCACCTATTCTTTCCCGATGGATAGGAGCAACAGTTCCACTGAAAATTTATCGTGAAGGATTCCTGTGTGCAGCTGACTCGGCCGTGTGAGTTGGTGGCACTTGAAGACTTCACACAGCGTATAGGCTCTGAGAGTGGAGAGTGAATCAGAAAGAGAAGAAGAGCTTCTTTCAATACCTAGGAGGCAGATTTCGAGGAAAATCCGATAGTGCTTGTTTACCGATTGTCTGATATGCAGATCCAGGCTGTAATGAGTGGTTTGCGTGGAGAGATATTTCGCACTGCAACGCTCACAACTTCAGCTGCATACGACCTGCATGTTAGGATTGTTACATCATATTGCTGCGTCCATTATGCACCTACGAGCAGGGCGCCTCATCTTCTTAGTCAGGGAACCGGCAACGGAAGACGCCTCGATTATCGAGAAAGAATGAAAAGCTCACGTTAAATACAAAAGTACACACAGTGAGTTTATGTCCTGAGAAAACATGTTCTCGAAACTGAATAGCGACGTGCGGGAACGACCTCTCAATGTCGCCTTGGCTTTTTGCCTCCAGAGTCTTACGTGGTGTCTCATCTTAACTTGGGGCTCATACTTTGTTGTTGTGAATAAGACCGTGCAATGGACCCAAATTCTCCAAGCGCACCCGTTCATAACGCAACTATGGGATGGCACTTGCCAAAAAAACTGATCTTTACACCTCTTGCTGGGAGCTTTTTGAGTGTACAGAAAAAATTGGGGGAAGGTGTCCCCGAGGTTATTTGAGGCATTTAATCGTGCGAATCTTTATATTTTTGGTAATGCTGCATTTTAAGCAGCCCTAACCGATTACCACAATCTCGCCTTATGAGTTTCGAGATGTGTCGTCAACAATGGGATCTCGCTTTGAGACTTTCTATGCAATAGGCTTCGGAACTTCAATCAGCCGGGCCGAAATTTTCCGCGTTTATCAACGTGCCGTGCGATGATCTCGTCGTTTCCATTCAAATCGCGCCCTGACTCGTGTGCGCGCAGAATAAAGAAAATATTCTCCCGCCAAGCATTCTAAGAACGTGAGACTTGAGAGATGACCCATTGTACATACGTTTCCATGAACCAAACATTGTGTTTTCTCTCGGGGGAGGTCCAAATTCAAGGCGCCAAAAACACCAATACATCTGAAAATTACCTTGCAAGAATTATCTGCCTCACAATATCAAACGCATCTTCGAGGCGGGGCAGCTGCATACAAACTTATGCGGTTCGGCATATGTCTGAGACATTGCGGAGCTCCGCCCACGCTTGCATAGGGGGGTCAACAAAGAAACAGCTTACTCGTGAGAAACTCTCGAGCGACTTCTAGAAATTCGGCTATAATATTGCTCATAATTATTTTCTCCATTCTTCCTACGATAATACACGGGATGAAGATTGTCTTGGAGAGTCAGAGTCCTTGACGCGTCCCACGGCTCGTGCGTCCGTTTTTCCGTCTAGCTGCAAGTAAAAAAGACAACGCACTTTGAAAACCTCATTGCCCCTGCATCCGTCACATTTTGAGTGATTTATTAATCGACAGAAATAACGTACGCAACTGGGTTGTGCGCTCTTTTGATGTCCTGCCATATTAGATTTCGCCAAAATCGCCTTTCCACTTTACATGACCTCTTATGTTTGTCTGAGTGAGAAAGATACAAATGTCTTTGCTGAGAAAAGGCATTCACGTTGCAGAGTGTCCGTAGATGCGCTTGTCAAAAGATTTCTGGCGAAAAATCCTTTCTCTCGGGGCCAAGCAACACTGTAAATAACCTTAGTCAGTGTTTTGGCCAAGGAGGCAACCAAAAACAGCCAAACGCTTCAATTTTTCTCTCTTCTTTTTTTTGGCTTTGCCGAGCACATGGTTCTTTACAGCTTTGGGTAGTCGAGCTTGAGCACCTACTCAAAAAGTCTTCATACTCATGGCTTAAAAGAAGGTTGTGAGAATCTTATGAACAAGAAGTGAAGTTCTTTTTTAAAACCACTAGCTTCTTCTCCAAATATCATCGATCTTAGAGTTGTTTTCAAAGATAAATGTGGGTAAATAGCTTGCAGGAAGAAGCCAAGCCATTCTAAAAATCTCTGATTCTACTCAATTGAATACCGAGGGAAAATGCAGAAAAAACGAAGCTTGGAATTGTGACAAACGCATCGCCACATAAATACCCCAGAAAAGTCAAGACGCCAAGATGGCTTTTCGATTACAAAGGCCTTAAACACTATTTGAAATCTATAAATATCGCTTTGTTCACTTTTTGGATTGCGAAAACACAATTTTAATTCGTCACCATTTTCACACGACACGATAGCTAAAGCATAGACTAACAGGCTGTTGAGCAGGCAAAAGTCTCATCCTAATCGTTTTGTAAAACCGAAACACTTCTTAGGTTTCTTCTACGTGACTATCCAAATTTCACGATCACATTAAATTTCTACTTCCACACGAAGCCCCTTAATGCGGTTTGCATTGCATGCTTCAATTCTTATCCAAGTCAGAACTTCCACGACGCATTATTCAATCCATGCCCCTACCAAGAGAAATCAAAACAAAGCATCAAAGACATTCGGAATAAAGTTGATTATCTGCGGTTTTAGACGGTAATGGATTATGTTTGGTAAGCACTGTAGATGTGCAGCCGATTCGGGAGACCTGCGCATGCTATCCTTGATTCCACATACTGAGCCAAACCAAACCAATAAAAAAAGGAAAGCAGAATAGTGTATAGAAGGCGTCAATTATGTTTAAGCAAGGGTTGAAAGGATATCATAATCCTAATTTTAGTTTGCTTGAATTCATATCACAACAGTCCGATCCGGATTCGTGATCGACCTGTAACCATTTACAACCAGGGCTGGCCTATTCATACCAATTACACAAAATAGAGACAATTCGTAGGTAATCCCTCTTGTAAGCGTAAGTTTTTAAGCAAATAAATTGGAAATTAAAAAACCAATAATTCACTTAATGTCCATATACGCCGTTTTCACTGTATTACTTTATCATCGATTGAATTCAAAATTTCTCTGATCATGGGTTCTTTCACGAGGTCTAATTACCCTCTGCCACGCCAAGATATCAACTACAGTGCATGGGAGCGAAGCTGTCTAGGGTAGTCTATACATACGTATTTGCAGTTCTATTATATAGTCTCATGGAGAGATATTCAGGTCCTCGACAAGTGCTTCAAGTAAACTAAACAAAAGTAGAAGGAAGAACAATATTTTATCTTGATTTAATAATCTTCATCTCAAAGCGCACGAAAAAAACGAACATTGATTCTGGGACTGATCCATCACGTGACTAAATAGCTTCTGGCTCATTGACATAACCCCATGCCAGCCCCCATTTAAAAGTCAAGTTATCCCCAAAAAAACCCGAGACCAGCTCTCGGTTGAGTCTCCAAATTCTCAAAAGCCAAAAAATTAATCACTTTTGCCAATGTAGGCCACACTGCCTGTGCCTGATTATGCCTCACCGTATATGCCATCACTCGGTGCTCGGCCAATGATAGCGCCAGCATTACCGCGCCTGCACACCCGCAGCGAAAAGTCAAGTGCACGCTAAAGCGTATTCGCCAGATAATTATAGATCGCACAAATACACACACCCATGTTGTCTAGCACCCTTAAACTTGGCAGAAGGGCGCCCGGCGTGGCGCGTGCCGCCCGCATGGCGTTTGCCACAAGAAATCTCGGCATTTCAGCGCGTTTGCGCCAGCAAGAAGAGCCGCTCACAGACTTGAACTCGTTGCCCCGGAAACAGAAGGATAAGTTGGAGGTGCCGCTCGAAAACCCGGCCGACCAGTACAAGGAGGTCTCCGAGGAGTTGCACAAGTTCGGCGCGTACATCATGTCATGCATGCCCAAGTTTGTGCAGCAATTCTCCGTGTGGAAGGATGAATTGACCATTTACGTCGCGCCCCTGGCGGTTAGACCTGTGATGGTTTACTTGAAGAACCATACTGCGGCGCAGTTCAAGGCGTGCATGGACATTACCGGCGTTGACTATCCCTCGAGAGCAAACCGTTTCGACGTGGTTTACAACTTATTGAGTGTGCGTCACAACTCGAGAATCAGAGTCAAGACATATGCTTCAGAAACATCCTCTGTGCCCTCCGTGGTGCCCATCTATGAGGGTGCCAACTGGTACGAGAGAGAAACGTACGATATGTTTGGTGTGTTTTTCGAAGGTCATCCGGACTTGCGTAGAATCATGACCGATTATGGTTTCGAGGGCCACCCGTTGCGTAAGGACTTCCCCACCACCGGGTACACCGAGGTCCGCTATGACGAGGAGAAGAAACGTGTCATCTACGAGCCTTTGGAGTTGACACAGGCCTGGAGAAACTTCACCGTGGGCTCCTCTGTATGGGAGCAAGTCGGCGAGGGCAAGGACTTCACGCCCGACCTGTTCAAATTGCCCACCCCAGAACCCGAACCTACTGAAGATGAGGTCAAGAAGTAGGCTCCTTTGCATTCGACAATTTGTCATTACGTACAGCCCCTGTATAATACACGAAGATATTCAGTTGTGATGGATCTCACATAGTTCTCGAGTCGTAAGCTGAGTTGGCAATACGAGATCTCAATAGCGTGTTTTTAATGACAAAATTGGCTCATTGGCTCCCAAACCCAGGCTTGTTTTTTTGGCCCCGTCTGAGAGGAAGTGGTATCTTGACTAAAGCCCACTCTCGATTGACAATGACTTAACAATGTAGGAATATCTGGCTTGTTGGGAAATGCACACAAATTCCACTTTAATTCAGCTGTTCTTTTTTAATTCTTGCCCTTTCTTGGCTAAACAGCACCAATTTGACTTTTCAAACTGCTTAACTCTCTCTCCTTTTCACTCAAAAACTCTTCCAACATCTGAACCTGGCTTGCAATCAAATCCACGTCATTCCGCACATCCGCAAGCGTTTTGTCACTGCTCGGCAGTTGCTTAGCTGCAGCTAAGGCTTCTTGTTTATACTTCAACAATTGCTCAAACTCATGTTTCACTAGAGCCAGCTCGCTGGACTCAGGTGGAGGGGCGGAAACTTGCTGCGACTTCTCTAGAAGATTTTCCAAGTCGGCCAACTCGCGGCGCAAGCGCACTTCCTCCCAATCGGTACCCTCTGTAGTCGAGAAGTCGGTACCTCGCGCTGGCTGATGCGCCTGGCCAATTTTCGTCAAATAATTTGTACCGAAAGCCTTCTTGTCATTCGCCGATGGCTGCAGCGATGCCCTTTGAGAAGATGCTTGGCTCAAATCATAGCTGGGCACGTCTTTAGAGAAAGTGGCCCTCAAAGACGCAGGCACACCGCGCGGAATGCGCTTACCATTTTCGCGCTGATTAAGCATATGCAACAAAACCAAGACCTGGTCTTTATCAATAGTTTCTGCAGATTTCGGATTCACCAAGTTCCAGGCAGATGAAATGTCTAATTTGGGGACGTTCTTGAGCGTGTCGTAAAGGCCTTGCAAGGCGTCGAACCGAACACGCCCGTATGTATCGCTGCTGGCATTGTATATCGACTCGTAGGTGGCCTTATCCGTCGGCGAGATGTACCAATCAAAATCATCCGAAAGAGCGTCATCTTCATCATCCAGTGCTAAGCCCAGAGCGGAGTTCTGCCCGCTGGCTACGGCGCGATTTGCCTGGATCAAGTGGGCCTTCAGCAGAGGCACCAACCAGCCGGGTAATTCAGCAGGCACGCCCTCAGAATCACCGTTGACCAAGTCAAAGATGAGGCGCATGGTGATGCAGAACTCTTCGAAGTCCAATTGCCCGTCGTTGTCGATATCGGCTAACAGCCATACCTGAGCCAACTGATCGTCAGGCAACCGGGAGTTCTTCAACACAGGGGTCACCTTTTCGCCCGTAAGCTTGTTATTTTGCGGGCCGAGCCCCTGGAATATCTTCCAGTACTTTTTGATTTCCCACTCCTCCAAACGTGGCATACTTATGTGTGTGTTGGTGACGTCCAGATGGCCTAACTGTGGGGAGCATGGACTCATGGAGATATCAGCGCGGGTCGAGGCAGTGTGGGCACACACCCGTACACCAAAAACAGGGATTGTAAATGGGGGCGGTTAATATAGCCAGTCCCGGATCTAATTTTTCGAGTGTTTCATCAAGACAATTGTGATTTTTGCTTGCCTAGCTGTTCTGGGACGCACGGTCTCTATAATGCTTGAATTTTATGACGTACTATACATTTTTGGAAAAGAAATGGTGGCACTCATAGTGAGTGAAGCGAGAAAAGTTGGTTGCCTTTTTATGGCACCCAGTCACGTGACAGTTGCAGCCAATTTGCCGGCACCAACATGGCCAGGAACACGAGCTCCTTAATCTAAATTAGTATGCTGATAAGGATCACTTCGTGTCAAGGGCAACCGTGCTCTCCATAAAACACCAAAAAAACTAAGTTTGTGGCACCATTTCACCCAATCGATCCAGACGATGTCCCTTATTCCTCATCCTCGTCCATATCGGCCACATCCTCGTCGTCGTCCGAGTCGGCATCGATTTTGCCGGCCTCCACTGTCATGACAGTCTCGCCGCCCTCAGCCTGATACTTTCTGGCGATTCTAGAAGCAATTCCAGCGGCCTGGGCACGCTCCCGAGCCTGTTTCTGTAGGCTGCGCAATTCGTCCTTAAATGTGGAGCGCACCGAGCGGTTGCTGAAGCAGTCCCACATCTTAAGTGCTCCTGTGACACCACCGATCGCCAAGTTTCCCGCAACCTCGTGGTCGCCAGCAAAAGCCGTCGACAAAACGTTGCCGACACCAAAGTCACGTGACAAGACCATCGAAGGCCCGCCCTTGCCCGTAGGGCACTTCCACAACTTGACGGCTTTCTCGTTCATCGCAGAAGTGATCAACATGCCTGGCACGTTGTGGTTAACATCCAAAGATGAAATGCCGCCGTCGTGGGCATGCAATGTCCACGCCGGTTTGTCCTGCATACGGATGTCGAAACAGTACACGTTACCGTTATCGGTGCCGCAATAGAATATCTCCGGCTGCGTGCCCCAGCGCACGTTCTCTACCTCTTGTCCGTTTCCTACATAATAAGACTTGCTCATTTGTGACTCGTCGGAGACACGGATGTCGGAAATGGCACATGCGCCGTTGTACCCTCCAGTTAAGAGGATCGAAGCTTCCTGCAGGTGCCACTGGGAGGCAGCAACAATTTTGCCCTCGTGCACGTTATTGAATGATTTGACCGCTGCTCCCGACTCCAAGTCCCATAATTTGACGGTTTTGTCTGCGGACGTCGACGCCAACACGTTTCTGTGGATTCTGTTGTGTGCCAACGAGAGCACGGCGTCCACGTGATGTGTGGTCACGTGACTTTTCGATTTCAGTTTCAGTTTCTTCTTTTTCGATACGCCAGCAAACGAGTTTGCAGCTGGCTCGCCCAAGATCACGTCAGGGAACGCTTTGTCGATGCAGTCAAGGTTCCAGAGCTCAATCTGGGGCTCAAACGTGCCGATGGCGGCGAAATTGCCAATATTCGCATTTTCGGCGGAATTGGGACGGAAACTCACCCATTCCACGCAAAGCGGGAACGACGGCAACATCAAGTCGTGATGCACATACAAGTTGGCTTCACGCGTCATGCCGTTGGCCACATCGCGGTCCAATTTGTCGCCCTCTTCCTCCTTGCTGCCGTCTGGTGCGCCTGCTCCATCGTCATAAACATAGACGTCCAAATACAGCACGTCGTCCTCGGTTCTCGTGGCCAACACTAGGTTGTCTGTCGGGTAGATTTGCATTTCCTTTTTGTCTTCTTGCAAATCTTCGTTCGTCGGTAACGACAAGAAAGCATCGCCGTCTTCGTTCTCCTCATAGGCAGCGTCGGTGGCCGTTAAGCCTGGAAGAAACGCCACGGCCTCGCCTGTGGGCGCCGTGACCTCGTTGTCGTAATTCTCGAGGTCGTATTCCTTCAAATCATCGTCCACCTCGGCCTGTTCCTGCAAATTCTGTGAATTGGCGCTTTTCTCCGCCTCTTGCAAGTCGTCTTTCGCGTCCTCCAACTCCAATTGGGCCATTTTCGTGATTCTCTCCATCTCCGCGTCATCCAACTCGTATTTTTCGGGGAATTCCGCAGCAAAGCCCCTTGGTACCCAGCAACTCGACGAAATCATGCTGTTATGTTATGTGAAAATGGGTATAAGTATCGTTTTTTGTCGGTTCCGACGTTTATTTGAAAGATGCCATCGCGCATCGCCGCGATGCGTAAAATCTTTGTTGCGTGCTATGTGCACGTCCCAGGCGAAAAGACTAAAACGTCATAACTAAAGGCAAACAGAAAGGAAGCATTATGGTTTCGTTTTCTGTATTGTCATTGGTCTGCGTTGACTACATTTCGACAAAAAAAATCAAGTTTTTCAATCATTTGTGGATTTTTGTGGCAATGTCTTCCTGCCTTTTTTGCCTGTAGTGAAGCATTGACTAGCCTTTATTGCGCATGCACTCTCTAATGGCCATAACATATGACTACGAGTGTTTCTTGTAGATGCAATGAAAAAAAAAAACTTATGAATTTCTTTTTAGGTTTCACCACTTGAGCCCTTCTCATCATCCAACCGCAAAAATTCGATCCAGATCGGCATAGTGTATGATCATTGATGTGAAAGAAGGCATCTAAAGTCTCATCCCTAATTAGGCGTATGTTTGAATACCGGTCGCATATTCAAAGTTTTCGATGACAAACAAGATTGTTTGAAAACTAAAAAGAAAGCAACAAATATTTGAGCTAATCTTTTAACCCTTTGCGTCGGGTTCCTGAAAATCGACTCTCGTTATAGTCTTTCTCCGATATGTCCTCATTATCCATAATACGTACAGCTAGTCGAAGCATCACGTCAAGCAACCCGAAAATTTCTTCTTAGAGGCGTTCAAATGTCATGGGATTTGTGCTTGACACCGTTACAGCCTTTTCGAAAATCCCAAACATCCCTCTTTGTTGCACATGCAGCTAACAACACAAATAATGTGAACATATCATGCCCTACCACCAGTGACGTCACCTTGACATAAGACCCATCAAACAACCGAGTCCAAAAGCAGATTGCTTTAAAAATTTTCTCAAATCAGCAATTCTATATTCCCAAAAGATCGTCCAAGAAGGAGTCTGGTTCGGCCTTTGCTTTGTGACTGTCGTTTTTCTGTATATTCCTCTTCTCTCCAAACTTTGGCGGGAGCTTTGTCAGAAGGAAATCCAGCGATTCTGCTTTCATGGGTTTTTCTTCACTTTCTTTCTCCAAACCCAAGAGCTCGTCCAAATCGTCTTCCACAATCACTGGTTTGTGCAGGATCCCGGTAGTCAGGGTAAGTTTACTATTCAAAGAGGCCATTTGCGATGAGTCGTCCTTGTTGAAATTGTTTATTTCAAGCACATTGGCTTTTTGGGGCTCCAGGCCGAATTTCTCCTTGATTTGGTCGTGGAATTTCTTGTGTTGCAACTTTGTAGCCCTCGCTTTATGTTCCTCCAATTCAGCCTCGCTTAGCGCTCTTACACTCGGCTGCTTGGGCTCAATCAGACCCTCTCCTATACGGAATCCATGTAAATCATGAGCCGTCAATTTCTCCACATTTCTGAATGTCTTCTGGGCGCTGTGGTTGTAATCCGTGTCCTTAACAGTGCTCGAATAACTATCTAGGCCATACTCGTCCAAAAGATTCTCGGAAACCTTATTTTTGAGCATTTTTCGGTTCCGCAGCTTGCTCAAATCAGATACAGCAAACTCGCTGAGCTTTGTCTCCAAGTCCGGGATCTCAAGCTGGAACTCGTCGTCCGAAAAATCGTCATTTTCACTATCTCTTGGCTCATTATCGCCAGTTTCTGGCTTCGTGCCCAAGTATATCCCGTCATGTTCGTCATATGCCTCTTCAGAGGTCCCCTCAGCGGCACTGGCCTCTCTCTGTTTCACGATCTTGATTATTTGCTGCTTGAGTTTACGCTTACTCTCCTCGGGTAAACGATCTTCCGAGATTTGTGGGTAGAAATGATTCAAAAACGCTTCGTCCTCAGAGTCCCAGTCGCTATCATCAGACTCGTCAAGCCACGTGTTAGCCTGACCGTCACCTGTCCTTTTTGATGACCATTTCGGCGTGGTTTTTTGTGTGGGTTTGGGCCGGGCT
This sequence comes from Metschnikowia pulcherrima, assembly GCA_009746055.1. NCBI lineage: Eukaryota > Fungi > Ascomycota > Pichiomycetes > Serinales > Metschnikowiaceae > Metschnikowia > Metschnikowia pulcherrima. Next base: position 2,037,523 of record VFXK01000001.1, read on the forward strand.
AGGTTGTGTTTCTTCAAATACTGCACCTTTGCCTTATGGTCCCATTTCGATTTGTTCAATACCATTCCTGGGTATAAAGTGAGTTCTATTATGGTTTGTATGTTATGTTGGAATAAATAGGCACAATTCAATCAATAGTTTTCTGTTTGATTGGTGGTTCAGAATGGCCTAACGGAGTGTAATGGCATATCATATCATACTGCCAAATGCGCGTTCAGACTCAAGGGCCTCAAGGAAACCAAGGTTATGACCAGAATTACTATAGAATCAGTAATGAAGAGAAAAACCAAAAGAAACAGAATCTTTTTACACAAGCTTCGGACATAATTGCAACGGATGGTTTTTTTTTTTCTTTGAAAAATCCCTGATTTCAAACGCTTTACTCGTGGCATCTGTGATGAAGCCGAGGTTTAATGGACAATGACAAGAACATGGCCTCTTCTTGATGATCAAACCCCTTTGTTCAGTAATTTGAGATGATTCTCGGGTCGTTCTTTTGAGAAGCGTGTTTTTGGTGTGAAAAAATGCAGCTTTCGCAAAAGTACAGCAAGACTAATTTTCCAAGAGAGATCCTATCAAACAGGCCTCATCGTACCATGTCTCTCTTGAGCATTCGCTATTGGCTTCCTTGCATCAACTTGGTGAGATATCCATGAGTGTTTCTTTACTATTTAAAAACCATGGCCATTTGCGTGCTTTTGATTTATAAAAAGCGGAATCTTGATTCTCGATAGTATAAAATGAAATATATCTGACATGATTTCACTTCCAAGCGGTCCAGTTTCTCACAGCACACCAACGTATCGAAAAAGAATATACATTACGAATAAACACAAAGCAAAGCAAGAAATTCTTTATCTAAATCTCATCTGATGGCTTTTTTCACAGACTTGTGCATCATGGAAAACAGCCATGCTTCAGGTCCATTCTTCGAATGCAGTAGCATGATCCCAATCAGAGGGTAAAGAAAATCTCGCAGCCTTGTCTGTAGCACCAAAATGAGAAATTACCGACAGTGCCCGGGACCAACAGGCTGCACGGCGGAGCAGGCTTATTATCCCCAAAAAGCACATTTTTTTTAATCTTAACATTTTGAGTCTTGTTTCGTTTACTTTATTTTTTTCATCCTTTTCGTGATACATCTGTTCATGAATTGAGTTGATTACCTCGCTCACCAAACAGCTTTCAACTTCAACAAAAAGACCTAGCCACAATTAGTTACATGCCAAAGACGTCCAAATAAGATTCATCGTTCAATTGACCAAACCGCCCACTGATCCTGCCACCGTAAACCAGTTTTTCCGTTTTTTCTATTTATCTGGCTATGATGGTCCTGGTGAAGACACCAAAATCTTGCCTTTATTCGAAGTCCGACACGTGACGATAATAGCTTTCCCAAGGACAACCGCATGAGCCGCGAGCTTCTGACCACGGTCTACCCATTCAAAACATGAAGATTATCTCAAATAAAGCTAATAGTGATTACACATTTTTTACTTTCAACGCTTTTTCTTTGTCAACGAAATCAATAAGTTTAGCCAATATTTGTATCGCAGTATTTGGCGATGTAGCACCCAGTTGTGGCCCCATCCTCGCTGCCGAGTCCCTCCTCCCTCCTAGGGCCTGAGCCTCCACGCGGTGGCCTCCACGCGAATTAAAAAAAAAGCACTCATGCTCACCATCAATCTCACCAGGTTCCACTTTCAAGTGCAAGACTGTCACTGCAAAACACACCAAAACACCCTGAAAAAAAATTAAAAAATCACGCAGAATGGCCGGAAAGCAGCCCAAACTGATTGAGGACCTTCTCAAACTTCTCTCGATGGGCGAGGCGCTCACGGAAACGCAGCAGAAGACCATGAATGACTATAAGTTCTGGAAAACCCAGCCTGTGCCGGCATTGGACGAGGTGGTGAGCGAAGAAGGCCCGATCGACGCGCAAAAAACCCCCGAGGACGTCCCTGCGACCCCGCTTCCCTTGCTTAGTGAGTTTGAGTGGCTGACGATCGATATCGAGGCCAAATCTCAGTTGGACGAAGTCTATCACCTTTTATACGAGCACTATGTGGAGGACCAGGACGCGACTTTCAGGTTTAAGTATCTGCACGAATTCTTCAAATGGGCATTAAAGGCGCCCGGCTGGCGCCAGGACTGGCACGTAGGCGTGCGTGTGAAGGGTCTGGGCAAGCTCGTGGCGTTCATAGCCGCTGTGCCCGTGACGTTGCAACTCAACACCTCTGGTCACGTGATCCCGCTGGTGGAAATCAATTTCTTGTGCATCCACAAGAAGTTGCGCAGCAAGCGGCTCGCGCCCGTGTTGATCAAGGAGATTACGCGCCGTGTAAACAGACAGAACATCTGGCAGGCTCTATACACGGCGGGGGTTGTTTTGCCGTCGCCATTGTCTACCTGCAGGTACACACACCGGCCACTCAACTGGCTGAAGCTTCACGACGTTGGGTTTTCCCACTTGCCGCCGAACGAGACCAAGGCCAGCATGGTCGCCCACTACACACTTCCGAACGCCACCAAATTGCCGGGGCTCCGGCCGATGGAAATGGCCGATATCGACGCGGTTTTCGATCTCTTGAATGAGTACCAGAAAAAGTTCGAGTTGGTGCAGGTCTTCAATAAGGACGAGCTTGCACACTGGATTGTTGGCGGCGAAAAGGGCAGCAACGTGATCAAGGCGTACGTGGTGGAAAAAGACGGGAAAATCACCGACTTTTTCTCGTACTATTTGCTTCCTTTCACGGTGTTGAACCACCCTACGCATAGCGAGTTGGGCATTGCGTACCTCTTCTATTACGCCACGGACTCGTACAAACAAGATGCTGCCGTGTACAAGAAGCGGTTGAATGCATTGGTAAATGACGCTCTTATTACATCGAAGGAATTTGGCGTGGACGTTTTCAACGCTTTGACGTGTCAAGACAACACTTTATTCATCAAAGATGCCAAGTTCGGAAGTGGCGACGGCTTGCTCAATTACTACTTATTCAACTACAGAGCCAAGGCCATCGACGGCGGCATTGATGACAAAAAACAGGCGGGAGAGAACGGCAGCGGCGTGGGCGTAGTGTTGGTGTAATAGCGCGTATCGAAAAATCAAAAGATATCTATGCATGTGTGGCTTTTTGAATCAAATCATGTAAAATAAATTTATTTGTTCGGACCAGATCCAAGCGGTTTATGCGAGTGATTTTTTGAATTCTTTTACAGTAAAGAGAGACTTTCTCTATATTATTATCTGTTGAAACCAACCTGGCTGCAGTCTTACCGGCAGGGAATGGACAGTATTAGTTGTGAAAAAAGCCCTAGTTCTGTTGAGCCAAAATACGAACCCCATTTCTGAGTGTTCTAATCTTCGAAACAAAAGCCAATTTGCGCTGATTTGTCAAAAGATTTGAAAGGTGCAGATTACGTAATTCGACTTAGCAGCTCAAGTCACTTTGAGTGCGGGCGACCTGCATTGCGCCGCACCGCATAAGCGCGTGTACGCAGATGACGCATGCCGAGTACTACTGGAAGCGTCTCTAATTGATAGCATGACTAGAGACCTCTCTGGACAGGCAGACCATGATGCAGCCCAGGTGGATGCGCGTGCAATGCAGCTTTTCGAAAAAGCAATCGAGAAGGAACTGCACGGTCTGATGGCAGACGCAGTGAAGTTTTATCGAGAAGCATTTAGGCTCAACGATCGGGTAGATCTCATATATCGCAAACAGACGGTTCCACAAACGCTAGAAAAACTCCGAGGCGAGGAAGGTAAAAACGCCAGCAGCAGAATCGATGCTGCGAAATTGAAGGCAATCAACGTGACGGATCTTTTACTGTCGTATGAAAATGAGACTGCACACGCGCCCGATCCGGCGAATCCGGCCCACTGGGACGAAAGCCATGTGGCGATCAAATTCGCCAGTTTGCAAGTGGATGGAAAAGACGAATATGCAGATGTCAAGCCCGTTTCGCCGCTCATAAACTTGCCCCGCGAAATATGGATCCATGTGCTCCAGACTCTTTTATGGCAGGACCCAGAGGCGTGGTTCAGATTCGGCATCACGTGCAAAAAACACGCATATTTGGCATTCCACACGTCGGAAATCTGGCGCCAATTGTGCTACCTGATCTACCCAAAGCAGAACTACGAAGAGAATGTGGGGTTTCTGGGTAAATCCTTGCCTGTGCCGCTCGACCCAATGGTGATGTTGCCGCAATATGCAGGATCATGGAAACAAATGATCAAACAGCGTCCATTTCTCAAGTTTATGGGATGCTATATAAGCGTTGTGAACTATTATAGCGAAGGTGGGCGTGAGGAGCTCTCGACAAGCTTACGCAATCCTGTACGTACCATCACGTACTACCGCTACTTGCGATTCTACCCCAACGGGTCCTGTGTAATGGCACTTACCAGGCTCGAGCCAACAGTGGCGGTTGCACAAATGCTGAGGGAAAACAAGCTCAGGTGTTTATTAGCACACCCGGAGTCACGTGACGTGACAAAAGTGAATCCAGCTGCCGAGCCCCATAAGATCTTTCATGGCTGGTGGACACTCTCGACAGAGGGGAAAGTGCACGTGACCGTAGACTCGGGCCTGGTGCCTTACTACGAGTTCCACTACGAGTTTTCAATTAAAAACTTGGGCGGCGTGCCAAACCATGCAAAGTTGGCTTGGGTCACTTTTTACGCGATCTGGAAACACTATCCGGGGAGCGAAGAGCGGGCGGGTGAAAGAGTAGAATTTTCCTTGAAAAACGAAAAGGATTTCAAGTTCCTGCGTGTGCGGTCGTACCGTGAGAATAACTAAAAAATGAAAGGAAATGAGGAATTCTTCGAGGCGATTCTATCATAACTGTCATATGTCATGTCATTGCACGATGATTGAAAAAGCCACGCATCTGACTGTGTGATGAAATCTGAAAGGATGCATGTCTTGGTCTGGGGCTGCAGAAATCTTCATTTCATTTGATTTTTTGCTGTTTTTTTTTTTTATTTTTGATACTTTTCTCGGTGAAAGATCAGGATTGTGTGCCAGTGGTCATTCATGTCCAATATTGTCCTACATGCCGACTATTTTGCATTGTTGTGAGCCACTAAATGCGAAACATTATCGTCATAATGGCCATTCGGAAGAAACTTATACAATTTTCCGGTTATATCAATCACAGTGCACGGTCTCATACCGGTTGCAAGTTGCTCCCGATAGTTTTGGTATATCACACTCCAACAGAGGCAAATACAAGGGTTCTAGACATGCAAATATCAGCAAACTCTCTGTTGCGAAAGACTTATTACGCCCCGCACATACCTAGACTTTTGTTGTAAAGCATACAGTTTCATGATGTGTGGATTTGAGAAATACACGGTATTTCAAGACATGATTTCGCAACCAGCACGAGTGAATTGGCCGAAGCATGAAAAGAGACCCTATAAAGTAGACATGACCTTACTAAAAGACAAGGCGAAACATAGGCCTTTCACAAGAATTCTTTACAAGATTCCTTCACAAGAATGACGAGTATAGTGACTTTGGTCTCATCTTCCACCTATGGTCATATAAGACTAATCACATGCTGACCACACACCGTTGATATCAAAAACCCTCTCGATTAATCACTTTAAACAGACTCAATGGCTTGTTTTTGAAGATTTTAACATTCAGCGTTGCTTTCCAGGGTCGTTAGAGTTGAATAGAGCGGCCAAATAATAGAGTATGTGTGGAGGGCGAGGCCTTGTAATGGCTGACGAGAACAGACTATTCTTGAAATAATTTGTTTCATATATTTCAACGGCGAAAGCTTTATTCTGAGGCTTCCCATGCTGCTAGCTGGCCAAAATTTCAAAATTTCAGATCATAATTGATGAATGCATTTGCGATGGAGGATATGAGATAGGCCCGCTTGCCCTTCACTTGTGCCTGTTTTTCCTGAAATAGAGACATTCCTTTTCAAAAAATTAAAGACATGTTTTGGCTATATATTTCACACCATGAATGCTTTCTGTGTAAAGATAATCTGGATACGATTTCCATCCCTTCTCTATAGTTATATTTGGCCCTTACAACCAGATCTTGCTGTAGCATCATATCATCACCATATCCACAAAAGCTCTTTTTCATTGAGATATACTCATTTGAGAAGAAAAAAAAGAAAAGATCTTCCATTTCCTGCTACTTTCTAGATAACATGCCCAAATTTTAAAAGCACGATCTCATTTCAATAACTCAAACCAGGGCCTAACGAAAGCATTCTCTGCGCGGCGAGCGCACCCACTGGCCACGGCCCCACCTCGCACATCAATTCCTCACAGGGCCAGGGCATCCCTCTGGCCAAACTGCCCCAAGCAAAACGCCCAAAAGGTCAAAAAATTAAAAAACTTAAATACAGATTCACCAATATCACATAAATATTTCTATAAAGCTGTACTTCAATAACTAATCTCTGCCTATTCTCATGCAAGTAATTGCACCCATATATATATATATTTCCTGGTCTCGGGCGTGTGCATACCAGGTCTGTGCGTACAGTCCCCGGCTGAAAATTTTGCCCAACCACTAAGAAAAAATCACTACCCTCCGAGAAACCCACACAAACACCCATCATGTCGAGATTTTTCGCCTCCGGGTACACGTCCGACTCATCGCTGAGTGAGGAGGACCTTTTGAGCACGTCCGAGGAAGAGTTGGTGTCGTCGTCCGAGGAGTTTAGCACCGATAGTGAGTTTGGCGCCGACGATGCTTCTTCAGACGACGATGACTCGGACTATATCGGCAAAGGCCCGCAATATTTCTTGAAGAAAGACTTCTTGAAAGGCGGCGCCGACCTGGACTCCGATTCCGACGACGAGGGCCCGAAAGTGGTCAAATCCGCCAAGGAAAAGTTGCTTGACGACGTGGCCGAGTCCGTGGACGCGATTTTCAACGCGAAAAACTTGGAAAACTGGCTCTCGGCACTCACGGAGTTCGACCGTTTGAATAAGTTGCTCGTGCGCGTGCACCAGCAGAAAGTTGGCGTGCCCAACGGCTTCTACCGCATGTTGGCGCAATTGGACGCCACAATCACCGATGCCGCCGCCGACAAGGACCGCCGCAAGATGCCTGCGGACCAGAGCCGCGCGTTCAACAACCTTAGGCAGCGGGTCAAGAAACAGACCAAGGAATTGCAGCCATACATGGACTTGTACCAGCAGAACCCGGAGCTTTTCGATGCCGAGGAGCCCGTGGATGTTGGCTTGCTGGCGCAGGACGACTCCAGTGCCGTGGTTGGCACCGTCAGCGGCACCGCGCGCGTGATGAGCCCCGTGTTTGCCGCCTTGAAGACCGTGGTCGAGTCTAGAGGAAAAAAGAACATCGACAAGTTTGACCAGGTGCAAACATTGGAGAATTTGTTGGCGCAGGCCAAAGAGGGCCAGAACACGTTTGAGATCATCTGTGTGTACCAAATGTTGCTCTCCGTGCGCTTCGACGCCGGCCTGCCGCAGACGTACATGCCCGTGGACTTGTGGAAGGCCAGCCAGCGCGATGTGCAGGACTTCTTGCTGCTCTTAGAGTCCCAGCTGTCGGCGTACCAGGTCTCCGAACTTGGGCAGCAAACTGACGACATCGACATCGAACCCGAGGCAAATTCCGCGGGCGTCAAGGTCGTGCAAGGCTCCGTGGCTGCGATTGTCGAGCGTTTGGACGACGAGTTTGCTAAATGCTTGCAGTTCACAGACCCACACTCGACAGAATACATCGAGCGCTTGAGGGACGAGCTGCTGCTCTACACGTTGATTGTGCGTGCGCAGATTTACGTGCAGCTGACCGCGGGACACGCCGAGCACTTGGCGCGTCTTGTGCTCAGACGGGTGGACCATATTTACTATAAGCCAGACCAGTTGATTTTGGTGAACGAGAAGGCTGCTTGGGCCAACACATGGGCCGGCATAGGCCTTGATGCGTCACCTTTGCTCACGCAGGGCAAGAGCGCCGAGGAAACCGTGCGTGCGCTTACGGGCTTTTTAGCCGCACAGCAGGCGCAGCTCTATAAGCGCTCGGCGTTATTGGCGTCGACCTACTACTTGGCCGTCAACAACCGTTACGCCGAAGCCCGCGAGCAGTTTTTGCAGCTGCAGATCTACACTCACATTCACCACGCCGAGTCCTCTGTGCAGGTGTTGTACAACCGTGCAATCGTGCAGATGGGTTTAAGTGCGTTCAAATCCGGTGCCATTGAGGAGTCACACCAGATCCTCAACGAGATCATCAACTCGCAGAGACTTAAGGAGCTCTTGGCCCAGGGTTTCAACAGCAAGTACCCGAGCCAGGCCACCGTTGCAGAGAAACAGAAGTTGTTGCCCTTCCACATGCACATCAACTTAGAGTTGTTGGAATGTGTGTTTATGACCGCGCTGATGTTGATTGAGATTCCAGCTTTGGCTGCTACCGCCACCGCCGCTAAAGACTCGCGCCGTAAAGCCAGCATCAAGTCATTCAAGAGCAAGTTGGAGTTCCACGATAGACAATTTTTCACTGGCCCTCCAGAAAGCATCAAGGACCACTTGATTTACGCTTCCAAGCAGTTACAGAAGGGTAACTGGGCCAAGGCGTATGCGTTGTTGGCATCTATCAAAATCTGGCGCTTGCTCACAGACACTGAGCTGTTGTTGGCAATGTTGAAGAGACAATTGCAGGTGGAAGGCTTGCGTACGTACATCTTCACGTACAAGGCGATTTTTGCCAAATTGTCTGTCGAAAAATTGGCCACCACGTTCCAGCTTGAGCAAAACCATGTGGTGGAGATTGTCGAGAAGATGCTCGCTTCAGGCGACGTGAAGGGCTCGCTCGCTAACAACTACATCAATTTCGCCACCGACGAGCCACAGAGAAGCAAGTTGCAGGAGTTGGCTATCATCATGAACGAGAAGGTGGGCTCTTTGAACGAGAAAAACGAAATGACCGCCTCGAACGGTTACGGCCGCAAGCAAGCTATCCAGCAGCACCAACAGCAGCAGAAGGAGCAGAAGGAGCAAAAAGAGAGCTTGCAAGAGGAGAACAGCAGGTTCCGCTACGCCAACGTCACCACCACCAACGACGAGTTTGATGCCTAGATTTGTTTTGGGCATTTGACTGTTTTTGGTTTCACAGCATGAGCCACGGGCCGCGGTAGATGAGGCGGGCGCCGTGCATATACACGAATATACTCACTTAGTAATCATACATTAAGATAAAATGGTTGGTGGGCAACATTGCCCAGTCATTTTAAAAAAGGGCCTGGGCTTGACTTCAAGCCTGAAGATGATATTCGTTTTCGGCTATAGACACCGGTGTGCACACAGAGCATGTAGAAGTCACGTGATCCACCGATATATTACAGGGAAAACAACCATACTTTGGATGACATGGAACATATTCAAAATATCGTTTGTAATTTGTGGAAAAAAAAAAGCAGTCTAAACCGTATCTTATGATCTGAAGAAGTATGGGTGCCCATACCCATTTATGGTAAACTTTTGGGCTTGTCTCATCGATACAATTGACTTCATAATCCCAGAAAAAAACTTGCCATTTCACAGAAAATGACCTTTAAAGGTTTTTTCCAGCAAATTTTTTTTCTCTCTGTGCGTTCATCTCACAAAAATGCCAAATTCAGGCCGCATGATTGACTTCTTCGTGTATATTACTGCACATACATTCCTCATACAGATACACTGTGTGCAGGACGTCATCTCCATCTCTTCAGACATGTTAGGTGACATACATGAAAGCATAGCGCGATTCGTTTCAAATCACTGACCGTCACAAAATCAGCATGCTGGATATCACGCCCAAAAAAGACAGAAAATTAAAGGTCCTGGCACTATGTCAGCTTTGCCATGGCCGGAAGGCGGTGATGAAACGCCCTAAAAACCTACAGAAACTATGCAAAGAGTGCTTCTTCGTGGTGTTCGAGACAGAGATCCACAACACGATCACGGCGGCGGGGCTCTTTCATCCCGGTGAAAAAGTCGCTATTGGGGCCTCTGGGGGAAAAGACTCGACGGTTCTTGCGTCGATTCTCAAAACACTAAATGAGCGGTACAACTACGGTCTCAAGTTGGTTCTTTTATCGATCGACGAAGGTATCAAAGGGTACCGTGACGACTCTCTCGCCACTGTGAAACGGAATCAACAGCAGTATGAAATGGAATTGGAAATTGTATCATATAAAGAGCTCTATAATTGGCTGATGGACGAGATTGTGTCATGCGCCGGCATTCGAAGCAGCTGCACTTACTGCGGGGTCTTGCGGCGGCAGGCGCTTGACCGCGGCGCGGCTAAGCTTGGCATACATCATGTGGTCACCGGCCATAACGCGGATGACATGGCTGAAACAGTGCTCATGAACATACTCCGCGGAGACACGGCGAGGCTAGAAAGCTCATGCACAATCCTCACGCAGTCTGCAGGGTCGCCTATCAAGCGGTCAAAGCCGTTCAAGTACACATACCAAAAGGAAATCGTGCTTTATGCACACTACAAGAAGTTGGACTATTTTTCGACCGAGTGTACTTACGCGCCCGAGGCGTTTCGTGGCACAGCCAGAGAGCTTTTGAAAGGCTTGGGCACGATCCGGCCATCGTGTATCATGGACATTATTTATAGCGGGGAGCATCTTGTGCTAGCGCCGAAAAAGAAAGTGACAAAAAAGTATAAGAATGCGGGCAAACCAAAGGCCGGCCATAAGACCGCAGAAATAACACCAGCACATCCTGAGAATGAGCAACAGATCAACGCGGACGGATCTGTGAGCCTCGGAAGAGCAAAAACTACCGATGGGAATACGTGTGAAAAGTGCGGGTACATCACGTCAAACCGTGTGTGCAAAGCGTGCATCCTTCTAGCGGGGCTTGAAATGAACAGGGCCAAGGTATCTGTCGATAGTCCTGCCGACGGAGCGGCCAAACTAGGCAAAACGTTGGAACAACTCAGCTTTTGACCATGGTGTTCTGGGAGGTTCTTAAATTTATCACGAAATGCGAATATTGAAACAAACCTGCAAATATATGAATATTGCATGGATACGTCAAAACCGGTTTGACTGTTACTTTACTGCTTTGCATCATATCGTCTTGGCAGAATCATGATGTACGAAATTTGAGTGTATGGCCCTAAAAGTGCATCTTTCCTTTTTTTCGTGCTTTAGATTTCTCCATGCCAAATCGGAATCCCATGCAAATTGAGAAATTTTGGTCTTGACTGAAACAATATGCTACTGAGTCATGTGAGAAGGTAAAAATGGTTTTGAAGACAAAAAGTGTGCATTTTTTGTTTTTTATTGATGGTTTTCAGTTATTCTAACCTCCGCTATGCATAGAACCTCCTGCTTTGAACATTGCTTGATCTGATTCCGCCTTGGCTGTGAAGCATATGATTTTGGTTACTCTTTGTTCAAATGGGCTTCATGAATAAATTCATCCCTCGCAATTGAGATGTAAGTTCAATGCAAAGGCCACGAAACCAGAGTTTGCCTCATGCTAATTATAGAGAATGAATGTCCCAGAGTTTTTTTTTTTTGTTATTTTCTCTTTTTCTTTTTTGAGTCTTCTGGTTAGTAGTAGAGCCCTCTTAGATCAATTATGGTATGAATAGGGTATGTATTATGGTTTCAGTGGCTGACTAAGTTGGTTTCAGGTGTGACTCTCATAATACTAGATGTCTACAGAAGAACCATACCTCAAAAAAGCATAGTAAATTTACCGAAACCCCCGGAGAAAGATTGTTGGTAAAAGACAAGTTCTTGAATACACGCAATTTTTCTTTCCGACTCATACAACCGCAAGCATTTTGTGCCTATACCGCTAGGTGTTTCTGTGAATGTGCGCTGACCCAGCCTGGTTGCTGGGGAACACCAACGTCTCAGCAATCACGGTATTCTGCCTTCTAGTGACGCCGAAAACAATCACCTCGGCAATATCCTCTGCGGTCAATGGCTCTGTGCCCTCGTAAACCTTGTCAGCTGCCGCCTGGTCGCCGCGGAAGCGCACCATGCTGAACTCAGTTTCAACCGCACCTGGGTCTACCTCCAATACCCGGATTTTTGTGCTAATCAATTCCTTTCTCAAAGCATGCGTGAAGAAGTTGACCGCAGCCTTTGTGGCACAGTAGACGCTACCACCAGGGTATGCCTCCCGGCCCGCAATGGACCCAATGTTGACGATATCGCCGGCGTTCTTCTTCTTGAAGATTGGCAACACCGCTTGCGTCACATTGATCAAGCCCACAACGTTCGTTTGCATCATGCCGGCAACGTCCGCGGTTGCAATCTCACCAACAGTCTCTCTACCCAACGCCTTCCCCGCGTTATTGATCAAAACGTCGATATCAGCAAACTCTTCAGGCAAACTGCTCACAAACGGCTCAATCGACGCTGTGTCGCTGACATCCAACTTCGCCGTGTGCACTTTGATCGGCGCGTACGCTTTCTTCAATTCCTCCGCCAATTCCGTCAAGCGGCTTTCTCTTCTCGCAGTCAAAATCAACCTGATGTGGCCATTGGCCGCCGAGGCAAACTCATGTGCCGTGGCAGCACCAATTCCCGAAGAGGCGCCTGTGATCAACACGATTTTGTTTGCTAAGCGTTCAGCTGCTTTTCCTCCAAATGACATTTTGAAATAGTTTTCAGTTTGGCTGGATCAAATTGTTTGTAAGAGTGAAAATAGTCCGTGTCCAATACTGCGGCTGCCGCCGAGGGCCAACCCGAGTGTGGCACATTCACCTCGTAATCGCTATCGCGCGGGAGTGCACATACTGCATGTAGCACATCGCTCGCAACCAAAAGCGCAACTGCAATCCCGACATCGACTGCACCGACTCCGCCCGAGCCCAAATAGGCACGCGCAAGGACAAGGGGTACTGTAAAAACAGGGAAGTTTGGGAGCGTTTATTAAAGGAAGGAAGAAAACTATCATCATGCGTCATGGCCCTTGACCCCGACGCTCTGGGCAGCCTGCATAGACAAGAATCATCATTTTGTGTAGGGAACGACGAGAAGGCAGATGTGTCTTGTTGAAATACCTCAAGTTTCCATCACACGTAAAATGAGTCATTGACAGACTGGAACGTCGACACGGGCGTCATGTAGTCTGAACTGAGAGATGCACTGGAACTGTTGCAGGAACTATTAAATGATCCAAAAGCATTTGACCCAGCTGTCGGCCCGCTCCTGTCTGCTCCATTGAAACAAAAGTTTTCTAACAAGTCAGAGTACGACATGGACTTCATATGTTTCCCCGAAATTACCGCAGGCGCAGAAGCATATGAATGGAGAAGGGCTGGTCTAGTCGGAGAATCAGGTGACTTTTGATTTGTCGGAGATGATGATTCTGTCTGACTACCAAAACTGATACGGGGTTTGACTGGCGCAATTTCTTTGGTCAAATTCTCGGGCTTTGTGTTCCCAAGGGGCGATGATATCACATCAGACTCTGTGCTTTTTTTGGAAATGAAAGACTGTGAGAAGCGCGGTCTTGGAGACAAAGTCAGTGCGCGAGACAATTGAGGTCTCTGTTCACTGTCTCTCACAGACATCAATTTGCTGACAAGCTCACTGTATGGAGGCACAGGGGATGCTGATTTGGGAATGCTTGCATCCGAACTGCTGTTGAAGTTCGACTCCAATGCGGAAAAGCCTCTGTGAGAAAACTTTGGCGGCTTATAAGTGAAGGTGTCATTCTTCAAAGAGGGCGTGTATGCGAAAATGTCCTTGGAAACGGTGGGCTTAGTGTAAGCGCCAAGGGAAAACGTATAGTTTTTGGAATTATTATTGTCCCAATATGTGGTGCCACTCACTGAGTATTTGATGCAGAATTGCGTGTTTACCAATGAGGGCAAATGCGCAAGCGGAATCGTGAACTTGAATTGGTCGAAATTAACTGACGAGAACAGTTTTGTGTAAATGGCAGAATTGAAAATCAACAGGCTGTGCCAGTCGTTAAAGGTGAGTTTGACCGATAGACTCTTTTCGAACGCTAAATTTTGGCACATCACCAAGAGCTCGAGCAGCGTTTTGTCAGCAGTGAGAAACACGCTTTGAAGGTAAACTGGTGAGCTGCGCTTGTCATAAATGTTTTGCGGCGAAGAAAAATTGCTCAGCACGATCTTATACTGTTTGTCCTTGGTGAATTCGGTATAAGTGTCAGAATCCGAGCTGGAGGATATGTCATCGTCCGACACTTCACCGTGGTGACGGATAGAAAAGTAGTCATCGTTCGGAAAGTCATATTTGGGCGACCCCATAGGTGTGCATTGAAGCGACACCGTCGATGGTGAGGCTCTGCCATCGAACATCTTGATTTTCTCAAGGCGGGGCGCAAAACGTACCGATTTCGGTGAAAGCTGCGACATCGAGTGCAGTCTTGTCAACTTTGGGAGTTTCAACGACAGTTTCAACTTGCGTAAAGGCGGCGCATCAATTTCTTCGGAGACACTGCGCTGGTGTGACACGCTCGGCTGCTCATCGGAGGGCAGCAAGTGACCGATTTTCGGGCTTTCAACCACAACAACGGGGCTCGTGGAGAGGTTCTGTACTGCCTCGAGCACCTTTGGAATATCCATAGGTAAGTTCCCACCGCGATCATCAATCAACGAGATCGTTTTCTTTCCCGACTCATCAACTTTGTCACCTTTCGTAGCGCCGATCTCGGCTCCGGATCCGGCCCGGGCCCACAGCACTGCCGATTCAGAGTCATCATGTGAACGGGTAGATTTTTGATTTGCATTTTTGTTTATGGCACTTGCCAGCTCGTGTGACCCGAGCTCCGGGGTAGACTTCAGGTACCCGCCCAACAAAAACTTTGGGGGCTTTTGCCGGAGTTCGGGGGCCAGCCGCTGCGAATTAGCCGCCACAGTGTGGTCTTTTGTGGCCGGACCAGCCGCCGTTTTGGGGTGGGCCGAGACCTGCTCGGGCCCAAAAAGCCCCTCGATAGACATTGTTAGCGTAGACATGACTGTGGTTTTTTTGTGTCAGTGTGAAATCGTGTACAAACAAAACCTGTGATTTGTGAGATCGATCAAGACAAGGAAAAAAGGGGACGCTTGAAAAATGGATTTATCAAGTATGGGAACAGTCACGCCTCCAAAAAAGAGTCTATAGACACTAGGCAGATCAAATATACCTGATAGAATATGCTAGATAACAACAGAAAAGCCGTTGGCGAAATTTCAGCTGAAGGGCCACCTGATATATAAGCGCACCCGAGATATCCGCATTAGCAATCGTGGTCCTGCACGTCACGGTTTTCTCACCTCCTTGCCGCCAGCTGCGTCAGCCATCATGCAGGACGTTCCAGGGTTATGCAGGCCACTTTGCAGATAACGAAACCGAAGTGGGGGAATGTGGGGATAAGATTGGGTTTGCGCTTTTCTTTGGGCTTCTCGAGAAAACGCAAAGTTTTTGGTTATTTATACAATAAGCCCAAATTCTTTTTAGGAAAATGCGATTAGGATTTTTGGAAGCTTTTTGTAATCTCGGGGATTTTTTTTTGCTATAAGTTGATGCTTATATTAGAAGGCGGGTTGAGACTGCTCACTAGCAACAACGGCATGCGCCTGCCGAAATTCTATCCTGTACACTCGTCCTGCGTATAGACCGCGTGCATCTTTAATGAGTCGCGTTTGTCAGCCCACTCAAATTAACAGAGTTTCACAAATGGTCAGAGTGGTACCCTAATTCTTTTCATCACACACGCATCACTGTGTTCCAAAAATACTTGCCCCTTTTTTTGAAGCAGCATTCCAAAGTTTTTTTTACCGCAATGAGGGGAGAGATGCCTTGTCACTGCTTTACACAGTGGCCTGTGGCGAAGCCCGGTTCCTGAATCCGCGATTGATGCAAGAGAGCCAATTTAAGAAACAAAAAAATAAGCTTTCGCCCCGTGGCTGGCTTCCCGATGCCCAACAAGAAAGATCTGAGGATTTATACGAGTTTCCAAAACACGATGTATTTGATTAAATATCGGTGTATACGGATTTACGTGATTTTCGATCCCGTCCCGGACCCCGGTAAAATGGCTTTTTTCTCCTTCATCGGGCAATTTACGAGCAGGCCGTTATGCAAGGTGCCATGACTCGGCCTCATTGTCTCATTTTTTTTCTTTTGTTCGAACCAGACGCCCACACGCCGCCGCATATCGGCTGATGATGCGGCTCCATCTCGTGAGAGATCTGTCCACCCAGAGAATGCCAATTTTACCCTCATCATATGCAGATCTTGTTGCACCATAGTTATTTCAGGTTGCAATGTTTTTCGAAAACCGTGGCGATATATATTTTTCGTGGTAAACCAGGATATGTCTTCAACCAGCAATTATTGGCAACCAAGTTTTCTGCTTAGTCGGGCCGATTCATTGCCTTCTACCCAGGATAATATTATCACAGAAGGCCCCACCTGTATCACCATCGTATGGTACAACTACGCTGAAGATTTCGTACTTTATTACTCGTTCAGATCCGGAATTTAATTTCCACATGAGTGCTGAACTAGGGCATTTTATAACAACTAGGTATTAATCTTTACAAAAGTGTATTGAGTACTGAATTTTAGCCAGACTTTTTGAGCGAAGTTCACCATTTTTTCGATCCCTAGCAACATTCTTACCTTCTATCGCAACTACTCACTCAATAGTCGCGTACCGCGTATAAACTTCTAAAGAGTGCCAAAATCCAAGCAGTTTCCACGCTGCATTTCTTTTTTTTTCCTTTTTTTTTGCAATTTCTGACCTTTCTTATCTTTCATCCTGTAACTGATTTTCCAGCTTTCTCTAGTCTGCCTCCGACTCAGCATTTTGCGCTGCTGGGTGCACCAGGAGCCGTTCCATGATGCTAGCAGGTGGGATTCCGGCCATGCTACAGTTTGTGTCGATGCTCCTGCGCCGCACGCGCCGCGTAGAGCTTGCCAACGTGACTATCAGTTCACTGTCCCTATCCCGCTCGCTATTTCGGTCTCTCAATCCGTTGTGAGAGTGATTTAGCCCGTTGTTCTCACGGTTTTCCCTTGTGTCTCGATTTTCACGGGTCTGTGCCCGCGTGCTCGGCGATAACGATACATGTGTGCTCGGCGAAAGTGACGTTTCGGCCGTGGACGCTACCATAGAGGAGTTATCCTGGTGGTTTTCGCCGCTGAGAACCGAGGGCAGATTCGTCAGCGTATGCAGCGTGATCAGCTTGAGCGGCGTCGTGCTGATATTATCCAGATGCACGGATGTACATTCCTCGTCGCTGACAAATTCAACGCTCTTGAGCAGCTTTCTTGTGCTGTTATCGTCAGAGGCATGTATCCGCCCATCTAGGCCAAGTGTATGCTCGTATGGTGGTGTACGGATGCCCATATTTTTGTTGGGGCCTTGCACTAGCCGTTTCACCCAGCTGAAACGTCCCCTTGCGTGCCTTTTATCGTGAAGATGGAGCTCGTCGTCGGCTAAAATCGGGTTAGTATGCGGTTATAGAAAGGGGTAGTGCATGAGGGCGTTCATGGGCGATTCCAGCAAGAAATTTGCTGGTTTTGTGACGAGATTTCATCACTTATACATACTATTGGTTGAGGTTTGGTTCATTTTGAAAAGCCAAGGCGCGGAATGTGTGACTAGACGTACTTTGGTCTGCCCTTATAAGCGTTCCATACGACTTCAGGTGCCACCTAACACGCACTCCCAATGCGGTATCTGCGCGGGGCATGAGGCTGGCACATCCGTGCACCGGTGCTTTTCGCGAATGGTCTGCATTCTTTTTAGCGCATTTTTTTCTCGCATCGGTGGTGCAAATTGTCACGCAATAAAAAAAAGTTTATGCGAATCTCACAAGAGGAGCCAAGTCTCTATGAAAATGAAGCAAAAAGAAAGCTCCGCGACGGGGAATCGAACCCCGGTCCAGCGCGCGACAAGCGCCGATTCTAGCCACTAAACTATCACGGACGAGATGAATGATCATTGTATGTCTCCATACTTAAAGCATAAGACTAGCCTTAAAGAATGCACCACCCTATCTCCTCCGAAAGGCAAAGCTTCGCAATATAAACTCATTCAAGGCGACTGGTTCTCCCTCAACAGTCATTCAAAAGAGCAAGGCACTCTCGAAGCTTATAATTTTGACTGAAACTAGACTGCTACCTTTTTTGTCTTCAAATTACATGAGTGTGGTGTAAACTTCCAGCGGATTCATTTCCGATGAGGGGAATTGTATCGCCAAACGATGCCCGAGGTGAAACTGTGGTCTATTATAGGTTGTTTTTTTTTTTATGTTTTATAGTTTTTGCGATTGTTGGGGTGTGCCTGTCACACTCTGACGAGAGCGTGCTATAGTGTGATAAATCCTCATCGAAAAAGAATTTGTATCTTAAAACATTGCCTGAGGAGAAGTTGCGACTTATAAAACTATTTTCTTTGAAGGTACATCAGCTTCTTGTTCTTCTTCCCGGCTGGAATGGCTACATCATCGCCTTCTCGCTATCTGATCGACTGAAATATGAGTCCCTTGCATTCTGTTTCTTCTTTGAAAATGCTTGATATCCAAAAATGTCATTAAGCTCTGTTTAAAAGAAAACATCACATTACAAGGCGCTACCATCGGGAAATCTCACATAGCTCAACGATTGCGATACTTCTTTCTTGTTCTATTCATATCTGATCAAATGGGCATTTGAACTTACCAGTAATTGCAAACAAATCTAATCACTAATTTTTTATAGCTGCCTGGGTCCTCACGGAGCTTTTAGCTGATAAATCCTCATCAATAATGCAACTCAAAAATGTCTTATCTTAAACAAGATCAAGCTTTATGTAATCACGTGAAAACCAACAAGTGTTAAAATTCGGCCATGGCATCGTTAGCCGCTCAAGGGATCCTATCTGATTCCCCCGACATGTAATGACGAGCCACGATCCATGAGCATTTCCCAGTCAGAAAGTGTCTGTAGGAGTTTGCAACGATGATGATACTGCCACGCTTGTATGAGGAGCACACTTGGTACACATATGCTTTCAATCACAATCATGATTGTTAATGAAAAGAATCCTACAAAATCAAAATCCATTTCCAACAAATTTTCTCACTCAAATTACCACCCGTATATATTTACAAAAAACTCAAAAGTCTACAAGTTGGTCTTGCAGCAAGAAGCACCAGCGTTCGACACATCCGAAGCAGCCAACACAGACTTGTTGAAGGCCTGGTTAGACTGAGGAAGGTCCAAACCGGGATTTCTGTCAAAGAAATTGGCGGGCACAAGGTGGATGTTGTGCGTCTCCACGGGCATGACTGGGAAATCTTCGACTCTTGGGATATGCGTGAATCCCAAAGTGGCCCAAACAACAATATCATCATTTCTCACTGGCTCCTTGGCCTTGACCCACTCACCGATACCGGTGTCAGTCTGCGACTGGTTGGTGAACTCTCCAGCAGCAAAAAGCTGGTGGTCATGGTACTTGGTGACCCAAAGCTGCTGGGTGGCATATTGAGCTCTCTTGCTGTTCATCGAGTCGGCGTCGGCCAAAAGCATCTGCTTGGCTGGCATCATGATCTTATAGCCAACAGGGCCTTTGCTGATTGGGTTCACCTTGTTCTCGTTGACAATCTTATAGGTTCTGTTCGTGAACGGAGACTGTTCAACATAGCCCGCCTGGTCAACAAACGTCTTCTTGGTGACGAAACCGATGCCGTAAGGGTTCAACTTCGAGAGCGGCATTTTCTCCGTGTCCTCGTAAAGAACCGAGTTTTTGTGGCCGTCAACGGCAGGATCAATTCTGAACGATAAGATGTGCTGATGATACGCGGCCATGACGTTTGGACCTACAATGGTACCCCATGGGACGGTCACGTTCTCGTCAATTGGCATGGTCGACAAAATGCCGGTGGCCCTCGTCTCAATGTCAACAATACCGTCATTCGTGAACTTAAAGTTCAAGATGTACTCGTAGTTGGCAACAGTGGCGATCGTTTGCACGACAAACTCGCGCTTTCTGGCAACAACCGCATTTTGAGTTCTGTAGTTTAAATGCTTGTACAAAATACCGGCATCCTGCTCGTGCATGCAGACAGTGTTGGCCAACAACTGTGGCTCACCAGCAGCATTGATGATTCTGCCGTCAACATACTTGATCGTGCCAAGACAGTCACATCCAAGCTTTAAGGAGTTGGCGGTGACTCCAAAGCCACAGTCACCCAAGTCAAAGGCCTGCTTTCTGTGGTATGGGGCTCTTGGGTCGCCGTATGGGACTGTCATCTCAGACAACGAGATTCTGTAAAAGACTTGCCTGCCCTTGAACCAGCCGTCGTAGAGCGCCACACCTTCTCTGGCCGTGGTGGCCACGCGGAACTCCCAGCCGAGCCATTTCACCTTGGAGCCTTCCGTGGTGAAAGAAGCACCCTCTGGCTGCTGGACCAACAACGGTTTGGGCTCTCTCAAGATATTCTCGCCATTCAATTCTGGGTGGTACTCAACCCCAGCAACCTGGTGCCATGGGAGAGTTGGCGTGATGGTCTCGTCGAATCCGCCGGGCAAATAGTCCATTCTGATGAACTTCTTGGTCTGCGCCTCAAAGACGGGGGAGAACTTCAATGGTAACGAGTAGTGGTTGGACTCCAAGTGGCCGTCGTTGGCCAACACATACATGTAGAACTGCATCAAGGGCCTCTTCTCGTTTGGGTCATCGGTGGCGTACATCCAAGGGTCGTTTCTCACGCTGTAGCCCTTTGGCAACTTCAACTTCTCGATTTCAGCCAAAACCGCTGGGTGACTGTTGCATACTTCCTCACACTCTGCCACGTCATCGGGCAAGAGAGGCCCAACAGTGCCATGGGGCAACTCGATCTTGGTGACCACATGTCCAACAGAGACATTGACAAGGGCCTTGTTGAAAGTCAAGGTGTTCGTGTAGTAGTAACAGTAGTAGATTCTGGCAATCTGTGGAAGCGGGCCGTCGTGTCTCTCGGCCTCCAAGTACTTGATCATGTCTTTTTTTGGAGGGTCCAATCTGTCAATCTGCACAAAATGCACATCGGCCGACGCTGGGTAAGCATCTTTCACCAATTTGGAAGCCAATCTGATTTCGGCATCAGTGGCCGAGTCGAAGGGATGGATAGCCATTTGTTTGTTGAATTTAGGAAAGAGAAAAGTCAGAGGAGACTGGTATGATGATGAGATCGAAAAAGTCTTTGAGAGGTGGGAAATCGTGGTTTATATACGTTTGCAGCGGCCAAATGCCCGAAGATCAGTCGGGTGAAAAATCGTTAGCTGTGCCTCTGGCTTCGACCTTCCCAATCGGGATAGTGCAGCCCGTTCCGCGCTGAATTGAGCTGATTGCGTAGCGCTTTTTCTGGCATACAGGCATCGCGTTGAAAGCGCAATCAGGTTGAAGAGATTCATGTTATCGTACTGCATCCGAGTAATTGAGATTCCCGATGCCGTTTCCGCATGCACGAGCGCTTAAAGGAATTTCGGGATATGGCTCGATGACTGACCAATCGAAAAAAATCTGAAAAGGCCGCAATGCTTTCACCCAAATATAGACATTTTGCAAGGTGATTTCAAGTTGCTTGGAGGAAAGGTCAAAGAAAGATTGTTTATTCTTCAGATATTGAACTGGCTCATAAATTGTAAGACTAAGGCAAAGCGCAGTCTCCACTAGTTAGATGGTGCAATGGGCATGACATAAATGAAGCAATACTTATTTCAACCTGAACTGACTGCTTCAATGAAACTGGGATTTGGTAGCACTTATTTATTAAGCCCTTGTTTAGGTCTCGGGTAGATCTTTCTGTGTTCTGCGTGGCAGCAAAAGATTCTTGGGGGTTGTTTATTCACTCACAATGTAGTTCGTTTGAGTAAACATTTTGGTCTGAAATTTAGTTGCCAAAAGAGCGCTTCCTATTCAGGAAAGAAAGGGCAATTAATTTGTATTAGAAGAAAACCAAACTGGCGACTACTTTCACTCGTATGCCGCTCTATTTTCAAGCAGAAAAACGCCTTTTTACGTCGGAAACGAAGCCGAAACGCCCCTTAGCCTCACCAGGCCAGTTCAGCAAGAGATCAATACAGTGATGACGGCATTGTTGTTTGTAGCACTGGTGGCTCTCAGGGTAGCGGTCCATCTTTTTGATGAGCAAATTCCTGGTCTAGATCAATAGCGCTGCTAAATTATCTTTTCCATGTTTCCGAGTATATCTAACTAGGATTTGCACACATTTCTCTTCGCATGATTTTATGTATATGTATCCACTTATATTAACCGTGCCTCCTTCGCTGCTGTAGTCTTATTGATGACTGCTTTCCTATACATTGAGGATATTATGAAAACAACTGCAAGCTATTTCGGGAAGGGGAGTTATGATGCTTTGCGGATTCTCACTCGTGACCTCAAAAGTAATGCGGCAGATCTGTATCCTATATCGCAAAGAGTGATGATGTTCTTTGTATCAACCTATCCGCCCTGGAACATGATACTGAGATAAATTAGTGGCTGTCATTCTTTTTTTCAATGAAAAAAGAATTGGCACCTAAATGGGCGGCTCAATAATAAAAGGTGGAAACACTCAGCACTGTGTGTATGTACCTTGCAAAGCCCTGCTTGGCAGCCTAAGCTTTATATGTTTTTTTTTTTTTTTTTCAGCACAATTCAGCTTGTCTAAATAGCTTTCCCAGATCATGAGCGTGTTACAAGCCTGCTTTCATGAAATTTTGAACGCAAAAAACTGATGTGGGGACTTTCAGCCTTCCAGTTTGTTTCCACGATTGATGTATCATGGCTGCAAAAACACATGGTTGCGCGTGACCTATCATTTTTGCAAATCGCATTTGCCGCACTTCACGTCTTGAAGCTATATCCATATTTTAACGACTACTGTTTTTTTTTTTTCCACTGACGTTAAATTGTCGGAACCTCACACGCAAAAAAATATTATATCTTTCCCCGACTTGTTCATCGTTGCACGCGACGAAAGAATACATACAATTTCCACTTACACTTGAGTGCCCACTTGCTGGTCAAAACAAAACAAATGTACACTTCTATAGAACTATATAAAACACGCGTTTACAAATTGGTCTTGCAGCATGAAGCGCTTGCGGAGTTCTTTCCGTCGCTGGACTCAGCCAAGACCGACCTGTTGAATGCTTGGTTTGACTGTGGAAGATCCAAACCAGGGTTTCTGTCAAAGAAATTGGCGGGCACGAGATGAATGTTGTGCGTTTCCACCGGCATGACGGGGAAATCTTCCACTCTAGGTATATGAGTGAACCCCATGGTGGCCCAAACAACAATGTCGTCATTTCTCACGGGTTCTTTGGCCTTGACCCATTCGCCAAGACCAGAATCAGCTTGCGACTGGTTAGTGAACTCACCAGCGGCAAAAAGTTGGTCATCGTGATATTTGGTCACCCAGAGCTGCTGAGTTGCGTATTGAGCTCTCTTGCTGTTGAAAGACTCCGGATCAGCCAAGAGCATCTGCTTTGCGGGCATCATGATCTTGTATCCCACTGGCCCCTTACTTATAGGGTTCACTTTATTCTCGTTGACGATCTTATAGGTTCTGTTCGTGAACGGAGACTGCTCGATGTATCCGGCCTCATCCAAGAATGTCTTTTTGGTCACAAAACCGATGCCATATGGATTCAATTTCGAAAGCGGCATCTTCTCCGTGTCCTCGTAAAGAACCGAGTTTTTGTGGCCGTCAACGGCAGGATCAATTCTGAACGATAAGATGTGCTGATGATACGCGGCCATGACGTTGGGGCCCACAACAGTGCCCCATGGAACTGTGACGTTCTCATCGATGGGCATGGTCGACAAAATACCTGTCGCCCTCGTCTCGATATCGACGATACCATCGTTGGTAAATTTGAAATTCAAGATGTATTCATAGTTGGCGACCGTGGCGATCGTTTGCACGACAAACTCGCGCTTTCTCGCTACCACAGCGTTTTGCGTTCTGTAGTTCAAATGCTTATACAAGATTCCAGCATCCTGTTCGTGCATACAGACGGTGTTGGGCAAAATCTGAGGCTCTCCCGCCAGGTCGATCATACGGCCGTCGATGTACTTGATGGTCCCGAGACAGTCACATCCAAGCTTCAACGGGTTGGCATTGATTCCAAACCCACAGTCACCTAAATCGAAAGCCTGCTTTCTGTGATAAGGCGCTCTGGGATCTCCATATGGCACGGTCATCTCTGATAGAGAGATTCTGTAAAACACCTGTCTTCCCTTGAACCATCCATCATAAATGGCGAAACCCTCTCGGGCCGTGGTAGCCACACGGAATTCCCAGCCTAGCCACTTGACCTTGGAGCCTTCAGTGGTGAAGGATGCGCCTTCCGGTTGTTGCACTAACAAGGGCTTAGGCTCTCTCAACGTGACTTCTCCATTGAGTTCAGGATGATACTCAACACCCGTCACCTGCTGCCAAGGGAGCGTTGGAGTGATCGTCTCGTCAAATCCAGCGGGCAAAAAGTCCATCCTTATGAACTTCTTTGAGTGAGCTTCGAACACTGGCGAGAACTTCAATGGCAATGAGTAGTGGTTGCTTTCCGAATGGCCCTTGTTTGCCAAAACGTACATGAAAAACTGAATCAAGGGTCTCTTCTCATTTGGGTCGTCAGTGGCGTAGATCCATGGATCGGTTCTGATGCCGTAGCCCTGAGGCAACTTCAATTTCTCAATCTCTGCCAACACAGCTGGATGCTTGTTGCACGTGTCTTCCCAGTCCATGACATCCTCAGGCAAAAAGGGGCCCACAGTGCCATGGGGCAACTGAGTCTTGGTGACAATGTGCCCGACGGATACGTTCACGAGCGCCTTGTTGAACGTTAACGTGTTAGTGTAATAGTAGCAGTAAAACACTCTTGAGATACTGGGGAGTGGACCGCCGTTTCTTTCCGCTTCCAAATACTTGAGCATATCCTTCTTCGGCGGATCCAACCTGTCAATCTGTACAAAGTGTACATTTTCAGATGCGGAGTGGGCATCTTTGACCAACTTGGAGGCCAATCTGATTTCTGAATCAGTCGCGGAATCGAATGGGTGGATAGCCATTATGTGAGCGATCGGGTTCAGTGCAACAATAAAGAATATTCAAGAGGAATTGGACTATGGGGCCTTTATATACAAAAGCATATGCGCCAAATTCAGGAATAGGCGATGAGCGAGATGCCAGCTGTGCCAGCTTTATCGACCTTCCTATTTGGGTTGGTATAGCCGGTATCGACATGAAATCGCCATTTTAGATGAGCTGTATGCCGGAAAAGTGCAATTTTATCGCCGAAATCGCGATAACTAATTAACACTATCATGCAGCTGATCTCTAATCTTCGGATCGCGTTTTAGCCGGCTTATCGGTGCATGAAATATAAGGAACAATGTGGCTTTTGCGCAACTCAAAGTTTCGGTTATGTTACATGTATGGGCGAAAACAGACAGGCCCAAAGTGGAAGGGCGAAAACAGACAGGCCCAAAGTTGAAGGTGATACCACGTTAACAAGGTTGGCGATTGAGCTTCTTGAGGTTTACGTGGGCCATCAATTGTGAAAAAAAAATTGGATCTCTGTAACTGGAATTGAATTTACAGGGTTCTAGGCGGGAATTTTGCTAGAGAGAGACACAAAAATACTTCTGGTTCATTTATCGCTTGCACGAATAAAGTTCTGAATTCAGAGTGTGCTTTTCCTAGCGGGCAACGATACAATTTACTGAAAAGTAGTCAATTACTAACATGGAGTTCCAGGCATTACTTTTGCTTGCCATATCGTGAGGTTATTGCCTTGGAATGTTTTATGGCATCTTCACAAGTTTGTTTTCTGGTACCAAAAACCATCTTCTCCTACTCGGTCAGTCCGTCCGTTTGAAACTTGATTATTCAAACGAATATTTTTCTTGGTCTACCACAAATCACGCTTTCATGGAGGGTTGTTTTTCAGCTCTGCTCCCGTGCACCAAAATACCTCTCGTTGTATGACAGCATGTAATGATTGTGTCCTTTGCAATTTCACAAGTGGGCCTTTTTTAATCCTTTTTTTTTTTTGATTGATAATCTGATTAAATGTGCATAACGCATGACAGGACACTCGAGCTACGAGGCATTGAGCACATTTTTCAAGCAAATTGATACCTAAAATCAAATATTAGGTTTCAACTGCTTTGTTATGACCTACCGTGAGAACGGAGATTGCACATCAATTGTTGCGAGAATGTGCAATTTGAAAAACTTAAAAATGGCTCAAAAAACCACAAAATGATATCTTGGCAAAAAGCTACTAACCGCAAGAAAAATAGGCACTGTTTCCATGCGTTCAAGTTTTCAACAATATGTGTTTGAAATTTGACGGACGAAAAATGTGTAAATCAATCATGTTCGTGGTAACTTTCCCTTGCGAGCACCCGATCAGGCAGTCCGCTGCGCCAAGTCTATAGACAAACATCAGTGCATCAAAAAGACTGACTCTAATGCCGATTGCGCACTCGCCCCTGTCGGGAGATTTCTCGAGGCCTGTCGTTTAAAGAATAAAGAACAAAGCAGTTATGATGATTTTTTTTAACTGGCAAGTTTGAAGTCATCTCCACAAATTCACGTTTACAAGTTTTGCTCTTCAAACTACATGTTGAATCTCGAAAAGTCTCACTTTCTAAGCGTAAAGCAACAATCTACCTTATCTACTTATAAGTCACTGCCTACTCTGTCTGCAGACTGCACTAATTATCAAAATGTACATGTATTCAACGGCAGCCGGCCCCGCACAGCAGGGCCCGCCTCTAAACGTAACTGGTACAGCTAAAATACAATTCGGTCAACGAAACACATCAGTCATCGACTTGCGACTCCTTAAATTGCTAGGCCCACAAGAGTTAGGACCGTCCTCTATCTACTTTGAGATCGCAGGCGAACCAACCCGAACTTTTGTATGCGGATTCACAATCTCGATGATTTTCTTACCCCTGGGAGTCTGCACGCGGGTACCCTGTTGGCTAGTGGGCTGTGGCGACAGGGTCTCGGCGGCTACTCCCGTCGGTGAAAACACTGAGGCCGTGTAAGGATTAAATTTCTTTGTTCCTGCGAAATCCGGGATCTCGGGACAGAACTCAAGGTCGTCCTCGGCGTCAAACAGCTTCGACAAGTAATAACGCAAGCGAGGATTGTGTAACAGGTAGTTGGAAGTCACCGACGACGTTGTAGACAGGGCCAGCGACGACAATGTAGCACCATTACTCCCTGAAACATATGCCATGTTGTGGAAAATGGGCGATGTGTTCATCTGGCCCTCGCTGGGCGGAGGTGAATACTGCTGATACGAACCGGGATATGCGTAAGGATTGGACATGGTTTCTGGAGTTTTTTTTTGGGTATATTCCTGTAGCTCTATGAGGTCAATTATCCATCAAGATAGCGAGAATCAAGGTATCGAGATATTTGACAGTTGATCACGTGAGCAAAGTCTGGGCACTGTGTGTAGACGTGTGTGCCAAGAGCGTTAGTAGCATATATTGAAGGAAGCAGAAAATATAGGTGAATTTGGAGTTTGTTGGTATAAGTAGACCTGAGAATTACCTGCTGAAGATAGATTGGGGGAAGATTGCGTGTGCATGATCTTTGGCGTGCATACAGGCCCACGTTCCATGCTCGCTTTGGATTTCTTTTTGTTTTTCAACTCGTTTCTTTTGCCATGCTATGTGCACACCTGTCTAGAGTTGAAATTGTGTAGAAAACTCGGGAATAACGGTGAATTTCGCCGATATTAATTTTTTGCAAAGGTTGCATGAATAGTCACAGTCTTTTCCAAGGTCGTTTGGTACTAAATGCGGAGTCACGTGCTGTGCGCTTGGGACAGGATCCAGGCTTATCGCGATCTAGGCTGGGGCTGGCCGCGGCTTTATAAGCGCATAATGGTCATTCATCCAGGTCACGTGTTAGTAGTTTCGCTCACGTGATTAAAGCAGGTCTAGGTCGTGATCGTTAAGTTGTCACATCGGCTTTATAGCTAAAGTCTCTATTGTATGCAACTATGGCACTTCGGCACTTTGGTCACTGCAGAGTTACGGGCAAGAGGGTTTTGTGAGACTGGACCATGTATGGTAGCTGCTGCAGAGATTGATATCGCCGTCAATGCACAAGTCGAGTGGAAAACTTCACGATTTATTTTTTAATCATTTGTAAATCCATAGCTCTGACTTAATACTGAACTATCACGTTCAAAAGCCCTTCAAAGCCTATAGTGAGATTGATTTGATCATCGTATCAAACATACATAGACCGTGCATGAGCTTCGTCCGTTAAGAGCATCGCCTGAGGAGTCATTGAGAAGGATAAAATCGTTTTGGGTCCATTTACATTCTCGGTCATATATATTCTCGTTTCATAGGTCTAGCTCTGCTACCCTTATTTGTAACTCTAGTTAGTATGCCCATCAAAGCGAGAAGTTTTCGACTCACACTTGTGACTGCATTGCCGCGACCGAACTAGGCAATTCTTCGAAGCCGAAATTTGCACCCAAGCCCGAAACAGCAAAAAAACCTCAAATGCGAGATGCCAACCCTTTAACTTCACATCGCTAGTAATGACAAGCTGCGAGACAAATTCCTCACAATAGTCTAATTTCAAATACCGAAAAAGATACTTTTCTCATAAAATTCCACCAAATTTCATGTTCTGAGTTCCACCTGACAACATTCATAGAGGCAGCAACAAAAACCGGGTTTATGTCCTCATCAATCGTCAACTACAGGACCTCAGATCCATGTCTAGAGCTCCCGGATTCACACGCCCACAGAGATTATGAAATTGTTGTATTCCCGACAGGCCTACGGTGCCTTCTAATAAGTGATAGTTCGTCGCATAACGTGGCGGCCTCTATGACAGTAGGAAGTGGCTCTTTTGATGATACTCTGCAAATCAATGGATTAGCACATCTATGCGAGCATTTGGTTGTTCTGGGAGGCCCACAAACACGTCTCCGGCAAGTTGTGAGAAATTCTGGTGGGTCTATGAATGCGTACACGGGCAGCGATCAGACCTCATTTGCCTTTGAGATTTCGTCGCATGCAAAGGATGACAAACACGAGGATTTGTTTATCCTAGATTCCTTGCTTCCTATTCTTGCATCATACTCCCAAAAGATGAAGTTCGTGCCAGCGTCCATCAATAATGAGATCAAATCTGTGCATGAGGAACACTTGCTAAATACATCAAATATGGACAAGATTTTGTGGCACGGTCTACGATTGCTCGCACTGGATCAGCACCCATTCAGCCGGTTTGCAACGGGAAATTCAGCGACTCTTTCGAAAGCTTTGGTAAAAAGTTTGATTTCGGAATTATCTCATTATCATGCAACTCAGTTTGTGCATGAGAATATGGCCGTGGTGATAAAGGGCCCACAATCGGTCAATCACTTGAGAAAAGTCGCTTTGAATAGTTTTTTCAAAGACGTCATTTCTGAGGAAAATGCAAATTCTGGATCAAAACGCACACTTTCGAAAAAAGGTGCAATTTTTGATTTCTCGCAAGAAAACCTTCTAGTGATAAAAGGCGGCGATACGCAGCGCATAAGAATATGTCTTCCCATGTTTTCTGAACACGAGGCTGTCCCTACATCGACTCAGACACTATTGTGTAACTTGATCGGAAACGAGTCGGTGGATTCGCTATGCTATCATCTTTTGAAAACTACACAATATGCCGAAAATGTCTTTGTTCACACGCAGGAAATATGCAGGGACCATCATTTGCTCTTTATTGATATCGGGACAACGAAGCAAGGCATGAAACGTGTTTTGACAGTGATTCAAATGGTTTTTCACTTTTTGGAAAATGTGCTACTGGAAATGCCCGATTCTGAATTGGACTCGATCATCGATGAGTATTCGCTAGTGGAGCAAGTTCAATTCAAGAACAGGAAAATCCCCACTTCTCTGCTTGATGAGATAGTTGCATGCTCAGAATACCTCCAGAGCCATAAGCAGAATCTTGCACATATTTTCAAAAACGGGAATTTCGATGAAGTTTGCACTTCACCTGAGATAAAGAAGACCGTTAAACAATACATGTGCCGAGAAAGAGCACTTATACAAATCGTTGACGCAAGTTTCACAAACCTACATCAATTCTCGAAAATTAACACTAATATTGTGAAGGATCCACATTTTGGGTTTGAGTACGCGAAATTGAGTTACGATTTCAGCAACCTACCAGAGCAGCCCGATTTACACCCCAAAATCTGTCATCCACTAGGCACATTGCGCACTGTGGCGTATTCCTTGCTCGAGTCAAGGCCCCAACAAATGACCACCAAATACAGGCATTTGAAACTAGCAGAAAGCCCGCCGCAACTTTGGTGCAGCGAAGACAATATACAAGTATGGACCCACGCACAAGGTGAAGGTGCGGAAGTGACTGCGCATATTTGTTTCAAAGGAGTCAGCGCGGATGCCGAGAATCTAGTAGGCATCGAAATCTTGGCCTCGATTGTGGGCAAAAAATTGCAGTTCTCCTTGTACAACTTGGTGAGTCTAGGGTGTTCATGGGGCCTATATGTCAATGTGAATGGCGTGCCCTCGATAATGGTATCTGCCAGTGGCCCAGAAGTGCTAGCACGCAACGTTTTAAAAATGATTATGAACGAAATCGTCACGTGCCTACAGTCCATCGCAGGCTGCTCATATCAGGATATCAAACAGGCACGGGTGCTTCTTCGCCGGACATATGAGGAATATGCGAATTCTGGTGGGGTCAAGCTTGTGTTTGTGATGGTAAGCATGCTTTTTGACGAAGGCTTGATTTCACCCGCAGACAGAATCAAAGCCCTAGAGCTTATAGACACAGAAAAAGTGACACTGCTAGCAATGCATATGCTTGCGTCACACTGTTTCACGTCTGTATTTGTTTCTGGGAATGTGTCAGAAAACACGCTACTAAATGTAAGAGAACACTGCACCTTGACATCCTGCCACGGGCCCATCAATACGCCGAACCACCCAATCTCTGGCTATGTTTTGCCGGCGGGAAAAAGCTATGAATTAAAGATCAAAGGGCCTCCAGGAGACGCTTTGGCGGTGGTTTATTACTACATTCAAATGGGCGAAAGGTCCGATCTCAAGACTTATGCAATGGCAAAATTAGCGGAATCAGTGCTCACCGCGCACGCGTTTGACGAGTTGCGAATGAAACGGAATTTGGGCTACGGAATATTCACTGGCATGAGAATGTTCAAAAAAACTTTTGGCCTTCAAATCACAATCCCCACGGGCCAGCATAGTTGCGAATATGTCGTTGAACAGATCGAGGAGTTTCTTGTGATCTTGGAAAAAAGCGTGACTCGAATTTCGGACGTGGATTTTCTGAAATTGAAGCAAAGCCTTCTTGATACTGTTGACGAGCCAGCAGGAGATGACGCAGCATCTAACATGTTCGCCAATCTCCAGCCAGTGCATGGATCTGACGGGTATGGCGATGATGAGTCACACAAATTGCACTGGAACAACATGGAGCAGGTATTGAACAACACATACAATTTTGGTGGTAAAGCATGTGAAGAAAGACTAGATACGGTATTTTTGAAGAATTTGTCGTTGGACGACTTTTATTGCTTTTTCCATATGAGGATAGGCTCAAGGTCGCTGCTGCGGTCTGTTTTGGTCATGTGCAAGAAAGCAGAAGAAATGCCTCGGAACCAAAAAGTGCAAATATTGGCGAAAATCTTGCTTGAGAGGCTTCATGAATATGGATTAATCTTACCGGAAGAAACTTTGGTGAAGGAACTAGAAAAGCGCAGGGATCTAGACACTTTGAAAGACTTGAGTCTCGAACGACATTTCACAGGTTTAGGACAGGCCATGAAGTATAAGGCGTTTAAGTTAAAATTGAAGGTCGGTGGCGTGTTGCAGAAATTTGCAGCCAGGCTGGCTCAGCCTAAGTATAATCATGGTGCTGTGAGAGAAACATTTTATGCGATAGAAGATATCCAAAGAAAGTGCCATCTAGTCGAATAGCGCCAACCAATCGGGGGCAAACAAAAACAAATAGGATGAGTATATAAAAGGACAAGATAAGTGCGCATGAGAAAGAGATTGAATCAAAAGCATGACCCTAAGTCACTTTAGTAGTCTGGTATTATTGTATCCTCCACGGTTCGACCCAATGCGCGTCGCGCTATACAAATCAAGTCTCAAAACGCGTTTTTCATTTCAATCATTCAAACAAAAAGTTACCAACTGTTCGAATGGAGACACAACCCGTGACCGTTTCACTCGAAGAATTAGAACAAAGGCTTTCATTTTCTACGCTAGAAAGCGCATTTGGCGATGATTCTTTAGGTGTTATTGTAGTCAGCGGGCTTCCGGCATTGTTTCACAACTTACGCCGAAAAGTATTGCATAGCGTGTCCGCCTTAGCGTCTCTACCCGCCGAGGAAATCGCCAAGCTTGAAGTTCCAGAAGCCATGTGGCTCATAGGGTGGTCCAGGGGCAAAGAACGGTTAAGCGAATCCGGCGAGCCAGACTATAACAAGGGCTCATATTATGTGAATTGTGCGTTTCACAAGGACGCGAAGTTGGAAGGGCCGCCAGCGGAAATGGCGAAAAGATTCCCGAATTTGCAGACGTACACACATGCAAATGTGTGGCCGGATAAACATTTACCCGGGCTCGAGTCATTTGAAGCGGACTGCAAGCAATTGTGCAATCTAATCATCGATGTAGCGGCGCAGGTGGCCCGGAATTGCGACGCGTATATAAGTGCCAAGAATTCGAGCTATGAACCAAATTTCTTGCAGAAAATGGTGCAGAACTCAGCCTGCACTAAGGCCAGGCTTTTGCATTACTACCCTATCGATAACAAAACTGTGGCGCTGCAGGATCTGTGGTGTGGTGAACACACAGACCATTCGTGCCTCACCGGATTGACCAGCGCGCTCTATATTGACGAGACTAATTTCTCTGAAAATGATACACAAGGTGTCAATAAAGTGCAAGCCACACAAGAAAATTCGGGCTTATACATACGTGACAGAAAGGGGGAATCGGTGAAAGTGTCCATTCCTGAAGATTGCCTTGCGTTCCAGAGCGGGGCCGCATTAGAGGAAATTTCGGGGTCGTTTCGGGCAGTGCCTCATTATGTGCGTGGGTCCACGGCGCCGCATGTGGCACGAAACACACTAGCAGTATTCTGCCAGCCGGATTTGGACGAAAAAGTGAACAAGAGTGAAAATTTTGCGCAGTTTTCAGAAAGGATCTTGAAACAAAATCATGAGAAGTAGTAATTTTGGTGAAAAAGAGTGCAACGTGATGATCGAAATAGGGCCGCAATTTTTATTCGATGGTTTTTTCGTGAGACTATGAATATATATGGCCAGCCACGATAAGAGAACTCAAACATCATACAGATACTTTCGTGAAAAGTGAGAAATACAAGGAAATTATGGAATTTTACGTCAATAATCTGATTCACGTGAGCTAGATGTATCAAGCAAAAAAAAGAAAAAAAAGAGAAAAACGCTGTTTATAGAACTTCAGCAACCTATGCAGATCTCTCCCGGCCCAGTTTCGAGGCCGCGCTCAGTTCGGGCCATTTGACAGCGTTCCCGGAAGTAGGGTCAGGAAACTAGTATACTTTCTACCATTTCTTCTATTGGCAATGGTATATTTAAACAAATAAAGTCTTAGTAGAATAAAAAATACAAAAAAAAAAACTTTTTCGATAATATTTCGCTCGTTTTCCTCGGCAACTCATTCCTGGCATATGCTGCCCGAACTGACCTGCGGCTCTGTTGCGCGGCGTGGGGCCGGGGCCATACATACATGGTTCAGGTGCGGCCCAATTCAGTGATGGCCCCAAATTATCTCCATAATGAACCACACATTTGCACCTGTGGTCAACGATCCAAAACTCGAAAAGCACGAAAATGATCACTTGGAATTGTCTCTACCGACAGATGATGTGGATGTCCGTGTAGAGCTCCGAAAATTGGGCCAGCCGGCGGCATTGTCTGGAGAGGGTAATCGCGAGCGAAGGGCCCGGCTAGCGGCTTTATTGAACGAGCAAAAAGACGCAATTTCGGACGAAGAAGACGCGGAGAGCGACGAGGAGTTTTACACGCCTGGAAGAGAGGACCTCACTGAAATTAGGACAAAAATCTTGCATGAATCAGTGCTTTCCGCGCTGAAGAGAGTCGCTGCGCAGAAGGCATTTGCATCGGCACACAACTTCACCAAAGTACTCAAACACCGACGTAATATCGCGGCAAAAGTATGCAAATATGAGCTCAATGGCTCGTACACGATGCGGGGCAACCTGCGGATGCTCAGCCGCGTCAGATTCAATCAGAATGAGCTGAAAATCGCATGCAGTTCATGGGAAGGAACATTTTACGTTCTACAAAAGGACGAGACCGGGTATTACCAGGAAACGCAACGACTGGCCTCGGGGTTCCACTCAGAAATGGCCACGATTGCATGGAGCCCGAAAGATGAGGGTTTACTTGTATCTGGGGGTGGTGAGGGAAAAGTGAATATCTGGAAAATGGACTGTGACCCCAAAAAGCCCGAAATCACTCCTATTTCAACGGTCACGGCTCACAGTAAGCGGATTGCTCAAACAGGGTTTCACCCGAGCGGCGAGTATTTCGCCACCACGTCGTTTGACCAGACATGGAAGTTCTGGGACGTGAACAGACCTGACATGGAGGTCTTCGAACAAGAGGGTCACTCGAAAGAAGTGTTTCTGATGGCTTTCCACCCAGACAGCGGGCTCATCGCTACGGGCGGACTCGACGCAAACGGCCTCCTATGGGACTTGCGGACAGGGCGAAATATAGCCGTCTTTGAAGGTCACGTGAAGGGCATATACTCGATGGATTTCGCACCGAACGGATATCATCTTGCAACGGGCAGTGGCGACAATTCCGTAAAGATCTGGGACTTACGCAAGGGCCGCACGGAGCTCTTCTCGATCCCGGCACATACAAAAATCGTCAGTGACGTGCGGTTTTTGAAGGGAAATCGCGTAAGCAAACTAGCGACTGCCGTTACGGACGAAAATGATGCGAATCCAGAAACTCTCGATGTTTCTGGCACATGCCTTGTCACGTGCTCATACGATAACACGGTGAAAGTGTGGTCTGCAGATAACTGGGTCAATATCACGACTTTGCAAGGCCACACAGACCGCGTGCTGAGCTGCGATATCAGCCAAAACGGCGAAACGATTGTCAGTTGCGGCTGGGATAGGACATTGCGAACGTGGGGCGCAGAAAACTTGTGAGCTTCAAAAGAGGTGGCTTGATTAATGTTAAAGGCCATCCAGTTTTCTGTCTCACCAGGGAATTTACAGATTCCACGCAGAACGATTGGTTTTCATGATAAGATTGTGAATTCTCCAAGCCAATAACAGGATTCGATACATGGCAATATCGATTTTGGACCTAAAAAAAAAAGAGAGGTAGTATGTATGTATACTGAAAACGGCTCACCCATGAATTTAGTAGTACTTATCAGTGGTCGCCAGAGACATCATATATTTTGATAAAAATGCTTAGTAAAGAAAGAACCAACAAAACGTACCATTTGATACAAAACCGGCGAGGTTTTGCCAAGCAAAAGCAAAAAAAAAACATTCATTCAAATGTAGCAGTTGCATCTTACTTGTCATGCTCTATTGTTTGATCTCGTCAAAACGCTTATCGCGAGTCGCACCAAATCTAAACCCTCACTCACTCACCAGTGTTGTTAGTCATTGATATTTTGCAATGTACTTTACTCTTTAGTTCGGCGGAAAGAGACTAAGGCTGCCCAGTGGACGCTGCGTGTCTTTTGGATCTTGACTAATTTGGAGTAAGTCGGCATTTCTCCAATTCATGGGCCCCGTCACATGCATGCCCCGGGCCTACTGGATACGTGTATTAAAACTTCCAAGTACTACTATTTGAGACAAGTGAATTGAGCCATTCAAAATTTACTTTGTATCGCAAAACTGTTCGATTTCGAACTTGTATCGAGCCAAAAAAAAAAAAAACTTCGACAAATAGAATTGTGTTTGGTTTGGAATTCTGGGACGTGCTTGCTTGATATGGTGGTGGAAAAGTAGGCTACGTTGAGCCCCGCACCATACTATTCAATTTGGTGATAGGCTCGTATATGTCTTTTTCGTCAGTGGCAGCTATGATTTTTGCGTTAAATTGTGGTCACGGAACTCGGAATGAACCTCTTTTAGTAGTGATTTTGCGATTTTGGGGCCTCACTGGTGACTGGCTGGTCCCAAGATGCATGAAATCCCGGTGCACTGAATCCCCGGGGTCATCGACCTTCAGAGCGAAGATATTATGATATACATAGTTAATAATATTCCGCCCATTATATAACTGATATATAATTTTCTACCGATATCACCCAGGCATTTTCTGGGTAGTCATAACATTCCATAATATAGTCAATATCACCATGACTTGTCTAACAACGCTATCTCTCACCAGGCTTGCACCCAATTTCATGCGACATAACCTACATAGTGAGCGGTGATCGTGAGAATTAGCCGAAACCGTAAGAGGTAAAAGCACACAAAAATTGAAGAAAAACACCATTTTTAAACATACAAAAAACCGAAAGAACCCTTAGCAATCATGGACTTGCTCAGCATTCTCGACGGCACGCCCGAGCCGCCGATCGTGGCGCTCAATCTAGGAGAGCTAAATACCTCTGGCGAGTATCATTTGGCCACGCCCATGTATGAGTTCCAGAAAGAGCTAACCGACCAGATCGTGTCACTCCATTACCCGGACATCTTGAAATACTGTGAGACCGACGACACCACCGATCTCATCACGAAACTGTTGCAAATTTGCGTGGAAAACTGCCTGTTGGTGGCCACACACCCATACCTCCTCATCCGGCACTACATGCCGAAAAACCTTGCGTTAAAGGAGCTTCCAGCGAAGCTAGCCGAGACCAGCGGCAAATTCAGCGTGCTCAAAAACCTCGTGACGGTTTTCAGCGAAAACAAGGCCCGTTTGGGGCCAAAACACGCCGCTGTTGTGTTGAGCCCGGAACATCGCCTGTTCGACCTAGTGGAGGCGCTCCTCTTGGGCTGCCCGGGGCCAAAAAGCATTGCTAGGTATGTGGGGAATAATGTTAAAAAGGATCTGGCTAAAGCAGCCAAATCTGGCTCGAATAACCCGAATGGTACCACGATCCACCTCATTCCCAGCGACGGCGCCGTGACACGCAAGGATTTGGATCTTCACGCGGTGAAGTTTGACGTGGTGGTTGCAGTGGATACATTCGACACGCAGCTGGACTTTGTGGCTCGTTTACGTCGTCAAAATAGGGTCAGAGGCCACCTCCCGGCGGCTATTATCCACCTAGTGCCGATGTTCTCAATAGAGCACTGTTTGGCGCACTACAAGGGCCAGGAAACACAGAAAAATTACCTTTACAATCTCGTGCTGGCCATTGTGTGTTTGCGTGACCAAATCGGCAACTTGCCGCCGGATTTGCACCCTATCTACAACCAGAACCTCACCTACTTGTCACATACGTTTTTCGACCATGCGCTCTGTGACACGGCCAGTTACCCGGCGTGGCCTTTGCCAGAATTGCCGCCGGTGCCCAACTTCTCCCCCTCGGATGTCGAACGCTCCTTGCTCACCGAGGTGGTGTATCACTATACGCCGTACGACTCGTCGGATACTGCCGCTCCGCAGAAAAAAAAGACATTCTACGAAACAAAAAGATTGCAGCTGGACTACGTGACCAATCCGTTACGAAACGATTACAATGCGCTCAGCGGAATTCATAACCATCGTGGGGCGCCCAACGGGAAAGGCGACGATATTCTCACGCATTTGCTCATTACAGAGCTCAACGCAAACTACACTGAATTGGCGCTTTTGAAGGAAGAGTATGACGCATACGAGGCATTCAACCTTCCGGAAAAACAGGCGCTGTGCGGCCGTAGGAGTGACGAGATCAAAAAAACGTTGGCTGCAATTATCGAGGACGTGGATCATGCCCAGCAACGGGTGCACGTGACGCACAAGAAAACATTAAAGCGTACCCAGGAAAACGAAGAATTGGCAGAAACACAAAAGCGGCTCAAGGTGGAATTGACCGAGTTTGCTTCCAGGCACGACGTGAAAGAAAACGCGACTAAAGCATCCTTTGTCGAGAAACAGCTCCGAATCTGGACGCTTCAAAACGAAATCAAGAATCTAGTCGCCTCGCTAAAAGTCAAAGCCGACGAAAAAAACTACATGAAAAAAGAAGTGGGCAACTGTACCGATGCGATGAGACAATCAGAAACACAGATTCATGACATAAAGCGTGATATTGACGATGTACATGAAAAGCTTGCGGTTACACGTGACCAAGAAGAACGGGCCAACGCGGCGTTCCAGCGACAAAGAGACGATCTATTATCGAGGGTGGCTGCAGCAGAAGAGGAAAATGCTGCCGCGCGGGAGAAATTTGCCAAAGCGTTGTCTTTTCTCAAGGAGACCTCACATTTGAAGAAGCGCAAAGGGCGCGGCGTGACCCCCATTGCACGCTAAACACTGGCAAACGCCATCATGCTTTACAAATTTGACCTTTATGAGAATCTCTAGCCTTTCTGAGTTTGACCTGAAGTCTAAAGGTAAAAAATAGGCACCTCAGCGCGGATGGAATCAAAAATGAGGCAGTTGTTGATCGGGCTGTCTTTTTGCCCGAAATACTGGATCACATCCTGGGCCAATATTCCGCCAAGAATAGCCGCCGAGGGCGCAAACTCCGTGTAAGCCTGATTGGCAAACTCGCGTAAGTATTCTTCCGAAACGGTTGATTCTGGAAGTTGGTATCTCTCACATATCTGCCTCAGCACCTGTTTCAATAGCAGGATATCAACTGGGGTTTCAGGTTCCGGCCGAGAGATCTCGAAAAGCGACAAGATCAAAGGCAACGCACTCGAGAGCCGGCGGAGCTGTCTCTTATTCAACTGCGCAGTCAATTTCGTTGACGAAAAGATCTCTTTGAGAGGCACATACGCATCTGTGATGGTCACACGCTCTTTGCTTTCTTTTTCAACAAGCTCGGCGCGTGTGATTGTTTTCACTCCATTGATTGCAGTTCCCTCTGAACGTGCCTGGTTGCCGCGGTCGAAAGTCTTTACCGATTCGTGTTTGATCAAGTCTGCGAGGATGTACCCGAACAGCCCGTGAAGTCCTGCCACATACAAGGGAATATTCAAGGAGCGGGTAATGTCGTTAACACGCAAAAGCTCCTGCTTGTCTAACTCTGTTGCAAGCACCAAATCAAAGCTTTTGAAGTACTCCAAGTCGGTCTCTTTGAGACTACGTGTGTTTGTCAGGAGATGCACGCGCGTGTTGAGCTCCTTGATCTTCGAAATCACGTGTGGAAGTTTCTGCTGACCAATAATGCTATCGTCGTTCGGCAAGAAAAACTGACTGGCGAAATCCTCTTCCTTCACGACGGAATCGTCAAGAATCTCGATCGAGTTTATACCTCCAAGCACCAAGTTTTTCACGGTTTCTGTGCCGATACCGCCAAGCCGAATCACCAAAAGTTTTGCCAGGCGCAAGCGGAGCTGCGTGTCCGTGCCCCAGAGCCGAATCTGGCGGTCATAAAGTGCAATCTCATCTATCTGTTAGTCGCTCTGTATCGAGATTGCGTTGGTATCATTGGTGGTGATTATTATCCAATAACCGGTCATTTTTGTGCTGGTTTGTCCAATGATATTTAATGGTTTTGAGGCGTGTGTGATGGAAGGATTACATACCGGCTGTGAGCTTTTCTGGGTTCGACATTACTTTGAGTCTTGGATAATTTGTCTCACGGAATCATCATCATCATGGTATTGTCTGGTCGCGACTTTATGCAGTACACAGAGCCGCATTCTATCGCATTTTGTGAATCTGCCCAACTCGGGTTTATAAATGTTTGTGATAAAACTCGGATTCACGTCAATTTTCTTACTACAGGGGATAGAAGTCGTCACACATTGACTTTTATTCATACGATATGGTGCTATCTTGAATCGAGCACCAATATACGTAGCACTTTGCTCAACAGCGACGCAGTTACTTATCGTTTCTCAAACAGATCTTGAAAAAGGGCTACAAATGCTTCATGCTCGCATCAAGTTCAAAGAATGTAGTTTTAACTTTTAGAGACGCGGAGTATATGGGGCTACGAGGGAACCTAGTTAGATCCCGACACAACCAATTTCTGCAAGTGAGACATGAATACCTGAAGCGACACATCATCGGTGAGCACCACCGCGCCGCGCGAGACCTCTTGCGAGTTGTAAGAGGTACTTGGGTTAAGCTTCGAGTACAAGAACCGCGCCTGGGAGCCACCTTCCTCGGTGTCAATGAACCGAGGCAAGGGGAATCTGTCGACCAATAGCTCGCCTGCCTCGATTTTTGGGTCGTTCAATAACCGCTTGAAGTCAACATACTCTTCTTGGTCCTGATAGCCCATCTTGCGCCATTGAGCGACCGTGCGGCCATGGTAAATCAAGATATGGAAGAATGTGTCCAAAAGTAAAATGCGGTCGTCCTTGATCGATACAGAGTCCAACAACACCGCCTCGGGCTCTTCTAGATCGAGTCCAAAAGCGGTCAATGTAGGCTGGATCATGATCAACGAGTTGTTGGTATCCTCGGTGAGCAAGATGTGGCGGTAATACGCAGTCTCGTCGGGAGAGTTATTAAAAACTTGCAAGAACTGCGAACGGCGCAAATAGTAAATGAATTGTGGGTACAACGCGAACTGAGGGTGCAACCGAAACAGCGCCTCATCGTCCTTGCGGTAGTCGGCGAATTTCTGGCACAACTTGATCAACATGCGATCAATCCAGCGCAACACGTCAGCGCCGTCGTCCTGCTCAGACTTGTGAAGCGTCACGCGCGCCATTAACACTGCGGCAGCTTCCTGGTCAAAAGATTGTGCAAGCACTTGCTCGTCTCCAGTTAAAATGTTCAGCACCGTGGTGACCCGCAAGCGGTACGTACCCAGTGAGTGCTGGTAGTGCGTGATAAACTGGATATACAGCTGGGCATTAGGCGGCAAGGGCGTGGTGTTGGCAACATCGAAAAAGATCGCGTAAGAGTGTTGTGGCGAGAGCGAGCACACACGGTACTGCGTAGTGCCACCAACACCAACCTCTGTATCCGACACGTTGGAGTTTTTCACACCAAGCGACAGCGCATGGCCAATAAGACCGCTCACCTTGAGCTCACGCAGGCATTTGATGTCCAACGTGGCGTTGAAGCCCATCAACAAAAAGTCCTCCAGGTCCTTGTTGAAAAGCTTCAAGAATGACTGTTTGAAGATCGACGTGGTGAA
Organism: Metschnikowia pulcherrima; assembly: GCA_009746055.1. NCBI lineage: Eukaryota > Fungi > Ascomycota > Pichiomycetes > Serinales > Metschnikowiaceae > Metschnikowia > Metschnikowia pulcherrima. The sequence continues at coordinate 2,078,849 of VFXK01000001.1, forward strand.
TGCGTCTGTCAAAAGCAATACACCTCCAGTCTTACTGCAAAGCGACTTCATCTCCAAGAAACCGACCTGGTCCAAGCATCCGCCAAAAAGGTCGATGGTGTGCAGATTCTTCACTGCTTTCGCCAGCACCAGCTCGTAAAATTTCACGGCTTTTTTGTAGTGCTTTGCGTTGTCCTTGTCAATGTCCGAGTGGGACCGGATTGGCTCCTTAAGCTTGCTGCCGACAATCAAACCTGGGTTCAATGTGCACAGGCCCGCGGAAAAAAGAAAGACACGGGCACCAAACCCAGCAAAAGATGCGCCAAGTAAGGTGGTGGCAATGTTGATGGCCGCACCGGTACATCTCAATGGCCGATCGCCATGAGCCACGGCCCAAGGGTCTGCTGATAAGTTCTCCAAGAGGTTAGTCAACTGAAACTCAACCTGTTCTAAGGGCAAGAAGAAGCGGTGCAACGAGTTGGGCGGGGCCATATGGCCTCCCTGCGGAGCCACGGGCTTGCTCAACATGTCAGCGACCTGCTTATCGGAGTACTCCTTGTCACCTCGGAAAATGTACAGTTTGCTAATGGTGGGGGAAGTCAAATCATACACCTGCACCATGGTACCGAACGTCACCAAGCCAACGAGCGCGTTTGGCGGCAAATACGCCAAAGAGATCACTAGCGTCTCCTTCAAAGCCTGTAAATTGTCGTCATCCTGGCACAAGTCCACCACGAAAAGAAAGATTGGCGGCTGTTTCACTGGCTTGGCGGTGATGTACTCAATGGTCAGCGAGAGCGGGCTCAACTCAAGCGGCAAGTTCTCCTGCGTGATCCCTTGGTAGTGTGGCGGCAACTGGCTGCGTGTACCGCACAAGGGGCAGATCCAGAACCCTGTCGGGTCGATCAGGCAGTAAGGGTTCAAGATACTGCGACACTGAGCGTTCTGGCAGTAGCATGGGTCGTATGCGGCAATAGGCAAATCCTCCCTATACTTCAAAGGCGTGTAAAGGGCTCCAGTAGGAATGACGATCTTGGCTGCTTCAGCTTTTGTCGAGGGGAACGAGTTCCATGCAAAACGCACGCCATTGAAATCCTCAGCTTCCTCAAAGTCCATCGTATGTGATTAGGTCTTCCAGACTTTTTTTAAGAAATTGCCAAATTGAGTGATTGCAGTGGTTTTAGCAAAAAAAAAAAAAGCAAAAAAACAAAAAAATAGCGAGTTTGGTCGCTGTTTATCTTGCGTTATTCGGCAAAACGGGTGCGGCGGTAAACGGGGCGCGTAAAGCAGTACAAAATGCAACAAAAACGGCGGTAATCGGTCTTCACGTTATTCCTTGGATCCCAAAAGAGGCTTTGCGTGACCAAATGTGCGTTTCTGATCGGATTATGCTCCAATTTGTGTGAAATCCAGGCGACCTATAAAAACAGTACTTGGGGCCCGAGCCGAGCATGGATCTGGAAAAACGTCGCCGCGAGAGGACAACACACGGTCGTGCGCGGCCCAGAACCGCGTCTCTACTGTAATGGATACGTTGAGAGTAGAGCCTAGTTGCGGCCAATCAGACAGTGGATGTAGTTCTTTCTTTGATTCTGCTTTTCCTGAGATGATTTTGAGATAATTACTCATGAAAGGCCAAAAAAGTCCTGGTGTTTCCAGTCAATTGATGTTTGTATGGTCAATAAATATGTGCTGGGTCTTAACTACTACTGCTGCCATGCTTTCAAGATTTGGTGCGGACAGACTAATCAATTAAAAGGTGTAGGCTGGGTGCACTGCAAATGAATTTAATCATACTTTCAGTGGCGATTCAATAAGTTTTGGAGTTAATTTGTCGAAACACGACCTTCATATATAAGGTTAAAAATCTCTAAACATTCCAGCAGCATCATTCAAATTTTGCACCCACTGTGACCATTGTCGTGTTACCTTCGATAAATGACGTTTGCTATCCTTTTTTTTTTTTTTTTTTTGCTTGATACATCTGATGACTGGGAGCCAGAGTTATTTACCTAGCTCTCCAAAAAACTATATATGAATATATATAAAACCCTAGCCAGCTTCGCTACCATGGCTAGCGGCGTGGCTGCGTATGAGCATTAATTAGGTTGTCATCGCCCTAAAGGCCGTACTTCCCCCACCTGTCGCTTCAATTCTCGCTATCCAGTTTGGTCCCTCCAAAAGCGAACGCTCACACCTTTTCCCGGACTTTTCTCTCCGCTTCAAGTGAAACGAGGATTAAAAGTTATTTTGAATTCGGGGAAAAAATATTTGATTTGAGAAATTTACCATTATAGTTGCGCACACGATTTCGGCTCGAATGTGTATGTTTTGTAGTACAATTCTCAGCATACTAAGCCGAATGGGGCTCCAAAAAGCCTGCTTCACTTCCTCACACTACTATAAATTTGGCTTGATTGATTCTTTGCACATATGCTGTGCTTGGTTGCTCATACATGGTCATGAACTTTCAGAAGAAGTATTCATAACGGTATGAGATACAGAATTCCTTTGTTTGAGACTTCGACACACCTAGATTGTAAAAGTTTGATAATCCGTCAGTTTGCAATTTATCAACAATCCTCGTGGGAAATTTAAAAGAATCTGAGTCAGAAATCAATCAGCCCAAGATCATTTATGCAATTCTCTCGCTGAGCGCAGACATTTATGACTTTAACGTACAAGAGCTACCATATCGTTATACGTCATACATCCAATTGCCCGCAACATCAAAGTTCAAAAAGAAAACCAAGCCCAATTTCAGTGCCGTTAACCGGACCATGACAAGTCTACCGTTATATACAATATATTCATTCATTCTTGATTTGGCTGATAAGTCTTCTCCCCATCGGAGTGCACATAGACGACTTCTTAATACTGAAACGGCGACGGTAGAGCCACCTTCTGTTGACACCCAAACAAATCCGGAAAGGTATGTTTTTTTTTTTAACTATTCCACCATAATACTCACTAATTAGGTGACGCTATACCTGACGCTTGATGACAGACCGAACCGGCTGAAAGTGACTTGACTAACGAAGAGGGAGTCCCCAAGATCAACTTACAAGAAGATATCGATTTTTTTTTTTAATTTTTTTTTTATTCATTTATCTAAAACCACGCTTTCGAGTAGATCAACTCAGTTAGAGCCAAATTCAAAATAAATTAAGGGTTTGTAAAAATAGCTCAGACTTGATTTGCAATTTCCCCGGACGGCTTCTCTTAAACTGAAACCAGTACTCCGGCCAGTCGTGCATATGGCCGCAACTGCTATTGCACAATGCATAGATTGAGCCAGACCTAAATATCAGAATACCCTGGAAGAGTACACATGTTTTGCAGAAATCTTCTTGGTTTTCAGCTCCGCTCGCTCCGGCGGTACGCGCTGACGGAAAAAACACATTTCCAGCTTTTTCCAAAGTCTTTTCCAGCTGGAGGCCCGCCCAAGGATGCGTTCCAGGTAAACCCAAGACTGTTGCGGCGAGAGTACCGTGCTTTACAGAGCCAGAACCACCCAGACGTAGTCATGGGCTCGTCTGCGTTCACCGAGAATACCGCCAGCACCACTGCAAATGACTCGGCGTCGCTGGCAATAAACAATGCGTATACGATGCTCAAGAACCCGTATACGAGGGCTGCTTACATAATCCAGCTCCAGCACCCAGATCACATCGATATCACGCAAGACGAAGTTTCCAAGGAGTTTATCGCGAAGGTGCAAGCAAGCTCAGAGCAGTCGCTCAACTACAAGGAGCTTTTGATGACCGTACTAGAGGCCCATGAGGCGTTGGAGCTGGCCACGCTGGAGGCCGATCTAGAGCACTTGGAACAAGAGAACTCGGCAAAAATGCTTGAGTCTGAGCAGAAATTGGAAGGGTTATTGCAAGAATCTCCTGTTCCATGGGAACAATTCATTATCGAGACAATTAGATTGAAGTATTGGGTGAACATTGCCAATGGCATCAAGGAATGGGAGGCCGGCAAGCCCGTGCTTTTGACCCACTAAAATTGAGGCTTCAGTGTCTCTTATTTATCATGAAGGGAGAACAAGAGTCGTTTGTGCTCTAATTCGACTTTTTTTTTAACAAGCGATATCAAAAGGGGTGATAGTTTTGAGTTAGGAGGGTGAGATATAATTCATTATGTGAATAATCAGAACCATAGAGTGATCGGGGTCAAGACTGTATGGGCCACCAGTGCATTTTTTAACTGAGAAATTTTTTAGGATTTCGTATCTTTTGCTCTTCTTGCAATTCGCTGAATCCATTTGATGCTTTTATTACAAGTGAAAGGCCTACAATTTGAGGCCAAGTAGAGCCACTCATTTTCTGAAGGTGCACTTGTGAAGTAAAGAGACAAAAGTTGCACTGTTAGCCAAATCACTACGTGACACTAGGTGCTCATTTTAGGGCGTTGTGTAATCATGGCGATCATCGTAGAATAGTTATATAAAGAAGAATGGGCTTTCAAAAACAATGCCACAAACGAGCGATAGCCCAAATCGTATAAGAACTCTGAATACGCAATCTTAGATAAATCAGGATGATCATGGACGAAATTAGCCAGCGCCCCACGACCATCGTCGATTCAAATAGTTCAGTATGCGCGGGAAAGCTTCATAAACACCTGTTGAAAAAAAGAACGATGATCCTGGTGGCATCCATCAAAGAGAGACGTGCATTGCGATTCGAAAGTGATAGTGAATAGAAATTATGAATGAACACACAAACCCCTCAGACCCAAACTGGATTAGGCCATCCTTTCATGAAGCACCTCCAACAGTACAAAAATGTAATGAGTGATTGACCCCTACTTCAACATTGCTAAGACTTGACTCGGGAACCGTAGAAGCGAAATAAGCACTCAATTGAGAGGCCAAGACAAATCGCAGGTGGTTCCTCCAGCTCAAAAAAATTCGAGGCATCGGTTCGAATAGGCCATCAGCAGTAAGATTTGAGGGCAACTAAAGATGATCTGAAAAAACACCGTTTTACCCTGCGGGGGTCACAATGAAACGAGAGTTATCAACGACATTTCGAACAACCACAGACAAGCAGTCACGAACATACGTGAGAGAGACAGACCATAAGCTTCAAGCAGATAATTCATAAGAATCCAATGGCTAAAGGTCAAAATCCATCTCAGAGAGACATCTGGACCTTACCAAAAGCGTTACCAATAACATTTAGTTGTCGCTGGCCATCGTCCGGTCGCCGTCGCTATCGTCCAGCTCGCTACCAGCCGGCACGGCCAATTCACATTCTTCAAACTCCCTTTTCTCATCCTCCGTCTGCGGGAATTGTCTGAGCCAGCGCATACGTGGGCCCGTAGCACTTCTTTCATTGACCCTGAATCCAAACAACTTGATCCCTATATTCTCCGGGTTCACGCGCTTGATCCGAATTTTACACTGGTGCTCAATTTCCGGGAACATTTTCACGAGCAATCCAGGAAACGTCGTGCCAAAAAATGCGCCATCAATGTTCAAGTACCGCAGGCTCAGCGGCAAATAGATGTCGTTGCAACAGGGGCAATAGAGGCGCACGGTTTCCTGGCCCGGAATGTCGGTGGCGCCCACGGGAATCAAGTGCATGCCGTCACAATGGTAACGCGGGCAGATGCCAAACTCGCTGCGCTCAAACTTGGTCGCCATGGCGGTGAGCCCCGGTTTCAGAATGATGTACCGGGCGTGAATTAGGCCGTATAAGAGCTCCGCCGAATGTGAAAGAACCACTTTGTTAGGCAAGTCGGCGCGTTTTCCGCGCGAGTCGCCCTGGCTGCTGCCCCCTTGTTCTGCGGTGTCAACCTGATAATCCAAGATCGTGTATAATGCCTCTCTATAATACGGCACCTGCAGAGAAAGCCCCGTCAAGTTAAAATCGTCTTCGATGAAATCCTGGGCCACCTGAACAAAGTAATCATGGCCGAAAGACTCACAAAACTGCTGAATCCACGGCACGTAATCGTCCTCGGGGTCTGTCGACATTTGATTTGGGGGGTTTTCGGGGTATTTAGGGGGTCAATGACGGCTCTTTGGCGGTCGTTAAGGGCGCTAAAGAAACGTGTGCAAATGAGGGTCGGACACGTGCAAAAGATGCAGATTTCGAGGTAAGATTTTCGATAATCGATCGAAAACTAATCAGATGCCCCTTGATTGGTATTCAACACGCTGCGTTGTGAAAATTGCGTGGTGTTTATGATCGTTTATAAAGCTCACACCGAGAGATGGAGTAAGGAAAATTGTGAAGCCCAGTCACGTGACCCGCGCCGCCCACACAAGTTCCAACCTCGCTCGCTCGCGATCCTGCTGAGTCTTAGCTTGGCGTTCACTACCAATTCCAATTTGAAGAGGTAACGAATTGAGTTCTTTTTCGCTTTAACACATCGTTTTAGGCATAAGAACGGTTTCTTGGATAATCAACAGCCACCCAAAAGAAACTCTCGCAAAATCATCGATCGGGTATCACATAAAAAGCACTCAAGATTCTCAAAGTGCCATGTCCATGCTCGATCTTCAGCCTGCGACGATTCTCGCATTCATATTCACTGTGCTCGTGGCCAAGCACACAGTGGCAGCCGTTGGCAAGACAACACTCGTGGACTATGCATGGGCGTTTTACGCGTGGCTAGCCTCTAGAGCAGGCCACCCCAAGTTCAGGCAACTCTCTGAAAAACGACTGGAAATGGTGCGTATCAACCGTGAGAGGAAAGCCATCAGCGCACAGGACCAGTACGCGAAGTGGACGAAGTTGAATCGTGCGTTCGACAAGGTCTCGGGCGAGGTGAACACGTTGGCAGAGGAAGTGTCTTCCGAGAAGGCTAAAGTCGCCAAACTTGTCGGCTTGGCGCTCACGGGCCTCACCACAGCACCCATTTGGTTTTCCCGCTACTGGTACAGGAAGCACGTGTTGCTCTATTTCCCTGCGGGCGTTTTGCCTTACCCAGTTGAGTGGTTTTTGGCGCTCCCATTCACCAAAACAGGCGGGCTAGGCCTCACAGTGTGGATGTTTGCCGTAAACAGCGTTTTGGGCTCGGTCACGTTTTTGGCCAAGTACATGACTGAACCTGCGGTGGAAAAGCCACAGTTGGCGGAACCGTCCGGGGCTTCCAGCGAGAAGTCTGCCTTGTAACTTGTAATATAGAACAAAATCATAATGCCACGATTTCCTCGAACCGCGTTCTCATGCATGTTCTCAACTCTTCATTTTTCTCGCTGAATTTGTAGCTGCGGGACTCGGCTCTTTGCACTCTTTCAAATTTCAGGTCTGCGACTGACGTCAACATGTTTTTGCTTACACTGACTGCGTCCATGTTTGCAAGCTCGTTCCTTTCGTACGCCAAAATGTACCACGGATCAAGTATCCTCGTCCACACCAACAAATCCTGTGAATATTTGTAGACACTTCCGGTTCTCTCCATCATGATTATCGGCAGGCCGTCGTAATCGATTTCTAGCGCGCTTACGCTGTCAGTGCAAACTGGCGCAGAAATCGAGGGTATGGCATCTTTCGAGTCTGTGTTTTGTTGAGGCAAGACCGTATCAGCATTGACGGCCGCAGCAACAGAGACAGCACTCAAAATTTTGCGAAACTTGGGATCTTCTTGGGTGGGGAATCTCCAGCAGTAGATCTGACCGAGACTAGTGAGCACCATGAAATAGGGGCCTTGTTGTCGATGCGCAACCACGTTGCTGCCCAACTCAAATCCGGGAATGAAATAGCTGCCCGTTTCGGCCCTGACAATCTGCGTCAACCCTTCGAAAGAAATCAACACGTAATGTGTAAGTTTCATGTCTCGCAAGATTGGAACTGCATGCTGAATTCTGTAGGGGAAGTAGAGTATGTATGACCTCTCGGGCAGGGACTGTGAGTTAGTGACAAGAACTTGCGTGGGATCCTGGAAATCTGTTCTTTGCACCGGATCAGTGTTCAAAATCTCCTCATCTTCCGGCCATGCTGGCCCATTCCGGACTTCTATCACCGAGAGAGCCAGACTTTCAATATTCAGACATGTTTCCTCATGTGTTTCATGTTCTGACACAAAATGATGCTTAGTGGAATTCACGACAACGCGAAAATACACGCTTTCGTCAATTGTTTCGAGCGATGTCGTGTTCACAAGTTCTGCGCCGGCCAAATTGACCTTATCCGATTGCACAAGCCGCGCAAGTTCTGCATTCATCATGGTTTGATTGCTGAACAAAGGTTCAGGTAGATTGGAGATTTTCTTGAAAGGTGTGGGGTATTTTTTCGCCATCAACAGTCTCCTAAACTTCTTCATCTTCGCACGTATTCCAGCAGCAGTGAGTGTTTGTAGCAGGCTCGAATTTGGGTCGTCAAAACCCATATCTTCATTATCATTATCGGCGTCTTCATCAGGCTTCTCGCCTCCCCGAGCCTCGCTGCCGAGACGGATCCCATGCACGGCCGTGGCCACTCCTAGCTTGGGAAGACTATAAGTAGTCTGGGAAAGTTTCGACGGCACAACAAACGGTTTGAGGGCGTCCGGGGCGGAACTAAATGGTGTGCCGAGGGATTGACCAGCACCGGAGGCGCCTGAATATGTAGAAATTAAGGTGGGTGCGACACGCTTGCGGCCATTCTTCGTCACCACCACAGACGCCACTTTCCGCGCACGTTTTGGGCTGGAAACGGTACTGGAGGGTCCTGTTTTCGGCGAAAATGCGGTACGCGGTGAAGCAAACGCCGGCGGTTGCAGCGGAAACGTTTCCAGCGCGGCGAGAGTGGGCGTTTGGGCCTGTTTTGGCGCTTTCTCATGGACCGAGTTCAGCGAAAGTCTCTCGAGCAGGAGCTGCGCCGTGCTCTCGGCCATGACCGTAGCATCACGGTCTCCGCCGTACCGCTCCAACAGCGAGTCGATAGCGTCGCCGCTGACGGGCACGCCCAACTCATTTTCGGCGAAAATCACACACGTGACCAGCCCATCGAGCGAGCTCACATACAAAGATTGTCCGTCGGGCGCCCAGGCAAGGTCAGTGATTTGCTTGCGCACGATATCCTGGGCCACAATAAGCGGCTTTGTGAGCGCGGTGCTCCACACGGCGAGCGTGCGGTCCTGTCCACCCGTGGCCAAAACAGCGGTGTATTTATCGGAGTCCGGCAGCACGCGATAAAGCCGGGGCAGAAACGCACACACCTCGCAGGGCGCCTCGTGGCCAATCAAAGACACGTCTGTAGCCCACGTGCCTCGATTGATGATGACGACTGAGGTGACGGGCCCGTTGGTGGCGTTCGGGACCGCGATATGCTGCCCATCGGGCGACCATGACATCCGGCGGAAATACGACGTCAACGGCAGCTTGCGGAACGGGTCCATCACGATCTGCTCCATCTGGAACTCGTGGCTGCCCAGTACGTTGTCGTTGAACTTCTTGTAGTAGCGGAATATACGTACTGACCGGTCATCTGAGGCCGTGGCAAAGAACTTGTTGGCCGGGTCAAACACCACGCCCTTTACCATTGATTGGTGGATATCGTAGCGCTTGATCCGCTCGAAGGTCGTGCCGTGCCAAATGATGATCAGCCGGTCCAAGCCAACGGTAATAAGCAACAGCCCGTCGGGCAGCCAGCATATATCCTGGACATCATTATCGTGGGCCACAAGCCGCTTGCGCACGGTCCAGTGCTCGATATCGGCCTCGGCCTCGCCGAATTGCCGTGGCCGCGGCGCTTGCTCGTCGTCTTTTTCCCAAATAAGCACGATTTTATCGTCCAGGCCCGACGCCAAAAACCGCCCGTCCGGCAGGAACTTGACGCTTGTCACCACGCCATTGTGTCGGCTCATCAGCGCGAGCGGTCTCTGCAAGAGTGCCGGCGGGCCGTCCATGCGCCGCAGCAACTGTTCAGCCTCGGAATTCGCGGGTGCTGGGTCTTCTTGGAACTGTAGCACCAGCGACGTGGCCCACACACGGACTTTGCCGTCTAACCCGCCCGAAGCAAGCTTTGTGCCGGCCCGGTTCACGTCTAGCGCGTAGCACTCGAGCGTTTTATCCTCGGCTAATAGTTAGTATATGGGGAAAAGAGAGATAGGAGATAGGAGATAGGATATAGGATATAGGAGATTGGAAGTGAATGGCCAAGTAGTATCAGTAATATCATTTTGACGGAAAGAACTCAATTGGCAAGGCAGCCCATGGTATAGAGCCCGGCACGCTCGCGGGTTTTCGAGAAGAGATACGTCAGAAGCATCAAGGAGGCTCCTCTGAGAAGCCATGTGCCATTGCATGCGATGATAATCAGGTTATGACGATCAATGATTGAGTGCCACGGATTCTGCTGGGAAAAACACACAAAATAAGCTCTGTGGGCGGCAAGTGAAGAAAGGGGCTGGTTTTGGAATGATCCAGTTTCATTGCCGCCAAGACTTTGTTCCTCGTTTCTATAACAAGACGTATGATGGCCTCGGAATCGAGAGCACCATCAAATAAGGCATAAATTTCATGCATTTTTGTCATTTCATGATTCTCTAATACAACCAGTTCCTCCCATGCTTGATTCTGGCTGACCTAACGAGACCTTACCGGCGCTTAGCGATGCTCAAGAGAAGATCTCATGGTAGCCTCGGCAAACAAACCATACCCAATTCCTAGCCACCACGAAAATCCATTTTCCAATTCGCTTTATCATAGAATTAAATCTCAAGGTTCTTTATTTCAAAAACCACTCACTTATTCTTTCTCAACTCGCTTTTGTTCAAATCGACAGTACATACCTCGATGCGAGAGCCACGGTAGCTTAAGAATACGCATAATCTGACAGAAAAGGGGGTATGAAATGAAAATGTGTTAAGCTTTTTGCTGACTCCTGTGATAACTGCGCAGACTATTATCACACGATTCACGTATTCGATATATATAAGGGAGACAGCACTTCTATGGGTATCCAGTGATATGCCTTATGGTGAAATACTGAGTCAGATGCCTTCATGTAGGCCCCGCAACGCGACTGCATCATAGTCTTCAATAAAGAATGGAATGTTTGGGAAACAAATCATGGTACTAAACTTGACTTAGTTTGATTATCGAAATCGGCACAAGAATAGAAACTGTGCCTGAAGCTTTCAATCCATGCTTTTTTACAGGGTATAAAACCCTTTTATGCTTGAGATTTGGTGGTGTGTTCAATACTAAGCGCGATTGACTATAGACGACGACGCGCCTAAATCAAGCTAGCTCTCCAAAACAAGCTCGGCCTGCTTACATACCAGGCATTATAAATAGTCGATTCGGGGTACCAATTTGAGTCTATGACATGCGTTGCTCATCAGGCCTGCCGCGTATATCCAGTCGTCTCGGCACACACGTCTTTGAAGAACTGAACGATCGTCAAACTTAAAGTAAACCGAACTCACTTCCATCTGTCTTATCTTGTCTGTTACTTTTTTACAAACCAAACTCGGCCTTGACAGCCTCGCCAAACTTCTTCAAGCCAACCTCCAACTCATCCAAGGGTACCGCCGCGTAAGTACCCCTAAAGAAAATGCTGTTCTTCAACAGCTCGTCCACAGGCACAGGCGCTTGTGGCGGGGTGGTCTCGCCGTCGGCCTTGAACCACGAGCCAGGAATCATCAAGCACCCGTGCGCCAAGCCAGCCTCGTAAAGGCTGTTCTCAACAGCCAACGGGTCGCTGCCCAACTCCTCAAATTTCGGGTGCTTGCTGGCGTCCAAGTTGACAACAAAGAACATACCGGCCACGGGTGGCAAAATCGTCACTACTTCTTGCGGGAGGTACTCGTATAAAGCATCAATTGCCACGTCCCTCTTGTGAGTGTACTCGGCACGGATACCAATCAACCAGTCCAAGTATCCCTTCTGGCCCCATCTTTGAAACAAGCCGTTCAAGAGCAGCTGCGTGAAACCCGAAGCGTTCTGGATCGACGTTTCGTGCAAACGCAAGAACCGCTCCAAGAGGCGTTTTTGCCCCACGACCCAGCCCAAACGGGCGCCTGGAGCGATCGTCTTGGAAACAGAGTCGAGTCGGAGCACACGTCCGTCCACGTCCATCGAGATGAACGAGGGAACAAGCGCCTTGATGAACTCCTCATGGCCGTGCACGTGCTTCAGCAGGCGAAGCGCCAAGTCACGTGTATATGGCTCCATCTGCAAGAAGTAGTACGGCTCGTCCTCGATGATGATCAAATCATGTTTCTGCGCCAACAGATACACCTCGCGACGGCGTTCCCCACTGAGACACGATCCAGTTGGGTTCTGTCCCGTGCAGATCGTGTAGAGCATGCGCGGCTTTGCGCCAACCCAGTTGTCCAAGAGTTTCTCCAACGCCGATGGCACGATTCCCTCGGTGTCCATCACCACGGGATAAGTGGTGACGCCGTGCGCATGCGCGGTTTCCATGGCCAGCGAAAAAGTGTGGTCTTCCACCAAGATCACGTCACCACGCAGCGTAAACGTCCGCAACACGGCGTCCCACGCTTGCGTGTTGCCCACATTGGTGATCACGTCCCAATCTTCATATGGCACGCGGTGGATCGTGTCGGTGTGGTCACGTAAGAACTGCACAAGCTCAGTGTGTCCCTCCGTGTACCCGTACTGCAAACTACGCGCCAACTCAACGTCCGCGTAGCCGCTGTCACTGTTGTCTTGTTTCCGCTTATGCACCTCAATCACGGTTTTGTCTGATTCGGTGACTCTCGCACCACATCCGTTGGGGAACGGCGCCAGCGGCACATCCGCAGTGATTTTATCAAAGGGGAAATAGTCCAGAAGGGGCAACCCGCCGCCGAGGAACGTCATTCCGGGCTGGTTATAGTACTTGAATGCGCCCTTAAGCGCCAGGCCCTTGCGTGACTTGGCCTCCGTGCTCAAGTGGTGCTGCAAATCCTTAGCAAGTGGTTTAGTCATGGCGCTGTTTCAGTTGGTTGTTTGCTAGATAAAGGAGCGAAAGTCAAGCAAGTCAATTGAGTCAATAAAGTCAACAAAGTCAAGTCCTATTTAAAAAGGATTGATGGACTTTGAATAAATAGTATGGAGGAAAAAAAAAGGCCGGTCCAGATAACGTGCCAGCGCGCCAAAGGTATTTATAAGCGCGGGCCTTTCGCTGGGCCTGCCTGCCCTGTACGCGCACCGAAACCGGCATCGGTGAGTAATCGACATAATGTAATCGTACTGATTTGGGGCCGCACAGTGCGCCTGCCGGATCGGCCACCTCATAAGGCATGATCAAAAGGAGGATGAATATCAGGGAAAAGGAGGGCTTTCATGAAATTTTGGGACCTTGGTTGTAAACAGCACGCGTTAAAATCATGGAAAATGTTCTCAAAATTCGAGAAAAGCCCGCTTTTTGACTGATTAGCTGGCCCCTATTCTTTTTTCTATTGTTGTACGGTGCATGATAATAATGCGCTCGGCGATCGGCTTGTCGCGGCGATATATCGTGGCCCCGCAAGTTGAAGATAGTGGGTGGGGCGGAAATGATTGCAACAAGCAGGCATAAGTTTGAATTGTTTTTTTGGGAATACTCAATACAAGCCTGATCTTGGTTTCGTACACACGTTATCCATATCGTAAACCTACTTGCCTCACTCCTCGCGTGCACTTACTCACCCTGGCTTTATCTTTCCGTCATTTCGCTCAATCAGGAATATAGCGCGGGGTCCGCTATCGCCGCAGTTGGGGTTCCCAAAAACCCACAGCACAAGATAAGAGTCATCATGCATAAGTTATTATATGTATCTTGAGAAAGCTTTCCAGTTGATTTAGGTAGTAAAGATACTTGTTGGCATTGGGATGTATACGGCCAGTTTTGCCCCTTGATTGGAGCCACACTATCCTCTCCAGGCAGAATGGTGGGCGGCTTAGTGTACGTGAACGAAAATGATCACATTGGCCTAGATGGAAAATAAGCCATTGGCGTACATGGCCTACGAGTAAATACATCTTGCTCATAACCAAGGACGTGATCATATGTTTTTGACTCAGACATGAGATATTTCAGTGCATAGCATTTTGGCCATAGACCATGAAGTATATTAACAAATAGATAAAAATGAGAAACTGAATTGTGGCAGCTGCCAGTTCTTTATGGGCTATGTGGTAGATCTTTCAGTATACTAAATCTGGTATGATGAAGCTAAAGGAAGTTTGCCTTAAAAGTTGAGAGTGCCCAAATTTGCTGTAGTATATGGCTAATGCCACCGTACAGACTTAGTAAAGGTGACAGGTTTTCCTTTGTTATTAAAAACTCTCTTACGAAATCAATTATTTCTACTGCTCAGGCCTATCAACAACGTACAATTATACCAATGACAGTCAGGCTGTCTCAAATGAACTAAATAAATAATGTGTCCAGCTCGTTCTATTGTTATGCCCATAAGTGTGGTGCACGAAAAACGTCAGCCGTACGAAGCTAGTGACTCGTCAACAATCCTGGAGGCCATGTTTAATGATGGTGCACACGTGTGTCCTAAATTTGCTGAAAGCCCGCGCCAGCGGGCAAAAAAGCCCCTTTCAGCCTTCGTTACTGGAGGCTTCTTAAAGGCGCAAGGCGCAAGGCCAAACGCAACGCTAACATGACCGCGAGATTAGCGCAATTGCAGAAACGCATCCAATAGCACGGACGGGGCAGGTTCGTTATTTCTGTTCTTCTCAAATACGTTCCAGAAGCGAAGCGTCTCATCGCCCGCGCCCGTGACAATAGTCTCTCCATCGGGCGAAAGCAGTAGGTAGAGCACACGGTAAGTATGGCCCGTCAATTGTGCCACCTGCTGCATCAGTGGGTATTTCCACACGGCGATCTGATTGCGCAGAAACCCATGTGTCGACACGAGCTCGTTCAGATTTTTCAGCCAGAGAAGGTTGCATACTTGCAGGCCCGTGTCCACACTGTGTACACGCTGGCCTGTGATGGTGTTCCATACCTTGATCGTCTTGTCCGCCGTACCACCTCCTGAAGCAAGGATCCCGCGCTGGTGCGGCGACCACGCAAGCGCCTTCACTGCAGCCGTGTGCTCGGAGAACAGGTGCACAGGCTTTGTGTTTAACGCATCCCATACGTACACTTGATTGTCATTGCCACCGCTTGCCAAGCGATTCTCCTCGACATTCCAGCTCAACCCACACACTTCCTGCTTGTGTGCGTCGAAGCTGTTGATGTAGTGCTGCTGCACCCGCACGTCTCTGTTGTATATGGTACGATCACGCAGCCCGGACGAAAGTATATGCTCGTTCCAGGCTAATGCCGAGACCCGGAGCCGGTGACCTGTCATAGTACGCACGCACTTGGTCTTGGTTGCGTCCCAAATCTCCACGAGCCCGCGCAGCGTGCCCACGGCCAAGTGAGTGCCGGAACCGATCCAGCTGACGGAGGTAACCTTCTCCTTATTTTCAAGCACGCAGAGCCGCTCCACCAGCTGCGTCAGACCATCCCAAAGATATACGGCGTCTCCAAGCCCCACAGCCAACACGTCCTGCAGGCCCCAATCCACAAGGTTCAAGTAAAAATCGTCCAGCAAATCGGGCGCATCCAATACCCGGTACGGCACCTTCAGGATCTGCCGTGGTTTTTTCTGCGGACTCAACAAAAACCGCTGCGAGTCCTGCCGCACCGGCGAGAGCGAGAACAACTCCTGCTGCAAATCTCGCAGAATGGGTCGCGGCTTGCTCGGCAGCTGGTACGTGAACAAATTCGTTTTCAGACGCGGCGTACCGGCGACGCCCGGGTCGATTTGCGGCGGCGTCTTGCGCCCAGAAGGTCCTGGCTTTATACCCGGATTTGTGTCCCTCCCCGCCAGTTCCTGCGCCGCCAACCCGGCCACTGCTGTGGGCACGTGATCTCCAAATAACTCCGCCTTAAGCACGCTGGAGAAATTGCGATTAGCCTCCTCGGCACGCCGCGCCTCGACTGCGTGACCCGCACTGTCGTCTGCGCGTGAGACTTGCTCACTGCCGCGCAAGTTCGGCGTGCTTTCCTGGTTCAGTAAGCTAAACGCCGCCTGAAGGTCAATCCCAGTGCGGTTCGGGATATATCTATCGCTAAATAGCGCCCGCTGACCCGTGCGGCGCCGCGGAGACGCCAGCGGTAGCCCCGTGTTTGGTTCGCCCGGTCTGGGCGGCGATAAGCACCGCGTGGATCGCGACGGTGAACGGGGTGTTTCCAAAAAGATACTGTTTTTCGCGTGTGCGCTGCCGGGTGATGGCGACACATTTCGGCGGTCGTTTCGCCTCGACATTTTGCCGAATGGATATAGTGGTGTTTTTTATGAGAATTCTGTAGATTTCACGCTAAGAATCGTGGCGTTTTGTATGTTTGCAGCGGGTAGTCGTGGCGCTTGCGATCCCAGATATAAGCGCCCGAGCCAGCCAGAAATAGTGTATAGAGAAGCGAGCAGGCCCACTCAAATTGTCTTTTCACGAGCTTTTCAGATCTCGCAGCTTGTATGAATATGTATAATGTCAATAAGGGCGCCTCACAGGGGCTATGGCTGATGGCGTGGACAGATGTAGATGCTGGTTTGTGGTTTTTGGAGTTCACAGTGTAATGGTCCCTGGGCCCGTCGTGCAGACAAGAAAGGTGGAGCGAGCGAGCACAGCTCAGACTCCCAGGATGAAGCCCTAACCAGCATAGCATATCTATAGGTTGGAAGATATTTGGGGGATATAGAGGAGAGGAATGATTTGAAATATATTTTTTCTTGATTCATCACTTTTTTTCATTTTTAATTGAAAATAGTCGGTGGTGGATGGCTTTGTCGTTGTTCCTCGGCATAATCCGTGATGCAACTCATGGCTCGGCCCTAGGCCACTACAGTTAGCGCGAAATAAGCTCCAGGCCCGGGCCCGAGAGGAAACACACGATAATTTACCGTTATTCTATCGATATGTTGTGCTTTTCATAGAGAGTTTCAACAAAAAATTGCAGCTGGGATAAATAAATCATATTCATCTTGCTTTACTTGTCGTTCCCTGAAGGACTTTTTCAGCCTATTAGTGTGCTCTCAAAAATTACTATATACGGGGCTTGTTCCGCCCGCGCCTCGGGTGACGAAGAACCAGCTTTCACTACGCTTCTCTAATACGTGAGACAGTTCCATCATTCGGTGATAATGACCATAACAACACTTGCTGATCTGCATAAATTCTCTCCGTTTCCAGCATAATGTGCTGAACTTCCTTTTTTCGACCCTCTTTTTTTTAAAAGGGGACCCAAAATTGTTAACTCGGCTCATGGCAAAACTATAGATCTTTACAGGCCAGTAGAATTCTCATGAAATGCGAATTGGCCTCCTAAGTGCCAGGCTACAGGTAACACACACGTCTCTCTTCATGATTGGTTATTTTTGCTGGGTGATTTCTCTCATCTAATTATTAGTTAGTTTACTGGGGGAAAACGCATGCAAATGAAATTGGTTTTTTTCTCTTTATTGTCTTTTGGCTTGAAGGGGGTCTGTGTCTATCCATTATCGCATCGCTTGGTGACATGGGTGTAGACTATTCCTCACATTTGGCACCGTTTCTATTTGTTTTGCTTGATAAACGATATTTTGATCATTGTTTCGTCGACATTCCAGAAAAGATGTTGTCCCCTCATTTTAATCTGTTAGAAACGCATTGTTTTGTTTTGTATTGTAAATTCTCTCTCGTTTTGCAGCTTAACTCATTTTTTTTGTTTCTCCTTGTCTTCAATGCAATTCCCTTTAAAATTTTCAAAAAAAAAAAAAACGTTTTATCAGTCGGAATGTTTACACATGACAAGCTCAGTTTTTTTTTGGCGGAAAATCTCTAAACGCTTTTTCTCTGATCATATGCTAGGGCAATTTTCGAATACTTGTAAAGAGTTATCATTTATGTAAGCAATTCTGGATCCCAGTCCTCAATCAGATGGATTAAACAGATAAGAACCAAAAAAAAAAATACAAAAAAGTGAAATTCTTTCCGGTTTTGAGCTAAAACTATACTAACAAGCAAAAGCTGGCTAGGTTTTCAGTATATTCATGTATAATTCTGTGGAGAGCTAGGGATTCAATTCTGGATCCCAATGCTTTATTAGATGTATTCAACAAAACAAAACAAAACGAAACGAAACAAATAATTAGAAGAGAATCAGAAACTGGATTTTTTGCATCGGCTCATCCCCGTTCAAAAAACGACTTTGAAAAAGCATATCCCATAATTGCGCGAATTAGACTGACTATCAACGTCCCATTCCATCTGAGCATATATCGAGAAAATATCAGCCCAGCCAGTTGCAATTAAACTTTATCAGAAAAAAAAACAAAACCACAAAAGCCAATGCCACAATGACGTGATAAATCCCGGCCAAGATTGAGCAAGATTCTTTTCTCCTACACATGGGCTAATCACTTGCCCAGAAGGGACAGTATTCAGGAGAGGGTAGTTTCAAAGATCAGACCACATTCCGGAGCTAAGACAATTTCTGTGAGATCTGCTGATTTTACGGCTTTGAGAGATAGCCACATGTGCGCCAAGGGCCCACCATCTCCCCTGCATTGCCCAAAATTTCGATCAAACACACTTTCCGCATAAGTGAATAATAGCATGGCATGGGCCAAGCCGCGCCTGGTACGATGGCTATATGCCCGAGCTTGTATGCCAGACCGGAACGACACTGGTCGTATAGAACCATGTGGAATTGACATGAACTAAAGGGCAGTTGAGTCAATGCTTTTCGACTAAGATATTTGGAATATCGTGAGCTGAAAATTCGAGTTTTTAGCCAAAAATCTCTACGTCGTTTCCCGAAAATCGGCTGGCTAAATTTCCGTGGCCGGAGTTTGTTGCTCGCGTAAACTTGACGTGCGTACACGCAGGCCATTCTCAGACCACTCGCGCAGCAGTGCGCAGTGCATCGCGGCGCACTTAATCCGGTCCTGGAACTTAATATATAATCGTATAGCCGGGGCCGTTTCCACAGAAAAAACTGTAAACGCAACTAAAATTACACATATACGTAAATAAACACGATGAAGATCATTGACAGAGAGGAAAAAGAAGCACACGCATCCTTCGTGATGTCTGAGGGCCTTCGCGGCATGTTCTATGGCTCGGTTGTTTCAGTGGGTCTCTTTGCATACTTGAGAACCAGACACCCAGCGAGATTTGCGCGGTTCAACACGTCCATCAAGGCGTGTATTCTCACCATGCCCACAATCTCGTTGGCAGCGTTCTACGCCGACGAAGGCTCGGTTGAATTCGACCGCTTGATGTACCTGCAGGGCCACACCAACAAACAGGTTTTGGACCAGTACAAGGAGTGGAAAAACATGCCCACCAGCGACAAGATCGTGACTGCGCTTGGCACCCACAAGTATAAGATCATCTTGGCGTCGTGGGCGGCCTCCATGTACGGGTCGTGGGTGTTCGTGAACAGAGATAAGGTGATGACCGCGCCGCAGAAGTTGGTCCAGGCAAGAATGTACGCGCAAGCGTTCACGATCGTGTTGCTCTTGAGCACGATCGTGCTTGCCATGAAGGAAGAGGAGGTGAAGAAGAACCAGCCCAAACCGCTTCCTGAATGGAAAAAAGTCTTGGTGGAGAGGGAGGCCGAGGCCATGCAGAACAAACATTAAGTGGCGTACATTTTCTTGCTTAACTAGCGTTGAGCTATGTTCCATCTATTCACACTGGCTGTTTTTATATAGGTTTACGGGAAATATACGCAGATTCAAGGCTACTATATACTTAGTCCCAAATTAGGGAACCTGACAGAACCGAGAGCAGTATAGAGAATTCATAGGGTTCATATACACTCCGGGTTTGTGATATATACATTTCGTGGTGTAGTAAAATGAAATTCATTTCTTGTGTGCTAGTGTGTTTTCGCACTATTTCCAACAGAACAGAAGCACAACTAAAATGCAACATTTGCAAATATGGTGTGTGATGAATAATCGATATTATGTTAGACGTTCTCGTAACAGCCTACAAAAAGCGAAAGAACGAAACAAAAAGAACACAGAAGTACAACAAAATGCTGAACGATAGTTTTGTTTCATGCGTTATTTGTATGTTACAACCTAGGCTAAGGAGAACTCACTTTCTGGGAAGTGTGATGATTCATCAGCAATCGTAATATCCTAAGGGATGTGAATCTTTTAAAAAGCTATAATAATTACCGCTCTGCACAGAATCATGACAAGATTTTAGCAAGAGTTGAAGCGACAGGTGGGCGAAGTACATCCTCTAGGGCGATGACAACCGAATTAGTTCTCATACGCAGCCACGCCGCTAGGCATGGTAGCGAAGCTGGCTAAGGTTTTATATATATTCATATATAGTTTTTTGGAGAGATAGGTAAGCAACTCTGGCTCCCAGTAGTTAATCAGATGTATCAAACAAAAAAAAAAAGAAGCAAAACTAAATTTTTCATGTCAAAATACTGATGACATAAGTGTTCCATCCTGGATCTTGGGGGTCGTCCAGACTCGAAACTGGCCCGCGAACATGATAGGGCCACTTGGAATAGGACCAGTGGTCCGAAGATGCCAAAACGCATTATCACTTGAAAATGAAACCAAGCTTTACATAAAGCCCAGTCAACTTAGATAAAGCCTGAATTCATTGTTTACCTAGAAATACCGATCTCAATGCAATTCTTCTGTGTGTCCGGAATTGGGCCTGAGGTCTAGGGCCAAGCGTACGCTGGGGCCGCACCGGGCTTGCAGGCTTGCTGGCCCCACACAGGCCCAGTAATCTAATCCATCCACCGCGTCACATCATTCAACAAAAACCTGCTTCCAAACGAAAAAATAAATGTTTCGTGACAGAACCAATCTTTTTCTTTCGTATAGACGGACGATCCCGCGGCCTGCTAAGGCGCCCGATGCTCGGTTCGTGCTGTTGGCGGAGGAGGAAGAGGGCCTCATGTCGGCCCGTAGATCGCTTGGGGCAAGACCGAGAAATGGGTACAGGGATGGCGAAGACGCCACGGAAATCGAGATGAAACCGCTAGCGCCGTCGATTTTCCAGATTTCAAGCTCGCTAGATACAAACTTGGGCGCAATCAGGCTGAAAACAAATGAGCTCAGCCTGTTATACAAGAAACTCTTGATCACACGGGAAACCGAGAAGAAACACCTTGAAGATAGCATAGACGACCTCAATTATACTCTCACAAAGATGTTTGAGGCGTGCTATGTGTTGATCAAAAAGTTTGAGTTTATCCAGAAAAACCACCTGCGGCTCAAGCTTGACTATAGCGCGGACGAGCTCGCCATTATTGAGAATTATAAGAAAACATATGCTCTCAAGATTCAAGACTCACTGCTAGTGTTCCGGAACTTGCAGAACAACTATATCAAGTTCCTCAAAGACGACGATGATGACGACACAGCCAATCTTCTATCTCTGAGCCGAGTTCCGCTCGAGGAGGAGAATTCTAGAGATATAGAAAACTACTCGAAACAGGCGTTACAGCAGGCGCAACAGCAGATGCAAATGGACCCGAATCTGCAGCTTTTGGCGTCACGTGAACGCGAGATCCTGAAGTTGGCCATGGGCATTTTGGAAATCTCAACAATCTTCAAGGAAATGGAGAATCTCGTCGTGGATCAGGGTAGTATGTTGGACCGGATCGATTATAATATAGCGCGCACGGCAGAGGATCTCAAATCATCGGACAAGGAGTTGATTCGTGCGCTGGGTTACCAAAAAAGGACCACCAAATGCAAAATCATCTTTTTGCTTTGCCTTGTCGTGTTGGCATTGTTCATCCTTGTTGTTGTGAGGCCATCTGGAAAGACCAAGGTGGTCGAAGAACCGGCGCTGGACACCGATCTGCGGCCCGTTCCACAACAGGGGGATCTGGACGCTGTAAACGACCAGGCTCAAGCTGCGCCCGCTCTTATTTAGCGATCAATAGCGTCATGGAGCTGTTTAGTGTACAATAGCGATTCTCTACATATATACCTAGATGTTGCTGTAAGGACCGTCTCTCTGGCCCCTGGCCGCAAAACCCGGCGATGCGCCGAGATTAGGCCGTTGGGCAAGCCCCGCACGACCAGCCTGTTTTCTTTTGCCGGCAAAGCCAATGGCAAAATCGGGGTTGTTGTTCAACACGTTGTCAGACACCGTGGGCCTATTCATGGGGCGTGGGGCTCCAGTTTGATATTGATGCTGGAACCTGTCGTAACTTGGCTGCGCATGTGCCTGGTTTGATCTCATTTGAACACTGGGTGGGTGCTGGCTTCCAAACAGATTGTTTCTTGGGTAGTAAGGGCCCTGTCCCGGCGGGTACGCTTGGAATTGCACATTCGGTTGATAACCTTGTGCCTGCGCCAGTCGCGGCGAAAACTGGCCCTGTGGTGTCGAGTACGTCTCGTTCGGCGGGCGCTGCGATACACTGGTGAAGTCCGATTCGCCGTCGGAGTCTATGGGGATATCTAAAGAGTTTCGCTCGGCAGTTTCATCTGTGTCCTGCAACTCGGTAAAAGGCTGGTGACCTTCGACGCTCGGGTGATGGTCAAAAACACCGTAGTTTCTCAGCGTGTATATGGAAGACGCGCGGTCCTGGTGCGGGTAAGGCACTCCAGCAGCTGACTGCTCGACCTCGACTGCCGTGCCTGCGGTAGAAACGAACTCTGGCGCCAAATGCCTGTTCGGCGCAATTGGGGTGCTTGGTCCGCTTTGAAGTCTTGGACCACTGTAGGCGTTCTGCAGTGTGGCATGGCTTCCTAACAGAGGAACACTGGCCATATACGGTTGTTGTCTTGTCATGTCACTCGCAACGTTTGGCGTGGCTTCCAACAAGCTTTTGCTCAGGGTGTCTGCTGGGTCTGGGGGCGCGTAATTTGTCGCAGCTCCACGGTAATTGAAATCACCCGAGCCCGACGCTTGTGCAGCAGTATATCCATATTGGTTTTTGGGCCCGTCGTTGAAAGATGGGGCAGAAAACGACGTTTTAGTATCCATTTTTGAAATATCACCGAACTTTTGTTCCTGAACATCCTCAGAGTCCGTATCGTCATTGGTGTTTCTTGCCGTGATAGAGAATAAAAGAAGCGGGACAGCAACTAGGCAACAAGCCGCGGCAGCGACAACAAGCCAGCCGAGCCACTCCACATTTGGATAAAACACAAGAACAATCATCACGGCGATAAGTGCGGAGGAGACGAACGCAAGCACCGCAAAGATAAGTGAGAGAATCTTGAGCGCGCTGGCGCGTAAAAACAACGAAAGGAACGTGAATAATGCCGCGAGAAACGCCAAGCCTGCGGCAATTGGGGCGACAATAAACGTTTTACCCAACGTGTTCCGGATGGAAGTGCCTAAAAACCAGTCTGCATCGCTCTGAATGTCGCCAAACAGAATGGGGTATGTTGCCGAACTGCAATCAGACCCGTCACAATAGCCCAAAATGCCATACGTGAACAACAGAGAAGCGGCCAAGTGTAGTCCCTTTGCAACAGGAGTAGAAATGGTCGCCAAGACCAAGAAAACTAACGCCACCACAAGCAACAAGGTCGAGAACGATGTGAGAATAGCATGTCTCATTTTGGGCGGCTATCGAATGCTGAAATATGCCAGCGGTAAGATCACTTATGATGAAATGACTCGACAGTGTATTTTGCAAGTCTCAAATAAGCTGTGCTTTGCAATAAACCCTTTTTAACGACGAAAAGAATTTTGAACGAGCGGCTGTCAACGTAATCTCTAAACAGGCTCAACAATGTGATTTGATAGGATTCAGCGCGACTTTTGTGGAAGAATTCGCGTGGAACAAAGATGAATGGCTTTCCAGCAAGTGCTCTGTCAGATGAAAGCCTAGTCAGAATTGATGGTAAGGACACAAAACTCGATATAGGTAGGTGGAGGAAAAATATACGAGGCTCGGCGGGGCACATCCAATGGTGTAATAAAAAACACGCCAATCTGTTACGCGCAGGCTTGAGGCACGGGGCGCGCGCCGTACCATAGATCGCAGCCTTGCAAATATTAGGTGCAGGTCCTGGTGCGCGCCGCATAATCAGTAGACCAGACCGATCCAGAATAGGGGTCTCATGTTTTCAAAACACCACATAGAATCATGAAACACCTGGGAGTTGGTTTTGGCTCAATGCCACGCTTTCCATAGCCGAGATTTCATCGACGTTCCTTCATGACCAGCGTATGTGTCGCAGGTATCCAATTTTGATCTTGATTGCCGAGTACAGATTCTTTTTTCCGAAAAATGATAGGCGGCTGAGGGCGGATAAAGCCGCACGTCGCAAACTGTGTATTGGCCAATCAGCCCAACAGATTGCGCAACTCTGGTGTGACGCTGGCCGTCGGTTCTTCAAGTCGGAACTCGAAAAATGACGCGATAGAGATCTTTCCGTATCTCCGAGTTTCCTTGTGAATTAATTAGACCCTTCGTACCAAATGTCCGGAACCTCCAATATATATCTATCCATTGCCTCTCTAAACCGAGTGCGGTACTGTTTAGGCGTGACGATTGTGGGATCTTTACCCTTTTTCCCAACAAGACTTTTTCCTTTCACCCAATTTTCAACTTTCTTGTCCCAAGTAAATGTGCGGAGCCAGTCGATGATTCCAACGTACAATTTTCCCGAAGGATCATCAATCCCAATCACCAACGAGTAGTCCATGACATCCATCGCAGATAGAAAAGATGTGTCATTGAACAATGAGCCCCGCAAGAGTTTTTTCAGCTGCTCCTTCACAAATACGGGACTCTCGTAAATGTATTCAACCATGTTCTCATCAAGCAACACTTCATTTTCTTTCCCCGTTTGCTTCACATGCCGATTTCTCATGGATCCTTTGAGGTCAAATATTCTGGTAGTCTTTCTGTTATAAAAGAGGTTTTCCATGATCAAAAGGTCCATTTTAAACGTTTTTCCATTCATGGAGTTTTTGAACTCCACCTGATAAAACCCAAAGATCTTGGCAAGAGCCGTGGTCAACGTGTTGAAGGTTGACTGCGAAATGTACTTGAAGTAGAAAGGCGCAATCGATACGAATGATTCGAGCTCGGATTTCGACAACTCTTTGACGACATAGCGATTATCAAGCGTCTTTAAAAAGTTCGAGCCACTTTTGCCTCCTGTTGAATTCCACTTTACACACCGGGATAAGCTTTGTATGTATGAGTCATCCACACCGCAAGCTTTCCGTAAAGCATCGAATTGCTCGCTGTAAAATATTTTGCAAGACATCTCTGTACTCCCGTCAACAAATTGATATTTGAGGTGATTGGATTTTGTCTTATTCAATGCAAATTCCAAGTCGCTTTCCTCACTTTTCGCTTGGTCGTTTCTTTTCTTGAATTTTCGCTCGAGTTTGGCAAAGTGATCACTTTTCTTTTGAAATTGCTCACTGAATTCCATTGTTTCACTCGACTTGTCTTCTGTATTAACGGACTCATCAGAGCCCATTCCTGCTATTTTCAGCTTGTAGTCATTGGTGGAAAGACAAAAAGCTACTAGCGAGCTTGGCTCGTCCTCCCGAACAATCACTTCAGAATCTGCAAAGGTGTGCTCGGTGAAGTCCAATGGGTATTCCAATGAATCCCAGAGTGTGGCTGAACGATCAGCCCAAAAGTTCGATAGTGATTTGAGCAAAGAGTTCTTTTCAGGCTGTGGAATCTCCACCTTGGATTTCGTAGGATCTTTTGCACCTTCCTCGTGCTCGCGATTGTCTGTTAGTGTTCCACAATGAACATCGTCAGCGACTGTACGTAACTCTCTCAGATCTGATTGATTTTTAGATCCAGACGTACTCGATTCATGACTTTTTTCGAGAGCGAGAGATGCTCTTGAGGTAGTCTTGAGCCTGTTGTCGTCATCAACAACGTCTTCGATATTGTCGTATATTTCAACAATCGGTTGGGAGCTGACAATGGGTATCGCCTTATATTTGCTTGACTGTCTCTCGAGAACTGCTTCCCTTTGCTTTTGAAACTCAACAGTCATTTGATTGAAATAGTTTGTCAAGTCCTGCACCCGTTTTGGCGCCTGCTGACCGATGACCTCGTGCAGGCTGAAATCAATTTCGAGATCAGGCTTCGGCTTAGCGGGTGACCTTGAAATATGCTTGTTCTGATCTTCTTCGAATGATTGTCTAATTTGCATGATCTTGTCCTCAATGAGCGTCAGCGGAATCCGCCTTGAGCCGATAGAAAGAAGGTCTTCGCTTGTTGACTTTTGATCAGACGGGTCATCAAGCGGAGACCGTGGCAGTTCTTGAATCGGAGAATCTCTCATATGACTTGCTTCTTCTTTCTGAGTCATTACTCGGATGTTATCGGCATTATCTTTCATTTCTGAATCCAACCTGTCCATCAAAAAATTTCTCAAGTGGAACTGAGTTATCTTCGTGATCTCGTTTTCCGTTGGAAGAAACCGCTTTTCAAAATCGTTGAACTCCCTGTCCCATACCACTCCCAATTCTTGAATATCCCGTTGTATCACGTTGAGCGACATGTAGTTGGTAGGTAGCGTAGATTCATAGATCTTGAGAGTCTTTGACGAAATAAAGGCCTGATCGGATTTGACTCTTTCTTTGAGTTCTTCAATTTTCTCATGGCCAGCTTCAGCTTTGTCAAAAGTGTCTACCTTGATCCTGTTGAGCCTGTTCATGATACTCTGAAAAAACTTCGATGACGACTCTTGGATTGTCTTGAGTGACTCTAGTTTCAGCTCAAGATTTGTAGAAGCGACAAACTCTAGCTTCTTTCGAGGAACAACGACTTCATATGTAGTGATCCCGGATATCTCGAACCTGATAAAGAAGCCATTGATTCCAAAGTACTTCACCTGACTTCTAAAAAAATCATGCTCACAATGCTTTTCGTGCCACGTGTCACGCGACCAAAAGTTTAGCTCAAAAAACTTACCAAGCGACAAAAAGTAAGTATCGTCACTCATTGACGAGACTGGAGAGGAAACGTTACACTCAGGGCAATAACTCCACATAATCCTGTCACCTTTGTCCTTGAACTGTTCCTGTCCATGGACATCATCAACACTTTCAACAATCAAATCTATCTTGTAGTTCCCATGAACATAAGTCTTGTAGTGATTTAACAAAAGATCACCACACTCATCACAAGACCTACTCGTTTCTTGTAGAGTTTGATCGAGAAACGTTCCGAGACATTTGTCGTTATCAGAATAAAAGTCCACAACTACCACCATGGGCCCGTAACATGGGGTAGCATGCTTGATCGATACCCTCGAATGCAAGAAGTGTATGTTCCGGTGGAAGATAGGATATAGCTGATAGACTGAATACTTCATGCTGTTAGACCATATTCTTAGTCTGAAGTTGAATTCTCGCTGGAAGAAATGCATCCACTCAGTGCTGACAAACTTGAGAAACAGCATCACATCAGGCTTGCCGCTGAATCGCTCTAAATTAAAGTCGAACTGAAGATCGCTGAGCCACTCAGATTTGATTTCGTCCAGCTCGGACATTCTTTGCACACTTTTGTCAAGCTCATAATAGTGAACAAACTTGCTAAAAGAACGAATCACATCGCTGAGCGTCACCGGGAGTGGGTACGAAATTGCAGGTGAGAAACTCAAGATTCTCTCAGCAAACAACTTGACATAATTTAGAACACCTAACGCTTCCATAGAGCTCACGCAAACAGCTTTCAAGTCCAGTTTATCTTGAGTGTCGACCTGCATGAGTTCCTCCAAAGAGGCTGGATCGAGCCCATCTTGCACCCTCCTATTGCTGCCAATCACTAGCGAGAAGTCCTGGAAGAGACTGCGTTCGAACCTAAAATTGAAAGCTGCGGGGACTAATGATTCCGATGCGTATTTAACGCTGCTCAAGTATTCCTCATCACCTCCCCGCAAGCATATTGTGAAACCCAACTCGACTTGACTGCCAACGAAAAAGGAGAATGTTTTGACAAAATCACCAAAGACAAACCTTTTCACTTCAAAGCGGCCACATGCGCCCAAAGATCCTTTCTTGAAAAATAAATCGTTAACCGATTGAAATATATCGCCTTTTGTATAGCGCGAAATTCTTTCGATGACTTGAGGCTTCACATTGGATATCACAGTGATATTTGCTTCCTCCAAAAGCTTCTCAGCTAAACCACAAACAGTATCTCCAACAACAACTATATCAGGCTCCAAAGAAATCAAGCGCGAGACCAAGTTTGAGATATAAACCGATTGCTGTGAATTGACAACCCTCAAACTGATGAACTGTTCTTTTTGCTTTAAATACTCCAAAGGAAAAACGAGTAATGTTATCTTTGGATTTTGAATCAGTGACTGCATTCGCTTAGAGTCGACATCTTTTGTTATAAAAAGACCCTCCAACACAGAGGTGTCTTCGATCTTGCCTCCGAGGATCTTTTTGATCTTGATGTACTGCTTCACGTCTAACGTGTCCGTGATTTTGACACGATGTATGCTGGCAAAGGTCTTCAGTAAAGTTTCCACCCAACGCCTCTGCTCGTTGTCGCCTTTAATGTCACAATCTTCCAAACACTGCACAATCATTTGCCTAAGCTTTTCATCAAACATAGAGCCAAGAGTAGCTTGTACTGAGGGCTCGGGAGCATCCACACTGTCCAAGACTTGGAGCTTTGTTAGATCAGTAATCAGATGAATTCGATCATCAAGACTGTCCCTAGGACTCTGTATAAAGCTCTTTCTGTCATCGCTCCGTGACGAGAAACAGGTTGGATTGGACTTAAGTTCTCTTGCAGGCGTAATTGACTGAATCGGAGTTCTCCTTGATGGGCTCTCATCGCCCAACGTGAAAGATTTGTCGATAGCTTGCGTTGTCAAAGTAGAGGAGTTGAGCTGATCGGGCGTTGTATTTGCATGTACTAGATTGCGCGCCTCCACTGACGGAATCATCGAAATTCCATTTTGAATCTTCCTTACCAGTCGCTGATTTCTGCGGTCCTTAATTCTTCGCATAGAGGCCTTTGCCCGCTCATTGGACCTATAATTCGATCGCTGCTTGTTCTCAGTCAAAGAAGAATTGTTAAAGGTGTCAATAGGCTTGAATTCAAAGCGCGTCATTGCACTTGACTGACCCAAATTTGCAGGACCATACTTCCCTTCGATTCCAGGGAATTCAAGTAGAGTGGGAACACCGGGAATGGATGTGGAAAGGTGATTGAGAGGTCTGGTGGGGATACTAGAGGAGGCTGCCAAACGGTTCAATGAAGTGTATAAAGACATAACTTTCTCATCTTCGTTCTCGCTTTCTGCCTCCTCCTCTTCTGGCTCGGCCTCAGAATCTTGGTTCTGGGCTAAGATATTATGAGCCCGTTTAGAAAACTCAAGCTTTGCCGTCGTAGGCAAGCGCGCATATTTCCCATTCACCACAGACTTGTAGAAAGAACTTATATTTTCGAGGCTCTTTAGATTGCCTAGCTCTGAACTGACTGAGGCAGAACGACGAGGGTAGCTCTTGAACCAACTTTTGGCCTCCGGAAGTTCACTGCCCACCGCGTTCATTGACGACAAAGCGTGAGCTGATCGCAAGTTTTGATGTATGTTCAAGGAGGAGCTTTGTGTGTACGAGCCAGAGGGGATGGCAATTTCGACAGCCTCGCCAGTCCTTCTTGTCGGGATGGCCATCTTCGGCGGGTGTCTTTGTAAAATTCCCTCCGGACTTCTCTGCGTATTTTCCGCGAATGGCGAAGGCGCTGAATTAAGGGACGGACTTTCCCTAGAGCTGAATACGGGTAGATGTTTTGAGTTCAGAAGCGGTGACTCTAGAATAGCGCTGCTATGCATTGAGCTGGCGGAATATGACCTCAACCGAGCAGACGCTTTGTCAGACCCAGCCTCCACTGGCAACCCAGAAAGTGACCGGGCTTCAGACAGCCCTATGATTTCTTCCTCGGAGCTCAGCGAGTCGTCACTAAGATATACAACGACATCGCTGTAGCAAGGCTTACACACGCGAAGGTTGTCTTTATATGCTTTCGTGACTTTGCCGCCATGCTTCCCGTGCCGCTGCTGTTTGTACTGGCTGTAAGATATGAAGAGCGTGCAGTCAGCGCAGAATATCTGGCCGCAAAAACGGCAATGGTGTTTTCTCCTGAAAGCTGTGAATTGTTTGAAACAATTCAAACAGTCTGACACAAACGAATCGTTCATCCAGTATTTCTTTGGAATACCACCATTCTTGAGAGGGTTATTCAGAAGTTTATGCGGACGCTGCTTCTTTTTTTTGCTTTTCTTTGCCCCTACAGATCCGACCATGGACGATGAAGACGAGCCCACGCCGGCCAAATTGGTGTGAATGATAGACTTTGCCCCGTCAAGAATAGCCGCCGAGAAATGCCCCGAAGTCTTCCTGGACGGACTCCTAAGCTTCTTCGGGCTCAGTTTTCGAGTAGCAGTCAGAGCCTCGCTTATTCGGACACGCAAAGCGGGCTTCTGCTTCAGTAGATTCATAAATGCCATCCCCGCGCCATCAGCATTGACAAGGGTGTTTGTCAGCGTTTCATGATTTTCGGTGTCCTGATCCGAAGCCGAGTCTTCATCAGAAACTTCGATATCGTTTGGAAGATTGTTGAATATCGACAGGATTCTGTTCTGAAGCATTCTCACGGCAGACGACTTCAAAGCAGACTCTGTGCGCGTTTTAGGTAAAGTCAAAGGGCCTGGTTCTATCAGCGGGAGGCGCGAGGACGACTGGGCTAAGCTGCGGGCGCTTGTGATGGACTCAGGGGTCGAATTAGCCGCTGCAGTGACGTCACTGGTGCTTAGCAGCGCCATGGGCTTCTTCAAGGCATTTGACGAGGTGAGTTTCAAAAATAAGTTATCCGAGGTGACGCGAGGAACATTATCTGTTGTTTGAGGTGCCTCTAGCACCGGAGGTCGCTTCCTCGGCTCAAGATTTGTGTCTTTCTGTGTCACTATTGGTGGGGCTGTTACCAGCGGCAATGAATCCGGTGCATGTGACGATGATGGCGCCGAGGAGTGTTCAAAGTCTTTCTTGGCGACCGGAATAGGTGGTTTAGGTCCTGAAGGTCCCAAAGCGGGGTCTGCCGGCGGCAGAGATGGCATGGTAGGAGATTTACCCCTGTTTCCCAGAGCAACATCATGGATGGGAACTTCCGCCGCGGAACTTCTCAAACCGTCATGTGAATAGAGCAGCAGCGTGTCTAGAATATCTTCTTCGCGAGGTGCAGCACCCACGGGCGGCGAAGTGTAATTGTGCACCAAGTTAGACGCATTGTTGGTCACTTTCCGTAGCGTTTTTGAGATGATGGTTGAAAGTGACCTGTTTGCCACCACTTCTGGGTCCGGAAGGGTCGGGAAGGACACGAAATCGTCCAATTTTTGCAGCGAGGACGATTCAGCCGCCAGCGGGTTTGGTGATAGCGGATACCCCTGATACGACACGTTTCTGGCCGAAGATGACATCTTTGTATAGGAATAAAGAGTCTTGGTGGGTGTTAGTGGGGCATATGAAGTGGGTCAAGAACGAATGCCGAGCTAGGGACTGACAAATTTATAGACCGCCTTATTACAGTCTGATGAGGCACAGGTATTGCCGAAATAAGTCGTATTTGTTTTGTTGATTTATCCTGATCTTCCAGGAAAATATGTTTTGATGGATGGATGGATTAGCGCTGTCCCTGCCTGTTTCGGGCCATATCTGCAGACCCATACAAGGGCCCAATGCCAAGGGCCAAGGCCGCACCGCGACGCGAGCACTTTACGGAATGTGGGGCCACGGGGAGCACTTCGCACTCCAATTAACAAACTAAATATGTACCAAGAATGAGTAGGAGCAATGAAATGAGGAGTTTTGAATTCCGATTTTGATCTTCATTTTACTTTAATTTTCTCGTGATTGTCAACACGGGCTGGCTGAAGTGAATTCCGGCAAAATCACATTGTCTCTGAAGAGTGATCATGTTCCTGAGGCCGGTGTACAGGGCCAGTCCCCATTGTACACCAAGGCCGCGATAGAAGCAATTGGGCCTAGAATGTTCCCGACCCATGAAGCCACCAGCTCTAGTGCTTTGGCCCCAGGGCGCTTTGTGGAGTTATCTCAGGGGCTTAAACTTTCACCTTTTCCTTCTCCGAACAAAGGCTAATGTTGAAGTTGTAATTTGTTAGTTTGAAACTTCAGCTATGAATACTGTGGGTCCCGAGTAACAGTAGCTGTGAGCGTGTGGTATGAGACTACAGTTTCAGGTGTTAGCATGGACATTCGTTCACACAGTGTCGAGAATAATTAGCTATGTTAGTTATGCAAAGTGAATGTACTACCCAAAGAAAAGTATGAAAATTCGCGTGCCAGATCGTTATACTGACCTATTGCAACTGTAACATCAACATTTAATCTACAGGAAGGTGTGCACCAACAACAATCATGAAATACACAGGATTCTTCGAACAGCCAATAATCTAAGGACATGGTGAATGGTGAATGCTAAAGAATTTTACTTGAAACAAAAATAAACTCAAGAGTATCAAGCAATATCTTCAACCTCACCTGGGTCGATCGAGATAAGCCGGCGTTGATATGCTATCAACAGAGTCTACTCTCGAGCAGTAAAGCTGTTGAGGTTGTTTAGTAACCAAAAGCGAGAATACCTGGCTAGACAGCTTGATCCGAAAAACGCCTTTGGCATATAAATTTATCCATGGGAAAAAGATAGCCCCAATTAGATGGAGTCATTTTTCCAACAAGTGGTTACACGCCTACATGTAGACTTCAGGCTGGCATGTAGTAGCACCGCGTCCGTCTGAGATCTCACGTGGCCAAAGAAAGCACTACGCATCATTTGACCATACACACTGCCTGGGTGAAAACGCATTCCTGCACAAAAACAGCAATATTTCTCACTGAATAAGCACCAATTCGAGGCAGAAATCTTCTAATTTTCAGATTTACCCAACTAAAGCGCATGTACACTTGATGCCAACCTTTCTCATGTTGTTTGGCCCGGGCCTATCCTGGGACCCAGCATGCAGTCGTGCAGCCGCGATCGCGAATTCGGTGTCGTGCGGCGGTGAGAAACGGAAAAAAACCCGCACATGTGGGCCTGCCCAGTGCCAACCACACCCGCACCGGGCGGGCATGGGCCTAGTCAAACAAGAAGTTATCCATCAATACAAGCCGTGACTGATACTCACGCCATCTTATAAAAAAGATTCATATTTCCTGCACATGTCGTCGCAGGTGTTGCAAAAACGAAGGGGCGCCAAGCCGGCGGCAGCCACGGGCCTGCTGAATGGGCCGGATTTGTGGTCAGACGACGATCACCAAAAGGACGGCCACAAGATCGGGATCGACGCACGTGACATCGGCCACGACAGCTCGGTGAAAGTGCCGTTTTTGACGTTGATGGAGGAGGTGTTACTCATGGGACTCAAGGATAAGGAGGGCTACTTGTCCTTCTGGAACGATAACATTTCATATGCGCTCCGCGGGTGCATTTTGTTGGAATTGGCCTTCCGCGGGAAAATCTCCCTTGTCAACGACCCGGCGAGACGCCGGTTCGACTTGTGTGACCGTTTGGTCGAGGTCACGAACACGGAACCTACAGGTGAGGTGTTGCTAGACGAGGCGTTGAAGATCATGAAAAACGACGAGGGCCACCTTTCCGTGTCGAATTGGGTCGATTTGTTATCTGGCGAGACGTGGAACTTGATGAAAATCAACTACCAGTTGAAACAGGTGCGCGAGCGGTTGGCCAAGGGGCTAGTCGACAAGGGCATCTTGCGCACTGAGCGCAAAAACTTCTTTTTGTTCGACATGGCCACCCACCCGATCGCCGATAAGATGCTGAAGGAACACATTCGCAACCGGGTATTGAGCTTCTTGACACAACGCACAATTGACTTGGATGCCTTGAGCAACGACCAGTTTGCTAAGGATACGTCATACCGCCACCTCCGTACCGTGTCGTTAATCTGTGGTGCCTACGCGGCCAACGTGTTGGAAAACGTGTTGCTTGTGCTCAACTACGACACACGTGACCAGGCGTTTGCCCGCGCAGATGAGTTGTTGAACGACTACAGCGAGTTTCCCTTTGGAAGCAAAGGTCTGCTGAGCCCCTTGGCTTTGGGAAGCAATTTGGCCGGGGAGATTGCCACAGAGACCGAGCAGACCAGCGAGTTGACGCTAGAATTGGTCGCCGCCGTGTTGAGCGTGTTTGCACGGATGGACTCTATCTTGTAACGTTGTCCGTCGGCGATGTACTTATGCTATATAATGAAAGCATGCCAGTCATGAAGCCTTGAAAAAGCGTAGGGGTTGAGCTTGATTTCTGGGTTAAACACAAATTCCAGAATGAAAGATCCAGAGATGAGTTTTTTTGATTGGGAACGAATTAGACCGAGAGTTGATTTGACTAAAGCCATACGCCTCTTTTTAGTGAGTAGCAATTTCGAAGCCTCGCATGATTCGAGGACATCCTGTTCCGATATATGTATCCAAAGCCTCAAGAGCGGTTTGCGTTCCCCTAATGACTATGAGATCCTGCTCGTGTCGATTTTGCAGCTGCTCAGAAAACAGAACACACACATATGTATGACGGCGATTGTAAGTGTATGGCGTATTGGGTTTGCTCATCATGGGCGCTTCTACCTTTAATGAATCATTTAAAGAATCATTGTATGGAACACGATAACATATCGCTCTTGCCGTTTCTTACCATGACTCAATATCAGGGACTCTACTCACTCAAAGGATAGGGCCACTCGTCCAGCACTGGCTGCCCATTAAGACCGTTCACAAAAGCCTTGATCAAAAGACTCGAGCGCGTGTCGCCCTTGGAGTCCCAGAAGAAACCACCCCCAAGTCCAGTTTGCAATACGTACTTTGCCTTTTCCTCAATGGTCCGTAGACTATCGTACGTAATAAGGAGGTCACGCTTCCGATCATACACGTAAGCCGCAACCTTGTGGGTATCGTACACTTCGCCTGTCCGATCGATTTTCCGGAAGTCGATAGAGTCATCTTTGACGTCGGTAGATTTCCTAAATTTGCCGCCTGGAGCTTTGGCTGAGGGCCGCTTGAACCCACGACCGTACATGGGCATACCTAGCACCAATTTCAGCGCTGGAACTCCGCGCTCGAGATACTTACCAATTACCAAATCCGCACTAAGGCCGTTGTCACCGTTCGGCCCATACAAGTTTGAGTGGAACCCCGTGCGGTCTGACCAGCCCAGGCCGGCAAAATCATAGGTCATGATATTCCAAAATGTCAAGTATTGGTCCATCTCCTTCACAAGCATAGTCAGAATAGTTTCTTCGCCTGCCGGGGCTGCCACCGTGAGGCAGAGATGGGGGTTTACCTTATCTAGGCTAAAGCGAAGCAAGTGTAATAGGTTCACGAGCTGGCGCGCCTCGGTCGTGTTGGATGGGTACTCCCAATCGATATCGATCCCGTCAAAGTTGTATTTCTTCAACAAATCTATAGCCGTGAGCACGAACGTGGCCATTCGGCGGTCATCTTTCATGACTTCTACAAACTCGGCACACGTGCCCCACCCCCCAATGGACATGACTGTTTTCATGAAATAGCTCCTTGCCTTCAAGGCGTTTAGCACATTGATTGCGCCGTTTATGCCGGACGCCAATGGCATCTGGACGTCGGCCCAGGGATCCAGGAGCGTGACTGCGCCCGATTCCGGGTTGATCTTCATGAAGGCATAGAACACGTGACTGATGATTCCCGCCGGTAAGTCTAAAATGTGGTCTTTACACTCGTAAACAGACCAGTTTGAGAAGTACGTGCCTGTGACGTGTCCACCCAGACTCATGGTAATGATTTAGTGGATGTTGACCCTACCGAATCACCGATTATCGTTTCCCCAGAAACAGCGTAGGCAGAAGGTTTGACTGACTGTAAAGCGAGAAACGCACAAAGTAGACTTCAATAATATTTGAATCCCTCTTTTTTTCATGAAGAAGCTCTCAATAGCTATCTGTATTACCAAGCTATTATGAAAGCAAGATTCCCAAACTTGAGAAAGAAGATGTGGTATAATTATAGAAAGTGCGCTCGGGTCGGGTGCAAAATAGGGTGGGGCTGGGTGCGAAACGGTGACTGAGCATCGTCCAGAGCCCGTGCCAGGCCCATGGCATAAATGATTATGTCTTCCAATACAAACGTTTTTTTTTTCTCTTTCGATAAATTTATGTTTTTTTCTAATCTCGACATCCAAGTTTTACCTTTTCTTCTGACAAGTGTTTATATGTTATAATTGTTTTAGATGTGTGTGTCAGTCGCCACTTATACCGTTCGCTGGGGTGGAGAGTGAGGATTTAGGTTGTGCCAGGAACTTGCTAGAGGTGACAAGTAGCAAACAAATTAACACCAGAATGTGAAATGAAAAGGAAAATTTCGCTTTTTTATGATGTCACATTATTTTGAATTTGAAAGATTCCAAAACCAAGTGAAAAATGAAAAATAAAATAAGCTCATTTCAACACTTTCTTGCCGGTGTAAGTCAAGTTCATTTTCTATCGAAGACATAGGTGTGGTGCGGCATCTGGGGCCGATCTGGCCGTGGAGCAGACTTCGCGCACGCACGTTTGCGTATGGCCCCACACTAATCTACACTCTGCCAAAGAAAATTCAAAGATCGAATCAAACCGTGAAACATAAACTGATATATCCGATGACAACATTAGAGTATATCGAGAGGGCCGGCGCCGGTCTTCCGGAGAAAATCACGCCTGCAGACAAGGTGTATAAGGATGATTGCATGTATTCTTTTGACACTGCCGAGAACAATGCCCTGGGTTTGGATGTATGTATGACATGTTTCCAAGCGTTTGCCCGGGCCGTACAAAAAGACTACACGGCCGAGCACTATACACGGAAGAGGCACCCGCTTTTTCTAAACATCAAAAAGCAGCTCAAACGGAGAATTGAGCCTGATCCAGAGACTTCTGATGCGGAGGCGCGGGTGAAGCAGCCAAAACTCGAGATCATAGAGGAAAATGAACTGGATTTGTACGATATCTCCACGAATATCTATGTAGCGCCACTCAGCGACTCAGCAGATATCGATGCCTGTCCCGAACGCGTGAAACTGCTTGCAAACGAGATCTTGACGGCTAATTCTGCCAGTGTCGCAGACGACATCAAGGCCTGGGAACTGGAGGTGTTCCCCTGTGAACATTCATTGAGTATTGCCCAAGCTCCAGTACCAGAACAAGAAATCGACCTCTCTCATTGTGCCTTGTGCGACTTGAAGGAAAACTTATGGATATGTTTGACCTGTGGCACAATTGGGTGTGGCCGCGAGCAGTTTGGATCTTCACTCAAGGGCAACTCGCATGCGTTGACTCATTATGAGACCTCGGGGCATCAAGTTGCTGTCAAATTGGGCTCTCTTTCTGCCGACAACGAGGACAGTTGCGATTGCTATTGCTACCAGTGCAATGATGAGGTGAAAGTGCCAGGATTAACCGAAAAATTACGCCCGTTCGGCGTGGACTTATCGTCGGCAGTCAAACTGGAGAAAAGTTTGGTCGAGCTTAACCTAGACACGAATAAGAGTTGGCAATTTAACTTGGATGGCGCCTCAGGTGAGAAATTGACTCCCGTTTTTGGGCCTGGACTAACGGGGCTTTCGAATTTGGGCAATTCGTGCTATTTGAATTCTGTCATACAAGCCTTGTTCAGTTTGCCTTCCTACAGGCTGTTTTTTGCAGGAATCGAGTTTGATGAGAAGGTTCCCGACGCAGCACTCGATTTGCCGTCTCAAATGCTCAAAATCCATGATGGTTTGGTTTCTGGCCGTTATTCAAAACCAAGCGCGTTGAAAGGCGACGACTACCAGGCCGGTATAAAGCCTTCTACATTTAAGGCGCTCATTGGCGCAGACCACAACGAGTTCCAGACAAACAAGCAGCAGGACGCCAACGAATTTTTGCTTTACTTATTCGACAAGCTCGACAACCAATTCGGGCTCACTTTGAACAAAGATTTCAAGTTTTTGGCGGGGTCAAAAGTGGTTTGTGCGAACTGTAAACATGGATCCAGAAGCACCAATTTGGTCGATAACATAAGTGTGCCTATTAGAGGCAATGTTTTGGGCACAGATGAGGAGGGCAAAAAGATTTACGGAGAGGTGAAGCTCTCTGAGTGTTTTGACTCTTTTTCCGCGAAGGAAACGATCGAGAACTACACTTGCGAGCATTGCAAGGAGACGACACTGACGACAAAACAAGAGGGCTTTGTTACATACCCAAAAAACCTCGTTGTGTCCGTGCAAAGAATCACGCTCGAAAACTGGGTGCCTGTGAAACAGGAGATCCCCATCACGATTCCGGAGACACTCAACCTTGAAAGTTACGAGGCACCACCATTTGATGAGGGCGAGGTAGAGGTGAAAAGTGGTGATAAAAATAGTCACTCTGGAAAGTTTGTGCCAAATGAGGAAGCGTTTTCTACTCTTTTGAGTATGGGTTTCAGCGAGCCCAGGTGCTTGAGAGGACTCTACAACACAGGAAACAAAGACGCAGAGGAGGCCATGAACTGGGTATTTGCACACATGGATGATGCTGACATTGACTCACCTTTCGACCCTACCCAGGTCACGCAATCGAATGATACTCCTGCAATCGCTCCGGAGGCTATAGATAACCTCGTCTCGATGGGCTTTGGTGCTCTCCTTGCCAAAAAAGCGCTTGTTTTGAACAATAATGACGTCAACGCGTCTGTGGAATGGCTTTTCAGTCACCCTGACGATGATGGCGTGATTGAGGAGAATACGAAGCCCGTTGTGAATTTGCAAGACGAGATAAATCAGCTCAGTGCTCAGTTGCAGGAGGAAGCTCACGGCGAGCCAAACGCGCAGTATGCACTCAAAGCAGTCATTTGCCATAAGGGCACGTCGCCACATACAGGACATTACGTTGCTTTCATAAAACATGAGGGCCAGTGGATTTTGTTTAATGATGAAAAGGTCGTGCTGTGCGGAACGAATATCGAAGATATCAAGAAAAATGGGTACATATACTTTTTCGAAAAACGCTAGTTGCTTGGCTGGGAGGTCGCGGGCCAGTCAGAGTGAAGCAATTGGTCATGCATATACGAGTGAATTTCAAGGCGCCCCCTCGCCTGAACGTATGAAAGCCAAGCCATGTCCCATCTACACCCATATATTTCGTGGATTAAGATATTGTGTCTTTTTGGGTACACCGTTGTTCTGATTCTTTTCATTTAGATTCTGTGCATGGTGTGAAAAGGTGTTTTCAGCTGATGCTTATAAATGGACGGCGTTCTAGAAAAGTCTTATCGATATGCGCAACGTCTACTAAGCAACGCGGGTCCGCCATATAAGCACGCAATGAGTCAACATCTTGAGAACGTGGCTTTGCTGGTGCGGTGTTAAATAAGCTAGAGCCGTCGGATTTAAGGTTTCCCTTTTTCAAGATACATTTCTGGATCAAAAAGAAAAAAATGTTTGTGTCGAACGAGAACGTGGGCGACAGAACCCGCTTAGAAGACTGGAGAAGTATGTGAATGCGTTATTTTATTGCTTGTAGCTGTTTCTATATGTGGCCTCATTTACGCCTAATTTTTCAGTGCAAATGACTAACAATTATCAGTCCGTGGCTACGACCCATTGGCGCCACCAGACTTATTACAGCACGAGTTGCCAGTGACAGAAGCCAGCAAAAAGAACGTTTTGAAAGGCAGAGACGACGCTGTGGAAATTCTTAATGGTGATGACGACAGGCTTATTGTCGTGATTGGGCCCTGCTCGATCCATGACCCAAAGGCTGCGCTTGATTACGCACACCGGTTGAAGAAAGAGGCCGAAAAACACGCTGGCGAGCTCCATATTGTCATGAGAGCGTACCTCGAAAAACCCAGAACCACCGTTGGCTGGAAGGGCTTGATCAACGACCCTGAAATCGATGGCTCGTTCCAGATCAACAAGGGTCTCCGGATCGCCAGAAAGTTATTTGTTGAGCTCACGGAAATCTTGCCCATTGCGGGCGAGATGTTGGACACGATTTCGCCACAATTTCTCTCTGACTTGGTCAGTGTAGGGGCCATAGGCGCCAGAACCACCGAGTCTCAATTGCACAGAGAGTTGTCTTCGGGCCTCTCTTTCCCAGTGGGTTTCAAGAACGGCACAGACGGGACGCTTGGCGTTGCCGTGGACGCGTTGAGGGCCGCGTCGCACCCACACCACTTTCTTTCGGTGACGAAACCGGGCATTGTGGCCATTGTTGGTACCGACGGTAACAAGGACTGCTTTGTCATCTTGCGTGGTGGCAAGCAGGGCACTAACTACGACGAGAAGTCCGTGCAAGACACGAAGGCTGCGTTGAAGAAGGCAAATGTGATTAGCGATGAGAAGATTACCCGCAGAATCATGGTTGACTGCTCGCATGGCAATTCAAACAAGAACCACAGAAACCAGCCGCTCGTGGCTGCCGAGATCGCCAGACAGGTCAGCCTGGGCGAGGAGGGAATCTGTGGTTTGATGATCGAATCCAACATCGAGGAAGGAAGACAGGACGTGCCTCCACAAGAAGAGGGAGGCAAGGATGCGCTCAAATACGGCTGCTCCATCACCGACGCCTGTATCGGTTTTGAAGACACCGTGCCCGTGTTGCAGACGTTGGCGGACGCCGTGAAGGCCAGAAGAGCCCTCAGGAAGTAGACCCTGGGAAGTGACATTCGACGCGTATGCAATTGTATAGAGGTGTATGCATATGTACATACGGTAAGAGTCCTGTGTAAACCCCTAATGCGTGATTATTCTTCATCCTCTGAGTCGTCAAACTCGATCATGAGCCCGGCTTTCTGGAGCACGACGTCCCAGTTGCATGTGAGAATGACAAGCGTCTCGATGACGCCAATCAAGAACATTCCGCTGCCGATCCCGATCCACAAACCTTTCAATTTTAACTCCGTGGTTTTCGTGAGAAGGAATGCTAACGGCATGGCAAATGCATAGTATGCCAAAAAGTTGATGAGACCGCCGATTTTCTGGAGGCCCTGCGCACGGAGAATGCCGCTTGCGACGGACGCTAATCCATCGAAGATTTGTAATATCGAAACCAATGGCGTGAATAGCGACACGATAAGTTCGGTGACATCCGGGTCTTCGGTGAAAAGCCTGGCGATTTGGTATCGAAAAGTAAACAACACAAAACAATTGGCGGTCGCCACGGCAAGCCCGGCGAGCAAGCCTGTCTTTGTAGCGACTTTAGCCGAGTAAAGATTCTGTGCCCCAACAAAGTTGGCGATTCGCGTGGACGCGGCAATGCTAACGGCAAATGGCACCATATACGTAAGGGAAGCTATCAGACCCACAGCACTCTGCGCGGCCAATTCGGTGGTGCCGAAATACAGCGCAAGAAGCGTCATGATTTCATACGCGACATACTCAGACTCAAGCATGACAATGCCAGGAATGGCCAAGTGTGAGAGTTGGCCCCAATTCTGGAACAATTTCCGAACCCCGCAAAAGCCGTACCAGCATTTCAGCCCATCCACAAATACCACATAAAGTACTAGCAAAAGCGACATGATCCAGAAGTTGATTACAGTGGCAATTGGCGCACCGATATATCCGATACCATACTTCTTGTTCCACACCAAAAACCATGAGAGGAAGATATTGATCGGGGCGCTCACAAATAACACTCCCGTGCCGGCCTCGAAAATGCCCTGTGCCTGCAAGAATCGCTTGGCGTTCTCAAAAAATATGTAGGCCGGGCCACCAGCGATCAAGACCCTCAAGAATTGGGTGGTAAGACGCAAAACCTCGTCGTTCTCGATGATATATTGCAATAACGAGCCGCTATTCCACCAGAATAGCACACAGGGCACATACGCCACCAAAGAGAACATCGTGCATCTTTGTACGTAGGTAGACACAAGCTCATAGTTGCCTGCGCCGTACGCGTGCGGGCATAACGTATCTAGCGCGGTTGCAATACCTTCAAAGACGGCTAGCGAGATGGTCAGTGTCATGGATGCCAAAGATACCGCCGCGAGCTCATTTTTACCCAAATGCCCAACCACAAGCAACGAAATGATCGAGAAAAGGTGCTCCAATACAAAAGTCACGATTAACGGGAGAGAGTACCGCCCCAACATGCGTGCTTCAACGGAGAACGTGGTGTGTAAGCCTGCAAAGTCCTCTTTGGCAAAAAGCAGTGCTTTCAGCTTGCTATCGGAACCAAAAGACCCGTGGGTTCCATGCAGGTGCGCCGACCTACGGTCCTGGGCATCCTCCTCGTCACTGTCGGCATTGTACCTCCGCTGATGCTCCTCCAAGAGCCATGAATGAAACAGCGCCTGGTCCTCTGTCGTGTTAGCAGAGCTTAGCGTCAGCGGGAGCGATCGTGCGGACGAAACACTGGCGGCATCACTATCGTCGCCTAGTCCTGTATAGACCAGGCCCGACTCGTCCAAGGAAAGAAACGACCGCTGATCCTCCTCGCCGCCATAGCTGAATAAGGGGTAATTCGTCAGCGGCGGGATGTAAAGCCGCCGTCTGCGGTTGCTGGCCGTGTTTGGGTTGGCAAGCTGGTTGATCACTTGAGATAACACCATTATGCCTGGTTATGAAGTCCGCGTAGATGAATATACACCGGCGCGTAAGCGAAGCAATGTGGATAAAGAAACGAGATGATTGTGTTTTTTTTTTCTTTTTCTTAATCCAAATTGATTCGAAAAAGCTTATGTGACACCTTCGATGATTTAACCTCAATGGCTGATAGGAATGTCGATATACTGGGCCGCACTTCATGATGAAGCAGAGAAGCCTGTAGATTGCACCCGGCATTCGCGCACAGCGTTGCAATCGCCCAGTTGTCTGCAAATCGCATGCGTTGCTGACTGCCCTGATGTAGTTTTTTTATTTTGCTTTATTGAATTTTTTTTGTCAACATCTTTTTTTTTTTTTTGCTTAATACTTCTGATTAAGGACTGGAAGCCAGAGTTGCTTACTTAGCTCTTCAAGAAACTAAATACAAATATATATAAAACCTATCTGATCATAAGCGTATCTGACCCGCTTCGCCATCCTTCATCCAATATTGGCTGGAAAGCCCGTGCCTTCATAAACTTCATGCATCGATAAAACCAATTTTTCGTTCTTTTGTGACACTTTGATTAGATTTATAGCAACCTTTCTTGCTCTTGCGAAATTTATGATTTTACCCTTCTTGATACACAAAACGAAGAAAACATGTGTAGACTTTCTGAGGTAAAAAATGATTGTTATTCACTATTTTTTCAATTTCCTTTTCTATATCCCGGGTGTGTCTGTTAATCAAGGCAGTATTCAGTTCAGAAATAATCATGATATAGACAAATATTAACGAGACGTGTACAGTAGCTTCTCTCTAATGTAAACTAAAATCCTTCAAAAGCCATTCCGCAAGTGACATAATAATAAAGCTTTCTTATCAGG
Source organism: Metschnikowia pulcherrima (assembly GCA_009746055.1). Classification (NCBI taxonomy): domain Eukaryota; kingdom Fungi; phylum Ascomycota; class Pichiomycetes; order Serinales; family Metschnikowiaceae; genus Metschnikowia; species Metschnikowia pulcherrima. The sequence continues at coordinate 2,122,177 of VFXK01000001.1, forward strand.
ATTTTATACACATTCATTTATAGTTTTGCTTCCTAAGCAGTCCCGGCTCCCAGTCCCTAATCAGATGTATCAAGCAAAAAAAAAAAGTTCTGGATTAAACCCGGAAAGTAGTGATTGAGAGTGAGAGCGGATTGCTCTGGTCAATGAGACGAAGCAATGATTGAGTTGTACAAAGAAGGTTTGCTAAAAACTGAATGTCATCCATTTTTGTCCAGAGCGGACGGGTTTACCTGACAGATCTGTTTGGTTTTGACTAGCCTTCAACTTTGAAACTTTGAGAGACTCCATAAAGATTGTCAATTCAAATGAAACCACTTTTGATTTTCGATCGTCAAGTGACATTGGGTGAAAACAACGAATAGTTGAACATCCATAATAATTCCAGGGCCTGAATTCAAATTATTGTCGAGAGTGTCACTGGCTACCGGGAGATTTAGTCCCGTTAACATTCTTGTTAGTGTTGTGGCATTTCTCACATGTATATCTGGAACAGTGTGGAGGTCCAGTTGACCGTAGATCGGTGAAAACAATCAAGATCTTGATTCAATTCATCACGAAGAACATAAATATAGTTTTCACATTCGCTCTTCGAAAATACTCTCTGTAGTAAAATTTTGAGCCGCGCTACCAGAAACGGAATGTTAATCGCATCCTTGGCAGGTCCAATGATCTCATGAAAGCTGTCAAATGAGGTAGGCATTGATGCATGTAGGCAAGGTCAATGAATACTTGCTCATGTATGAAAAAGAAGAAGAGGTAAGCGAAGCTGGTTTCTTTTCGCAACAGATATTTTGGCATGAACAGAAACACGAAATTGTCGTAGTTTCATAAAACGTTAAAGCCGCAACTTATAACGGTCGAGCCTATTCGATCAAAATGTCTGATTGGGGAAACAGTCCTTACCGAGAGTTGAGCTTACCGGATACAATGCAACAGTTAACACATCTTATCAGGTAACAGAAAACTCAGGATTGCTTCAAACCAGCAAGTATGTGCAGAAAGCGTATTTAGGAAAATTTTACGCACTTTGTCAAGAATGAGGAAGCCGTCACGGCGTTTGATTGTTACCCCGAGAAGTTATCCTTTCAGTGCTTCAAGCCGCAACAGCATACGTGCACTGCAAAAGACGTAGACTGCAAAAGAAAGCAGGATGAACAAAAGTTGCCAGGGAACGAAAAATTGCAAACTAAATAAAAATCTGGATGTATGTTACATTTAACGAATCCTCTTCCTAATTGTCTCTACGCCCTTGCATCTGTGGCCGTTGGCTGCCGCGTCAACCTAAAGCAACATCCACACCAGACCACCTAACATGCTGCCCAACACCACCACCGTGAGCACGGCTGCACCAGCCTTATCCTTTGACGTGACAGTGATTTCGTTGACGTTCGTGCGGGCATTTGTGTTGTTGCCTGCGCTAACGTCACTGCCTACGTCGGAACCACCTGTCGACGGAGTCAATGGATCGTGTTGAGTGGTGATTAGCGACATGATGCACTCCAACGCTGACATCTGTTCGCCGAGTCCGTAGTAGCCATCCCAGCCGCCAAAGGCCCAATTCTGACCACAAGTGATGCCGTCATCACCTCCCGAGCACGAAGAAGCTGCAGCCTGCGCGCTGGTAGTCAACCAGTTCATGATCTTCGTGTTAGTATCAGGCACCAATACGGCTGTCAAACCAAGACACCTAGAAAACAACGAGCGGAACGAACGCTGGTCAGTATTACACTGATTGCTCGTAGCACACGTGGTCTCAGTCATGATAGAGTTGTTGAAAAAGTATGATGACACATCGACGATTTGCGTGGTGGCAGTTCTCCACTTTTCATCGCCCGTGGCATTGTACAAGTACGCAGAACCGGCCATGAATATGCCGTACGTGTAGGACCACTTGTGAACCGTGAGATCGGTACAGTTAGTGGTGTCCTCAGCACCGTCATAGATTATGAATCCGTCACTATCTTCGGAGAAAAAGCCTACTCCCCACATCCATTCGTAGACTTTTTCGGCCACCTCTAAATAGAGCTCTTCACCGGTGTACCGATACAAACGCGCGGCAAGGTGGAAAAGACATCCATTAGCAATCGAGTTTTTGTATGTGTAGCCATTATTCCAGGTGAAGATTTGCCACCTGAGCCCACCGTTACATGTAGTTGAGTCCCACCGGTTGTTCATAGAGTTAAAAGTGGCCTGCATCATGTAAAGCCAGCTGTGATCTTCTGGGTTCGTAAAATTACGCTCCACAGCCTGCATGATTGCCATTCCCCACACACCCTGGTCATCGTTACCTTCGGTCATACTCTGATTCAGGGGCATGTAGTTGTTGTCGGATCCTCGTTGGTCGTACATCGCGTTATATAAGATCTCGGTGAAAGTATCGTTGTCCAGCGCACAAAACGCCCAGTAATCGACCCATCCACCAAACACTTCACCGGCGTGCCACCAGTAGTATGGCTGTGAGAACATTCCGACGGTACCACCGTATCGGATTCCCATATAGTAGTTCATTTGACCCTGAACTACCTCCTTTGCTGCCGCGCAAACCGAATCATCCAGAGACGCGTCAAGAGATAAGGCAAACACAGCAGTAAGCCAAAGGCAAAGAGCCGGAATGGCACTCATATAGCCTAGCTGCATATTGGTTAGGCGAGTTTTTTTCTTTTCGTTATTTCAGACGGTCGCTCTTTTGAGGGGTTGAACTTTGAATCTATCGGCAGCTTGGATTTCCTGAAACTAGCTCTAGGCACTTCGTTGATCTTTCAATGCGAAAAAATCCCTAAAATCACGTCTTTGAATGCAATTTAGTGGAGTAAATAGTCAACTCTTTTCGTGTACTTTTTAGAGGTGTGACGTTTCGCCGGTAACCGCACATTACCGCCCGCTACGGATCGATCAGGCAGTGTTGACGCCCATGCCGGATCCGCGCCTTGGCGTTGAATTATTCTGGGCTTCGCAGTGGACTTGAGATGAGTTGAGAATGGCTTCAGACAATGGCATGACAGATAATTTTGAGCAATGTTTCTTATTTGATATTCTTTTTTTGAGGAAGATGGTAAATTGGTGAGTCTAATGAACAAACTTCGCTTTTCTGCCCGATTCTACAAATTTTAAGCCCGTATTGCTGGCACTAAGAGAGAAGGAAATGAGATACAATCGAGTGTCACTGTCAATAGTTACTGAAGAACAACTAAAAATAAACAAAGGGCTTGGCATTGCCATTGCGGGACAAACCCAGTATACAAAATATATGTTTTCACAAGAAAAACTGAGTGTTGCATGAATTTGTTTTTCATGAAATAAACCACAATTTGACAAAGTCCAAAATTTCATGAATTTCTATCTCAAAATCAAGAACTGTGTCTGTATTATAACGTCCAGCTCTCGTCTGTTAGTAGAATAAGCGAGCGCGTGCTTTGCTGTGACGACACGTGACCGTGCTTCCCCTATCTCTCAAACGCGCTGTATAAATGAGGCCTGCTAAGCTTCGCTTGTAAGGTTCAAAAATGTATTTAGTTTCTTCATCTTTTTAGCTCTCTCATGGATTTTCGCACTTGATCTATGGTTAGATCTCATAGACATTCCTTACTGCTCAGGCTTGTATCTGGCAGTCTTGACATGCTTTATTCAGCAACCTCCGAAAGAAGAGGCTGCTAATCTTGGAGGATCGCCGATGTAGTTCCCATCTCGGTTTTCACCTAGTCGAAAAGTATCAGGTGTCACCCACAGTCGGTGGAGCTACAGTCGATAATCAATTACAGTCAAAAATTGACTAACAAAACTAAACTTAACTAACGTGAGGGAAGGCCACGTTCAAAGTGACTGTCCCACACAAACATTTGATTCAGGTGCAGGTTGCGATCGAGGAGACGCATAAATTCGTGTCTTTGCCTTGCATGCTGATGCCGATTATTTTGCAACTGCGGCCGCTACGAATACAGTGTTGTACACACCACTCTGTTTTGCCCCTTACCCAATCAGTGTGCACCTCAAGGGCCTGGTTCCATGCTGCACAACAAGAGCCGTGACACCGGTTTCTGTCTCTACGAAGAAACAGGCCATTCTTTAAAACTCTCATCAATCTGTCGCAATGGCTTTTGTCGGGTATGTTGCTGTGGCTACAATCTGTGTGGTCCCTTTTTGAGATTTGTGTCTCTGGGGCTCTGCTTAAATTGCGATACATTTCAGCCAAATTTGTATTGGTCAGTGTGTCTGCCAATTTCTGCAAGAAATGTGTCTTCAGGCCCAACCTATTTTTGATTTCATACTCGAATTCGCCGGTTCCAAGGTCGTTGAGCATGGCCGGGTAGCCGTTGTGGTGCATTACCTCCCATAAGTAGAAAAAATCACCGTAGTTTTGTTGTTCTTGCGCTTTGACAGCAGCCACTTTGATTGTCTCGAGGGCTTTGGCATTGTCCAAACTGCGCATGCTCAACACGGGCAACTGCAGTAATCTTTCGTGCAAAAGTGTTCCCGGTGAGTTCTCTCTTTTCCCAATTGCACTTGATTCCGCAACCGAGAAATCGAAATTGCCATCACTTTCTTGGTACGCCATGGTGTCAGTGAATAATTCTGTCAACAAAGCATCGTACGATTTGCCTGCCACTATAACAACAAGCGCAGCAACAGCTCCAATAAAAGCCCACATTTTGGTATTCAGAAAGGCACACTTGAGTTACTGGATATTCTAAAAGTAAAATGAATTTTAGTCTTGCATTCTCATCTCTTATATATGCCAGGATGTGACACCTTCTCCCCTTCTTTCATCTTGCCCCATGGATCACCTCAATCACCAAAAATGTCTCTTTGAAGGGTCAGCTACTCTCCACATTTGCTTCATTGTATCGATTGTGGCGCAGTAAATCACGAAAAATGTCAACGAAGGCCGCTTCCAAAAAAGCTTCTTGATACACGCGCTTTTCGTCAAAGGTCTTTTCATTGGTCTGAAATATGGTACCAGGCCATACGATCAAAAGGCCATCCACACCAGTTTTTTATCAGAAGAACCCCCCAAAAAATAACTAATTTTTTTTTTCTAATTTGACCCGGCAATCTCGTTTCAATTGGTCCAGAGGTGAAACGTAGTGCTCGGTGCATGGAAGACGTACAATGAAGAGACATCCATTCTGCATGTGCGAAGAGTGCTTCGAGAAGTTTTTCGACTGATAATTATTCCAGTTTTCGACTGATAATTATTCCAGTCCCCCCCAGCAAGGTGAAGAATTTACTCCGCCACAGCTGGGCTGGGGTTTGCGTCTAAACAATTAAATGGTATTCTCGTTGACCGGGGACCGAGCTATCCGGCATTAGTCAAACTTGAGTTTGCGCATTATTGAAAACTCTCAAAGCAGCGAGAACGCACTGGAGGCATCTTTCCCTATGCCTTACAGCCACTGTCTATGAGCAAGACGTATCGGAAACTCACAAGCTGATCTTAAGAGCATAAAGCAAGATTCGGAAATTCCAGCTTGATCCAGTAGGCAAACATTTGCCCTTTTTAGAGACATTATTCGTGAACAATGTGGGTATGAAATCCAAATAAGTCATGGAATCTCTACCGGGCCATCATGTGAATTTCCGGGAATGGGAATTTTCCTCATGCGTTTATGAGGATTTTCTGATAAGTCTCCTCGAGTGGGAAGATTTCAGCTCAGTATCGAGTGAATATGCATGTGATGCACTGGCGAAAGTGGAATTCGTGTGGCTATTGTGACTAGTGATAGCAGCCAAGAAACTAATGAGCTTTTGCGGCAAAAGCGTGATATTTTTTGAAGATTGAATTTCACAACTCTATTCGAAAGAACGCTTTGAAGTTGTTTATAGTGAGACAAGAAATTGAAGTCTAGATTATTTAGTAAAGTGTCTCGATTCTGGTATCGGCTCAAATAATCACTTCACAATTTGCAGGTATTTGCAGGTATTTATCAATTATTCAAAATTATTTTGCGATAGTATGGTTTGAAAGAGATATCCACCCTGGCTATGAGACGACTATTCTTGGGCTCGCTGCTGGAAATCACGTTAGTATTGGTCCTGAAGACACACCACAGCTCGGCTAAAGAATTTCCCAGATCAACAGACACCATCCTCTTGCTCGTTCGAACTTACACCATTCCTCTAAAAACAAAACATGACTAGCGAAAACGCAAGATTCGTCAGTTCGGACCCCGGACTTTTCACTCAAACCTTCAAGCCACTTTTGCAGCACATGAGTAGTAACATAGTTTGAATTTACAGAAGCGGACTTTGAGAATTCTCGCATCTGTAATGGCTACAACAGATGAGCTTAATTAAAGATTTGGTACCCTTGAGAAGTCTTGCTCTTGAGCGAGATCACAAAGAAATGTCTAAGTAGAAAACTGCGTCCTGGCCATATTGTTCCACCAAAGAGTTGTCACGTTTTGATTTTGAAGCATAAAAGTTTCGCATGACCGTTAAAGAATACAATGCATAAACATGCAAAAAAAAAAAACACAAGTATGTGCTGTACAATTGTACAGGGCTTACTTAGACTTTTAGCGGATTCGCAACGCGCCAATTACATCGCTCGCAACTCGATACATTCAAAGATTCAAGCTCCGCGCATGATCGGAATGAATGCCATTATAAGCAACACCAATAAAGTGCGCCAAAAATAGTATATGAGTGGCGCATATAACGATTTTTCGGGCCACATGAATACTGTTTGATCCCATTTTCGAGAAAAATATTTCGAGCGGTTTTAAAAATTATCTAGGACCAAATCAATTAAGTTCTTCCAGTTTCATAAGGTAGCTCGGTCGGGAGGCCTAATCCGGCAAGTGGCGCGCCAGGGTCTCGATTTCCGTCCCCACAATTGCAAACACGTGAGAGCCAATAGACTTCTAGGTATTCGTAGTGATTAACGCTGGTTTCAAATTCCGCGGGACAATTGATAACAAAAATGTCACGTTATTCAGGCTAAACTCACCAACTTGAATCCATATTGATCAATAAAACACCATCATGGCATGACAGTTGCTATACGGAGTGGCTGTGCTTGTCGTAAGTTTTTTTTTTTTTTGGTTTTTGCCGGGCTTTCCGCTTTATGCTTGCTGAAAAAAGCCACTGACTCAGGGTTCCAAACCGGCAACCTATATATGGCCTGTACAACAGGACGCCTTTTGACACATTCGTAAATAAGCATTTCCACCTTTTCTTTTTCTCAACACCGATGTTCTCGCGTCATAGTCTCGGGAATTTGACTCGAAGAGTCACGAGATATGGCACGCGGAAGCCAATCTCCAGATTATATTCTACCCGTTCTCAGTCGATAAAAGGCGCGAAAGCCTCGAAGGTATTGGCCGTCTCGCTCGCACTTATCGGCGGAGGCGCGTATTTAGTGAACAATGAATACAGTCCAATCACCTTGGAAAGCCAGGCTGAAGGTGTGTCTGTTGAAGAATTGCAAAAGCACACCAGTGAAGATACTGGCATCTGGGTTGCCATCAACGGGAAAGTGTATGACTTGACCAACTTTCTCTCCGTGCACCCTGGGGGTCCCCAAATCATTAAGAAGTATGCAGGCAAAAACGCTTCCAAGATTTTCAACAAGTTTCACGGGCCAGACTTTATTGCAAAGTACCTCTCAGCTGAAGACTGTTTGGGGCCCTTGCACGGTGAGCTCGAGGAAGCTGAAGATGTCACGGAAGCCGGTGATGACAGCAAAAAGCAGATCTACAGGGACAATTTGCCGCCACTCAGCGACATTTTCACATTGTCTGATTTTGAGTACGTTGCCAAAAAAATATGTTCTCCCTCTGCTTGGTACTATTATTCGTCTGGTGCCGAGGACGAAGTCACGCTTCGCGAGAACCATAACGCGTTCTCGCGCATTTTTTTCAAGCCCAGAGTGCTTGTTGACGTGCCTGCGGTCGACTTTTCGACCACCATGTTAGGTACGCCCACCAGCGTGCCCTTTTATGTTTCCGCGGCCGCCCAGGCCAAACTTGGCCACCCCGATGGTGAACTCTCAATCTCCCGGGGTTGTGCTGCCGAAGATACAATACAAATGGTTTCGCACTATTCATCCTATTCCATCGATAACATTGTGGATGAGGCCTCTGACAAGCAAAGCCACTGGTACCAGCTCTACGTGACCGGTAAAGATGCTGCAAAAAAGACAATCGAGCACGTGACTGGGTTGGGCGTGAAGGCCTTATTTGTGACTGTTGATACTCCCGAACTTGGGCGCAGAGAAAAGGACATGAAACTCCGTGCGAGGTTGGAGGCCAAGATCGGGGCCGATGAAGACACTGACTCGGCGCCTAAAAATAAAGGTGAACCATCCGACCAGACCAAAGGCGACGGCACCGACGACGGCCACGAGGACTTGAAATCGAGCGTAGTGTATGGCAGAGACTTGCTGGTCACGTGGGCAGATATCAGTGACTTCAAGCTGCACACGAATCTTCCACTTGCAGTAAAAGGTGTACAGTGCGTGGAGGATATTATTCTTGCAGCCGAAAACGGAGTGGATGCTGTCGTGCTCTCAAACCATGGCGGTAGGCAATTAGACTACTCGCGTGCGCCCATAGAGGTGTTGGCCGACGCTATGCCGATTTTACGCGAGAAAAAATTAGACGATAAAATCGAAATCTACATTGACGGCGGAATCCGCAGGGGTGGAGACGTGATCAAATGCTTGGCTTTGGGTGCAAAAGGAGTTGGCTTGGGAAGGGTGTTCTTGTACGCCAATTCGTGTTACGGCGAAGAAGGTGTTCGGAAGGCAATTCAATTGTTAAAAGAGGAAATGCGTATTGACATGCGGCTTCTTGGCGTGGGCAAGATCAGCGAATTGGGTCCTCAACATTTAGACTTACGCAACTTGCACGCACGTGCTGCTCCTCGCGATAACAATTACTACCGCAATTACGAGCCCTTATCGCCACCCAGATTCCAGCATGAGGAGTAGAATTGAGCGACATTGACTTTACTAGAATTTCGAAAAGCATATTCATAGAATTTACTGCATTTACTTTTGAGTTATCAACCCCTCTTCTTTGCATACTAGACTTGGTATACAGTAGGGACCGCTCATCATGATGCTAGTGGTAGATAACCAAAATTGTTTGCGAAAACCCTTTTGAGTGAGATTTGATTGTACGGCATGACCTTGTGCAATTTGGGGAACCAAGAATCAGGTCAAATTATGTCTCTTTGTCATTCCAAACTGAAGGTATGAGCGCAAATTCGTCATGCGTTACGCTACCAGATAGTAAAACCATCTTCGAGTGGGTTTTCATATTGTCAGTAGGAGAGACAAGAAATCAATTACATGCATTCATATACCAAGATTGAGGACGTTCCACTTGCCGTTTTATTTTATTGGACGAGGCTGTGTTCAGATTGAATATGACTCAAGAATGCACAAGCTTATAGAACACCAGATATGGCAACATTAGTGGGCCACAAATATGTTTGACAGTTGGGGAAGTATTGATAATTGAACCCAGGCTTCATGTGGAATCTTCTAAATCAAATTCAATGGCTCAATACTTACTTCGTGTATGAAATGCCCCTGATTCAGATCCAACGTTTTGTGCCAAACTACAGCTCCCGAAACCAGTCAATGCAATGATTGATCAGTACATACCATTCTCGATTCGTGACATGAAATTGTCTTCTTTTCGAAACCAAAACTTGAAAAGTTTCATTCCAGGGACCTTTCCATATATAAATTACATCAACTTTCGACTTTTCGCAACCTATTTTTTCTCTCCCTTCAAGTCATATGAAAAATAAATGAAAGCCAAACATATCTTTACAATAACGTCAATGGGGTTGTGCTATACATCTTCTGTCCTCAGACAAAAGCAACTTAGAGGAATCCCGCGGCAGCCTCTTGCAAACCAATCAAGCACGTTTGGTGTACATGACTATCAGCTAGCGTACTTGGACCTGATCTATAATGCCAACATCCAAGACGCACCTAGCGACCCGGTAAAGCAGAAGTATGTCAGTGAGCGCCTTGACGAATTTAAGCAGATTCTACGTGAGTACGTGACTTATTGGCTGTTCCGGTATGTCACCTTCGAAGCCGACTTCGCCATCTTGGGAGAGCAATTTGTGGACATTGCTGCTACCTACAAATTCCTAGTGCCGCCATCCACCACGCTAACCAACAAGTTCATTCATGCACATAGCTTTTTTGACACCATGGCTTTCGCCAAAGACAAGTTCATGTATGGCAATGTGTTTGACGATATGAAGAATCGCACAATTGCAGACGTTCTCGAGCTTCAAGTCTTGGCCCTCAGTATGTTTGATGCAACGGGCCAGCCGGACACAACCATGACCAACTTTAGAAACAGATCGCATCTGCTCGGAGAGCGCCTCATTTCGCTCAGAGATACAATCAACAATATCACATTGGTTCCAAGAGACATACTCATGACCATGTGGTCGGAGTATTTGAAAGCAGAAAGTTTGATCACACGATTAATTTCAACCATTGCGGTCGAAAATTGAGATGCTTGCTGTAACAAATACCTTATATTTTGCAGTCAAAATGATTTGAATTCTGAACCAAGCATGTTTTGATTTGAACCTGCTGTGTAATCTACATACCAATGTGTCAGATGCTTTTCTGCTCGCTAGCCTTTGGTAGATGGAAATTTTTCATTTGAATAGACTGAAATATTCTTTAGATGTTTTTCTCAACTCCAAACACAATTCAAACAGAATGAATTGGCAAGATTCTACATTTGCTTCCCTTCGCTCCTCCTTGAATAAATGACATCAGCATAATACCGAAAAGGAAAAAAAAATTGATTGAAAGCAAAATGGGTGCTTTTCCAAGAACAAACAATGTCCATGATCAAATATTTCAAAACAAAAGGAAAGCATGATCTTTTCCCAAGTTTGTTCCAAGAGATGACTACTACTAGCTACCAGACTCATGGAGATTTCAAGAATACCAACACAGTAAGACCTGCTTATAAGGATCTTGGCTAAAGAAAATTCCTGGCTATATTGATCAAAACACAGCGCGAGAAATTGTTTTTCACACCAAAAATGCGCTATTCAAGACGATAACCTGGGTCCTATTTCTATTTTTGCTGAATAGATGTGATCCTTATAAACAGGTCTTACTGTAATACATATGTAGACACTACTCTAGCTTCTCTGGTCTGTCCACTAGTGACCACTATTGGTATCCAAACAACCTGGGGATCTCCGTGAGTGAGCTGACGCAAATACGATTGTTTGATATCATCACCAAATTATCACCATCTAGAGGGTCTGCGCATGGGGTTTCAAAACAGTCATTTGAGATCCGTTGTTTTGGCTGTTTGTGACGCATGAAAATCGATGTTCTGTTTCTATCGAGCAAAACCCCGTTCCAGCCAGATTTGATTGCACCCACGAAATCTTTCTCGTAATGGTCACCCACATGCCATGCGTTTTCCAAAAACTTCGTCATGCTGTCACAAACACCTTGCTGTACATCCAGGGTGTAATATTCTTTTGCAATTGTCAGGTAAAAATCTCTGTTTGGCTTTGTCATTCCCAAATCGTACGATAAATAGACATTTGCTTCGGAGAAATACTGGGAAATGCCCAAACTTTTCATCACAGAAAACACGCGATGGTCCAGATTCGATGCTCCGACGATTCTGACACTGTTTTGCTTTAATTTCTCCAAAACAGGAATCACATCATCGAAAAGCACATACGCTTCGTTTCCCGAAAAGTGCAGAATCAACCTTTCGCTTAATCGCAGTGCCAACTTCGTGTCTGAGATATCGTACACTCTCACTATAAGCTCTTTCCACCAGTCATTGCTGCTATTCATGTGCGATGAAGATTTGCCGTAATTCGGAAATTCTTGCTCCATTTGCTTGAAAGTCTTGGCGAAGTCTGACTCGATGCTTTGCACCAGTTTGTTCATTTGAAACTCGCCATGTGAAATTTCGTAATATTGTTGCGCAATGGGCTTTTTCGGAGTAAAAAGAGTATTCCAGAGATCAAACAGGACGATTGTTGGCGGCGGGAATTGCGACATGGTTTGGGATTTGCTGATCCGGTTGGGTTGGAGTGGATCTGCCATCAACGACGAGTGACGAATTCCAAATCTGGCGGTGATTCGTGGCAACCGAAACATGGCAATAGATGATGATAATCTAGGGGAACTCTAATGAGCAAAAGAAGAGATTTTGAGTGTGAAAAATTTGAAAGATTTTTGGAATTTTTGACGTTTTTTGTCCTTTTTTGTTTGTTATAAAGTATTTATTTTGTTGTTTATGGCAAACTTTCTGAAGATATTCTTGCTGCCGCAACGATGCTCAAAGTCTGTTGTGGGGTCTCGCACTCGCATTACGTCATGGCGATAATGAGATTGCTAAAACTATTGAAAGCTCATGAAAAGTAAACTATGTATGTACACTTTGTTCTCCCTTTTGTGACAAAAAAAAAACAACTTTTTTTGACTTTCCAACGAAAAGATTTATCATTGGTTTTTTCAGATCGTTATGAAACTTCATGATTGCAATGATTCTACACCTCTGAACGTAATCATTCAACCTGCTAGCTCTTGTCTCGACTAAGGGCTTGAGTTAACACTGAAGATCAAGAGAAAATGGCGCTTGTCCTGCGCCTTTCGAAAGATACTGATCATATTCAATAAATATTGGAGCGCTTCGTTTTATGAAGTTTCACCGGGACCTTGTCCGGGCAAACATGGAAAAACTCCATTTGTCCGCCCTATTTAATTAGTCATCCTCTTCATGAATGAAACCATCTTTTAGAACAATCGAAACTTCGAGCCAGTATTCAAAACTCATATCTCGCCCCTTGACAAGCTTCCTCTGATTCCGTGCATCACGCCAAAAGCACCTCCCAACCCCATTCACGCATCACCGAGCTCCAGTGTAGTTTGCTGGTGATGCCCTTCTCGTCAGCAGACGGCTTCCGACGCATTGCCGCCACCACCTCCTGCAAATGCGCCGAGATGTTTCTCGCGTCATCAAAATCAAGCCCCGAATCTGCTTTTTTCTCGTTCACGTCTCGAGAAACATTCCGATTATACTCATCTTTGCGTCTCCAGACTTCCTTCACCACTTCAAACGCACGGTCGATATTCCCAATCCATATTCGTTCCACAAGTAAAGCCCAGCGAGCCTCACACCATTCGCGCTCCTCACCGGGCAGGGCCTCACATGAGCTCACAAGAAGCGGGAAAATGTGCACTATGTAGAGATTAGATGTGCTAGGGATTGAGGCCAAGAGCACAAACACTTTTTCGGCCAATTGATGTGACGAGATCAGGGGCACTTCAGGCACGGCCTCATGTAAGTACAACAAGGTGGCATAACGATAAGCTTCAGCAGTCGAGACACAGGAATAAAGATCCCATGATGCATCCTCGCTCTCTTGATTCATCATACCTGCAGCGCTAGTACTCACACTCGGTTTCCAGTCAGTGAGCTGCCGCTTCAACTCAGAGGCCAGGGTTATATTTGCCAACGTGTTTCTTGCCTTTTTATCGTTTTCCTGCGATTTGCGCACTTTTGATATCAAATTCGCAACTTTGCCCATAATCAGGAAGAGTGACTGTGCACAACCAAGAAGTGGGTCCACGCATTCCTTATTCTGGAGCATTGTGTCCAAATTCTCAAAAAATGAAAAGCCTCGTCTCATTTGGTCACTGGATCCCAGCAGTCTAACCGACTCGGGTGAGCTTCCTTCTGATTTCAACTCTTTGATATCCATTTTCTTCTTTTGATTTGTTTGGATGGTATGGGTGATGGTTGCCACAAGGTCAATGCCTTTATCGTCGTGCCCGCTGTAACTGGTCATTTGCGAAAGCACCTCGAAATATATCCATTCATTGAACAAAAGCTGGATGTTCTTTGGAATAAAAACGTCATTCACCACACTCAGAGCATCACCAGTACAGACGCTAGGAGGCTCTTCCATTTTGCGCCATTCTTCGTCTGTCACGAGAACAAGCTTTTTCTTGTAGTTGTCGTCACGGGAGATACTTCTGTGTTTACTGTGATTGGATGAATACTGCGTGATGATGCTCAACACCTTTTGAATCATGCTTTTCGCGCCTTTCAAATGGGCAATGCCACTGGACGTGTGTGTATCCCAGGATTCACTGACAGCCAAGTTCAAACACGTGGCCAATGCAACGTCTGCCGGGAGATGATCATCTGACATTTCCCCATTTTCGAGCCTGGAAAGGCCAGTAGCCAACTCTAGAATACACTTTTTCATGTAGAAATATCCCTTTGACCGTAACGCAAGGCTGTTTTCACGCAAGCGCGCATTCCCCGCTAAATGGAATAGGGTCATGGACGCAATGGAATTGAACAAGTATGAGTATTCACCGGCAAGGGGCAAGTATATGTTCCGCCATGGATTCTCTGAAACGCCCGATTTGATCGACATGATGCCGCACGTGTATGTCGAATAGAGATACAAGATCTGCTGGTGTTCTGACGTTTTGAGCAAGCTCTCGCTAGAGCCCAGACTGCTGATCGAGGGCGAGCGGGATTCGAGCCGGATAAGCTGGCTGCCCACATCGTTCAACAACGAGCTCGAATTTCTGCTTTTATCAAAACCCTTGACATTTTCAGTCTCACTATTTGCAATGCTCGATCTGCGCACGTCAGGACTATGACTCGGAAACTGAGACATATGAGCAGACGAAAGATCTAGCGGGCTGAGAGCCGAATCGGGGAGATTGAGTCCCATGTTGCCCAACGGGATTGCGTCGCCACGTGCGTGGTCTGGGTTCGTAAACACAAAGTTGAAGAGTGCAGAGAGTGATGGGGTCAAATTTAAATCCGAAATCGCCTCCGTGACATTAGGTGGCGCAATATCTGCAGGCGATTGTGGTACATGTTGAAGCTGCCAGCTCTTTGGAGTTTGTGTGAGTTCAGCGATACGCGGCGAATGTGGCTTGGCAAATTCGAATTCGGGAGACTGATCTAACCCAACATGGAGGTTCCCTTCCGGAGTGCGAGCACTGATTTCGTCCACAGCGGCTTCAGCGAGCGAATGCAAACCTGCCATTGAGCGAAACTCGGAGCGGAAATTTGCCACTTCAGACGCCTGTGGACTCGAAGTTGAATAAGACCGCTGGAGAGATTGTGGCACAGGGTGGTTTATGATTTCGTTGGAGCTGTAGCTGCGACGCATCTTCTTCACTTTTCCGGTATATGGCTCATCGTCATAATACGTATCTGGATTGATACCTTTGGCCAAAAGATCATTTTCTAGCTTGATTTCTTTCGTGGACTTGCCTAGAACAGAGAGCGAAGTGAGCTCCAAATGCTCTTTGAGCAGAAGCGTTTTTGCTGGTGTTTCCATGTCTTGCGGCGTTTGACTGCCCACGGATCTTCTCTGGGAATGCCCCATATCCAGCCAAGGCGACATATCCGAGCGCACGCTCGACGAGGCGCTCATTGTAGATGGCTTGGTCGGGTATGACAGATTGTCACGTGACCGTTTCCGTTTCTGAGATCCTGAATCACTGCTGGCGTCTTGTGCGTCATTGAACAGTCGCCACTTGAACCTGGTTGCGTAGCCGCCGCATTTGATTTTTTTCTTGAGACAATTGAGGCAAAAGGGTTTCAACTCATCACACTTAAGTCTGCGTGACTTGCATGTTAGACACCCACTGCGAGACTTGGATTTAGGCTTTGGGGCATTCTTTTCCTCTTGTTTTTGTGTGTGTTCCAGATTCATCAACGTTGAGGTTTCTGTTGCCACCATTATCTGTATGAATGTTGAATTCAACAGACGACAAGGTCTTTTGTTTGATGTCTGGGGAATCCGGTGGGAGAAAGCGATTTGGCTTGATTGAAATGATCTGTAGAATAATTCCCTCACTTGAAGATACCAATTATGATAAATTTAATTTCGATCTGGACCAGAATCCTATCCTGTCAACTTCGGCTTTTTCAGTTTGCAATAGTATCGTGCTGATTCGTTGTTTAAAGCGGGGTCCATCTCCAATTCATAGTATCTTCGCTATCGGCCCGCGTCGCGATTCCGAGTAGAGATAAGCTACCATGCGCCTGCCGCATTAGGCAATGAAATCCCTCTGTCCTGCACACACTTGCACCCGGCGCCGAGCGATCGTGTCTGGCATCTGGTCAGAATCCAGAATAAGCTTTACGCGCGAAGTTGCATCTAGCTAATGGCCGGAATGTAGCAGCGTCGCCGCGGAATTTGCAATCTGGCACATCATATACCAGCCACCGGTAAGCACCGGTTAGCAGCAATTAAATGCCTCGGCTCAGTTTGAGCTCGCTGATAAGATAAAAACGCTTCTCAGATCACACTGAAATTCGACGGCCCCAATTTGAAGCGGAACTGCGCCGCCGGAGTATTTTGAAGCCCACTTTTGCTTCCATCCGCGCTGGCCCGTGTAGCATAGCGGACCCAGGGAAAACACGTATACTTCATTGTGTCTTCGTCCACCCTGAGGTAGGTCACCTTGAGGCCAGAATATGTAAACAACGGCATTTCAAACGATATTGCTATTTCATGTTTCATTTTGTTTGCGCTCTGTTGGAGATGCGTGAACACAGAGGATGACGCCTGGCCCACGCCGTAATACTTGTCTAGCTCCGATATCGTCGAATCGCCATTTTCGCTATCGTCCCAAGTTTTGTCGGTGTTTCCTAAAGGACGCCCATTGCTGTTCCCGAGAAATGGCTTGCCCAGAAACGCCTCTGAAAATAATTCCGCGCTCAAATGAGAAGTCTCGGAAAGACTGATTTCTGCCATTAGCTTCACGCACTTTTTCAGGCCAGGCAAATCGCTGATTGCCCAGAGGATTTCTGACGAGTCAACACTGAATCTCACTTCGCCCATTTCACATTTGAATCGAAAATTGTGTTCGTTTGAGTTATCGAGTGGGAAAAACGCCGGATTCACAGGTATTCTCACCACCATTTTCTTGCAGTGAAGTTTTTTCCGGAAATTGGTGAAGAGCGAACACATCACCTGGAGCTTTTTGGCCTTGGCCACTACCCTATAGATAGGATGCACCGTAAGCAATGGCTTGGCCCGTTTGCGGCGCTGTTGCTCGACCGAATATGAAAATAATCGAAACTCGTCATCTGGCGGCGTGAAATAGATCAAGTTGTCCTTATAAACTTTGGAAAGCTCAACGCACAGATGGAATTGCACGTTTGTTATGGGCACCTTCATCAACTTTGGCTTTTTTTCTGTGTAGTCTTGCTCTTCAGGGGCGACTATTAGCTGATTACCCTCGAATTCTGTATCTGCAAGTTCTTCCTCGACGTCATCCAGCTCAACCTGCGAGATGTATTTTTCATTGAGCCCCAATTTACATAGCGGCATTCCGGAAAGGTACGAGCGGACCGAGCACATGCCATTTATTTGATTGGTTCTCACCAGCTGCGTTTCTAGATCGTAAAGAAATTCGCATTCCTCAATGATATCGATGTAGATCTCGTTTTTTGGGTAGAAAATGCCCTTGGGGCGCCAGCTGATGGCGGATACCTGTGTTCTGACTATAGAGCTGTTGATATAGCTCGCTGCTGCGTCGTTGATCACGTCTGTACGCACGGCCTGGTTGTGGGTCGATCTGATGGCTAGACTTTTCCGTTGATTCTTCGCTTGTTTCAGTTTACGTTTCGCCGACGGCAGGTCTGAGTCCAGGCCGGAATCATGGTCACAAATTTCCCCATTTTTGCCCATATTGACCTCCATTTTGATGTATTCCTTGAGAATGTTGAAATCTGTCACTTGCGCGAGCCCAAAGTCCACGCATTCGTCTAGTAGCTCGAACAAAAGCGCGTAGTTATCAACAATTGCATCACGCGTGAGCCCGTTATAGTGCTGCAAATCCTCGTTTCCCATCTTGCGGCTGTTTTCCTGAAAATAATGGGTAATTAGTGACTGGAGCTGGCTAAGTAGGGTCACCGCCAGCAGGGCACTCACGTTTCTGCGAGCCACGGCCAAAAAGAGGATATCGTTTTCTGCACAAAGCGAAATGAATGACACCCCCTTATAGTATATAAACGGGCCCCTCTCGTGCTCTTTGAGGGAAAGATATGCCTGCGAAAACATGCTGGCCACACTTATTGCAGACGGCACGTCATTATGGTAGCTGCGATGTAGAAGCACCTCACACCGGGAGTATTCAAGACCGCGCCCAGGCCAGTGGCAGATGTATATGCCTGAGACCATACTTGATGATCTAGGCCAGTGTTATATTGATATTAGGAATTTGAAATTTGGAACTTGGAATGATTTCGCTGCCTACTGGAAAACCGTCACATGAACACGACCGGCCCGGCTGATGCAGTGCAGTGCGAACCGGCCGCGTTCCAGGCCGGCACAGCATAGACTAATAAGTTGAGAAAACAGAAATGCAGAAAGTCTCACTTATAATGGGACATTCATGAAGCTTCATATCGAAATGAATGCGTGGGTTCTCTATTTTTTATTTTTTATTTTTTATTTTTGGGGTGTATGGCACAAGTGAACTACGTGTGTGGCCAATGGTTATGAACCGTGATCACAGCCACTTCGATGCTCAGACTAAGCAATATCTGAGAGGGCCCAAAACAAGTACTTTCCTTGGTGAAAGTGAGAGAAATGGGAATTTGCTATATTGACATGACTCACGTATTCAGCTTCCTCAGATCGAATTTCGGTAAGAGATTCAATCAACTGGATAAATAATGAGGTGTTTGTCGTATTTACTAATGTGTTGTCTTTCGCGGGTTGAAGGAAAATGGCGAAAACAACAGATATTCTTATATACTTTTGTGAAGAGCTAGGTAAGCACTTCTGGCTCCCAATTCTTAATCATATGTATCAAGCCAAAAAAAAAAAAAAAACAAGGCTCCCAGTCCTCACTCTGATGTAGCAAGCAAGTTAGAAAAAAACAGATATATCAAACAAAAACGACAGTCGAGTCTTACCTGACGGAACTACTTGTCAAAACATTTAATCGCAGGCTGCAAATCACTGGGAATTAGCGTGTCCAGTCCATCAGAGAAGAGCAAAAGGTGCGTAGCCGCGTAGAGAATGCAATACGCTACGCTACTGAGTAGAGAGCGTAGGGTTTGTATGCAGTATAGTCTCTATATGGATAGATAACCGATTTCAAGGGTTTCCCAAAGGCTAATTTTCAAACAGCCCCTGACAAGCGTGCCCAGAATTCTTTCCGACTAGTGAATTCGCGAATTGCGTGCCCTGGAAACGCGTGAACCTGTTGGTTTTTGAATATTTGGAATGACCGTGTGAGTGCGATGTGAAGATTCTTCAAACTGTGCGCTGAAGTGATTTCTTACACCTTAAGTCTTAGAATAGAGTAGATTTTGCCCAAATCATACGCCGTGGATCGAGATTTGAGTAATTCAAGCCCAAAGCTGTCAATCCTCGTAGAGAGTTGCCGTGTGTTGATCGCATCTGACACTCTGTTCTGGGATTTTACTGACAGAGCCGTGAATGGCGTGCCTCTTTTCTCCAAGCAAATCTTTTGTATGTCTTACTCCATCTGAATATACCACTTACTTGCATTTGAAATAAGCGCTACTTGCTTGATGTCTCTATTCCCACTCATACCATCGACTATACGAGATCAAACATGATTCATACCCAAACTTTAAGACACAGCTTCCTTAATTCTACGCGCTACGAATGCGTAGAGTAGAATCTTTCTCGGCTACTCTACGCAAAGTAGCTACGCATGCGTAGCGTAGGCTGTTTGAGCAGCTCTGCAGTCCATATATACGTCTTGAACGAAACAGCCGGGAAGCATTTTCGAGAATTGCTCAAAGAAAGTCTTTATATACATCCACATGTACCCTCTCCGCAAAGCTGTTCTCGTGATTGGTGACCAATTCTGATTCTCTCCAAAACACGCGGTCCTCCAGAGCAGGTTCCGCAATTTTGAGACTGAGTGTTAGCGCATGGAACCGAGAACAATGCCCAATAGCAGGTGTCACGTGATAAGATGGTATAATCTTGACACGAAGCAGAAGCGACGGGGAGCAGGACGGAATAGTTTTCATTCCTTTGGCTCTTACTTGGGTTCTCTGAGGGTTTAGTGAGGACTTTAAGCTGAGTCTTGAGTATCATATACTTGATAATACACAATAAAAGAACCGCATTGTGTTCTGATAGGTGACGAATCAATTCGCCCGCCTGATTATCGATTATACATCAGAGAGCAAAACATTGCATCACATTGACGACCGGGTAATTGAATCTCAGGCCTGCAAACAGGGAACAGTGCAAAAAGGTCGGCCAGATTTTCGCTACTGAACAGAAACTCTCAGGGTAATCACACACCGCACAGTTCACCGATCGCCTAGCATGTCGGACTTTTCCGAAGACGATGAGATAGTGTCATGTGATGACTTTTACCTCCCTTTCGACGATGCAGCCATGGTTATCACAAACTACCATCCATTGGTGTATAAGAATTTTCATAAAGGGCTTCCCACCGATGCGGAGTCTCTAGAGAAATCATTCCGCTTTCAAAAGAATTGCGATCTGCAAATCACTCGACTCGCTGGCAAGTTCCTTAAAACGTTTACCAGTTACGATATGCCGCTGACAGGGATGACAGAGCCGCTGGCCGCGTTGGCGCTGAATCTACTCATGTTGCAAGAACTTTTGCTCCATGCATTGAGGAATAGAGTTGTGTTCAAAGCGATCGTCGCAGCCCCCCACGATGATATCTTCCTCGAATATTTTCCTCAATGGAGGTTCGCGTGGGATTTCTTCAAAAATGCAAACTTGTTTATCGCCACTGGGATTGAGAGACACTTCAAGGGATTATGTGACCAATTCTCCGCATGGATGATTCTCGATCTAGGCCTGTTAATAGGCAAAGTCATCCTGAGGGCTCGAAGCGCATCGTCTGAGCTCATTGAAGATCTTCAAGATGCAGCAGAACGTCTTACAGGCGGAAGTTCGATACTGGAAGGGAGGTCATACTGGTAAAATCATCGCTCTCGTTGAATGGGCTCCGCCACCGCGACTACAAAACCTGACCGTGAGACCTGCCGAGTCTCTTTCTAATCTCGATTTCGACTTCCCGGAAACAGGCAAAACTGGAAGGCGACACAGAAGCTAATTGAGATTTCATCGCCAAGAGCCGTCCTTATTATTGCACCGTAGTGAAGGAATTATCTGCATTTTGCGCGAAGAATTATCTGGAATTTTAATTGTAACAAATTTCTGAGGACTTAGTACCGCCGTTATCACCGGCAAACTCGACTAAATCGTTTACAAAGCCGAGTCTGTTGCTAGGGAAAAAGCTTGTCCAACGCCCCTTTTCAATAGCCACGCGCTTCACGACGCCTGCGAGTTATAAAGCGGGCAGAAAACCGCCTGACCTCTCAACTAGTTATCTTTTCTCTAGTAAGCATAGCAGCAACATTCGAGTGGTGTGGGCGAACTGCAGTCTAACGATATCGTCAACAGATGTGGAAGATTGGAGGAAAAGAAAGCTATCTGAGGCCCAAATAGAGCAACGCTCACTGACTACGAGCGAAACGGAGTGTATTGACAACAGTAATTTGCAGAATCGAGCAGGATTGGAAGATCTTTGTGCCAGTCATACGCAGAGGCTGGAAGAAAAGAGCGAAGCAGAGATTCTGGATACTACACACATTTTACCAGATTCTAGCGATGCAGACTTCAGCGATCCAGAGACTTTGGTTTCCAGGCATCAGGCAGAGCTAAGCGATGCAGAGCTGAACGATGCAGAGACTTCAAATTCAGGACGTGGTCTAGAGTTGTTCGAGTTAAGGTATAATGATTCCACGCTCAAGGAAGTTCCCAAATGAGACGGCGATCTGGGGAGCATTCCCGATTCAAGCGAAGATGGAGAGAATGACTAAAGCACCAGCTTTTGAACAAAATGTGATTAATTTCTTGAATTAAATTCAGAAGGGTCATACATCTATAAGTTTGTGACGAAATGATAGCTGGACAGGTGTTTTTGAGCGGAGACAAGGCGTAGTCGTACCACACAAGAGTCTCTTCATTCTCTAAAAAAATGCAGTTAAGATTGTATGCCGGATTATGCCAATTTATCTGGGAATTATCTCACATAATTTCATTTATCTGGTTATCTGAGATAATTATCTCAGATATGAGATAATTTGAGATACCATCACTGGCATAGACAGACGGACAAGGCGCAGAACATAGAGTGATGAAGTAAGGAGAAAAAGATATGAAGGAATTGTTATGGATAATAAAGATCTTTGAGCTTGATATCGAAATGAATGCGTGGGGTTTTTATTTTTTATATCCAATTTTTGAAGTCTATAGCATAAATGAACTTTGTGTGTGGCCAGTGTTTAGATTCGTGATTCTGGGCCACTTCGAAGCTCAGACTATATATCTGAGAGGGCCCAAAAAGGGTATTTTTTCTTTGGTGACAGTGACAAGAAATGGGAATGTACTGGACCGACATACAGTCAAACCTCTGTAAGTCGGATCGATCTTTCACGGGCCATCTGAGGGTTTTTCGGGAGGGGTGAGGGTAATTATCCCAATTAGGCAATGCGGCGCAACCTGGCATGCATATTTGCCTAATTGGGTATAGCAATTAACCCTAATTGGGAAATATTTTTATAAATTAATTGCACTCAGGTAGCCCAATTGGGTAAAATACATATGACAAATGCCTAATCAATTGTCTGGGTCCAGAGAACATGAAATGTAGATCCAACAGCTTTGATCACCTTCCGATGAGTCCGCTTGTACGTTTGGCTGGCTCCCGCTGCCTTCACACACATAAGTAAGCAGCATTCTAGAAGACGTTTGAACCGACTCGTCTCCTAAACCGTTGTCGTTCGTCAAATCGATCTCGACAACTTCGTCAGCGGCCAAAGCCCAGCCGCCCGCCGTGAAAATTGCTCACCTGTCTTGTGAAGTTGAGCTACAATGTCTCTCGTATTGCGCGCAACGACTTCCACCTGCTTCGACTGAGGGGAATCTTTTGCAGTCGAATCCCTAGCTGAATTTCCGGTGACGATTTTGATTTGTGGAAGTGCTTTCGGTATGGTAGCTTTCCTCATGATATCAGCTCAATCACAGCAGTTTTCCGACACTGGCGCTTGAACTCAGATGTGTGGCCAGTGATAGAATTCAGACAGTGAACCAAATCATTTACTGGGCAAGATGTGTGACACGGTGGACCTACGCATGTTCATCCCATGTGTCTTTTCGAGCCATACTCTGGAATCGTTTTGAGAAATCTTGCTAGAACGGTATTCTTTTCTCGAAGCTATGCGGTGGCTGTTGCTGCGGCAAAGAGCATGTCTCCCCATAAGCAGCGAGTAATCAAATGCGAAAAAAAGAAAGGTTCGAAAGGGATGAAAATGTAACTGCTTTATATACGCTGCGACAAGATGCGTCGCGTACACGTATAATAGATTTATGTTTACATTCCTGGCGAAATGTGGCCTGCAAACGTACTTGAGTCCGGCGAAATGCAGATTCTTGCATCCAAGTCGCGTCTAGGGCACCTCCATGACAACCAATCGCTACCGTGGGGCGTGCCACGTGGGTGATTCTAGCATGAGCAAATATGAATTTGAACCGTTTTTACGTATTTTTAATGATCAAGGCAATTTTGAATTGATATTAAGCCCTCATTCTCTACAAAAGACCATTTTGACCAAACCCTCACCAGATCGATTTTTCCCAAATTTCCGAGAGTTCCCGAGAGGGGTGAGGTTTTGTGCGCACCGAGGGAAAAACACCCGTACCTCCCCATACTAAAGCGCGAAAGCTGCACGAAAATTTCTTTTTTCCCGTGCGGCTCAGGGTACGCGCGAGGTTCCGGCTTAAGGGGTGGTCGACTTGCAGGGGTTTGACTGTAACACATGTATCTAAAAACGTCAAATCAATTTCTGGAAAGGATTTCAATTAATTAAATGAATGATTAGGTTTCTTTAGGGTTTATTAATGTGTTATCATTCTATAAGGAGTTAATCCTTACAATGGGATACGCTGGGCAAGGGGATACCTTACCCACCTATGATAAGATGTATGGACCAGTGTTGCGCATTACGACGCATAATACGAAACTTTACGAATTACGTGGTGATGACCCCTGCATAATCGTTAAACGTATTACCATTACGATTTTTCGTGGTGAAAATACGAAAACGTAAATGCGTAATACGCTGCTTTTGGTAATACGAAAACGTAAATGCGTAATACGCTGCTTTTGGTAATACGAAAACGTTTTTTTGAGTAATTCGTATTCTCTAATTTACGCAAAAAGTGAATGAGATTACGCAAAATTCAATCGATTTGTGACAGGTGCGTGCTACAGGATTTCGGCGAATCTTTAAGTCCGGTTTTTCTTTCAATTCTTGCAATTCATCCACTGATAAAGTTGATTATTGAAAAAGTATATATACGCAAATTCAGCATATCATAATCCATCTTTCCATCTGTGTGGTGGTACTTCATACCAAAGTAGAAGAGTTTTTACTCGTCAAGTAGTATACAAACTGAATTGTTTTCATTCGAGTCAACTTCCATCTCAACATCGTCGCTCTCAATCATTTCTTGAGTGATTTGTGAACACAAGTCTGCATCATCAACAAAGGACTCGTCATCAGAATCCACACCCAGCTCGATATCATGAGGCCTTATTTTTTCTACCATGTCCTTGACGACTGCCAACATTTTCGTCGTGGCCGGGCCCAGCTTGTTTCTCTTCTTTGTGAGTATATCGCCGAGGATTGAAAAAAGGGACTCTGCTGGTGCGGACATGGCTGAAAACCAGATGTTTTCCGCAAGCTGTAAAAGAATGGGACTCCTTCATTCCTTCCTAATGCGAAACAAGTTGACGACATTTGTATCATCTATTTCCTTCTCGAGATAGGTCTCGAATTTGTTCGCGTACGCCTAGGGGGATTCATGCTTTTTGAGATACAGGAAGGTATCACTTGAGGCTTACCTGTGCTTCCCTAATGACCGCTACGGAACCCGCTTTCCGAAGAATTCGCGCATTTCCAGTCTCTCTCTCCCACATAATAAACCTTATGAAGCGAAGGAATAGCTTCTTAGTATTGCTTGATACAATTTAATCTAAAAAAACTATTCTAGCTCGCCATTTGAAAGGCAACTCAAGTCTGCCGTTCGCGGTAAAGATGGCATGTGTAGCTCGTGTGCGGCAAAGTGCCTGTGCCGACACTATGCAAGCAAATCAAGAAAACGTTATGAAAAAAACGAAAAGGTAATACGAACATTAACGATATCACCTTACGATTTACGAAACGAAGGCCCCCCCATAATCGTATTTCGTATTCAGAAATACGCTCTTTTTTACGACGTAATGTCGTATTTGTCGATACGATTTACGAAGAAAAACGCCAGTGCGCAACACTGGTATGGACTGCTCTAGGCGTATCCTCTGAATGAGTTGGTGTGTCCAATCTCTCTCATTGGACGTGTCCAGTTATTAGCGCTCACGAGCATCACGTGACTACAGTAGCATGACGCGTCGTGAGCGGATGCCGGGTTGTGCCCCCTTACACATTCGCGGTTTGAATGGATCAACGAAAACAACGGAAAAATACACATGCAATTTCTCATGTTTTCAAAGCTGAAATGTTCTTCAAAATGGAATTTTATTTCCCCCAAGCTTTTAAGCACTTGAACAGTAATGTATAGTTTTTTGGACAGCTATGTAAGCAATTCTGGCTCCCAGTCCTTTATCAGATGTAGCAGAATTGTTGCGAGAGTTGAAGCGACAGGTTGGGGAAGTACAGCCTCTAGGGCGATGACAGCCGAATTAGTTCTCATACGCAGCCACGCCGCTAGGCATGGTAGCGAAGCTGGCTAAGGTTTTATATATATGCATATATAGTTTTTTGGAGAGCTAGGTAAGCAACTCTGGCTCCCAGTCCTTAATCAGATGTATCAAGCAAAAAAAAAAAAAAAAAAAAATTAAAAAACAACAGCCGAGTCTAAAACGTCTGGAGGACTTGTCGATACATGTAATCGCTAGTTTCAAATCACCAAGAAACAGTGTGACCATTTCCTATTGATCTTCGTGAAGAAAACAGTTTGGGTGCTTCTGTCTTCAAGATTTGTTTAGATGGGAAAGAAATAAAAAAAAAAACATTTTGTGCCCTCTTCGCAAGGATATTCTCGTGACTGGTGACCAGTTCTAAATCCCTATGAAACACATGATCCTCAATATAGGTCGCTCTGTCATAAGACTTTGAGGCTCGAAAATGAATTTGACGAAGCCAGAAATAAGTCAAAAGGCGTGGTACGTTTCTACATTTGACACCAAACAAATTTTGCTCATGAATGAGAGAGATTGTGTCATTGGACTATTCATGACACGCTCAATAAAAGTGGTTGGAAGAACTGAGCACCCGCATCTGCCCGGGCATGGGGTCTTATGCGCAGTGCGAATAATTTCTAGAGTCAATTGTGAGCAAATCGGCGTACCGACTGTACGCGTATGCCGTACGTACGTACGCAACGCTGTGCGAGCGCCCGTACACGCGATTTGCTCATCACTGTGAATAAATTAAACCACTATTAGAAACATGTTGGCGCATGGTGAATGTGCAAGACTCACCACTCAAGGCTCATAAGAATTTTATGCTACAGCAGAGGGTCCTAGAAGCGGTGATCAAGTGCTGGAAGGGAGAACATGGAGAGACAATCTTTGCAATCGTGGAATTGGCCGAAAATATGGAGAGCCAAATGCCATCCTCACTCCGAAACCTGATCGAAAGACCGACCCAACTTCTTTATCATCTTTATCTGGGCTTTCCGGAAACAGGCGAGTGCATAATCAGTCATTGGAAGGATAAACGGAAGTGGAGAGACATTTTTTTGCCAGAAACCGTCCTTATTTTTGCGCGTGAAGTGTGGCCCATGTTACCAGTCTCTGCGAAACCCAGATTTAACCCAGATATGGTTATGGATGCACTGTTGAAGATTCGGTTTGATGCCATGGTGATGAAGCTTGGCCACGAAGATGATTTCTATGACGTCTCCACGTATCAGGATAGCATGAAGGTAGCAGCGGGTATCAAGAGAAGTACTAAAGCTGCGTTTCGGCGAAATGATTACCGCGGTCAAAATGTCTCGGACCTCTTTTTCTATCGCGTGCTCCGGCAGCTAGCTAAGCACCCAGAGGTATGTCCAAACTGTCTCAGCCAACACAAATTGCTGGCGTGTGATGAGATACTGGAAAACCCGTGGGAGAACCTTGCAGCTTACACCCAGAGTAACTTCCAAGAAGCCACGAACAAAAACCGTAACAGTCGCCAACTTGGATACTGGCGGTGGATCACAGCGTCCCTCAGGAAGTAACAATTGCAGAGGCTCAAATCTTGCACAATGAACATCAACTGGCTTTTCATGCTCACGAATTGTCACCAACCACCGGATGTGTCGACCATAAAGAACATACGGCGGACGATGTCATCGATATGGCTGAAGTCCAGCAAACCTTTTTGCTTGATAGCGGCGCTGACATGGATGTTACCCACCGAAAAGACGTTATCATTGGTTGTCAGTCATATACTGGTCTCCTCTTGACGAATAGCGCAGGCACAGACCATGTCTGTCAAAATCCCGGCAAATTCGTGATCGGGGGAAATATTCCCGCCCGTTTTTTACCACGCTGAAAGAAGGCACAGTACAAATGTGGTACGCTTTTACTCAGTTCAGGGAGGAGGCCATATCGCCGATACACGTGTCTCACTGACACTTTTATTGCCCAGCTTGAACAGACGCAATACAAACTGCTTGCAACAGTGTTCCGAGGGTTTGCAAGACACACAGACCAATAGCGCAACACAGCATTATTGCGCAAAGTCATCTTTCCACCCTCCGGACAAGTTGCTCATCACACGTTTTCCCATTGAGTACACATGTTCACAGAAAGGCCTATATCCTTTCATACGAGTTGCCGTTGGTAGCAGTGCTACCGATGTGCCGCAAGATTCGGAATCTCAGTACCTCTTCTTGCATTTTCACAACAGACACGGGGTGACATTCTCCTCAATGGTCCCACCGTGTCTTCAGACTGCGTGCTGGTCTCACTGGTCGATATAACAATAGAGGGCGGCATTTGTGCCAATCTTCGGACACGGGCGCCCCTCTGGCTCGCCTTTTGGAGAACCTGATGATTATTCTTTTCCCTTTGACATTTCAGATGGTCGAAGCGGCGAAGATATTCGAAGACATCAAGGGTGTATTCACCAACGAGAACGGAATTGTACCCAAATCAGGCAACATGATGCACTTGAATTGAGCGCAAAAGTACGCCCATGATCATGCAAATTGGGGTAAACTACAGGCAGAGTTGATTAGCACATCGAACAATGTGGCAGACACGTTCACCAGTACGACCTTCGGTGGGAACTATCGATATCGAAGATTAGATGAAAAGTCGGAATCCGGGCCTTTAATCATTCGGCACCCGGTTGATGAACTACAGAGTACGGCTTCACCTTACAGAAAAGTGCTAAAGCATGGAATGTAAGCGGCAACGAAATATAGTTGCAAGTCACGTGATCAATCGTAGACACGAGAACAGAACCCACGGGAAGCAAGAAGTAAAATTGACTTTTCATAGCCCCTCCCTGGGATCCCGAAAGTCTTAGGGAAAACGTTTATCTGTGTACGAAGTATCAAAGACACGTATATACTGAATAAACGAATTCACTCGCGTCCTAATAAATATACCAGGGTACTATATGCGTTCTGCATACAGGCGTCTCCATACAATGTTGATCAATCTTATAGAAAATAGACAATCTCAAGTTTCTTAGGTTTGATTCCGGTAGAATATTTGCAAAATTTTCACAACTGAAGACTCAAAAAATTCATAATCCTCCCAGCACCTGGCGAAAAGAAGCTCCAGACCTCGCTCTCACATGTCACGTGATCCGCCGAGATAAGCCATACCAACATCACCATTTACCAGCACCAATACTAACATCCAAGTATATTCAATCTAACTTACATCACAAAATGAAAATCAATGTTCCCTTGGTTGCCAATGCCGCCAAGGCCATGCGTCCCGAGCTCGAGGTGCTCTCCAAATCAGCTCTCCAAGCCGAATTGGCCACAATCAACAATGTGCTTCCGAAACCGTACTGGACAGTGTCCGAAACTTCCGAAATGGCCCAACTAAAAGCATCGTATACGCTCAAAAACTACTTGAAGACGTGGGAGTTTCTAAATGATGTGGCCGCAAGCTCACACAAGCTAAAACACCACCCGACAATCACAACCACTTACAACAAGGTGGATATTGCGCTCACAACACATGATGTAGGCAATAAGGTCACTTATATGGATACGAAATTGGCTACAGCTATACAGAATGTGTATGCCTCGAAATATGCACAGACTGCGCCAAGTTATGCGGTTCACACGCCGAGATTCACCATGAACAGAGCGTTCAAGATCATTGATGAGTTGACGAAACGCGACTGAATACGGGGTTCAACAAGGATCGAAAAAATGGGATTTTTACGTTTGTGATGGCTGGAACTACTCTAATCATGGCCAGTGAGGGAAAGTCCAAGAACACAGAATGGGCTGGTTTCTGGCGATATGAGTCATAGACTGATATGCAATCGCATCAGCAACACCTCACATACGACAAGCTGAACCTGAAGCTGAGATGAAGAAAATTTTCTTTGCCCCAGTTTTGAATGGACCAACTTTGTGATTTTTTGATCACAGCTAGATACGCTGACACCGATGTGGCGTACTAACCCCACCAATCGGCCTTTGGGGCATTCATAACCCGTTATAGAGCTTTATGGGAATTACGAAGGATTGGCAATTACTTATTAACAATTTGGTTTGAAAAGGATGCATGTCTGCCCAGCTCTCGGCAGTAGATAGTGACTATATTTAGGAGCTGCATTCATGACCCCATACCCCTTTACATGTGCTTCTAAAGCTCCTTTTTTTTTGATATGCACAGGAGATTCCCGAACATTATGCCGTACATGTTGATATATATCTTATATCCCACGATCACAACACATCTTGTATGTCTCTGCTTGCGCGGCAGAACGCATCAGTGACCTCGATGGCTTCGTAGGTACCTTGCAAGCTCACAACATCCGTGAACTCATGGTCCCAGATATCCTTCACCGTTTTCGTGTCGACCACACGTCTAGTGCCTCTTTGTGGCTTGCCCCCTTTTCTCTTCTTATGCTGATCTGACTCATCACCAAGCGTACGAACGTAGGTGACTGAGAACGGTGGAGTCCCGATGAACTTGAATGTGATTTCAGACTGGTCGCCTTCATGGATATTTCTGATGATACTATCTCCTTGACTAATTTCCACTGAGGGCAAATCGTGCACTCTCAATTTCAACAGGTCGTACTCGGCCTCATTTTTGGTGTAGTTGACAAGACACTGACTCGCAGAAGAATCCTGGAGGGCAATGATCGCCAAGTCACCTGGCTTGGTTGCTAAACGCGTGAAATCGTGTTTCAGATTCGCTCTCCGATTCTCGCTGTTGAATCTGTAGTAGACGACAAATGGTGAGATACCAGACATGTTGTAAGAGACGCGGTCTCCCACACAATAATGCTCTTTGATGTTTCGTTTCGCGATTGTGGGCACTTGTGTTATCGACACGATGGTCGTGTTCTCCTCCTCAAGTCGCAGACTTTCGCAATGGCTGGCATCAGAGATGCTCTCGAAATGAATAGTGTGCGCTCCAACGGTGAAGACATCGCTTGGCGCCGAGTCGAGATTCATGTCTTGAAACCGAACGAGTGAATCGCGAAGATTATCAATGGCAAAAGATCGCGTGTTACCGTTCAAATTGTTGACGATCTTACCCGTGACCTTGAAGGGAGCAACACCATCGAGCATAATAGGGATGTCAAGCTTGAAATCATTTTGGAGCTTGGTCTCACAAAGTTGAATAAGAGCCTTTTTGACTCGCAACTTGGGATGTGGCTTCACATCATATGTCACCACAACTGGGTCGTGTTTGTAAGCAATCTTCAGCAATTTTTCTTTGTTGTACAAGGAATCGTATATTGCTCTGAATGCAATCTCATATCTTCCCTCCTGCAGCGACAGCAACGGCAACAATATTTCGTCGTTGTCGATCTCTATCAGCGCAGTCTTGGACTTCCCACTTGGGAAATTGATCTCATAGTCAATGAGGAATGGTCTTTGACCATGAATTTGCACCTTGACTTTTTTGACATCATCCTGACAAAGCGGCTTCAACTCGAAAATGCCAGAGCCATCTTTGCTCACCAAGTCAGCAGGTTCTGGGAGAACAGTAAGATAAGGCTTTGCGTGGTGACGTACGGTGAAGGTTCTTTCACTGTTTTCAATCACGCCCAGACAACCGGCATTCACGAAGGACTCAAGCTTGTATACACCTTCGTCACGCACGACCAAACCGGCTTTTCCATGCAATGTGAAGTTTTTAACGTTGCTCGGATCTTGAAGACTTCTCCACAGGTAAACAACCTTATCACTGGAAGACATTCCCGCGCTGGATTTCACGTGCAACGGTATTTTCACGGGATCTCCTTCCACGATGCGTGTGCTAGCAAATTCAGCGAGTTCCACCAGAGGTGTATCCTTTCTTGCCTTTATCTTGATTTGCTGCTGCGAAGGCAATTCAGCGGGACACCCCAAGCTGTCAGTGACATCTCGTAAACTTACACCGTATTCGCCACCTTCTATGAATTTGGGAATATCGAGAAGAATAGTGTCTTCGTACTGCTTCTCGTGCTTCTCACTCTTCAACACTTTGCCTGACTGCAAGTCCACAATGTTGTGCGTGAACGAGAAAGGAAAATGCCCATCAAAGTGAATCGGGACTTGTGTTTGCTGGTCCTTACACAACGTGATTGTTTTTGTCCTAGACTGAAAGTCTTTGAAGAACAGAAACTGGGATCTCCTTTTGATGTAAGTGGAGAATGTGTTTTCGGATTCCGACACAGGCACAACCTGCTCATTATAGTTCAAATCTTTAATATTTTTGAACACTAGAATGTAATTTCCTTCCTTGTTAGGCTTGAACTCGAAACTGAAATCATTCTTGAGTGTTTTTCTTTTGTGTTGTTTCAAGCCCCTGTCATTCAAGACTGGTTTCATGATTCCCGAGATATTCTGGTACACCTCATACAGGACCTCAAATGGCGGCGAACCTTGGAAGCTGAGGTCAAACTCATAGCCGATAGTGCCGACGCATTTATCAAGAATGGGCACTTCCTTGATTCGGACTGAAGGAAGTGGGGGGCGCACGACGTGGAGTGGAGTATGGTCGGCCTGGCATGGACAATATTTGTCAGAGCCCGAAAGTAGGAAATACTTGCCAGGTTCTGTGATTTGAAATCCCTTCACAAGTTCATCCTTGTCGTTGAAAACGTACTCAAGATGATGCGTTTGGGAAGCGCTGCTTTCATGAACGAGCGTCACCTTCACAGGGAAACTGGCGGCACCAATGCTGTCAATATGGAGCGTCTTCAGGCCGTTTAAGATGAGTTTCCGCGACGGGTTCTTGTCCTTCAAAAGGAGCTCAGGAGCCTGCTTGAGCACGAGAGGGAAATTGACGTCTTTATCCTTGGACATATCGTTATAACGGCGCAGGTTTCCATGCGGGTCGGACACAGACAAGATCTGGAATTCCAACAAGCCCAGACCGCCCCGCACGAAATCCTGTGGTGCACGCAATAGCTCTTGTTCGAGCGAGTTTCGTGTAAGCAGCTCGCTTTGAAGCCATGCCGCGCCCGTCTTTGGCTGCTCCGTGGTATCAGTGATGGTCTTGTCAAATGTGTTGATTATTTTTCCGTTTTGGTACGTGGCGAAGTGCACGGTTAAGGGTAGCATGCCAAAGGCAGACACCATGGGCACGGTCCAGGAAAGATCGACGAAATCCTTGGAGTAGCACTTGTAGCCCTTGTACGCGCTCTCGGCGCCTGGGTATACAAACTTAGCCGCTGGACAGTGGCCTATTGAGAACTCGCTTTTATAAGGGCGGATCACCATGCCGTCCACGTCCAAAACGCGGTGAATCTTGTATTTCCCGGGCTGCTTGATCTCGGCGTCTAGGTAGAATACGCGCTCGTCGTTCGAAACAAAGCCAGGCAAATCAGAATACCCAGAATAGTCTTTTCTGGCCAATCTACGGATATCGCTGCGGGTGTAATTGAGGAACTCCACCTTATTTTCGGGCGTGAGGCGATGGATCAGAATCAAGCCAACCTCGCTGGTCGTGTTGAACTCAATCGGTAGATTTAGCGCCTTGGGGAACGTGTATGAGCCCAGCTCGGGCGATTCGAGGCACATGTTGCCGAACTTGAAGGGATTGAGCATCACCGACAGCTCGGGCAAGTACTGGATCGTGTAGCGGCCCCGGAAGTGAGCATTCATGTCGATGGACGCCTGAGGCGCCACTTTCTCGCCGGAAATGGTCAATTCTTTGTGCTTGTGGAAAGTGTTCCAGAGAGGCACAAACGTGCTGGACAAGAGCGGCAACGCGCTGTTGGAGGTGAGCACGAAGTTTGCTGAATTCACACCTGCTGTAAGCAAGAGCGTCATGAGCGGCAGAAACGAAAGAAGTGGGATGTTCAAGACTGGCAAAAGCCATAGAAAGAGGCCATCAAGAAATGCATATTTGAGCACAAATATGAAGTTATTTAGCAGCGTGAGTTGCACAGGGTTGCCTGAAGCAGAGCTGGCCACAGCAAACGCATCGGCCTTCACCAAGAGTATGTCGTAGATCTTCCAGCACTGGATCGCTGCAAATATCAGGATCGCGAATAGCCTTTGTGAGGCCGCATCCACAATGTGTTCTGGAATGAGCGGCGGCAGCGGCGGGGCCTCATTTTCGTCGGCACGAGCTGCTGGACGGTCCATTTATGACTGAAGAGAGTGTTTTGCCGTGCTTTTTTCCAAAAGATTTGGCGCAGAAATGGATGACTTGAATGGTACTTTATGAAGTATAAACACGAGGCCGAGAAAGCTTTTTTTCGGTGCAGGCGCCGCGCCGCGACAGCTCTGAATTGGAAATTGGCGCCACAGCTGCTAGAGCATGGGATCGAGATATACTACTATGATAAGAGGAGAGAGGAGGTAATAATTATGACTGACTAAATTATTTTTCAAAATTTGGATTGTCTGTAGCCATTTATCTTGCATTTTGCTTATTCATATCAATTTGTATCATGGACTTTGGCCATCTATCATTATAGCTGGTGAACCTAGTGTTCATTCTTGCGCGGCCCTGCTCCTCCAGCCTTCAGCTATCATCAATCGTGGCCCTATTCGCACTGGCTGGTCTGCATGTCACTGTAATGAGAGTTTTTGGAAGCTTTTCAGAGCTCTCTAAAGGAAAAGGAAAACCGGAAAAAGGGCGGGTTTTGGGGGAAACCGGCTTGTTCCAAAATGTAGGCATATTTTTATGGAGACATTTGAGAAGTGCAGGGTTTTTCCCAACGATATCAGTTGTGGTCACATTATGCTATTGCTGTTGTATCGAGCGGTTTTCGAGATCCTGACGTCCCACTTTGTATGGCCCCAAATCCACCGCGTGGCAACTGGGTGCAAATATGGGCCCCGCCAGTCTGAGACTTATGTTGAACTTATCAAGAACCACGAGAGTCTTCAAGGGCGGAGGTGCAAATTGGTATTAATAATAAAATAGAAAAACATGATCTCTTCTTACTTCTCTGATTATTTGCTGTCTCATTGATAAAAATTGGCATGTGCATCATGTGGCGCAAAGAACAGTGCCGCAATCAAATTTCCCACTAGTTATTGTGCTTCAGAGGATAGATGGAGACAACCCAAAACAAACTTCTAGGCATTTTCTGGTAATACTAGAATCCTCGTCCGTGACAAGACTCGCCTCTGATTACAACAAAATATAGATCTATATGATCACAGAGCTTGCGGTTGATATATATACAAGAGCCCCAAAAGTGGTAAACAAACCAAGGGCCCATTTCACTCAATTCTCCAAACCATGCATGACTGTTCAAATCTACCAAACACAAATATTTACTTTTCACTGAAAATTCACCAAGAGAGAACTTCTAGTTTTCATCCACCACCCACAGGCCGTGCTGCTTCACTTGCACGACTTTCACCACTGGCAAGTCCCAGCCCAAACCACCATCGCCAAGCGCAGCGCCGTACCGCGGCACAACGTAGCACTCTCTCTTTGTTGCAGAGATTGTCTTGGGCCCGTAAGGGTGTCCAAGAGGTTTCGAGTAGGTGATCAATAACGACAGTCTTGCGATATTTGTGAGCTGGCGCCCGGAAAGATCCACCAACGGCTTCATGCGCAATTTGACCAATTTCCCCTCTCTCTGATTCAGGCCGCGATTGAGAGACTGGTAGACAATGTATTGCGGCGGCGTGGCGCCCGAGTCGCCAATTATGGAGCTTGGGTGGATAAACACGTGCGGCTCCACGTCTGGCCCGTATATGGAAACAGGGTGGATTGTGGAATAAGGCACGCTGATGATGCCTGCACGTTTTGAGAGTTTGATGTCAGAATCGAGCACATCACTGCGGATTGCCACCTGGTCCACGAACCCAGACGCAACAATCTGTTTCATGGCCGAGAGCTGTTCTTTTGTCGGAACACCAAGCTTTTTCTTCTCCTCGAGCTTGTCGCTGGTGGAAGGAACATTTGCCGCCACAATGTGCGCAATTTGTTTTATGAGCTTGTGGATCTCCTCCATGACTTTGGCCCGGAGAAAATTATCCTTCAAAAACCCGGCTTGCTTGTCCTTTGGCACGTGGTCCATGGCACACACGGCAGAGAGAAGTCTGAAAGCGTCAGAATTCGCATCGAGACGCGAGAAAAGTGCCCTCGACTTGTAAAACTTCGTGCGTAATTTCCGTTTTCTCTCGAGGTCTGCCTGTACTTCCTCGGCGTCCTCTTCCTCTTCCTCATCGCTGCTGTTGCCGGTGTTTTTCGTGGTATTCTCAGCAATTCCTACCTCCTGCTCGTCTATGAAAGGGTCTCCCACAGAAAGTGCCGACACGATCGCAATGACATAAGGCAAACACTCAAGCTGGTTGCCCACAATCAAGATCTTGGCGTAGCGAGGACTCAAGGGAAAATGAGACATGGTACGGCCCAAATCGGTGATTTGTTTCTTGGCCTTGTCCAACGCGCCCAATGTGACCAATAACCGTTCTGCTTTCGCAAGCGAGACGCGGTCTGGTGCGGTTGGGAACGGGAAATTCACGATCTGGTCAATGCCCATGGATTTCATGGTCAAAATCGTGCTTTCAGCCGGCATGCGGAGGATCTCTGGTTTGCTGAATTGCTCGAAATACTCCTCGTATATCGCAGACGAGAAAAGCCTGTAGCAGTGGCCCGGCCCGGTTCTACCCGCACGACCTGCTCGCTGGTCAGCCGAGGCTTTTGAGACCCAGTCCACTTCAAACGACTGTACGCCGGTTTCTTCATCGAATTTGCGTTCTTTCGACCGGCCACAGTCCACCACATATCTGATTCCTGGAATCGTCAACGACGTTTCCGCCACGTTGGTCGCCACGATACAGAGCCGGCTGCCTGCAGGAGCCTGCTCAAACACTTTCATCTGCTGTTTTGTAGGAAGGAGCGAATAAAGCGGTAACACATATAACGGGTCGTCGGAAGCCTGGTGAGGCTCACGAGGCTCATCAAAGCCCTCTTCTTCGTCAGAATCCAGGTCAGAAGAGCCACTCTCGGCCTCCTCAGCTTTCCGCTCCCGCAACGCAATGTCCAAGTCGACATCCTCGGCCTCCATCGCCACGTTCGTGCTGGCCTGGTACTTGACATTGTCGGTTTCACTATATGCAGGAGTTGCAGATTTTCGGAAAGGGAACTCTTTGCGGAGTTTCTTAACAAGCCCATTGATCTCGTGCTGGCCCGTAAGGAAAACAAGGATTCCGCCGGGCGGCAATTTCTTGTGAATCTTGCATGTTTTTTTGAACGCTTCCTCGAGATAGTCAGGTTTTGTGCGCTTATCAAAATGCACCGATACAGGGTACTGTCTAGCCTCGACTTTGATCACCGGTGGGGGCACCGAGAATAACTGCTTGTTTTCAGAAAAGTCAGATACACGCAAAGTAGCAGACATGACGATCAATTTCAACGGTTTCCCACGCTCTCGCCTGAGCCGGACAATGCGACTGAGCATACCAATCAAGATATCTGTATTGACATTTCGCTCGTGGGCCTCGTCAATGATTAATGCAGAATATTTCGTGAGCAAGAAATCGGCCATCATCTCGCGAAGAAGCACACCATCGGTCATGAATTTCATGGCGGTGCCGTTTTCCGTGCCCTCATTCTTGATGGTACTGTCAAATCTTATTTGGTAGCCCACGCGTTTCCCATGTGTTTCGCCCAATTCGGAAGCCACACGGTTGGCCATCGACACAGCCGCCACTCTTCTCGGCTGAGTGACTCCAATCATGCCTGGATACAGGTCTGAGTTCAAATTACCGAAACCGGCCTCATACAAAAATTGCGGGACCTGGGTCGTCTTTCCCGATCCGGTCTCTCCACAGAGTACTATGCAGTCGTGGTGGTGGACAGCTTCCATGATACGATGTTCCTCGCTGAATACAGGAAGCTGCATGCGCTGTTCCTGGATCTCGATCGGGCGGTTCACGCTCACGTAAAATGCGTTTCTCTGCAAATCGGGGTTGATGGGGACCGCATTTTCATCTTCGGAAAATACCTCTTCTGTATGCACTCCCTCGGCGTACTTCTGCTTGGTCTCGTCTTTGAGTTCGGGAAGCACCATTTCCGTGTGGCCTTCAAGCTTACGCACTTGCTCTTCGGCCCATTCCTTGAAAGATGCAGCGGTTTTTGAGTGTTTGGGCTTGTTTTGAAGAAGTCTTGGAACGTCCTCATCACCAGAAGGCTCCGCATCCGATTGCTCATCGGAATCTTCTTCATCGGAATCGTCGCTTTCTTCGTTTTCTTCATTCTCGCTTACCTCGTTTTCGCTGTCTTCATCTATCTCATCTTCACTTTCATCATCTTCAGACCCATCTTCTTTATCTGAGTCAACCATGTCAGTATCAACACTTGCGAGAATCTTTATGTCTTCCTCACTATCTCCAGAGCCTGGTTCACTTTCGTCAAAACCTTCAAAATCAGACGCTTTTTCTGCATCGGAAAGGTAGTCTTCTGGATCGGAGTCCAGGTGCGGCAGGTGTTCTGCAGCACTTTCATTCTCGTTTTCGCTCAGCAAGAAATCGTTTTCATCCTCGACTTTCGCTCGTTTTTTCTCCTCCTGTTCGACCTTGAGCCTCCAAGTATACTTTTTCTTAGAAGCAGATTTGTCTGATTTCTCTGCTTTGGGAAGATTTGCAAAGCCGAACCCGGACATGGAGGTCCCGGTCTTCAGCGGGCGGAAATCAACAAACGACGATCTGGTTTCCGTGACCTCTTCAGGCTCCTCGTAACTTGGTTGCGCTAGAAAGCCGGGATCATCTTTATGGTCTTCGTCCCAGTCTTTGATTTCTCGTTCCTCATACAATATGTCGCGCGTGCGTTCGTCTCCACGGCCTTGTCTTTCAAGCTCCAAAGCCTCGATCATTTCCTCCTTTCTCGTCTGTTTTCCCTGGCCTAGTAGTTTCAGCGGAGCTAACGTACGCGTATCCATCTTTGTGCCGGCCAATTTCTCCATCAACACCTTTTTCTCCTCACGCTTGATCTGGTGCTCGATATACTTATCCAACCGCTTCCGCTTGGCACGTGACATCTTCAGTTCCTTCTCGTTTTCCAGATACAAAGTCTCGGTGAGTTTCCTTTTGCGTTCCTCCTTTTCGGCAGCAGTCATGGGCTGCATGATTTCCGCATTAACATCTGGTTCTGTCTGCGTGACTGGTTCCACCTTTGATGGCTCACTATTATCTTCATCATTGTCCATATGCCGAGTGAATTGCTTATTGCGGGCGCTTTTTAGAGCTGCCTGTTTCGCAAGCATGCCCAGGCGGGCCTTCTCATTGAATCTCTTTCTATATTTCCCCATTGAGTGGTGTGGAAAGTGTAAAAAAAAGAAACTGGTTTTGGTTTTTTCACGTCGTTGGTGAGACGGAAGATGCGACTTTATGCAGTGTGATGAGGTGGGGCCGGTGCGATGCGATGCGATGCAATGCGCCGGTAATTTACCATGATGTACTTATAAGAGTTGGCAATGCAATTATCGCCTTAGGTCGGATAGTTGCAATTGCGAAAAAATTGTGTTTTCATAACAATTTGAATTGAACTTTGAAAGTCCGATATTTAGCAACTATTATGTCTCTCTGTATTTTCACAACCTTGACAGAACTATTGTTGCGTGTTTTTATTATGGGAACTGGACTTCGTGCACCATATGCGTCTTGCACCCGCGACTTTAACAAGAAATACCTGGCCAAACAAATCTCTTCATCAGCTGAACCATACCCACATTCAAAGTATTTCTATAAAAATGGATCTTCAGGAGATGAGAAAGCAGTTGAAAGAAAGAATTCAGACAGAGGATTTCGCCATCTATGCTCGGAGTTTCCTCTCCATGCAAGGCACAATAGAGCTATGGGGACTCCCAATCTCTTCCGAAGAGGTCATCGAGACGTTTTTGAGAAACATGAGGAACGAGAAGTTACAGATGATGCTTGCTTTGTCAATACAAGACCTTGATCATCTCTTCGAACAAGGCGTCAAGTGGATCAGAAGTGGTATAGTGATCGACTATGAAGAGGGTCGCCGCAGGAGGGCGAGGAAAAAGATCGAAAAGGTCCAAAAACCTTACTTGAAAAGTAAAGAGGGTCGTGCGAAGAGTCCACAAACTCAACCCATGAGATTCTCTGATCGACCCACTCATGTATATGACAAATCTGGTAAGATGTTTTCTCATGAGCAGCTCCGCAAGATGCTTGC
Organism: Metschnikowia pulcherrima; assembly: GCA_009746055.1. Classification (NCBI taxonomy): domain Eukaryota; kingdom Fungi; phylum Ascomycota; class Pichiomycetes; order Serinales; family Metschnikowiaceae; genus Metschnikowia; species Metschnikowia pulcherrima. Next base: position 2,162,087 of record VFXK01000001.1, read on the forward strand.
AGACTACGAATCGAGCTCAGAGACAGTTGAAAAAGCTCCTAAGCCAATCAAAATTCTTTCCTTTTCCTGCATACCCACGGAAGTGTATGATGTTTTGGGGAATATGTTTTCTTATCAGCAGCTCCGAGATCTGCTTGTTGAGTACGAAGTGAGCGCGGATGCAATTGCTCCCCGTGCCAAAGGAGAATTTTGTACTCGACGCACGCAAATGTACGACAAATCGGGAAATATGTATTCCCATCGGCAGCTCTGCGAGATTCTAGCCAGGTGTAAACCCAGCGGAGAAGCGGCTGCAAAAGCTCCTTAAGCCAATACAGACAACACAAGCTCGTCACGCGTCCACATCCTTGGGTTGGATTATGCACGGGCTAGGAACTTTGCGGGGCCAAAGATATACGAGGACAGAATTGGGGCAATTCGAATGCAAGTCAAACGCGAATCTTAAACGATGGATAATGTTTATCAAGCTTTGCTTTGAGTTGATGGGTGGTGTATGATTTCTCGAGAAATGAAACTAAAAGTCGGCTATTTTGAGATTCTACTTAAAGATCATAATTGTTGCTATTTACGGCCGGGCTTAAGTACCAGAGGGAGACTGGGGTGGCATATTCCAGTACCTGTTCCTAATTATTTGCTCTATGTGAAAAAGCCCGACTTCCATATTTCCGGTCTTTAGATTGGCTGTTGTTGATAGGCAACCGACGCTTGACCCTTACTGAACTCGTATTCACAATTTAGTAGCCACTAGTCAAATGACTCCATGACACATTGTACTTGATTCCCGAAAATAGTAGCACGGGTCAAACATTGTTTTGACGAACCAAGGAAAACACTGATTGTCTTTTTTTGTTTCGTTTCTTTTGGTTTGTTTTGTTTTGACAATGCCTGTTCATTATCCGCTCATAATAATACTGTAGAGCTCATCGCGGCCTCATCAAATGAGCAAGCAATTGTAGATGACGACCAACCAACCAAACATAAATACTCACCAACCAATTCTCATCCACTATCAGAGATTTCTCTAACAAGTTCCCAAATTTGCCAAATTACGATCACAATATAATCAAAAAATATAAATGCAGAATAAAACACAAGTTTTTCATAATAATCCCATGGACCAACAAGAAAAACGTCATTCTATATGCATGCACCCGCCACCTGCCAAACCCAAGCCTTGCCCCGCGCACAGCGAAGCGTCCCCGGATTCCAGCCTCGCATACTACTCTTCTTTTCGTATAGTGACCGTCATACTTCCCCACCATGTCGTCCCGGGACCTTTCCAAGCAACGTACGTGTTCGATTCTGATATGAATAAGACTCAATATTCGTAAATTTTAACAGCGGAGATTTCCAAATTCGATTCTTTTTTGAATCTGATGGCTTTCTTGTTTCATCACCCGCCCGCACCCTCACTAACCGCCTAGTCATATACACCACGCTCACACTTAACCTGACCACGCTTTACGCCACGGAAAACACCAAGCTCATAAATGCGATCCCCAGTCTCAATTGCTCCGAGCTCGTGTCGCTGGAATTGGGGCTAATAAACGCCAGCAAGACGCTCATAGGCCTGTTATCGGTAGTGACTGACCGTACCGTGACGAAACTGTCGCTTTTGCTCTATTTCATGAAAAAGCAACTCCATAACGCCGATGGTGGTAATGACTTGGTTACTGTAGTGGTGCTAGCACACCAAGATGTGAACAAGACGCTTGTGCTCTCTGTGTTGAAGAAAATTATTGATAAGTATTTTGAGTTCCGGCACGACCTAGCCGACCAGAACTCGGCGGCCCATGAACAGGGGGCCAAGACGAAATTGGGCGAGTTCAAGTTGTACATGAACCAGATAGTCAAGTTCGAAGAGATGCAGTATGACACGAATCTGACGTTGTATAGTTATGGCGCCACACAACAAATGAACCGAGACGGCTCGCGTGCAGAGGTGATCACGCCGAATCAGCTAGTGTCAGCCAACGAGGAGGTGGATGAAGTGCGACTGTTGATGCTTGATAATATTAACAAGATCTTGGGGCGGGGCGATAAAATTAGTAACTTGGTCGACCAGACAGAACGGCTCCAGACGTCTTCGCTGGTATTTCATAAGAGTGCCACGTCGGTCAAACGCAAGATGTGGTTCAACAATGTCAAATTTGTTGCACTTGTTTGTGGCGCGGGGGCTTCATTCTTTTACTTGGTGTTGGGCTTCGAATGTGGATACCCATTTTTCCAGACCTGCCTTCGCCATTGAAGCCACGGCCGTGAGGGCCAAAACGGGAAGTGAAACAAACAGGGAAGAGTCTCAGGTTGCGTTATTTATTGGTCGGTGTAGTCAAAGATGTATCTTATTCACGAGTATGATGCTGCGAGTGAAGCGACTAAAGATAGGTGTGACACAAGAACATGCAGTTACAAATGGAGGTGACTTTGATTGCATGCATATGGTGAGAGTTTTTTTGACTGATTAGCTGCGGCTTAAATCGTGCATAGTTGAGTCTTGGGCATCGAAAAGTGACTCAACTCCTGAGGAATATCTACATTCACGACAGATCAAGTCGCTAGCTTTTCTTACCAATTGTGACATTTCATGGAACTATGTTTCTTCTTCTTCTGTTTCAGGGTCTTCAGCCTCTTGCTCCTTGGGTTCTAGCCCACCTAACTCTTTTTCCTCTTGGCCCAAAAGAGCTATAGGATTTGGCGCACTGGGCTCCTCCTCATCTCTTTCATTTGGCGGCAGAACAGTGGCGTCGTCATCGTTCATGGTCTCATTCCCGTCCTCGACATTTTCCGTGTCATCATCATCCCCTAGTCCCTCATCGTCTCCGCTCTCAGCCTCATTTCCCGTTTTCAGTACCGAGCCTGAATTGTTATCCCTCAATTTCTTAGCTGCGGGCTCGTCCGTTTGGTCTTTCGCGTCCTGTTTTGATTTTTTCTTTGCTTCTGCATCCAGCTCGAACAAGCTCAATTTCTGCTTGATTTCAGGGGCAAATCCGGCCAAATCAGCGCGTTCCAACGCATGAAGAATATCTTGAGAATTGACGTTTTTGCGTCCCAGGTCCTTAGCAATTAGCCGCGCGTGAAACATCATGTGTGACACAAACACGGATGCAGACCGTTGCACGGCAATAAGTGAGTCCTTGGTGAGACTCATATTGTCTCCCAGGGCAGTGCCTGAGGCGTCTGAGAGAATGCCCTTAGCTAGTTTTTGAATCGTGGATCTGGGGAACAAAATGTCGTCTATCGACACAAGTTCGGTATCTTTGGAGATCGGCGCGCTATCTCCGTTTTTTCTCCATCCTTTTGGTGGCATTTTTGCTATATTGGCTTTATTGTGGGTATCTCCTTATACTGGAATAGAAAAAAAGGTGTATGTTCGACCGAGGTGCATGAGTGCGTGGAGTCTCGCTGATACAGTAACGCGTCGCGAATGCGAAGTACTGATTATTGCAATACCTCATAAAAAGACCTAATTTATAACTCCACAAGATGATTGTATTGAATTGGGCTTGTGGAGAAGGAAGCTAATGTTTCAAAATGCATTTAACTCAGAATTCAAAGGCAAGCTTCAACTATTCTTCATTTACTTGAAACATCGCCAGAATTTATCACTCGTTTCCGCGCTTAACGGATGCAAAATCTAACGCCACGCACGTAACAGTGTTTTGCTCAATGAAAGGATACTATAAACCTATTCAGAAAAAGAATCTTCATTCGAATGAGCGTACTGATTTGCTTATGAAAACATAGTTGGTGATTTGCGGATAAATCAAAATTGTTTTGTGGAGAGCCAGGTAAGCAATTCTGGCTCCCAGTCCTTAATTCGATGTATTAAACAAACAGAAAATGGATGTCATTCTCTTACCACTCACCCACCTAGAAATCTAGATTTTTGATCCGAGAAAATCAATGCAAGCTTGTGGCCTCAAGCTTTGGCATGCCAGCTTTAATTGTCGTAAGAAGTCATGACCGTCTATGGTCTCCCCGAATGGGTTACAATTGATTGCAAATCTCGATATTTCATGTGTGAGCTTCTAGAATCCACTCCACGAAAGAAACATCTTGTCACTCACTATTTCATTATATTCAAGAGTGAAACTTTCAATTCGTTTCGAGCACAATTTGGTGAGTCCACTCAAGACTCGTCACACATAATTCTCTCAGACAAACACTTTACGTCTCGCGGTTGTGTATTCCATCGATTCACTGCTGTGAAAAGTATATAAGAAGGGTCAGTAAACCCTTTCCGATCAGCGAATATAGCTCATCATGGACCCCTTTATCCTACTGAACTTACTTGGCCTTCTTTTATTTTGCCATGCAAACGCTGCATACGGTGCCAGTGTTTCTTCTCAGAACCGATATGCTCCGAAGTTCACGTCTGGTACTATAGCATCGGGTCATAAAGGAGATTTGGCAAACTCCATAAGATTACGTTTTCCTTGTAGAGGCAATCAAAACCTTAACACTCTGCAAGCAGAGAAATTGACGGAAAATCTTTTTATAGAGCTAAGGTCATGGGCAGTAGATGCAAACTTTGACGCAACGGGTTTCTTGGCCCACAGTCACAATTACAAAAAGCAGGTATCACGAATCACGAAAATGGCGAATGAGACGGAAATGCTCGGGGATTTGGGAGACCGTATACGTTTCTTGAGGCATGTTTTACAGCTTTTGGTTGACTCAGCAGTGTATACAATTCGGTACAACGAACCTTTGTGTCCGGCCCAAAACTGCATCAGACGGATCATCAAAGTGAATTTAAAGCTAATGATGCTCTATAATTCAAATGGGAAGCCCGATTTGTGCTATCCATATCATTCACAAATGCTCCTGCAACTCCGCAGTGAAGTGTATGCGATCGAGAGAAATATGGTGGGGAAGAATAAGTCGTTCCCTATGCAAAGAGTGTTTATGGAACAGGTTTTCGAGGCAAAGAAGGCGATGTATGGATTGCGCATCCAGATGCCGCAAGACTTGGCTCGTGTGTGAGCTTTCAGTTGTTTTTTTTCTTTTTCTGTTCTTTTTTTTTTTTGTTAAAGACGCGGAGAAATCAATGACGGTGTAGAGATTGCACAACCTGGAATTCACAGAAATACAATTTCCTCGTTACATACAAAATTTCACACGAGGATTCCAATGGCAGTTACTTAAAGGATGTTCGATCGGCTACATATAATAATACATAAATTTAGTGTGACGGCATGAGTAGAATCTGTGGGATACTATATTCTGTTGCGAGAGTTGAAGCGACAGGTGGGGGAAGTACAGCCTCTAGGGCGATGACAACCGAATTAGTTCTCATACGCAGCCACGCCGCTAGGTATGGTAGCGAAGCTGGCTAAGGTTTTATATATATGCATATATAGTTTTTTGGAGAGCTAGGTAAGCAACTCTGGCTCCCAGTCCTTAATCAGATGTATCAAGCGAAAAAAAAAAAAAAAATATTCTGGATTCACCGGCATTTTTTTTTTACTATTTTTCTTTTTGAACAGGGCTCGGTTGATGACTGTCAAGGAAATCTCTTTGTTTAAAATACAACCACTTTTTCGGATAACCTGGTGTTTCGGTGAAGGCCTCGGTATGAATGATGAAAGACTCGGGTAAGTGATTATCTCATGATTTTGGGAGAGTAAGAGTATGTACGGAATTTCAAGGAAGAATATCCATGAAATTGCTAGGGTATGAACTTTGCACGTTCTTAGACGTTTCCGTGTCATTGTCATTGAAAAACTGGCACCAAAAACATCAACAAGTTGTCGAATCTATCCGGAATGCAATGGCTCTAAGTGTCCAAACAAGAGCTTGAGCACTCTGTGGCTATTGGCATATTCCTAAAGGAGCGCTACTAGTCAAGGTCCAAAAATAGAAAATTACCCTTAATGTTTCAATATCTAAAATTCTGTTACATGAATAGCTTTTTTTTTTTCTTATTTCGGAGCAAAATTGGAGTTTTTCGATTCAGCACAAATCGTGTATTTGATTAAAAGCTATGATCGCGATTTTGCAATGAATAGATCCATCATCATACGGTGCTGAAGCTTTCTTGTGATTACTATGAAGATGTTTTAATTTTAATTGAACACTTCTTGAAGCCGATCATGAGAGAAACTTTACTTCGTCATATCTTCAATTTTGTATCGACATTAGCAATAGAGAGAGAAAAAAGTTGTTTGAAGTGACTGCGCCAATACAGTTCACTTCCAGAGACAAGAAACTGGTACAAATCGAGCCGTGTTTTTGGGGCGAAAGATGAAACAAAACTTTTACAAGTAACTTTTAAAAAAAATTTGACTAGAATCAGCAACATGCCTTTTCAAAAGATTACCAAAAACCTAGTGCAATTTCCAATGGTATATTGCTTCAACACTTCAGCCCGACCCAATCCGCGACGCTCTACCTTCTAGACCGCGGGCGTCACTGTAGTGGACTGTACAGAGCTTCAGAGACACTCTAAAGGGTCACTTTTCCGACGCCAAAACCCCCAAAAATAACCATTTCATGCATGAAAATAGTGGCGGCGGGGCCTTGCTGCCGTCTGCGCATGGTCTGGCAGAGTACGGCCGCTTGGAAAGCCGGAATATTGACCATGTAGTGTTTGGCGAGCATGTGTTTGAAACGTGGTACGGCAACAGCGCGTATTTCCAAAACCAAGGAGACGACAAACTAGGAATTGACCAGGATGCACTGAGCCGGCGCCGGGGCGTTCTGCCGGTGAAACCAGGGATCTGGCTCAGCCATTTATACGTGTGTGACGCGTGTTTCAAGTACACATCCAATAAAGACATGATGGCCGCGCACAGACACGTTTGCGTGATGAAGAAACTGTTTCCACCGGTTGGAAAACTAGTCTATTACGAGAAAAAGGCGCCGTACCTAATAAAGAAGATTCGTGGATTCAGACACAGGCTCTTTTGTCAGAACTTGGCACTATTTGGCAAGCTCTTTCTAGATGACAAGCTGGTGTTCTACAATGTGGAGGCCTTTGACTTCTACGTACTCTACGGGCTAGAAAACGGTCCACATTCAAAGGAAAACTTCCGGCCAATGGGCTTTTTCTCAAAGGAGGTGAATTCTTATGAATCGGACAACAATCTTGCGTGCATATGCATATTCCCGCCGTTCCAGCGACGTGGGCTCGGGAGCCTTTTGATAGAGTTCTCGTATGCACTAGCCCGCGTGACGCCTGGCCAGCTGCATCTGGGCCCCGAGTTCCCGCTTCTGCCGTTCGGCAAGAAATTGTATTTCAGGTTCTGGGCTCGACGACTCGCGTTCATCGTCATGAATGAATACAAGGGCGAGAGTTTTGTAACTTTGAAAGCTTTGGCAGACAAAACTGGGTTCCGCAAAGAGGATGTGTTGATGGCGCTAGAGTACATGGGCGTACTACAGCGGGGCACAGGGAAAGCCGAGGCTACGCTTTTGGTGCTGAATATCCAGGAATGGTGTGCCCATTCTGGCGTGGACTGGAGAGTGCTAGGTACGATGCTCGACCAGGAGTGTCTACTAATATAGTCCAAAAATGCGGAGTTTTGGACTTTTTTCCACGGTCTCATGAGGCGCAAGAAGATGGAATTCTGCTTGGATCTTTGATCACTGTTCCATGTGATCAGCCAGCCACTGATTTTTCAGGCAACGCACATTCGTAAATTCCTACAGCCCGAAACTTGTTAAATGTATCGAAAGCTGCATTTATCCTTCCCAGGCCACTGGATGGAATTGTCAGTCAATGGTTGGTACAAATTAGTCCATGCTCGAGAGCTCGTGGGTTTGAGCACAAATTGCAGTCAATTTGACTGGAGAGCCACCAGAAAAATAAGGGGGCGTCTGCTTAGAAGATTTGGTGTGGCAAAAAATTTGCGTTCGAAGATTTCATTCAGCCTGTGAGGTGCGTGCTCGAGTCCAATTAAGCAAGTGCTGCACTTTCGCCAGGCAAAGCACCTCATCTTGCTCCCAGCCATTGTAGCCAATCATGTGTGAACAATTTAGACCCACAAGACTGGCTGAGCTCAATTGAATAGACGATAGCGTTTTGGAAAAAACCAAAACTTGCCTGAACTTTGGATTAGTATTCGATTGATTCACTATACTTAGTCACACTTTCGAGAACCGGACAGTACAGTCCAAGCTCTGCAAGTCGAGTCCATCTTTTCCGAGCCATTCGCGAGCTTCGAGAGGAGAGGGGGTTTACAATGGGTATGCGTCAAAAAGATCTCAGTTAGATCGATAAATTGCGTTAAAGCGATGATTTGGGGAGTCAAAATTTTGATTCCTTGCAATCAAAGCGCAAAATCTCCGATTTCTTCAACATCGGTGATTTTCTCCAGTATACCGGTATGAATGGAATTGTGATCTCTCTTGGAGGTTGTACGATTCTGGCCAGAAAAGCACGCCCATGACTCAACCTTGGGCCCTATCTTACAAAAAGACTAATAAATGCGTTTTTGTGACGAAAAGCTACGTATGGGAGTCGAAACATCGCTTTTAAACAGCAGCAAACAAAACTTACGCGACGCGCCACAGTGCACCAAAAGAGGTCAAGAATAGCTGATCAATCAGAGGGACCAATAAGACAAGATAGTGCCACCGAAAACTGTCTTATGTATCAAAAAGGTGTCCCCAATGAAATGAAAAGGCGCCTTCTGTCAAGAATCCTGATGAGGAAAGTGTTGCCATTGTTATTGAATTGATTGGGATCGGACTTGCAGGAATCCCAGCGAAGCCATCAAAATCAAAAAAAATTGTGGTTGCTGGAGCCCCGCAAAAAATAGGAGCGGTATTGATTTTTGCAACATATATCCAACACACTCAGCCAAATGGGACTTAATTTCGGTATGATACTTGCATCTACACTGATTTTTGTAACTTTTTCACATCACAGGATGAGTTAAATTTTATAACAATTTTACGCGTACATTGTAAGAAAATGCTTCAACATCGTTAAACCGCGTACGCTTGTTTACATTTCTGGCAAACTATATCCTGAAAACGCGCTTGAGCCCCGGAAATCGCCAGCGCCTACATCCAGTTTTTCTTCCGGGAACCTCTAACGGGGACCAATCGCGATTGTGGCGAGTGCTATGTGGGTATTTCAGGCATGAGCTAGCATGAATATGAACCGTTTCTACGCCCTTTAAATGATCAAATTATACTTGAGTCGATGGTAAATTATAGTTTCTATTAAATTATCAAGTCGATCAAATGCTCACCAGATCGAATCTTCTCAATTCTCGAAATTCCTCGAAACGGGTAAGACGCGAACCGAGGGTAAAACACCCGTACACCACTCTCATGCGCAACATATGCAGGAAAATTTCTAGTTTCGCGCGCGGCTCAGGGTACGCGTCAGGCTCAACCTCAATCGGTAGGGTCGACTTGTTGACTTGCACACATTGAACTGAAATACAATTAGCAGAAATGAAAAGAAATTCTCTCAATGACCCCGAAACTGAACTTGAAACAGCTAGATCAAAACGTAAATGCGAGTTGGAAAAGGACGGCAAGAAACCGCCTAAGAGTGTGCGTCCTCGTTCCCGGTTAACTTATAATAAGCCTTTGAGAATGGTGCTCAAAACATCCGAACCAATAACTATTGGATCCTGTTTGGAACGGGCTGGCGAGAAAAACTATATATATCTCGAAGGAGATCGTATTTCGGAGGAGCATGCAAAGATGACACTCGACGACTCCGACTTTATTCATGTGCATGACATGGATCTGACCTATGGTACTATTGTTGACGAGGATCTTATCCCTCAGGGCTACGACGACATGGTTAGAGGTGGATACATGATCAAACTCGGGCTTCAATTGCCTCTTGAGGAAGTCCAGTTTTTGCGAAGTGTTCAGGAGTCCTCTACGTGCATGAGTCTTAAGATTGAATACGCCCCTGTCGCATACAATATTTTTCTTAATGTCCATCATCATGGTATGGATGAGCATGGTATATATGAGCAAAAAATTCTGTTGGAGCTTGTCAAACCACAGATGAAAGAGCCCACAAAAATCAAACTTATCACGGATTCTATGGAGGAGCAAATATGGTGAACCTTCCATTCTAAAATTTATGAAACCGCTCTGTTTCTAGCAAGATTGTGAGGACAACGAAAAAGCGAAAAAAAAAAAATGAACATTATTTAGTCATAAGTACGTGGTGGGCTTTGCTGAACGGCGTGGCAAGCCAGATACCCGAGTACACAATCTCACCATGTCTCAATAAAACCGATTATCCCCAGAAATTGAACTTTGCCATCTTTGAGTCTTATTTCCACTTGGCGGAAATCACATTCATGCCTTAACCGTATACGGCAACGGTACCTTATGCTGGCGACTGGATTTGGTGATTCCCACTCTTATTGCTCGAATAGCCATTTAGCTTGTGTGCGCAGTCCGCTCGAATCTAAAGCTTCAACTCAAAAATATGACATTCCACAGTAACATTGAGAAAAATAAGGATAAAAAAGTCTGTCCACCACGTTGATGTGTGGCTCCTGGCATCATGACTTAACGCATAATTGTCAATGTATTTTGGTGTCCAAGCGAAGGTCTTTAAAAGACATTCCCAATTCACTGAATTACTTTAGAAGGCATACTATCAGGACAATAAAATATATTGCCATAGTAACAGGCAAATCTGGCTTCTGGTGAAGGAATTAAAATACAGTCAGATTCATCTTTTTGGTGAAAGCAGTGGTGACACCAGTGTCATATAACTATATAACAGGGTGCTTCACCTTTGAACCATCGTGCAAACTAGGACTGACTATCGTGAGCAGCTCTCATGTTGCAACAAATATATAGTAATCGTTCTAATGCCGTCATGAACCGATCAGTCAGCGCCATTGACGAGCCGCACGTGCGCGTCCAGACGCGTCTGTTTTGATTACCTATTTCGTGGATCGAACTGACCGTCCGCGCCCAAATTCTGTGGACTCGTGGTTTGGCCAATAGTTTGTTTGGATAGTGACACGATCGCGTGTCAAGAACACACCTTTCGCCAAACTATCAAGAACACAATTCGCGTTTCCGTGTCCTTGTTTTTGATATTTACGCCCACTTCCCGACGGGAATAGATCCCCCTAAAACCTCTGAATAGAAGTATATTGACTTTCATACTTCTCTCCTTCTCTCGCGAGAATATAGGAGACTGAGCGCTTATGAGTGAATGACTGAAAATGCAAGAAAAGGCGGCCAGACACAAAAATCTTGGCGGCTACAAGAGGAACAGTATCCAACCAGACGGGTTTGTATTACCGCCAAGGCACCTAGCGCATCCTGTGATAAGACTTGGCTTTTTCACTTGGACAACTCTACCAATGTTCCGGAAAAACGAGAGATTCATAAGATTTTTGTGCGTGATGTGCAAGAAGCGTTATATTGAGACTTTCCCGGTCAGCTTTGCAGCACTTAAAACGCACCTCGAGGAAGCCCACGGGATCGATGTGGATAGGGAAATGCAGGAAACAAAAGTAGTACCATTTACGCCAAAAACGGGGATAAAGATTGGGTCTTCGCTCGCGTTGGTCGATCGATTCGATGGTACCTCTGTGGCTCGCCCGCTTGGAAGCTGGCTGATGTCAGAACAGGGATGTATCTCTTATTTCCAAAGACCGCCCGGGAGATACTGCATTTCCTTGGATGTTGAGGAGTACACACGGCTTTTGTTGAAGATGCTTTTGTCGAATAATTTACCCTTTTCGCTTGTTGAATCGGACAGCTTCAAGCAATTTGTCTTGTTTTTGAGAAATGAAGTACCCGATATCAGCCGGGTCACGTTGAGACAAAAACTTGATGAAGTTTTCAAAGTGGAGCTTCATTTCTTGAGGCAAAAGTTTGCCGAAAACACGGGCCTGTTTGCCCTTACCATGGTTGAATGGAATTCGGGTAAAAATAACAATTTTCATGGCATTACGCTACACTTCTACAACAATCTGTTTCAGTTGGAGAATTACACTATTGGATTTGAATCGTTGCATAGAAAATTTGCACTCACTGGCGAGGAAGTGAACATTTATCAATATTTGATGGATGTTTTGAAAGACCTCGGCATTGACAAACGCATCTTTTCCATCACAAGGAACATTGCTTCAACGATGAATGATGCAATGAATTCGTTTAGCGACCGGTGGAGTGATCAAGGAATCACATTCGATGGAGATGTTCCTTGTGTGGCGAACATTCTCAATTTATCGATTGATGTCTTTTTGAAGAATACATTTTTCAGAATGAATCGTTCCGACACATTTGAGCAGTCCATACAAGACGTTTTGGAAGAGCATCCACACTTTGAGCAGCTTGCCAGGCGGATGAAATTCTTGCCCCATAAAATCCGCTCGATTTTTATCCAAATTCGCTACAATCCTCTGATGAGAAATACATTCAAGTGTTTAGTCAAAGAAAAGACGGCTCAACAGTCTACAAATCGCGGTGCTGAACAATTGTTGAAAGACTCAGACACACGGTGGCTTTCTACGTACCACATGATTGATCGATTTCTCTTCTTTCGAGAGGAAATCACGAAAGTGTTGAGAATGCCTCGTGATGAAAACAATACATGTTTCAAAGACCATGAGATTATAGAGGAAGACTGGGTTTACTTGGAAAGTGTGCGTGATATCTTGGAGACTTTTCGACTTTCTACCGTCAGCCTTCAGGCATCGTCATATCCCACAATCAATGAGACAATCCCGGTGATTTATGGCCTCATCAAGTCTTTCAATTCGGCTCATTTCACCAAAGCTTGTGAGGAGAATCCCTTTATCTCCAAGGGGGTGGCTGAGGCCAGGCAAACAATTCTTCAGTACTACCCGATCTACGGCGAGAGCATCTCCGAAAACAAGATGCTTTATCTTGCAATTGTTCTCGACCCTCGCTATAAGCTCGCGATATTTGACTATATTCGAGGCTTGAAAAACAAATTAGACGCCATCAAAGATTCTTTCTATGAAATGTATGATGTGTATGAGAGGAAGATGGCGAAGGATTCGGTCGAAGTATCTGACTCATTGGTGCCAGTTGTGTCTGATCCTCTGAATCCGCCTGATGACGAGTTTTCCTTTATTGGTCGCTATGAGAAAAAGGATCAAGGGCACGAAATTGATAGATATCTCAGGGAACCAAGAGAGCCTGGAAGCCAGGATATTATTGCCTTCTACAAAAGTAGAAGAACAATGTTCCCAGTAATTTCGAGTATGGCGAGAGACGTCTTCGCCGCGTGTGCCACGACAGCACCATCGAAATCACACTTTTCTCTGATTGGAGACATCGTTACACAAAAGCGGAACCGACTTCTGCCAGGGACCATCAAGATTATCGCGTTCCTCAAGTCAAAAGGTATCATCAATAGCGAAGATTGTTCCGACGACATTTTGGGCTGTGAGGAAGGCGCTATTTCAGCAAGCACTCCGATCACCGAAGAAGACGAAGATGTGACTGTCTTCGATGAAAGTTTTCTCTTGATCGACGAAGAGGATGATGATGATGATGCTGATATGTCAGACATCTGGGATCACCTTATGAACTGAACTCTATTTGATTGAGTCCCGCATACACTAAGCCAGATCTAATCCTTGTGTGCACCACGTATGAAGCTTTTCTCGACGCCTTTATGTACCAAATATGGCACAAGATCAAGCTTGACTGATGATTAAAAAATGGAGTAGGTTTGACGATCATGCTGCTCTTAGGAAAGATGCAACCAGTGACCGCCATGGAGATGCGAAACATGGACAAAGTTGTCAGGTGACCGTGTTTCTTGTTACGCAAGTGTATACGAAGGGCCAGTCGACTTTACTCACACGCATACGAATACGCATCCAAAATCCGTGAATACGCTGGCGAAGAGGTATTACGGTGGTATTTACGGCGATATGTGCAAGACTTCTTTTCGGTAAGTGACTCTCTTGTCTTTCATGGATGCTAAAAGTCGATCAGCGCCCAAAAAAGCCCGCTTGAGTGCGTGCAACAGAAGCTATTCTGCATAGTTTCGATCAACAACTAATTCGACGGTATCCATGTTCTTCGTCATTTTCAATTTTCATGTGGGGTTCAAGGGAGAAGATGCGAAATGCGTGACGCTTTAGTTGGTGCAATTGCCCGAGCCAAAGTCTACCAATCCACCAAGCACTTGTATATTGTCACAAAATTCACATTCAAATGAAAAAGCGACAAATCAAATTATTTGTAAGGAGTTCGAATGTGATCTAAGCAATCGCCAAAAAGCATTACACTAAAGTCTATGCCCTGCATTAGAAGCTTTTTACTGCTCTTCATGACATCCGGGATGCTTTTAGAGGGACGGAGCCTCAAACAGACTTCTATGCAACGAGAGAGGGTGTGATACGTCTTGGCCATTTACGTCTTCTTTTCTTTTAACTTTTTTTTGACACATGAATACGCCACTTCGATCTTCGAGCATTACCTCAGACAGCTCTCTCCACCATGTACGAAAAGCAAACATTCCTCTTCTGTTTGATAAGTCTATCTGTCGCAGTGCCAAAGTTTCAAAAACATTTGACTCCAATTATCGACTGAAATATGAAATGTGTTTACTTTGACGATGTACATCTACCATGTGAATCTTCGATGTGACCAGTCTGGCTTTCCAATACACCCAAGTGGGAGAATCAACAGATTCATAGACCAGCCCAGCCACCGTTGTGTACTGCAATTCCATTGTTCAATACTTGGCTAACCACAATTCGACAAAACAATAGGATGAGCATTTTTTTGAAATTGCCTGTAGTATTTGCCTAAAAGGAACTCCAGACATGACACCACGTTGTCTTCAGAGTCAAAAGAAAGAAAAAAAGATAAAAGAGAACACAAATAGCGGTGATACCATAAAAGTTGATTCATTTCCCCCTATAAATTACCTTGTTTCGACAAGTGTTCGCTCTCACCCAAGCTCGGCATGTATAGCTCGGTAAGCAATTCAAACTATCAGTTCTTGAGCAGAGAATTATATGAACACATCTATCGTTATCTAGAGAGTTAAGGAAGCACTTTCGGCTCAGGTTCTCAATTAAATAGATCCACCTTAAAAGAAAAAAGGGGAAAAAAAAAATCAAAGTCAGATGTTCCCCAATCCTCACTGATGGTATTATACGCATCTGATACCCCAATTTACCCTCGATATGCAGTCATCAAAAGTCTAATTAGCCCTCATAAAGATACATCTTTCTTGTTTTAATTTCTAGAGAAGACGCAATTGAAAAAAATTCCTATAAACAAAGGAAATCAAGAATATCATGGGATCTGCAATATGTGCAGGCGGCCAGATTAATTGCGAAAAGAAAAAAAAAAAAAATCAGAAAAAAAAAGCGCGTTGAGCCGCGTCAGAGGCAAATCTGAATCGTACTTGTGACGCGCTTTGTCTTCGCGGCGAATTCCACCGCGTTACCCCAGGCTACATCATCCAGTGAAAATCTTCAAGTCTTGTATTTTTCGTTTTCTTCTTTCGAACACTCCAAAAAGATATTTATAACGAAGGTCAAATGTCGATCCAAGCAGAAAAACAGAGATTTTTCAAGTCCCCAGGGCCCAAATCAGAGCCTGTTCCGGAAAACGAAGTACGGCCTGAAGAGGCCAGCACTGAGGGCCCTATAGAAGACGACATAATTGAACATTCCGCCAAAACTAGTGAACTTAAAAGAGAGCCAACTGAAATTGAAAATCCAGATGAGACAGAAGCAGGAACAAAAAGTCCAGAACAAAATACACAACTTTGTATAACAGCTGGAGATTCGGCAGATGTGCCTGATACGGCTACTGAGCAAGTCCATGCAAATCAAGACCACCCAAGAGAATCACTTGGAAGCCAAGAAACAGAAAAACGGGAACGCGCGTTAAAGTTGGCTTCGCAGGTGAAAACTCATGAAGTGAAAGCAAGACCTTTTAAACGTGGAGAGAAGGTCGATTGGCGCTGCGTAAATGCCGGGTTTGAGCTTTTCAAAAGCCAGATGGAACTGATTATTGAGAACGCAGATCAAAATATCATTCTGCGGTTGTTTCCGAAACATTTTGGTCTTCCGAATTATCTTCAACGCGCAGTGGATGCATATTTCAGAGAAATAAGTAACGAAGACAGTCCAGCTTCGTCACAGGAGAACAACGGGACTCAAAATTCTGATCAGAATTCTGATTTCACTCAAGTTGCTAGCACTGGTCAAAACGCTGATAATAGCCAGAACGCAAACAACAGCCAGGAGATCAAAAACACGCAGATTGTTCCCTTTGAGCGTACGCTTCGCAGTCGCCGAAACAATTCCAGTTCCAGCAGCCAGACCGAATCCATCCAGACCGTGAGCATTGAAAATGGCAACACCCAAAATGACTATAGTCAGACCGGAAACAGTCAGCCAGAAAATATTCATGATGAAGGCAGTAGCCAAAATAGAACCGAAACAGCCTCACAAGCCGAAAAGTCTGGCCAGGAGAAAGTACAGGAACTTATGCAACACATGCTCACGCAACAAGTGATTGAAACGGCAGAACAAGGCTCCACTACCTGGAAAAGATACATTGGCACGCTTGATGTGGAAGCCTGGGCTACGCGCTCGTTATTTGGCCGCCTTACTTATTTGCAGCCACTCGAAATCAGGCGATTGTTGCCCAGCAAAATGAAGAAATCGCTGAGAGTTGCTGCCAAATTCGGCGACCTGGCAATCATCCGTTTGTACACATCCCCAGAAGGCAGGGAATTCGGGCGGCTCCCTGAGGATATCACCAGAATCCTCGCGCCCCTTATTGACCTTGATATCGCTGATTTCGAGGCCTTTATCATGATGGATACACGCTTCAGTCTCCTGATTGGCGACAGTTTTTACGTGCAAATCCGGTGTTACCTCAACAACAACACGTTTGCCGAGCACGGATTGTACACCGGCGGCGAGGAGGAAAGTGCTGCAAAAAGACAAAAAGTCACAAATGCAGCATTCAATTTCTCTCTGGAAACCGAGGGCGAGGCTGCGTTGCGGTTAAAGCAGAGATCGATCTCGCGCTTGTTCGAAAGGCTCCGTATCATGCTGGCGCTGGCTCAAGACGAGGCAAAAACAATTGTCATTGATGACGATTCTCCAAGCCAGAACGATACACCTGAACCCACCGATGACTTGAACTTGGATCAGTTGAAACAATTCTACTTGTCTAACCAGCACTCGGACTACCTCGAAAACCTTCCCGAGACCACCACTCCACCGGTCGAGAATTTCGCCATGCTGTTGCGGCCGTACCAGAAACACGGCTTGGCATGGATGCTTTCGCGGGAAAAAGAAATCGACCTTATTCAAGAGCTCTCGGTCGTGGATGGCGAAAATCTCTCGACTCAAAGAATGCAAAATATCCGCGAGGATAAAGGCGTGATGAACCCGCTCTGGAAAGAGTTTCGTTGGCCTAAAGATCGGCAACTTGACGGGAGCGTGGTGCACCATGAAAACAAAAGTTTTTACGCAAATTTGTACAATGGCGAATTCTCGATTGATCGGCCGATCGTGCAGAATGTGCTTAAGGGCGGCATTCTAGCCGATGAGATGGGTTTGGGTAAAACAATCCTGACGCTAGCCCTCATCCACTCGGTGCCCTATGATAGCCCATCAGCGCCAGTTGGCTTCCGCAATTATGCCTCGAAAACAACGCTCATCATTGTGCCCATGTCTCTTCTTTCGCAGTGGAAAAGCGAGTTTGAGCGCACGAACAACAACGACAACCACAAATGCTATGTATACTATGGTGATCTGGTGCAGGCGGACCTCTCTTTCCTCTTGTGCAACCGCACCGAGAATATCCCCATTGTGGTCATCACGACCTATGGTGTTGTGCAGAATGAGTGGACACGTATCAACAAAATGCGTGACGATGCAGGCAGACTCCCCAAACTCGGGCTCTTTTCTGTAGAATTCTTCCGTATTGTTCTTGATGAAGGGCATACCATCAGAAACCGAACGACCAAAACGGCGAAATCAGTTCACGAGTTGGAGCTGCGCCGAAAGTGGATCTTGACCGGAACTCCGGTTGTGAACAGACTCGACGACATTTTCTCGCTTGTCAAGTATCTCAAACTCGAGCCGTGGAGTAATTTTTCTTATTGGAAAACTTTTGTCACCCTCCCATTCGAGCAGAAAAAGTTTAATCAGACTTTGGATGTGGTGAAAGCCATTCTCCAGCCAATATTCTTGCGCAGAACCAAGAACATGAAACAGAAGGATGGCACTCCATTGGTGTACTTGCCAGACAAAGAAGTTGTCATTCAAGAGCTAGAATTTTCGGAGAAGGAGCAATTGTATTACGACTTCTTCAAGTCGAAGGCCTATCAGTCGTTCAAAGAGGGTATGCGCACGGGCGAATTGTTGAAGAAGTATACGCAAATTCTCACGCATATCCTTCGGCTCCGGCAAGTGTGCTGCCATTCGGATCTCATAGCCTCAAGTCACGAACTTGACGAGACATGGGAGCAAGAATTGGAAAACTACGAGAAGCCGTTTGCCCAAGAAAAGTTCATGCTGGAGGCGGCCATGAAAAAGATCATGTACGGATTGTACAAATCCGTGAATATTGAAGACTCCGAGTGCTCGATCTGCACCCTGGCCCCGATTGCCATTGGTGAGCTCACGTTGACGGAGTGTGGCCATCAGTACTGTTTCCATTGCTTGATGGACCATATCAAGTATCAGAAAAACGAGGGAGCAAGTGCTTTGTGTCCTCAGTGTAGGCACTCGATCTCGAAACACCGTTTGTTCAAAGTGCACAGACGTGACACACCAATAAAGGAGGTCAGGTTTCACACCAATGAGGAAGTGGACGATCCGCACTCAGTGTACAACTTCCTGCTCTACCATTTCAATCCTGACAGGTCATCTGCAAAAATTCAAGCACTCATCAGTCATCTTCGGGAATTGAAAGAACAAAGTCCCGGTGAGCTGGTGGTGGTATTCTCGCAATTCTCCACATTTCTTGATTTGATTGAAAATGAGATCAAAAGTCTCGGCACCGAGGAACATCAGGACTTCATCGTATACAAATTCGATGGCCGCTTGAGCATGACCGAGCGTGAAAAAATCCTCAAAAAATTCACAGCACAGAGCAAAGCAGACGGGCGCATCACTGTTTTGTTGCTTAGTCTTAAAGCAGGAGGAGTGGGTCTCAATTTGACTGTGGCTCGCCGTGTGTTCATGATGGATCCTTGGTGGTCGCCCAGCATTGAAGACCAGGCAATTGACCGTGTGCATCGTATTGGACAAGACCATAGCGTGAAGGTGGTGAGATTCATTGTGAAGAATTCGATCGAATTGAAAATGCTTCGTATCCAGGAAAGGAAGCGTAAGATGGGAGAGGCCGTCGAGGTCGAAGAGGAGGAGCGGCGCAAGCAGAGAATTGAGGAGATCAAATTGTTGTTTGACGAGTGAACGCAAGTAAGTCAGAGAAAATTTCTTGTATATTGTTTAGGTATTGAGGCAAATGAAACAAATTCGAACTTCATCCAAATTCTGTGTAGATGATTTTTGGAAACAATATCTTTCGCTTGCGATGGCAAACATTGTCTGTATAGAATTTGAGGCCCCCGTGTCAGAGCTCACAGTTGTTGCCTCTCCTGTCTCAATACACGTCCATGATTTTGGAGTGAAGTTGCAATTGGCGAGACTTTACTCTTGCGAGTCCGCCTAGGATAGATAACTCGTTGAAACCAAGACATTCGCAGCTGAATGCACCGCAATATTTAGAATTTATCACTGGTTCTTCTGACTGAGCTACACTTTATTTCGATAGTCCCGCTTCGATATTTCCCAGTGGACACATCATTTTACACATTCCACACAAATTCACATCCGACGACCTAGTCAAGTTAAGTGACCCTTGGATGGTCTCACACGGGACGAATTTCTCATTAATTTTCGATCTCTTGCTTGTCCACGCAAAGCACCAGAACAGCAAGGTGTTGCAGAGAAATTTCTTTGCAACGTTGATTCTTGTGAAATTGGAGGTGCTATAGAAAGAGCAAAACTTGACGGCACCGCTGGAGACTAGGGCTTTTTTTTTTCTTCAAATTAAGCCCGTTGGACTTAAACCAGACCCGCACATTAACATATCATTGGCTGGTCAGTTTCCTTGTAATTGCAGCGGTCTTCAAATAAACTCCTTTGAAAGGCTTTCGAATGAATCGATTGCCAAGACAGAAAGTAGATAACTCATGGGGTGGCTCGAATAAAGTTATTTGAGTAAACGTTCCCACCTTTGTGGCCATGGCAGCCATCGTTCAGTCACGTGAAGAGATTATCAAGAGAGTGAACGAAACCCACGCATGTTTGGATGTATCCAGCCCAAAATGGGAGAGCCTAATGTTTTTTGTCGTCAAGAAATCTATCGGATATTATCATAAGAAACGTTCTTCGCGAGCCAATTCTTGGTTGACTATAAAGCTGATTTGCTCAACCACCAATACTTCACCAAGGGGCACTACACAAAGAACGCAGAACCAGACAAGACTTTTTCATCTCAATGCATTAACACAAGATCCAACCAATTGTAAACTAATCTGGAACGAACTTAAAAAAAACCGCTTTTCTCATCTTCATCCATAGCACAGTAAGACCTGTTCGTAAGAATCTTGGTTAAATAGATAGCATGGCTATGTTCTTCAGAAGCAGTGCGTGAAATTGTTTTCCACACCAAAACTGCGCGCTTTGAGAAGAAAACCTGGGTATTATGTCCATTACTCAATAGATGTGATCTATATAAATAGGTCTTTCTGTATTAATTACTACCGGTCGTATCATCGAGTCCGTGCGCACACACGATTCGACAATTCGCACCCATTATTTTTCGTTCCTTGAGCTGCGACCTGCACACAGCAGCCGGGGCCGGGCGCGCGCGCACGAAAGACAAAACGTCAGGGCAAAGAAAAAATAACAGAAAGTCTCAACCATAACAGTGGCCCAGCTGAGAAACCATGCACGATAAAGGTATGTTGAATCACCGCAACAAGATCCACGCGCGCTGCGCCAGCACCAAAACAATGCATTTGACAGATTTTTAATGTTTAATTTGGGGTTGCAATGTCTCTCCCAACACTTATACTAACCGCCAGCGTTCGAATCCCTACTAAACGATCTCGCGCCGGTATACGCCAGCGCAGATACGCACGGCTTGTTGACCAAGGACGTGGTACCCGAGCTGTTTCATGAGGCGAACCCCGAGGCGATTGTGCGCGCGTATGAGAAGTTCATGGTGGCGAATTCCGAGCCAAAAACGGTCTCTGTAGCGTCGAGGATCGAGGCCAACAGTTACCACAAGCCATACGCACTCTATCACGACTTGAAAGTGGCGTGCGGTGCCGAAATCGTCAAGCATGAGGTTGGCAGCAACGCATATCGGGAAATCGACGAGTTTTTCCGCTTCTGCACCGACTTGTTGCTCAGGGAAGTGGCTGCTTTGGGCCAGAAGCTATTCGACGCAAAGGAGCGCGAGGAAGACGAGATTCTCGACACGTTCCGTGATGACTTCACCAAGATCTCGCTGACTCACATGACTGCCAACGGCGAGTTTGTCACATTCATTCATAAGTACACTGAGCCGGCCGTTCCCGCGTTTCATGGCGCGTTCAACTCCCTGTCTGAAACAGAGACAAAGCCAATCGTACAGCCGTTATTCTCGGGCTTAGTTGGCCGCTCGGTTTTAGACCCCAGAAACACGGTCGTGCCTGAACCGTGGCTGGTGGCTAAGGCAATTGGTGCAGGCTCAACATCTTTGAACTCCAACACAATCAAATCATTCAACACGGTTGCCTGCAAAATCCCTCTCCCGGCGCAAGCCTCGGCTCAGGTGCTAGACAACTTCTTCCATCCGAATTGGTACACCATCGAGGCGCCCAAATGGTTGCAGTACAAGCAAAAGACTTTGAAGCCCGCTCTAAACTCCACATTGGTTAAGAATTGCGATGCCAACGAATTACGTGTTTTTGAAAAGAAATCGAACGCAACGTCGCTTGCACCGGTCATTGATCTGAGAAACTCCGTGTTAAGCGAAGAACTCAAACTGAAAATATGGTACAGTAATATTGGCCGCAAACAAGTGGAAAGCATCAAGAAACTGCCGGCTGCTGATGTTGCGGCGGAAGCAAACTCCGATATAGAACTGGATGACGATATCGTGAGCGAGAAGGGTGCCGATGAGGAATCTAATAAGATGGATATTGATACTGAAACTCAGAAACCTGCAGAAAACGCAGAAATCAAGCTCGTAAACTTGGTCAAGTTCGATCCGGAAGCGCTAGCTTCGCTTGGAGCGCTAAGAAAGGAAAAGTCGAGGATTGTGAAGTCGCCACGCGAAATTCAAAAGATAATCTCGCTCAACTTATTGAAACTCAACAAGTTGCGGCAGGAACGGTACCTCCATAGTACTTCGCCTGGTACGCCATCTTCCGCCGAGACGTTACTTTACAAACGCGTGGTGAAGCTCTTGGCGCTATTGGCGGGCTCAAATGCGGCGCGCGATAAAACCCTTGGGCTCCAACTAAGCAAGAAGATTCCTATTCTTATCAACGACTACCAGGGCGTGTTACCTGGTCCGATCCCGGCAAAACCTCTTTCTACCACTAAGAGCAGCAGGTTGGCTGGAATAAAAGGTGCATACAAGAAGAAAAGCAGGTTTCTGTGAATTTAGATAAGGGTGGCGCTAGCAGATGATTTGACAATTACTTGCCTCACTTCTCAAACTCGGATGCACAAATGACAAAGATATTATGAACGCCATTGGCTAATAGCTCAATAGTCATACAGACTATCAAACAAATACGTCTACAATCGCAAAGCCGTGAACCAATTTCTCCGGACCAACCCTTCTAAATTACTGAAATTTTATTGTATGTGACCTGCTATCAAGCGACTCGGTTCTATTACAGACTTATACCTGTACGCCAATCGAATAGAGGTAGATCAAGTAGAGGTTTAAGAACGATATCGTGATCCAGGTGGCGATTGCCACTGCATTGAGCCAAAAGCTATTTTCAAACGTGTATTTCCGGAGCGTGTCCGCATTGGCCGGTTCCAGATCATAGTAACGTCTTGAAATTTGGTTGGTCAAAAGTGCAGAGGTTTCGCTATTCTGGGCAACATTAGGGTCGTTCAACTCGTAAACAGTCATGTACTTTTTGGTGGCGGTGAAATAAATGAGCGGTGCCGTCACCACCGGGAGAATGAAACTGAGAATGACCTGGGATAAGTTCATGATGGTGGATACACCCTCACGGCCCAAAACGGCCATGAAGATCACAACGGGTACAATGGCAAGTACACGTGTGACAAGACGGCGAACCCAGGGCTTGAATGACCAATTGATGAATCCTTCAGAAATTATTTGGCCCGCCATTGTGCAGACAATTCCTGCACTCTGACCGGAAAACAACATGGATAATGCAAACACAAGACCGGCAGCGGGCGAGATGTAGTGCGAGAGCAATTCGTAAATGGACAAGAGATCTGCATCGTCCGCTTCGGGCTTCCCATAGAGCGTTGCTCCGGCCACAATCAAGATGGCAGAGTTGACAAAGACAGCAATGAGGAAAAGCGAAAGCACAAGTTCCGTGTAGGAAAACGTCAAGCAATGCTTGATGGCGGCGTATGAAGGTTTGTATTTTCTTGCAAGAGAGCTTCCATCGGAAATCTGGCGGAATTTGCTATGAGTAATGGGAAGTGGGTCATCCACCAGTTCAGGAGACAGTGAGGGCCTCACGGCAGAGTTATTGACCTCGGAAATCTCGCTGAAAAGGGCACTGGGAATACCCTTTTGCGCGTCATAATCTTTTAATCGAGACTGCACAATCAGAGATCCAAGAAATAGCGAATGTGGCATCACTGTGCTGCCGACTATACCACAACTAAGAAAAAGCGCATTCAGCTCCTTGAACAAGGAGCCATCGAGCGGCAAATAGCCCCTGAGAATCTGCTTCACCGATCCAGGGGCAAAGTCCACGCTAAAGAGCTCCCACACAAAACACACACATGTCGCGGCGACCAATATAGATACGATGATCTCAAAAAGACGAGTCTGGCGCATGGTGCCGTCTTTATGGTATGCCAAAAGCACGCAAAGCACGTCCAAAACAGTGATGAACGTGCCGATGATAAGCGGAATGCCAAAAAGGATCTCAAGCGCAATGGCTGTTCCAACCACCTCGGCCAAATCCGTGGCAATGATGGCGAACTCGGAGCAAACGTACATTATAAGGTTTAGCCACCACGGGAACGCCAAACGACACATTTCCGCCAAGTCAAGCCCCGTCACTGATCCTAATTTCACACATAGACACTGCAAAATGACTGCAAACACATTGCTCATGAAAACAACCACCAAAAGCAGGTACTTGTAGTCGGCACCCAGAGCCACCGCGGTCGAGTAGTTGCCTGGGTCCATATACGCGACCGAGACCATGATTCCTGGGCCAATGAACGAGGCGTATTTTTTCAAGAGCCGAACAATGCGGAGCCCGCCAGCCTTAGGCAGGTCATGGGTCTCGATTGCATTTGCCATTGTCAATTCAATTGTGAAAAAAAAAAAATGTGCAGTATTGTATGCGAAAGAATATTATTTGAGATCGGTTTTCTGCCTGGCCGCGTCGCCTGACGTGGGGCCACGCGAGAGCACTTTGTCAGTTATGCACAAGTTTATGCACTTGGGTGCGGCGCCGCTTGACGTGCATGGGGCCGAACAATGTCACAGTTGCTGAGAAAGGTTTGGAAGAACGTAATCATGACAGCCTGACCACATTTGCAAGAATCTATGTTGGAATTTTTACAGATTGGGTATTCACTTATTGCTGGGAAACATGAATGTTTTTTTGTTTGCTGTGTTGACTGGGCTGGATGATAATGTATAGTCCGGGGCACGTGAACTCCAATTGGTCCGCGGTGCCTGGCACGATTCCAGCTATAGCGCACAATAGGTCAATTCCACTGCCCTCCAATGCACCTATACTCATATTCATTTCGATTGACTGACATTCAGAACGTATTAATGGGCATATTATAATTCATAAGCAATTCTTTGACTTTACGTGACGTTTGAGTCAGACAAAAGTCGTTGTTGCATCGTATGCACAATATCTGTAGATCTAGTCAGGCTATGAGCCAATGAGCGTTCGCTGCCCATATAGCTGTACCGATACATTCAGTAGTACTAGTTTTCTGGCCAAACTTTTGGTCTTCAAACGTCTTTTACAAGTTCAGAATTCAACTTGATTTTCGGTCAGGTCTAATTAATGTTTCTTATGTAATTACTGCAAAATACATGCCACATAATCTTTCGCGTTGCACGCGTCCACAAGACACGTTTCAGATCATCCAGAAGTGGAGGATTTTTCGCAATTTTCGATGAAACCCTTCTTTAGAACAACTAAGATGAATCTTGTTATTCTGAAAACCCCTTCATTTCATTGCTTGATAACATTTTAAGGTGTGTGTCAACAGACAGTTCGCCGGAGCAACTCCACATCACGTGATGCTCCACCTGCACGTATTATCCAGCACTAACCAATCCATTCGATCTGAACAAGG
Organism: Metschnikowia pulcherrima; assembly: GCA_009746055.1. Classification (NCBI taxonomy): domain Eukaryota; kingdom Fungi; phylum Ascomycota; class Pichiomycetes; order Serinales; family Metschnikowiaceae; genus Metschnikowia; species Metschnikowia pulcherrima. The sequence continues at coordinate 2,187,622 of VFXK01000001.1, forward strand.
TCCATTAAAAGCCCATGGCGCTTACACTTATACGGCCTATTCAGGCTCAAAAACTTCACTACACCACGAAGTATATCCTACCTATTCAACTCCAAGCTTGCACCCGTTTCAAACCTTGTGCTAGACGATTCTACGCGCAGACTCCAGACTGCTTGGTGCAAGAAAGCCTCAAACGGTATACCCGGTGGTACCCTGAGGATACTGTGACCGGGGCGAATATCGATACTTACTTGGCATTGCGCCGTAATGTTCTGCGCTCCAATGATGTTTTGGTCGGCATCATATACGCCAACGAGCATGCACGTGGGTCTCTGAAGGTGTTGGAGGCGCTTCTTGCAGACCCGCTATCTGCGCATAGCGAAAGCTGGTATCGACAGATAGAGACGCGGGCGAAAACAGAAAATAACATATTTGCATATAGCGAGCACGAGGGGTCACGAATTTTGCCTGAAGCATTTTCCCGGGCGCTGAATTTCCTCAAGATCGCCTCGCCAGTGTTGGATGCCGAGACTCGGCCGAAATATCGTGAGGCACTTCCGAAACAGGAAAGTGAATGTAATTTTCTTGAAATAGTCGAAGTCAACAAAAACGACGATATCGAGAAAGTCGCCGACGTGTGCTCCTTCTACATCTACGTCACGCCGGATCTTTCCGTGCTGTCGCTGTTGCCGCGTCACGTGCAGCTGAAAATCCTCCTCACGATTGTGGATAACCAGGAGTACACGCCCCGCCTGATCGAAACCACGCCGGTTTCGTTTTTGGGAGACGGTGTTTCGAGTCACGTGATCAAAATCAACAGCAACGTGCTTGCAAAAGGTATAGATTTGTTTTATGAGCATGACACGAAGGCCGCGTCACAGTATTTTGAAAGTATACAGGCAAGCAACATTCTTGAGCTTTCAAAACTCCTTCTGTGGTATGTGAGAACAGAAAACTTGCGAGACTGGACACTTTCGTTGATCAAAACCGAGATTGCATCAAATAACTTGTCGCAGATCCAGATTCGCGAGATCTACAATGACCTCAAACTCAACCAATTGGTCAAGGGCAGCCAACAAATGCACGCAGAATTCCAGACAGAGTTCGTGCCCGAAACAAAGGCGTTTTTCCATAAACGGCTCAGGTGGTATATGTTATACTTCAAAAATGATAACGTCGAATATGCTGTCAAGGACTATTTCAGTTCCCATTTCATGAACAAAAGCATTGATAGCTACAACTACCTCAAGGGCCAGCTTGTGGCGCGTCTCCAGGCACAAAAATTCGCCAGCTATACAGAAAAAGACCAGGTTGAGCTCAATAATCCGTTTCAAGAATATAAAGCTGATCTCATCAATAATCGCGTTCCTCGTGAAATCCAACTGGTGGTTTACTCGTCGATCGTGTCTGCATTTGCATACTATCAGCTCCCATTATCTGCACTTTCCTTGGTGGGATATGTGTGGGTCGGGCTTGACGCACAAACCGCAATTGCAATAGCCGCTTTAGGCTGGATGCTTGGGTTCAATCACGTGCTGAAGGCATGGCATAATTTCAGCGAGTCGTGGCTCAATCAACTCTTTGAGGAAGTAAGGTTGGTGATCTCGAAAGAGTGCATGGAAGAAGGCTTGTGGAAGGAGTTGAACTCTCGGTTTGAAGGAGCAACAGAACTAGCTCAGGTCAAGCAGCAGGTTCTAAAGGATTTGGAGATTGCTTCGGGACATACCGAGGAACAGGGACGAGTTAATCCTAAGTCCAATCATTCAAATTGACTACAATAATCAGTCATGATGGTGTAATGATTAGTGTACATAAATAATAAATAGAGGCTTCTTTGAGAAATTTCACAGGCCAAGACCAAGTCGTGCCGGTTCTGATAAGCTCAGATGAACCGGCCAAATCGGCATGCTGACTAAAGGGTAGGAGGAGACTGGCTAGGGGGTTCTGGGGCTTTCTGAGCCTTGGATTTCAATTTGAATTCCAAACGCTCAAACTCCTTGTTGGCAATTTCCTCCTCGGGATCAAGAATCTGCACAACTTCCTTGACTTCCTCGATGTAATGCATGAGCATCGACTCGATTCCACCCTTCAACGTGTCTTCGCTTGAGGAACACGATTTGCATGCTCCCTGAAGCTTTAGAAAAACAGTACCTGTTTCTTCGTCAAATGCCTTGTACTCAATGTCTCCTCCATCATCTTGGATAGCCGGTCTGATGCGCGTATCGATCAATTCCTTGATCATGGCCACAATTTCGGAGTCATCTTCGGAAGCGGCAAACGAGTCCGTTTCCTGCAAAAGTTCTTTGGTGATCACCGGCTCTTCCTGCAGCGTCAAAAACTTATCCAACACCTTGACCACCTCTGGCCTCAAATGGGCCCAGTTCACGTGATCCTGCTTATTCACAGTGATAAAGTCGCTGCCAATCATAAGCGACTTCACGCCTGAAAGTTTGAAAAGTTTCCGTGCCAAAGGGGAATGCACTGCCTGCAAGGTTGACGAGAATTCGAAAGTCTTGTTCCCCGCCGGGGAAACGGTTGTGGGGGAAACAAACTTGACTGCGTTTGCGTTGGGCGTGGGGAATGTCTTAAAGGATAAAAAGCGGGCTGCAGTGTTCACTCTAGGGAACCAGCGGGCGTGCCTGGCGGCTAAGCTGTGACGAATAGACAACATTTTAGCGATATTTTGTGATTTTCTTTATAGTATGTGGGATTGTAGCTGTGTGGTTCAAATTGTTTTAGGTGCCTTTGATAGTAAGGGTAGGCTCGGGGTGCTCGGAGTTTATATGTAGTCCACTAGTGATTATAAGCAGTCAATGCCACTGGGATAATCTGATTTTGGAAATAAGAGCAGCAATTATTCTCAGGAAATGTCTGTATTGGATGTATCAAAGAAAGTCTGACTGGTAATGGAAAACTGTAAGACTATATAATGCACTTGAAGCGGATGTGTGACCAGGTGACGTGAAGTCCGATTCTCGCTCCCGAGATTCTCGTAGCAGCGCGATGACTGACAGACCTACATCACGTGACCCGCGGATTGCGTGATGAGTAATACGGGCATGTGATTGGCTGACGTGAACTCGGCTCCGATCTCTACAGGATTTTGCCTTTCTTGTATTTTTGTCTTTGTAAGCAACTCATCATTTCTTAAGAACCATTCTTGTGGAAGGAACGAAGATTCGAGGATCACCTCAGAACTAGCGAAAATTGACACTGAACATCACGTGAGCACAACGTCTGGTCACGTGATCTTACAGGCCCCGCCCGTTTTGGACCAGTCCCTCAAACGCTTGCGTGCGTAACTAAAGACTGTGACCAAGTCTTGATCTACTTTCCGTGATATGACTCAAAAGAGTTTCGCGTTAGTAGATCGGTGACTCTTCATATTCTTTTCCAGACGTAGACTGATCGCTACCTGCTGAGCCTGTGGAAAATTGTGGAGAAACAAAATTGTTTTTAAACCACATTTAATGTGTTTGATTCAAGTGTGAAGAATTCTAGATACATCTATATATTTGTAAAAATCAATTTTGTGGAGGACTAAAATTACAATTTTGACTCCATAGTGCCAATCCAAGCATTATCAAGCAAAATTCAAAAGCGAAAGTTTAAAAAGAGATTTATCAAGCAAAAAAAAAAAAAAAAAAGAGAATGGGATTTTTAGCTGAGGAAAGCCGGGTCAAATCATAAAAGCACTTAACAGCAAGAAAAACATGCTTCGGAAGCCACGAATAGATTTACGAAGCGAGTTATCAAAATTGGTTCGCTAAATAACCCTTTTTGAGTAAGTGTGAAAGAAAACAATCGAAGCAAAGTAGTTACTGAAATAGATGTATCAAGAAGCGTGCAAGCCCTGCAGAAACCTGTTTCATTGATCACATGTAAGACAAACCTGGGCCCAAAGTTAGGATCAAAACCGTTTGCGTTAGTATATACAAAAAGAGCTGGCTCAGGCCAGTTATTGAAAAAAAACACCAACCACTTATTGACAATACATGAAAAAGAGGTCCCTCAACAAACAAAAAGTCCGTACGTTATGACCGTGCGCCCGCGCATCTAAGTGACCACTTGCAGTAATCTAACCCGAATGGTCGAGTAAATACAAAAGTAACAGAATCATGTCATTTTCCAGAGATGAATTTGAGAAATCAATTCAACGGCCTTCCAAAGTGTGTTGTAGCTTCTCTTATAAGAATTGCCTGTTTGAACGATTATACTGTGACCAAGTGGAGAACAAAAGCATCAGCATGTGATGAATGAGCTAGGATCACATCCAGAGCTAAACATACAGATCATGAGCTTTCGTAATCTTATGATTTCAAGTGTGCCTGACCCTTGGAAAACCAAAAATCACATTTTTGAAAGACTCGCCTGAACACTTTGGAGAGCTCACAGTATTCACATACAAGAATCAGGGGCGACCGGACAAAAATTAGCGCGCTGCATCGTGGGAGAGTGGTTTCTCGGTGGCCCACGTGGACGCCGCTTGGCTCTACTCTTGGCTTTAATCTACGGTGCGCTCGCACACTATGCTGGGGACAGAAAAGTATACGCAAAGACCGAAGTGGATTGCTTTATTTGCAATTATCAAAACCCCCACGTGATCCATAATTGATTTCACATTAATCACCAGATGTAGCCTGTGGTGTTATGGTGGATTTTGGCAATACACACGTATACAGTACGGGAACCGTGGTTCAGCCGTATGACCCTAGCGATGCATCATCATAACAATATCCATCCAGCTACATTCTTTAAGTCACGCAAAATTCAGTCACCCACACATTCCTAGATTCTGCTTTGCTTTGCCTCTATGTCGAAAAACCCATACCTCTGTATGTGGGCTGTGGGGGGAAAACAAAAACGTGTTTATTGAGTGCCAAGAAACCGGTCGCGTGCCAAGACTTGCGCACCGCCGTACGCAGTCCCAAATCTGTATTTTGCACCCATATTCAGGCGCATCAAACAACGACAAGAAAAAAATCGAACGTATTCTTCGGCATTCGGTGTTTGGCGGCAAGACGCTTGGGAGGCGAGCCAGCCATGTGGCCCTTCAGGCGAGTGAGCTCGTGGGCATAATATTAGCACGGCAATTAATTAGCTGCAAAGGCCCACGATGCGATGATGAGCCCGCCGTTTAAATAGAATTGGGCCTGCTTTCATATTAGACATTCATTTTCTTTTATCATCTATTTACTTAGCACTCACATCTATCAAACACATAACTGAAAACAGCGAAATGGCGACGTTTCACCAGTTTGACTATATCTTCGCCATCGGTGTGATATTTGCCTTTTTGGATGCTTTCAACATTGGTGCCAATGATGTTTCCAATTCATTCTCATCATCTGTTTCCTCCAGGTCGTTGAAATACTGGCAGGCCATGGTTTTGGCGGCCATCATGGAGTTCTTGGGTGCTGTTTTGGTTGGTAACAGAGTCTCCGACACCGTGCGCAAAAAGATCATCAAAACCGATACTTTCGAGAGCGATCCGACCGTGCTCATGTTGGCCATGGCCATGGCTTTGGTTGGCTCTTCGATCTGGCTTTCTATTGCCACCATGATTGGCATGCCTGTTTCTACCACCCACTCCATTATCGGTGCCGTGATTGGTGTTGGAATTGCCGCCAAGGGTGCCGACCACGTGAAATGGGGCTGGAACGGGTTCTCTCAGATTGTTGCCTCGTGGTTTATTGCCCCTGCAATTGCGGGCGCTTTTGCTTCTGCCATGTTTTTGTTCTGTAAGTTCTTCATCTTGGAGGTCAAGGATACTCGCAGAGGTATCAAGAACGCGTTGGCGTTGATGCCTGTGTTGGTCTACATCACGTTTTCCGTGTTGACAATGTTGATTGTGTGGAAGGGTTCTCCCAAATTGAACTTGGACAACTTGTCTACCGGCACTACTGTTGGTGCCATTTTCGGTGTTGGTGGTGTTGCCTCCACACTCTATATGATCTTCATCTTCCCGGTTGTCAGAAGAAAAGTGTTGTACGAGGACTGGACCCTCAAATGGTACGATATCTTCAGAGGCCCCACCTTCTACTTCAAGCCTCTTGACCAGATTCCTCCTATGCCGGAAGGACACGAGTTGGTGATTGATTTCTATAAGGGCCGTCGCCCTGAAGAGAATTTGGTGGACGACAGGGAAGAACATCTCGAGTCGAAAAGATCCTCCATCAACACCAGTGATCACGAGATTAGCAGCGAGACTGTTTCCTTGAAACAGGGCAAGGACCAGAGTACGGCTTCATACTGGAGATCGCTTCTCATGCAAGGCCCAAAACAATGGCCTCATTTGATGTGGTTGATTGTGTCTCACGGCTTCACCCAGGATGTGATTTCGACTCAGGTCGCCGGCGGCACGTTGGGACACAACGTCAAGGCCATGCACGCAAAATCGAAGTTTTACGACAACAGAATCGAGTACTTGTTCTCGCTCTTACAGGCTATTACCGCATGCACAATGTCGTTTGCGCACGGTGCTAACGATATCGCCAACGCTTCGGGCCCCTTATCGACCGTATACTTGGTGTGGCAGAACCAGAGCTTGAAGGCGACACCCCCAATCTGGATTCTTGTATTCACCGGTGGCTCTCTCGTTTTGGGTGTGTGGACTTTCGGCTACAAGATCATGGCCGTTTTGGGTAACAAGATGATTTTGCAGTCGCCCTCGCGTGGGTTTGCCATTGAGTTTGGCGCTGCCATCACTGTGGTCATGGCTACGCAATTGGCCATTCCTGTATCCACCACGCAATGTGCTGTTGGTGCTACTGTCTTTGTGGGAATCTGTAACTTGGACTTCAGATCCGTCAACTGGCGCATGGTCATTTGGTGCTACCTGGGCTGGTTGATCACGTTACCCGTGGCCGGTATCATTTCGGGTGTGCTTACTGGTATCATCCTCAATGCGCCTCGTGTGGGCGTGCAATATCTCCCGAGCTAGTGGGCTTGAGTGGCGTCGTTTAGTTCTTGTACAGTTGTCATTTATACACAAAATAAAAAGGTCTTTTAGGAATATGTTTCAAGATGTAGAGATTCGTAGAGACTCAAGATTTAAAGTGTTTGAGATTGTTGTATGAGTGTTGACAGGTAGGGAAAGCAGCCTACAGTTAGCCGTATATACGACCCGACAGGCACGTAACTATACTCACGTGCCTGCTATGAGTAAGTCGGAAGGAGTGAGACTTGCAAGAGGTTGAGTTTGTGTTTGCGTTGGATAAGGAAGTATATTATATTCAGGGGTCCTCCTTTCTCGTTTCCGGTGGCGCTTGGACCGTTGTTGAGTAGCCCATCTCCCTACCCGACCTGACATGGAGGTCGTATCCGCAATGTATGGAATCAACGACTGGCCCCCAAAAGTTTTGCGAACCACTCCAAAGCTTGTTCTCTTGATTTCTAGGGTTATTTGGCACATACCAATCATTTTCTTTGGGCACGGATCTGATGAGTATAAAGGCGAGTTTTCGTGTAAACCTCATGCTCCGAATAAGATTGCTTTCAGGCACCGTAGAGTGATTACTGCCAACTAAGGCAGTTTCGAGCTGATCATGTTCTTCGAGATTGCTGGTAAATTTCGAAGGACCAGAATCTTGACCTTGTTAATTATGCGGGGCCATGTGTCATTGATAATTCTTATGGGGTCAACGCCGGATATGCTCAACTTTGTCGAGGAAAATGAATTAACAATTCTTTTCTCGCTGGAAAGTTCGAATAGTCAATCGCATAAAGGTATCTACCCCGCTAGTCAAACACTGACCCACAATACAGTAAGACCTGTTTATAAGGATCACATCTTTTGAGCAAAAATAGAGATAGTAACCAGGTTATCTTCTTAAAGAGAGCATTTTTGATGTGAAAAACAATTTCTCGCCCTGTGTTTTGATGAATATAGCCAGGATATCTCTTTAAACAAGATCCTTATAAGCAGGTCTTACTGTAATACTTTCTTTCCAAGTTCTGACACCCGTGCCTATACTAGATACTTGCCGGATGCGTGGATGGAGGTCTATCAGTATCATAAAGCATAATAGCTGGCAGTCTATAGTAATTTGTTTTGATTGAGGTTTTGCGATAAATTAGATTAGTCTTACAGAGCTAACCAAGACAAAAGAGCTCGGGCTATCTGGCAATCTCTGACGCAGCCCTTTCTATTGATATTCATCAGCCACGTCGTTGAGACTTTGCAGCCAACAAAATCTCAAATTTTCACAATTAATAACAATTTTTCCTGGACCTGACGAGTTTGTTGTTACCGAGGTCTACACGCGCTCGTCCGCTAAGGCCAGTAGGATTCATGCTGGCCAATGTGGGTGCTCAATTGCGTTCTTTGAGTTGATTGGTATTTTAGCACTGTATATCGTGGACATACATCCCCATATAACGAAGTCGTGGTCGTATGAATAGTCCAATGAATGGTTTTGGTGGAGTATCATAGATGGATCAATACTAATTCCCTTTGAATGATAAATTGTAGTCTCACTATACCTTCACAGTGGTGCAACTGATCATCAGCTTAAACTACAGGTTGTGGCAGCAGTGAACATCCGTATCCACACGTGTACATAAACTGTAAGCGGAAGTAAAATCATCACCATGTTTTTTCCAAGCTATTAGATTAAAGTCAGACACTCCCTTCTCCGTGGATGAATATATGGTATAACTTTTTAGCACGCTAACAGTTGAGTAATACCTGCGTCTTTTGGACAAAAGAGCTAAGCTCATGCATTTCTGGATCAGGTGAACTTTTCGAGTACCTTTTTGAAGTTATCTCTCTGATTCGCCAAAAGGGCTTATCGGCAATAGTTGAAAAGTAAATCGGGAGCTCTCGTAAGCGATAAAGCCCCCTCCCCCACCAACATCCGTACACCGCGCTAACTCACATGAGCTCTCCTCAAGATCATTATCCAAAGTTCATCTTTACTAAAGATAAACTAGAGACCCCATAAAAATGGCCGATAAGTTTGACGCCTCGCTTGATCTATTGCGTCGCCTTGATCCAAAAGCAGTTTCCTCGAATCTCAATTCGATTTGCTCGCTCCTTCAATTAGACGGATCCGACGAAGGCGTGGAATTGGCACAGGACCTTTTGGCTGCAGTCGATACACCGTTGAAAGTGGCAAAATGCCCAGAATCAAACAAGCTTTTTCTCTGCTGTGACTATAATCGTGACGGGGATCTGTATCGGTCGCCCTTTTCGAACAAATACGCGCCAGAAACGGGCGACGACGATTCCCCTTACCCGTCTCCACTTTTGCGCCAATTGGAGATAAAGGCGAACGAGAGTTTTGACATTTACCGTGATTTGTACTATGAGGGCGGCGGCTATTCCCTGGTGTACTTATGGGATACTTGTGAGGACGTAGAGGCCAACAGCATTGAGGAAGGATTTGCCGGCGTGGTGCTTTTCAAAAAGGAAACAGAAGACCATTCTGGAAAGTGGGATTCCGTCCATGTGTTTGAGGTTGCGCCCGAATCTGCCACGCTGGCGTGCTACAAGGTCACCTCGGCGGTTATCTTGGACTTGCAGAAAGATGGCGGCAAAAAACCGTTTTCCTTATCTGGAAGCATGACAAGGCAGTTGGAAACAACACAGCTGCTAAGCACCGAAGGTGGCTCGCTCGAGTGGGCACACCTAGTCAACTTGGGCCAGCTTGTGGAAAAACTGGAGACAAATGTGCGTAATCTCTTGCAGGATGTGTACTTCGACAAGCTCAAAGACATATTTTTGAAGGACTTGCGGTCGTTGGGTGATGTTTCTGAGAAACGGGCCGAGGACAACAGGCAGCAGGAGGTGATCCGTGGCTTGCAGGGCTTGTGATTGGGGTCACGAACAAAAGAGAAGTCTTTCTGAAACAGACTGCCTGGTGATTACCGGTAGGGACACACTGAAGGATGTGTTTTTGCCGTTCATATGAGTCAATTCATTAGCATTTGTTGTTGCATCTTTCTCCCGAAGGGTTTCCCGCGAATACCGCCCGTGAAAGCGAGAATTCGTCAGGTTTGTGGCCTGATACCGGTTTGTGGGCGTGAATCGAAGTCACCACAACCATTGATGCATACCGATCCTATTGGAATCCGCTCTTTCAAGGATGGAATCCACTTTACACAAGCTATCATAGATTTAGTCAATTCTATTTCTTTTGCCGCATAGCGGTGTACATGGTCAAGTCCACAGCCTCATCCTCGTCATCGCTAAACTGTATAAGATCCACAGAAGACTCCAGGTCACTGTGCTCAATATCCTTGCTTGAATCTCCGTTTTTCAGGCCTGTATTCCCATGCTTAGGATGATTCTCGTCGCCGTTTGTTTGTATATGGGGCGATGGTTCGGTCAGTAGAGAAGATACCATATTTGTTTTCATGTCGTTCACAAAGCCCCATAAAGAGCTCGATACTGCCTGCAACATATCGTCCGTGGACTCTCTATTATATAGGCCGGTCAATTTGGTATCAACAAGATTCCGAAACTGACTTTCGTCACTCTCATGCTTCCGTACAGATCCCGTGTTGGACTCGCTGCTTGCTGTTTCTGAAGGCAGCGGTTTTTGCGAGGTTTGTTCGCCAATCAATGACTTTTCAAATTCTTGCAGTAGCATCTGGTCAATGCTCTGGATGAATGATATTGGCTTCGATAAGTTCGACCAGAGTTTTGACAGGCGGTCTCCCGATGACTCGCTGGATGACTCGGATCGAGGCGGTGGCGAGGGATATGCTAATTTGTTTATTTCACTTCTTCCAGCATCTGAATTTCGTGGATGTGCCTTTCGAAGTGTATCATTGCCATAATCTGGCAATTGCTGAGGTTGTTTTCGGCTGTGAGGAATTGGAGGCGATTCACTTTTAATCTCTGGACTTCCTGTGCTTCCCTTTTGTCTTGGATGTGTACTTGTTTCGCTTTTAAGTTGTCTGTATAACGACCGCTGAATGACCGTCCGTAGGCTCTGGAGATCACGCTCAGAATTGTGGATCTTCGCCTGCAAATTGGCCATAGTATCCTTGAGCTCCACTACGGCCATTTCCTTGAGTGCAAGGAGCCGTAGCTTGTCGCTCATACTCAAACTCTCGAGCTGGGCAGCCGTCGGGAGCGAGAAATCGTACTTTAGCATAGAACTTGGCGACGAGTTGCTCGAATGCAGTGAAATTTTGGCTGGGAGATCCGATAGCGATCTTTTACGACCCAAAGTCCTTGGATTTGGATTATTCTCGCTTTTGGTTCGCTTTTCATCGTCCTTTTCCTCTGCAATTGTGCCTGTGCTAGTTGAGGCAGGGCCAGGAATTGGAATTGGAGTCACGGTCTTTAAGTTGATTCCACGCGAGCGCGAATTTTTTCGTGATAGTCCCCCATTGTCGCTTTCAAAATTGGCGGTTTTTGCTGGCGGCTTCAAGTGTAGCTCATGCTGAAAGGAGCCCATTCCTATATGGATTTGCAATCTTGGTCTCTGCCATTGTCGCATTCTGATGGGTTTAGTGTGGAGACGCGAACGGTGCGACGCGCAGATAAAGAGTGGTGTTTTCAAAAAATGAGCAACAGATATATATAACATAAAACGGGGATATCAAAATTGTAATTTCCAGAATGTATTCTCTGAGGATGTACAGAAATGATATCTGGAAATATTGGTGTGTGATTCATGAGTTTTGGTATTTCTTGCGGTGACCTTTTTGGGTGATATGAGACTTGAGTGGTGCGATCTTTCCTAAAGGCTAGTTATAGATTATGACCCTGGTGCGCTTCGTTTCTTGTGTATGCTTTTGAGTAGAGTAAGACTTTCGTAAAGGCGCCAGGCGAAGTAAGCGGATGTTTAAATGGTCGGGTGAAAAATATGGGTACTTTTTGGAATGTCTTTCACTGGGTGAGTGCGGAGTATTTGTTACTATCGTACCGTGGCTGTTGCACTCTTTTGAAGCGGGGGACAGAATCAAGAAGCAAAATAAGATGAAACAAAGTAGAATCAAAGAAGGTAAATCCTGAAAGATTACTTGGCCAAGTACAAATTCTCTGATCCAAATTACAGCTTCTACTTGGGGTATTCCATGGTCTGTGGCACATGTGCACGATACAGCTTATGTGCATTCAAACTCGAAACACGCATATGTCTGAAATCTGAAATAAATTGGCGTTCTTCTGACCGATATTTTCCCATCACAATCGAGAATTTTCAATCCTTACATCTGTTTTGGCTTCACTTCTCCGGGGCCCTATTTGGGTATACTAGGATACTATGAAATATCAGATGCCCTATGAACGAATAAAAAGGTGAAGGCGTTTTTATGACTAACAAAAAATTATTCGTGTAATGAGATGAATTGTTTCTTACGAGCAGTCCAGTAATATCATTGATCGCTTTCATGAATTAGCCGATTCTCTAAGCCATAATTCAATGCTCGTTCGTTCTTCGAATTCACAATGAGCTAGTTCTCAAATAAGTGTTCCCTTTAGCGCTTCTTTGCCGGCCCAGCATAAACAAGAAAGATCACATTCATCGAGGTTTTACACATATGATCCTGAAACAATCAATAAAGTTTTCCTGAAATAGCAACTTTAATCTCTCACGTAAGAAGTCACGCCACATATTTGGTCCCGGGTGTTGGCCGGCCAAGCCTGACTTGACTGTGTGCGCAGATACTTATGACTTCGGTAATTGGCGGATCTGAAATGATTCGAAGCAAAAGAGTTTTTTCTCTTTTCGCTAGCCCAAGCTTTAGAACAATCTTCAGATTCTCATATTCCCATCTGTGATTCCCAAATAGAAGGTTTTCAAAGCAAAAAATGAGTCGCTTAATTACCTTTGCCGATTGAGTATGCGGCTTCACCTGCGTCTGTCGTATTTAGCCGAACAATATACCCTTGGCCGTCGAGTCCTTGCCGGCCGACAAGCTTTTATGCCCATTGAACCTAGGTATAGGGGTGGGTTGGGCTTTCAATAAAATAAATTAAAAAAAAAAAAAAAAACAATCTCCTCATGAAAGAATATTATGTGTGTGTTGAAGTCGGGTTTTTTGTATTAGTATTGGTCACGTGTGAAACAATGAGGCACTTCATAGCCGAGTGTTTTACCCTTTCGTGCAAGAATGCTGTCTCAGGAGTCAATATGTGGTTACTAGAAGGCAGCAAGAAATACAAACAAAATTTTTGTTCAAATCAAGTCGTATATGAATGCTTGTTTCCAGTCTATAGATAAGCTAGGATCCACCTCACTCAAGCCCAGAAATAGTGATTTGAGTGATTCAGTAAGAGCTTATAATAGCTTATAATTGGAGCTTGACGGGAAGTCGGGACAGAATATTTTGATTGCGAGTTTTCTCTCGGAGTTAGCTTGGCCGAAAACAAGGTCACGTACACCACATATTGTCTTGGCAGTGATTGTTTAATGGCAACAATGCTAATTTCCTCACGCTTATCTTGGAAAAGGTTCTGTTTGACTTTATCTTGCAAACTCTTAAGATTTTCATCCCGTGGGCTGGTCAAAAAGATCAGTCTTGCTGTGTAGCCTTGAAACAGCTGTCTGAACATTCATCTGGTCCATAGACTCATGGTAGAAGTAGTATTCTTGAATATCAGGACCGGCCAAAACTTTGCCCGGCAGTCCTCAAAACTAGGAAAAGAGCAATCTGGCGCCACAAAAAGGGAATAAACACAATTTCTTAGCAACACCAATACCAAACAATCGACGAAAATGTCGACGAAAATGGCGCAAAATTTCAGATGAGTATATTCACATAAGACCAGAACGAATTTAAAAGACGGACTTTTCAGCCAGTGCGGAAACAATCGATTGATTCAATACCAAAAATCTTCAAATCTCAATGAAGTTTATCACCATCTTACCCTTGCTTGCTCTTGCTTTTGCTGATGATCTCATCCGCCCCGGCACGTTGTACATTGCACTGGTCAGAAACACCCCTGCTTATAAGGACTTGAGCGTTTCGGACGGGAAGTTAGTGGTGGGAAGTCAGCTCACTAATTTCGAGTATAAGCCAGACGGATCGCTTTACTCGAAGGACCACAACAAGTTTTTGGGCGTGAGCAACGAAGGAAAGCTCTTCTTGGACTCTTGGCCTCAAACAGGGTTTTCGGTCAAGTCTAGCCGGGGCTCTGAATATAAGAGAAAGTTGCACTACAACAATAAGCACCTGTTCCAGCTTTGCGGCGACAAGCTGATTGGCTTGGACAGTGACTGCGCCAATGCACGTCCCGTGACTATTATTTACGAGGACATTATCCAGCCACGTTAAATTGACTCGTCTGAGTGTGGATGATAGGTCTAGTAAGGCTTTATGATTTGAGGATTTGCTTTTTTCTGGAAATAAAGAAGGCTTAGCTGTTTAAGTTATGTAGACCAATACAAAATCTAACGATTGAAATTTATTATTGAGTCACCATGTTATTTGGTAAATGCAACTTTAAAGTGACTATGCAGATTCAGCAATTATCTGGGATTACTAAAGTACGCATTGAAAGAATTCTACTGATTTTGTGATGTAGCGCAATAAATTATCGATGAGTTTTAGGAGGTAGGGCTTCTTATTTGCAAATTTCAAAATAAGACAATTTTGGAGTCAAACATGCATTCTGCTCATCAATGCTTCAATTCTTTCATCTTTAATTTAAATGAGCTGATAAGTGCATCTTCATCTTTCCCTTCTCAAGCATACCTTTTTGTGTAATAAGGAAAGAAAAATCTTATGATTCATTAATTAAGCGCATGATAATAATAGATGTGGCAGGAGGGGAAAATGTTAGGGTCGGAAAATGAATAGTAATTCAGAAAAAAAGAGGAAAGTTCAGCATTAATTTATTCATAGTCAAGTCTAACAAAAAAAATTCGCTTTTATGGTAAAGTTAATATAGACGCAAATAAGGAAGATTACCGTCCAAGCAAACGATGCCGGAATAGTAATACCGTAAACTGGTTTCCTTTTTTGTTTCTTTTTATTGCATATTTCCCATATTTTACGTTGTAGAATTATCATGGCGTTCTGGCTCTCAACAGAAGTCGCGAGTGTGAGATTATACCACAAAGTGTACACCCAGCAAAGTTGATGTATCAAACTGAGAATTTCCAAATCTTCGCTTATATAACCTGTTGCTATTTCTTTGCGTTTGTTTCAAAAATCATAATATTCAGTAGAGCTCCCCGAGCCTTAAGCACGACTTGGACAGTCGAGACATGATGCGAGACATGATGCGAGACATGGTGCGAGACATGCAGCTCAACGCCCCGTAGTGTCTTGCAAAGCATCGTCCGAAGCCTTGAAAAGGTCACGTATTAGGTTCATTAGGACCGTATCTGCACGTGCAAAGTGCTGCTCAAAGATCTGCAGTCGAAGCTCCAGAGAGGCACTGGCATATTCCTGCTTCAAGAATCGGAGATACAGTGCATACCGGATCACTTTATCCACGTATCCAGCGGCCAGTCGATCGGGCTTGCCGAAATCATCGCACAAGGCCAAAAGTTTTAAGTTCAAATCAATCACAGAGTAGGTCAAATGGCACCCTGGGCGTCCGTTTGCGTTATAATCCTTGAGAAGTGCAATTGAGTCACTCAAAAACGAGTGCAAATATTTGATGAAGTTATACATCTCCCAATTCGGCATGGAAATCGGGTACGTTTCCAGCGCAAGAGAACCAATTTCCATCATTTGTTTCCTGAGTACATTTTTTTTGGATTCATAAGAAGTCACGTCAAAACTGGCCTCTTTCACATACTCTCTCAATCGCTCAACGTGGCGTTTCAAACTTTTTTTTATATCCGGTAGTGGAGGTTCAAAAATCCGCTTTTGCCAGTTGATCTTGTGCCATACGGGTAGCTCCAAAATGGGGTCCAGATTGATTCTTTCGACTGATACGAGCGGGGCCGGGGAAGTTTGGATCTGCTCGGGGAATACTGTGGCGTTGTTTTTGATGGTCAACGCAAGCACGTTTGAATACGTGAGGATAAGCAATACGTAGTAGATTGCCCATAACATTGAGGATTGATTATGTTTGGTAGGCAGAGAAGTAGGGAAAAACAAACAAAAAAAGGTACTTCTCTTCCATATATAAGGCATCTGGGTGAAATGTTCGAAATCAAATTGTCGTGACTTCGTACCAGGCCACGGCTTTTCACTCATACCTATTTCATCCTTGGTTATACTGTATTAGCAAACTCAGAGATTGGAATTCCAATTTGGTATACTGCGCCTTATAGGCGATGCACACCTGAAAAGAAACTGACTTTTGTTTGGAAATTTGCAGGGCGCATTAAGAAAAACATGACCTTTGAAGCTTGGCGAGCTCAAAAATGGGCTGTGAAGACCACATATTTTCTGGATCTTGTTCTGGAGATTGTACTATAAATCCAGGCTCATGTTATCTGGAATAGGGCACTTTTACACATTATTATTTCAGGTCAGTCAAAAAGAGGGCTTTTGAGTCTCTGATTGACCCGTTTGTTGAGGTTTTTTCTTGCACGTAACGCCAATGAATAACATTGGTTTTTTGAGAACTCACAATGGGGTACATCAGGAAACAAAAGGCCTTGGTTACTTGACCAGAGTGTCCAGCCATGATACGTAGGCTCGGGTTTTCCAGCCATAACACTCCCAAGTGTTTCAGGCAAGATGATATCGGTAACTATCAATAAAAACAGTTTTAGGATGAGGTGAACTTACGATGACGAAACTGCTTATTATATATTCCTGTGCGCATCAGAGGTATCACGACAAGGTATTACTTTTCCCTCTTGCCCAGCCCAGAATTTCATGTCTTTCGTCCAAATATCGAGATCACGCTTCCAACACTTGTTCTTGAAAGCACTCATTTCTTTACTCTATTATTTTCTGCTTTATGTTTTCTTTTTCATTACGTGGTGTAGAGGAGGTGGCAGAAATCACATGCGAAATTGGCGAAAGGTCTTAAAAAGAAGAAAGAGCAGATCAGGCCAGGGCACGCAAAAGCGACGTTTTCTTTGCGGCTGATCCATACCTTTGAGTTGTAATAATTAAAAGGCGCTTGCCCCACTCTAGGCTCTCTTGAAAATCAATGAGATGTCCTGTTCGACCTTTTGCTATGGAGAGTGCGACCAACTCTGCGGCTGCTGTACTCATCCTGATATTCTTTTGTTTTTTACTGAGCCATTTCACGAGGTTTCCATTCATGTAACGATACCAGCTTGACGTCTGAGTCTGGTGCGTATGATGCGTCGGAGAAAGTCTCGACCAAGAAAGTTCCCTCCTGTACTGTTCTTCTCTCCCTGTTGTACTCCAACTATTGTTCCCCATTCCATCAGTCACTGGCGGATATCTCATTTTCGAGGTGGACTCGGTGCTGAGGCTAGGTTCAATGGTGGATCCTTCATGAGTGAACGTCCGGAAGAAGTAGAAGCAATGATACTCGCCATGTCCGGAAATGGCCAATGCCACCGAAAGGTACATTAGGGAGACCTACATGCAATTTAATTACCATGGTGCCACTCAATATAATGCCTTCTGTTACGAGATCAATTTGAGCATCATTCAGACGCAGAGTAGAGCGGAGCGATTCAGAAAATAATAGATATTGATGCAAGTGAACTGGGGATTCTCCCTTTATTTCTAGTTCCAACAAGAGATTTTATCATATTTATAACACCAAAATAAAAAAAAACAGGTTTTTCTTTTATAGCCACAGCTGATATCAATGCCACCCTAGATGGAGAACATATAGAATTAGTCATTTAAATCACTTTTGATGGCATCACAAATTGGCATGAAATCCAAGCTATGCTTCTTGTTTCACTTTCGCTTGCAGAAAACAGTTGAAAAGCTGTTTTCACGAGCAAAGAGCAAAAAACAAACAAACAAAGGGACAGAAACTGGCTAAGGCTTCTAACAGTTGGACAATTAGGTGAAATACCTGATAAGTCATTTCCGGCCCCCACTTTCTTTTCCTTGCTGATCACAAATTTTGAATAACAACAAAAAAAAATGAAAAAATGGAAAAAATGGAAAAAAAAAGTACCTGATTGTCATCTGGCGACTATATACAATTTATGCGATTTCGGGCGCAGCCACAATTCCATGCCGAACTGCCACTGTATTTCGCAATCGTCAAAAACAGTTCCAGCAGAGAGATACGGTCATGCATAAACACAAATTGGAGATTCAGACCTAAGCCTTTTCAACACAAAAGCATATGAAAAAATTATTATGGACAAGTCATACACCCAAAAGACGCCTAGCCATATTGTCCGTGGCGCAAAAATATTTGCGCTACTAGCATTTCTTCGTGTACCCAACCTGGCCCTGTGGGCCGCGTTTCTCTCGTTGAATTCTATAATCAAGAATTGGCTCCAGAACAATGTTAAGCTCAAATACAAAGACCCGGCTACGGTGACTCGGCGTGTTTCCAAATTAGCCAATCTCGTATCTGCTGGTTTCTTGTATCTGGCCATAAGCACAAACTCACGAATACCTAAAGACTATATTCTGTTATGTCTTCTTGAATCTTATTATGGCCAATTAGTGCCGCCAACTTTTCCCCTTAATGTATCGCCAACCACGAGTTCTCTCCGGGATTGCATAAGAGGAGGTGTTTGGATGAAAAGTGCATACGTAAACAAACACTTGATTGTGTTTCCCTTGCTTTGTGGGCAGCTTCTCTCCACCTACTTGACGCCGACCAAATACAGGCTAAACCAGCGGTATTTTCCTCGATTCGTCAGAAATCATGTGTTGGACCCGATTTGGAAGCATTTCCGGTTAGACAGAAAAGGACTGTCGCTCAATTGGCGCGGTGTTTTCTCAAGTTACGCTAAGCACAACGGGTATCTATTCATGTATATGGCGATCTCAAACTCCCGTCACAGCCTTTTGACTCCATGGCTTCGGAGCACGAGCGGTGATACAAAATTGCTGGTTACCACTCTTTTGAAGAGATTTGTGGGTTTTTCTGCTGGCCGGGCCAATGCAGTGGCAAATATGATATACTCTGCAAATCTTTTCTCGATGTTCCTTTTATCTGTAACATCCTCGATTTTGATACGGAATCGGATTTTGAGAAACATTTACATGCCTCATGAAAAGCAGGCAGTTAAAGTTTATATGAAAATTGTCGGATTTGTCGCAGGGCTCTGTGCAATGTCCACACACTTAGTAATTTTCTCAGAAAAGCCAATACTGAAAAAGGATTCGGAACGGGGTCTCGCCTTTTCAGAGCTGGGTGGGACTTCCGAAAGAATAAAGACGCCACCACTGGGAGCTACACAATTGGATGCATCATTTTACAATAGTCTTAGCCTTTACTTGCTGCCGTTACTAGTATTGTCCAAGTGGCGCATTTTGAAAAAAAATCACCCTTGGTTTTCGGTCTTGAAAGTGGGCACATGGCGGCGTATGGAAGCAGGTTTGATGTGCTTTGTGGTGTGGAAAATGATGAATTTGAACGACCACGTGACAAGGGTTCTGCAAGATTCACACGCCAAAAAAGTCAAGAATCTCAAGCATAACGTGTGGCTCAAGATGGTGGACAGAATCATGTAACAGACATCAATGAGGCAGTTTCTTATCCGTTTTTTACAGCCTACTATACCTTCTCTCTTCTTTTCTTCATTGGCTATATCGTCCCATCAGTCTAGCTGGCATATCCTGCGGCACCCGGCACGTTCTCCTTGCCCTTCAATTTGGTCAACAAACCCTTGAAACGAGACTTGTCACGGCCCGAGTCCGAGCCCTCGCCGGCCTCCTTTACGAGCTCATTGACTCTGTCCCATAACGTGCCTCTCGTCAAGAAGCCGTCTCTCTTCTCTAAGAACTCCTCTTGTTCTTTCAAAACCTGCTTTGCGTGTTCTTCCTTCTTGTTATTATGGTTATCGTAGAAGTCGTCAATGCTTTGCTGTGCTGATGCGATAATCTCAGCCTTTTTCTTGGCGTTGGCCTTTTCCCGCTCCGCGATCTCCAATTCTCTGCGCTGCTGCCACTCCTTCAATGGCTCGGACTCTCCTTCAGTTAGAGGATTCTGAGGGGCCGACGAGAAGCCCTCAAACTCATCCTCATCGGACTCAACCGGCTCAGATGTTTGCAAAGTAGGCTCTGTATCTTCCACTTCGGGGAATTGCTCTTTGAATTCCTGTATTTCCTCGTCCTCGTCGGCGGCAGATTCGGCCAAAACAGCATTGTCTTCCTCGGTCCGGAACTCATCGCCCACAAGCTCTTTTTCGCGCGAGAAAAAGTCGCCTTCGATATCCTGGCCAGAGGTATCGACGTCTATTTCAGGAAATTTGTCTGCCATATTATAAAGGTCTTTTGTGTATGTTTTGATTTGACTGATGTAGCCTTGAACTGTGCCCGCGTGGAGAATTGAGAACAGTGTTCGCGCGGTCGTGTATGCACCAAAACTACTGCGGCCAGTGCCCCAAGAATAGCCATGGGAAGACGTGACGTTTGAAGAAATGAAACGAAATTCGCTTCCGAACTCAAGGGATCAAGAAAATGAAAAAGAATTTCATATTCCCCGATGTGGCCGTGAAATAACTTGTCCCACTGCTAATCCCCGGTGTGCATATAATCCGCTAGCAATCCGCGGCGACCGCTCCAGCACCGGCTGCGAAATCGAGCCTGAGGCATTGAGGATATTACCATATGTCAACATTAACAAAAGTCTCAAAACCACAAAGGTTTTTCTCTTCTTCAAAATATGCAAAATTATCTCCGTATGTTCCATCGTCACAATCATAAGTCAAGCGCATCGTTATTCACGTAATATACTCTGAAGGACGTGTCGTCGCTGGCCACTGCCAACTGGAGAAGGCTACCGATAGACTTTGTACTGAACGCAAGTTTGTTGATCCTCGAGCCAGGGAGGATTTCGGCGGCAAAATCCACAACCTTTTTGATTGGGCTTGATCCGTCTGGCAGAACTGCGTACAACGAAATGTGGCCGTTTTCGTGGCCCACAGCCATGAGTAGTAATCCGCGCACGAGTTCTTTCTGGAAGCACGCAACCGACGTGATTGCAAATTCGGTTTTAGTGTGGGCGGCTAATTCGACCTTGTCGTCATCCACGTGCCACACCTTCACGGCCTTGTCACGTGACCCCGTGACGAAAAGATCGGTGCCCTTTGGCGCCCACGAACAGTCCCAGATAATCCTTGAGTGCGCTTTCGGGTTTAATTCTACAAGTTGAAACTGGCCCAAGTCAGAATTCGTGACCCGCCACAACGAGAACTGGCGGTCACGTGATACCGCCGCCAAGTAGCGTCCGTCACGTGAAAACTCGAGGCTCACCACAGTGAGGTTATGCGCGCTCAACACCTCGCTCACCAACTGAAAGTCGTTTTTGGCGTTGAATATACGCACCACGGCGTGTTTCGCCGAATTCGAGCGGCAGGCCGAGGCGATAAGGGCGCCGTCTGGTGAAGCGGCGCAACACGTGATTTCGTATCCGTGACCGTACAATTTCTCGAGCTCGGGAAACAACGTATGTCTCTGCAAATGGTCTTCCAATGGTGGGCCTTGCAAAGATGCAAGAATGTCTGGGTTTTCAGGTTTCTGCAGCTCGGTCTCGTTTTCGTAATCCTCCTCTCTCTGCTGTGCCTCGCCGGCCTCGAGCTGCTCATTGGCGGCCTTGTTCGATAAACCCAAAACAGGCAAGGATGCGGATTCTGGGAGAGACTCGGCAAAAGTCTCAACGCCACAAAACCTGTGTAGAAGTGCACTGATCGACTGAGTCATTTCAAACACACGCAAGATCTTTTCATCACCGCCAGACACAAACTGGGTGGCGGTCACGTGGTCAGCACAGATCATGTCATACCCGTGAATCTGCGGGCGTGCAAATTCATGCCACGTAATCATGTCATCTTTCCTATGGCGTTTCCATGGCGCAAACAAACGTGTCGTCTGATCCAAAGACGTGGCTAGGCAGAAAGTTCCGTCACGTGACCATGCCACATCGTTTACTTGTCTCACGGGCCCGGTCACACCAAGAGCAGCCTCCCACAGATTCAGCGCAGCGTCTATGCACTCATACACACGGATAGCGCCTGTTTTGCCGCTGGCAAGAATGTACTGGTATTGCGTGTTCGGGTCTGTGAACCAGAGGCACAGCCAGAATCCGCCCAGGGCGCCTGTAGCGGTGGAAGCACCTTTTATGGAAAGCTCTCCCAACCGGCTGGCACTGACCCAAATTCCAGACTCTGTGTCCATTTCCCACACCATAAGCGCCGTGTCTGCGCTCAGGGAGAGTAACTGTAACTTTCTTGCAGCATTTTCCTCATCTGGTTGCGCCATAGATGGGTGCCATTTGAGGTCTGTGACCCAGTCATCATGACCCATGATCAATGCCTCAAAGCTGAACGCCGCGCGGTCCTCGCCAATCATGAACTTGTACTGCTTATTGGATAACAAAACAAGTTTTGACTCGTCCTCGTCAGAGTTGTCGATGGCTTCGTTGAGACGCAACCGCCAGAGCCGGATGTATCTGTCCTGAGACCCAGATGCGAGAATGTAATCTAGGCCGTCTCTCTCAACGACGAATGCCAAGCATTTTATCCAGTCTTCGTGACCCTGGAGAACGGCACACTGCTGCAAGTCTGTTCCCGCGCGGCTAAATGTGTAGACAAACATGTCTGACGATGTTCCGCCAACAACCAAAAGATATGTGTCTTTGACCTTTTGGAGACACAACGTGGTGGGGAAAAAGTTTGTTTTCACTTTGAAGGAATGCAAGAAAGATAAGGACGAATTCTCGGAAACTGCCCAGATACAAATCTCACCTGTGGTCGCACCAGAAACCATAATGGCATCGTCGACTGTGGCCAAAGTCGTTATGGAACCGTTTTCGTGCGATACGGCCAGGGAATAGGCGTATTTGCCAGCAAATTGCTCTTTCCAGCAGATGATCTGGCCGTCTTCGCCCGCGGAAACAAGCGTTTCGGATTGAGGGACAAAACGAACACATGTGACCTCTTTTGTATGGCCGTTGAGGGTCTGATAAACACCCATTTTGGAGCTTGATAATGGATTCCAAAGCGCTACAGACTGCCCAGCGCCGTACGCGACCACTCCGGGAGCATAGTCCAAAACATGGCCTTGCTTGTTAGCGCCAATGAAAATAGCCTCTTGCGTGACTCCCAGCATTTTGTGAATTCTGACTAAATCTGAAAACTCGGGGTTCTGACTTTGCTCGAAGCTCTGAAAATCGATGCTGCGATGGGTGCAAATCTGTGGTGCACGGATGTGTTGTATCGCGCGGCCCGCGTGGTCTCCACGATTCTTTCGTCATCCGAATCTATTCTACACTGTGAAAGTGATCTTACGTTGACTGATAATTTTAAAGTGACAATGGTTTCAGCGTATGTGAAATTAACTATTCTATGTTCTCCGAGGCTTCAAAATCTTCCAGAACTGTGTTGGATTGTCGAAGACCGAAAGACCAAAACTGGCCATGTCTTGCATGTGAGGTTCGTTAGGCCATGGCTTATCAAGACCAATACTTCCTGATGCATTTCTTTGGAGCGTTTAAACTGATTGTCGTTTCAAGTTTTGGTCGATAATTCATTCAACCCAAAAAATGTTCAACTTTTATACTAACATTAGTGTGTTATTAGTTCACCAGGCATCGCCGCAAACGATTCTCCAGTTCCACGACGAGATGTGTAATAAACTCCCGGCAATCAAGGGAAAATGGAACTTCACGTGCAAAATCTTCAGGAATAACATTTACCTGATACCCCCTGAGCTAGCCGCCACGCACGATGCGGCACCTACCAGCTCCTTTATGTACACGTGGGTGCCGTCATATTTGCATGACGCGTGCGTGACGCTCGTCGACAAGAAAAGCGCTGCCGTGTTTAGTCACGTGATCCAGGAGGAATTAGGAAGTACAGAAGAGCTAGCTGTGCCGGATAATCATTTACACGAGGGCGCCACAACCGGTTTCAACGATTCTTTTGATATCATGGTCGGCCTGCGTATGCAGGGTTTATGGACCCTACGCCAGGCGATAAAGGGCGACGGTGGCCAGATTTACGAGCTCGAAAACGGTAACTTGGTGATTCGCACGGCCAACGTATCATTGCATGGTAATTTTCGTGGCTTTTTGATCCAGATTGAGGCCGATGAGTCCAAAATGCCCACGGCAGATCCGAAGCAGATTTTTGACGACTTGATTGCGAAATACGATATCCCGCAGGGGAAACTTTGCTACCTGATGATGAGCCCGAAGAAGCCAGATGTCTATGGCGACCTCGCGCTTCAGTATGCCGAGACCCTCAACTTCTAAGAGGCTAATATGTGGGAATTTAGAGATTTGGCGGCCTGGCTGCATAAACACCCGTACACCAGCTTACATCACGTCTTCCAGTTGGTCAGTCAAGGTCCATATTAAAACGGCCAACTGAAAATTCAAGGCGGTAATCCATTCAAATCATGCTTGAAATACGCATTCAAGGCGAAAAAACTCCAACTTATTGCCTTTTTCGTTTCTCAATTTCAAATCTGGTGATCCAAAGACTCGCTGCTGTGTGCAGTCCGGCCAAACGTTTTCACCGATGCTCATCTTCGCACCATCGCACCGAAATCCATAGAAGCCTTTGAAATCTGTGTCGATCCAGTAGCAAAATGGCCAAAAATAATAAAGGCAAGAAAGTGGACCGCAAGCAGAAACGTGTTAGCGAGGAGGAGGAACTAGCTCAGCTCCAGAAGCGCATTGATGAGTTTGATCCTACCCTGAGCCAAGATTTGAGCCAGTTTCTGGACTTACCCATCACGGCCGCGACCTTACGTGGACTCAAAGAGGCCAATTTCGTGGCCATGACCGATATCCAGAAAAAAACCATCTACATGTCGTTGAAGGGCGAGGATATAATGGGCACGGCGAAAACCGGGTCCGGGAAAACGCTTGCATTCTTGGTCCCAGTGGTCGAAGCGCTCATTCGCAACAAAATCACCGAATACGACGGATTAGCCGCGCTCATCATTTCGCCCACGCGTGAGTTGGCGGTGCAAATTTTCGAGGTATTGACGAAGATCGGCAAGTACAACACGTTTTCTGCAGGACTCGTCACGGGCGGCAAGGACGTCCAGTACGAGAAGGAGAGAGTGGCCCGCATGAACATTTTGGTGGGCACGCCGGGGCGTATTTCGCAGCACATGAACGAAACCGTGGGCATGGAAACCACGAATTTGCAGGTGTTGGTGTTGGACGAGGCAGACAGGTGTCTCGACATGGGTTTCAAGAAACAAATCGACAGCATTGTGAGCCACCTTCCACCCACCAGGCAAACGCTTCTTTTCTCAGCAACTACATCTGAAAATGTGAAGGATTTAGCACGGCTCTCGTTGACGAATCCACGCAAAATTGGCGTTTCCTCGGACTCGCTGGCCGCGGCCACGCCCGACAGCTTGGAGCAATTCTATGTGCGGATCCCGCTCGACGAAAAACTCGACGTTTTGTGGCTGTTTATCAAGCTGCACCTTAAGAGCAAAATCTTGGTGTTTTTCTCGTCGCTGAAACAGGTGCAGTATGCATACGAGTCTTTCCGCACGCTACAACCAGGTATATCGTTGATGAAGCTCTATGGCCGACACAAGCAGGCCACGCGATTGGAGACCACGGCCAAATTCACGCATGCGCAATTTGCGTGCCTTTTCGCCACGGACATTGTGGCGCGTGGGCTTGATTTCCCTGCCATTGACTGGGTCGTGCAGGTGGACTGCCCTGAAGACGCTGCCACATACGTACACAGGGCCGGGCGGTGTGCCCGTTTCGGCCGTGCGGGAAAATCATTATTGATGCTTTTGCCCTCGGAAGAGCAGGCAATGTTACAGCGGTTGAAGGGTATTCTGATCGAGCCCAAATACATGAACATTCGCCAGAAAAACAAGAAACTGATCCGGCCACAGCTCCAGCTGTTGTGTTTCAAAGATCCAAAAATGAAGAACTTGGGCCAGCGGGCGTTCATCTCGTACTGGAAATCCGTCTATGTGCAAAAGGACAAGGAGGTGTTCCAGATTGGGGAACTTCCAGCGGATAAATATGCCGAGAGCTTGGGATTACCCGGCGCGCCGCAAATCAAGATCAAGGGTGGCGAGGCATCGAAGGAGAAGAAAAACATGCTGAAGAAGTTGATGGATTTGGAAAAAGCCGATCCGGAGGGCGAGACTGAAGAGGCAAAGAAGGCTGTACGCACAAAATACGACCGAATGTTTGAGCGCCAGAATCAGACTGTTCTCTCGAAGGAGTATCTCAAATTGACCGGCACGGAGATCCGTAAGGACCAGGATAGTGAAAGTGACGATGATTTCATGAGCGTAAAACGCCAGGACCACGAGATTGCTGAAGAGGATCTTCCTGACTTGAGTATTCCTGTTTCTAAGCGCCAGGCAAAGAAAGCGCTTCTGAAGAAGTTGTCAGCAAAAGACCACGGCTTACCCACGAAGCTCAGATTCGACGACGACGGCACGGCGCATCCGCTCTATGAATTAGAAGACGAGGAAGACTTCAAGAGCAAGGGAGATGCGAAAACACAGAAGCAGCAGTATGTCATGAAGGAAACAAAGGCGATGAACGACGCTGATGTCGCCGATAAAGAGCTTGCGCGTGAAAAAAGACAGGAAAAGAAGAGAAAAAGAAAGGAGGTTGAAAAGCGTTTGCGCGAAGAGGATCTTTCAAGCGAAGGCGAGTTTGATGGCGAGACTGTGGTCACGTTGGGTACGGGCGATTTGGACCAGGACTTGGAATCGCTGGATGATGAGGAACCTCAGCCAGCAAAGAAGGCTAGATGGTTCGAGAAACCAAGCAGAACCGAAGATACCAATGACGGAGTTGTGGAGCTTGATGCGCCAGAGACTTTGGAGGACTTGGAGGCCTTGACCGCGCGCTTGATTGACAATTAGCGGGACGTGGTTTATAGTCGAAGATGCATGTTTTTTTTTTCTTGGAAAAGTTCAAGCTGTAAGAGTGATGCGGGACGAGGCTAACCCTTCACAGTTGAGTACATCTTGGTCTAAATGGTTTACACTTAATTTGCACTGGACGCACGCAACTTCGTGGCTCTGGATCGAGAGTTTTCGGAAACTTTTTATACCAATGAGCTGTTTTGACGCCAAGCAGGTTTCACCAAGCCTGAATATTAGTCTGAAGTAAATACTTGCGTGAGGTCTCGGGGGTTTGTTAGCATGAAATAGAGTGATTGTGACTTCGTGATTAGCCTGTCTTACCCTCTTTTCTGATTAAGCGATTGTTGCGATTGCAGTACATGAAGATATTCGGTGTAGTCCAATAAATAGTCACAATGATGCAGCCTGAAAAAGCATTGGATAGCAGCATATAAAAAAATAAGAAATCTGAGCCAAATTCAAGAACCAAAAAAAAAAACTACATGGAGAAACTGATCGATCTGTGTAGCGTGGTATCCTAGTAAAGATACTTGGATGAATATTGGCGAAGCGACCCAGGGCAATCCAAAAGCAATTCGTTCTCCGGAAAGTTGAATGTACAATCCTGCTTTTAACGGCCATAATAAATTGTACGAAAGTGCAAAAATACCAAAAAACCAAATGAAATACGTTGTATGGGCCTTTGCCACAAAGCTCAAAAGACGTAGATAAAGTGCTTGATGAAGATCCACTTAAGCCACACTAATCTACGCCTTTCATTAAGCTTGATAATGGTTCTTGAAATTTACTCAAATATTTTTGGTGAGAAAATATCATGGACTTCGAATTTGTATTTGTCTAAGATTCTGTGCTTTTATTGCAACATTTGTACGCAAGTTTAAACTGACGTCACGTCTATTAGAAAACAATTCCTCAAGCCTTGCAGCTATGCAAGTCACCACGAAACACTGTAAGGTCCAAGCCAGCTAAAAGAAGAAATATGTTGAAAATCTCCGTATCATCATCCTTTTCCATCAAATCCAGCAATTTCTCAATATATATGTGTGGTATGATCCATGAACTACCTGCTGGACCTGAAACCTTAATGACCCGCCTCTTCATTCCCACCAGGCCAATAACTGATAGAGCAAAGCGTGGAAATGCTACAGTTTTTTCGCTCAAATCTTTCACCTAGGTCACCCAAAAACAAAGCTCTCTTTCCTCATGCATATCATTGGATCGCCGGCGTGGCGACGATTTTCCCTAAAATGTCTCCCAACCGATAGATTCTGCCCAGGATTTTGTTTCCGTCGGCATCAAGCACAGACGCGTCTTCCTCTTCCGGCTTGGCTTCAACAGAGCTATCTTCTATGATGTAGAGTTCCTGTAAGAATGACAGGGGATTGCCTCCTGCACACTGGAACACGGAGTCACCAAACGACATGGTGATTTTGCCCAGCTGATGGAAGTTCAATGACCCGACTTGGCCTTCGAAATTCTGGGCGTTGGATGAAGCGTAATGCAGTTTGGAGACATCTATTTTCTCATGCTTGGTAGCGGAATTTTCCGCCATTTCGTCATTTTCCGTCTCGGTCGGTTTGGGCGTGATTTGCGGCACGTGCAAGAGCACGTACTTGTCATCTTCTGCCGTATCATCGTCGGTTTTCATGCTATCGAGACCCAGGGTGATAAGATCCACAATCAGCCTTTGATCATCAAGAATACGGTCGTGCTCGTCGGATTCCTGCTTCTCGTCGGGATTCACAAGTACGGGAGGCGTAAACGAAGGCTCAAACTCGGGCTTCACGCCGTCAAAGTCTTCGGTTTTCACGGAATTCACCGACATCACAGATTCGTCTCTCAAACCAGGCGTGGCCGACAGCAGCGGCAGCGTCGAGGTGTCTAGCACAAGCTGGGGCTCAAGAACAGTCGCCACGGCCTTCTGGGGCCGCACGGGGAACAAAACCGTCTCGGTTTCGTCGAAAGCATACTCTTTATTCATGTTAATCTTGGTGGGGTCATCGCCATCGCTGTCAGAGTCCTCCTCCAGCTTCTTTACGCCGTCACGCAGCTTGAGCTTCAAGTTGGCGAGTGGCGCCACGCTGGCGGAGTCGCCGGCACCGTATATGCGGTCACTTGTAAGCCCTGTCTTCAGACTTGTCATGCCTCCTCCTACACCCACCGAGCCCATCGCCAAAGGACCGGCAGAGACCACGTGCGTGCCCACATAAGCACCGCCACGACCCCTACCCCTTCCCCGGCCCAGCCCACGGCCCCTAGTGGCATTTGGGTTTCTGAAACGATCCTCAGACTTCACTTCTGGCGCCTCTTTGGCCCGGTCCTTTTCACTCTTTCGCGCGACGGCCTTTGGCTTGAACTTGAGGCCCGGTTTTGCCGCGGTTTTTTTCGGGTTGAGCAGCTCAAGTCGCTGCGACATGCTAGAATGAGGTTTTGAGGGCTTTTTGGGTAGGTTTGACCGGTTTTTGGGTCGATTTAATGCGTTTTTTGGAGGTTTAACAGTGCGATGCTTAGCGGTCGATGTGCATCTTGATGTGTGTTTTTATATGCAGGACATGGAGTTGGGGTATAGTAAACGGTGAAAATTTAAGGCATTTTTGTTCTGCTGGGGCCAGTATCCTGATTACGTGTTGAAAAAGCATACTTTGGGCTTTTTTGTTTTGTGAAAAAATGTTTTTTACACCAATTTTGGTTGCAGATTATTGCTTGTCGAGACGTGCATGGATGGGCCCTGCTGCAGCCTGCAGCAGTGCGATGATCTCAAATATGAGATGGAAGATATTCTGGCGAAAGATTCCTCAGTTATTTTTTTCTATTCTTAATTATTTTTGCTCCTTGTTTTTGATTTTGTATGGGTTTGCCAGAATTGCTCACTTTGCTTTCAATGAAACTATAAATCATTAGAAACCTTAAGGCAGTTTCGTGATTATGGACTGGATTTGACTTCTGTGTTTAAGTGGTTTATCATCGCCCTTAAAGATTTTCTAGAAAGGCTTGAATTGAAAAATTCCAGCCACAATTCGCAATATCCATAATTCATTGCATGAAATCAGCTAGGATAATCACGAAATTGTCGACATAATAAATGGGTTTAAGTTGACGGGGTAAAAGTCACATTTCTCGTTTATCTTGATAATTATCGAGAGACAGGTCGCACTGAGCTCAAGTTGAGTTAACTTCAAAAATACACAACTTATTGTTTAGAGCTTCGCATCAGGAAGTGGAATGAAAACAATACCATTTCTCCAAAACAAAATCTCAGAAACCAAGAAAAGCAAATCTTGTCAATATATCTAAATTTTCAGCCCCGGTTTACACAAAAACCAGCCATGTTGCAGATCTTCACGATAACACCCGTACATCCCCAAGATAAGCCCGGGCTCATCGAGTGGGTGCGGCATCGCGCACCAAAAACCACCGCAGCCTTGAATATAGACGAATTCTCCAAGTCATAAATACACACAGAAATGGCCAGGGACGAACTTTCTGACAACGAGCTCGACGCGTTCGACTCGCGTAATGAGCAGGTGCTTCTAGATCAGGCCGGGCCATACCTTGCGGGCCAGTCATCCCAGGATGAGGACTCGGAAGAAGAGGTTTTGGGGCTCCAAAATCAGGCATCAAGTGATGAGGAAGAGTCGGCAAATGAGTCTGAAATGGGCTCTGGAATTGAGTCAGAGGAAGAGGAAGAACAGGGTGAGCGCTGGGGACTGAAAAAGAACTATTACGGCGGCGATGACGTGAG
Organism: Metschnikowia pulcherrima; assembly: GCA_009746055.1. NCBI lineage: Eukaryota > Fungi > Ascomycota > Pichiomycetes > Serinales > Metschnikowiaceae > Metschnikowia > Metschnikowia pulcherrima. The sequence continues at coordinate 2,218,202 of VFXK01000001.1, forward strand.
TGACGACGAGGCTGGCGCTGAAATGGCCGAGGAAGCGCTCAGACAGCAGAAAAAGCACTTGCAAGAGCTCGCCATTGACGATTTTGTCGACGAGGCGACGATGGAAGACTGGCAGAAGACTGCTGGGCAGCTTGACGTGCACGATGCGGGGACCGGTGCAGTTGTGGCGGAGGAAGACGTTGATTTTGAGTTGTTAGACGAGGAAGAGCGCTTGAAACACTTAAACGGATCGTTTCCCGAGTTTGTACCGCTCTTGAAAGAATTTGACACGCTTAGCGCCCAGCTTGAGGTATTAAAGCAGGGAAAATCCGAGCTTTTACACGCAAAATTCGTTGCTTTATCAGCCTATTTGAGCTCTATCTCGTCATACTTTTCGATTTTCGTTGAACAGTTAAAACTGAAGCAGAAATTCTCCATGAAGGAGAATCCGGTCATGGAGGCAATTCTCAGTACACGAGAGGTGTGGAGGCAAGCCAACGAGTTGAGTGAAAACGTCAAGCAGCCCGCCAAACCAGAGGCTATGGAAGATGTGTCAGAATTGAGCTCTGAGGACGTTTCAGAAGTTTCGGACGACGGCAGGATCCAGACCGACTCCGAGGAGGAGATGGAGGACGTGAGTTCCGAAGAAGAGCCTACGAATCCAGGCATCGACATCGATATCTCTGCCAAGAGGACGATCAGAACGCCGAAAACGTTATATGCAGGAGACTACACCGAAACGGCCACGCCAGACTCGATCGATAAAGAAGAAAAGGAGCGCCGCAAAAAGTCGTTGCGGTTCTATACATCCAAGATCGACCAGGCGGCGCAGAAAAACGCGCGCCAGGAGAAGTTCGATGGCGATGCCGACTTGCCATATCGCGAAAGGCTATTTGAGAGACAACAAAGGCTTGTAGAGGAGGCCAGAAAGAAAGGTTTGGGCCAGGATAAGGATCTGTTGGGCGCAGATTTAGACGATACGAATTACGGCTCCGCAGACGAGAAAGTGGCACATGAAATCAACGAAAATGCCAGCGAATACTATGACCAGGTCAGACAGGCCAAGAAGGACACGAAACAGGCGCGCCGCACGGCCCATGAGCAAGCCAAGAAGGCCGCCAAGGAGGGCCGTTTGGGCGAATTGGCCGAGAACGCAGACGAACACGGCAAGCGTGCGTTGAACTTCCAGATCATGAAGAACAAGGGCCTTACGCCAAATCGCCGCAACGACAACAGAAATGCGCGTGTCAAGAAGCGGAAGCGGTACGACCAGGCGCAGAAGAAGCTCCGGTCCGTACGGCAGGTCTACGACGAGCCAAAGGGACCCTACCAGGGAGAGCAAACCGGTATCAAGAAGAACTTATCGCGCTCTGTACGCCTCCAGTAGGTTATTTGGCTGGCTTGTTGAGAAATTGTATTTTATCGTGGTGGGTTGTGACAGATTATTACGACAGTGGATCGATGTCAATGGGGGTATTAGGTTTTGTCGCTGGCTGAACTTTTTAGATGTGAGATATACGTGAAATCAGATGCATTTTGGGCAGTTTTGCGTCTTTTAAAATACACCATGCGCTTTTGTAGAGTAAGATATGATACCTGAGAGATGTCAAGGAAACGAAGGCGAAGATTAATTTTTGTTTTAATTTCTTGTGGAACTAGTGAAGGTCTTTCAAAAAAAGACTCAAGATTAGACATTGAAGCAGAGTTTTATAAATTGTTCGTGTTTTACATATACAGACTGGGGGATTTGACGTGAAGGACTACGCTTGGATATATGCTCAGTTAATTGCAGAAAATATGCAATTAAATGCTGAAATGTGTACGGCTAATGCGAGAAGATTCCATCTAGAGAGCTATTTTTCTTCGGATAAGCATATTTACTTGTTTTGGTCATGTCGAGTAGATATGTTTCTCCAGGAGCCACCTTGACCGAATTCTATATATATTCATCCACAAAAATTACATCAAGAATCTCTGGCAGAGCGTGAAATTCTCAGAACTATATTCCCGTAGAGCGAAAAAAGGCTTTTAAAGCAAATTTGTTTCAGGTGACGAAGAACAGCCCTTATGAGCACTCTTATACTAGATTTCTACTGAATTCATCAGCGACTACAACCCTTGCGTATACTAACAAGTATCTCGCGGGACTTGGAAAAAACACGCTTATGATACCGACTGCAATTCCTAGTTTCTCTTTATTGGACAACACACACTAACGACTGAAGGTAATGTCGTCGATACGCAAGATCGACTTCACCGTCTCGGCAGCCAACGTGACCGCGCTCGTGTTCACTAATGTGGGCTGCAAAACGTTCTCTGTGAATGTATTCGAAGTTCCTGAGCGACGCACGGAGATTCCCGCATTTTTCTCACCCATTTCGTGTTTGTTTCTCAAATCCGTGACAACGTTGATTGGGTTCATGCCCGCGTTCTCCGCCAACGTCGTTGGAATTACCTCCAATGCCTGTGCAAACTCCTGGTACACGAAATGCTCGACACCGCTGAGTCTTGTGGCCTCCTTGATCAAAACACGTGACGCCTCAATTTCAGGGGCACCGCCACCGGCAATCAAAGCCTTCTCCTTGACAAGACAGCGAATGACACAGAGCGCATCGTGGATAGAGCGCTCGGTTTCGTCCAATACCAACTGGTTGGCGCCACGCACGACCACGGAAACTGTAGGTTTTGTGTTTTTCGCAGAAACGCCCGTGATCTGGACAATCTTGGAGCCAGACGACTCGATTTCCTCCACCAAGTCGGCAGAGCCAAGGCGGTCCTCGGTGAAGTTGTCGATATCGGCGATCGGCTTGCATCCCGTGGCCTTTGTCAAGAACTCCACCTCATCACGCTCGATATCCTTGATCACCAAGATATTCAACTTGGCCAAGAAATGCAACGCCAAGTCGTTGACGGCGTCGCGCAAAATCGATTTCTGGATCAACAACACGTTACAGCGCGCCTTCTTGATCTTCTTGCAGATATTCAAAAGGTATGCACGCTCTTCTTTCAAGATCTTATCCATCTGGCGATAATCGCTCACCACAACGTTATTCTCCATGTCAGGCTTGGGTGGCGACAACTGAAACTGCACAAAGCCGATGCGTGCCTTTTCCATGCGTGTGGGTCCGCCGGCATTCTTCAACACCGTCTGTGTAAGCACCACGCCGTCTACAAGGGCAGTATCGTCGATAGTACCGCCGACTTTCTTGATGAGGCGGATGTCGTTCAAGTCGACATTGGTCTGTGCCGAGTTCATCACCTTAAGCACCGAGTCCACTGCCAACGGCGACAACAACAGCGAGTATTGCGACACGATTTTCGACGAAAGCGACGTCAGAGCAGCCTTGATCAAAACTTCCCGATCATTGAGGGAGATTTTGTGCGACATCTCCAAGAAAACCTCGCAAACGCGTGCTGCCGCGCGCTGGAACAGCTCGCCAATAAGCGTCGGGTGGATCCCCTTGTTGAGCAACTTCTCGGCGGCTCCCAAAAGCGAGCCGGTCAAAATGGCCACCGACGTGGTTCCATCGCCTGCCTCGACGTCTTGAGCGGCACTCACATCGACCAACATGCGCGCGGCGGGATGCAAGATCGCCATGTGCTTCAAAATCGTGGCGCCGTCGTTCGAAATGATGATTTCTCCCTTTTTCGTGCGGATCATCTTGTCCATGCCCTTGGGGCCCAAGGATGTACGAATAGCATCACTAACTGCGCGGGCTGCGAGAATGTTGGCCTTGCGCACTTCCTGCGGCTTCTCCTTGTCACGGAACGTGGCATTCAGCGGCGCTGTGTATGCTTTCTGGGCCATTTCGTGTGTGTTAAGGATGTTAGTGCAGCCAAGTGAAGACGGCCATAGCTTTTTCCGCTTACTGTGTGGTGCACGGGTGTTTGGATTTGGTGGGTCACGTGACCAAATGTAAGATCTTTTATTTTGCCTGAATGAGTCGGAAAAACGCAAAACAGGCAATGCTAAGGCCAAGATAAAAGGTCTGGGGTTTTCTGAATGTCACATTTTCGTGCTTTGGGAGCCTCAAACTTGAAATTGATGGGGGAGTTCAGAACGGCTGGTGCTCATTACGCGGCATCTAATAATGGAAAACGATGCTTCATAGAACTTACACGTAGAACGCTAAAAAGCATTAAGTACAAACTTTTTTTGAAAACCAAAACCGAACTTAAATAATCTGATTGAAATGAATTTTCTCAGAGCAATCTCCCCAATTGTTGTTGGCTTGAACCAACGCGTATTAGCTAAGGCTTCGGCTTCGTGTACGTGCAATGTGCATGCATGCGTGCCCTGAGCGCGAACGTGATGTTGAGGGTGCCAAACAAACAAGGTTTCATCCATTTCCATAGCCACGGACGATAAATCCCTCGTCAACCTCACTGCCACTGCCAGGATCCTGTTCTTCAACTGCATCCATGTGTATATCATCTTCCTCTTCATCATCACTCCCCACGGGTTCTCCCTCGGCAATGTCAGTTCCTTCCTCTTCCGCCTCGTTCTTGTTCTTGTTCTCGGCTCTCTTCTCTCTGTGCTTCTCATCGAGAGGGTTATCATTTATGTTCATTCTCTTGACAAAGGCATCAATGGCCTGGAACGATTTCTGGGCTATTCTGGCAAAACCGTGAGACACCTCTTCACCATCTGTGTCCACCACGGTCACCCACATACTAAACGTAGAACGCGTGATGCTGCTGTAGGAAACTGCTTTGACAGTTGTGGATTTGATCAAACAATCGGGTTGATTGAAGCCGAACACGAGAAAGACACACTCACTTGAATTCGCCACGAGCACAAGCCTACCCTCTTTCGAGGCTTTGTATGCTGCAACCATGACGAGGTCATTGTGTTTGTCTGCGTTTTTTGAAAGACAGATGACATCTTCGTCGTTCATGTTGAGGCTGTTTTTGCCTGGGCTCGCCGATGGGAGTAAGTTGAGAAGTTTCACGCCGAACCTGCCAAACTGACGCAGTAAGAAGTCGGCGATGAGGTCGTTGATCGGTTTCAAAGCCATTTTGTTGGTACTTGAAGTCAGAAAGTGTGCTTCAGCATCCGGTGATAATTTTTTTGCATCGATCAATTGTTTCTTCACCACATCCAAGTCAAGTGTACAAAGAATCGGCTCGTTTTCGCCCTCAGTTACGGCTACCGCATCTTTAAACCAGAGCACAATCATAACAGTATTTTTTTTCTTGAGGTTTGTCGAATTCCCGAGAATAGGAATCATCATGAAGAGCTCGGTGGTCGACAGAGGATGTATGATAGATATTTTTGGAATTTCAGTGGTGGCGTCTACCACAGATAGAGCGATATGCCCGATTTTATCCTCCCCCACATGAAAATGGAATACGAGCTTAAATTTACATCTCGCAGGACAGAGAAAAGATAATCCAGTCAACTGGAATATGGTCTCATATGCGGGGATGCGACGCTTGATTTTGAGCACGTGTTTCGACACTACTTCCTCCAGCTGGATTTTCCGCCTTTTTTCTTTGGCCTCAGCAGCAAGGCGAGTGCCCAATTGCAACAACAGCGGTGCAGATTCCGGATTGTTTCGCAAAAGCGCCCTGGCCACTTCCTGGTGATCTGAGGGAAGTTCGTCAATCCACGTTGCCATGATTACTTTGGCATCATTTCATGTGGGCCGATCTAATTGTTTAAATACTAAAATTTTCGAAAACCCCCAGTTTTCAATAGAATTAGGGACATGGGAACAACCCTTAGTGCTGCCTTGAGCTTTTAGTGACATCCATTGTTTCGAATAACCCCATTCTGAGTTTCACATAACCCCACACTAAGTTTCAAATAAACCCATTGTGTGGTGAGCTTGTATCATTGTTTAGTGACGCGAGCATTTTCATTACGACTTACCAGGTCATACTTGCATATTCTAGTCAATTGTCCAAGACAAAGGATCTTAGAAGCTTGCACAACATCGAGTATCACTTACGGGGATTATGGTCACGTGATACTCGGCGTTCAAGGCCTTTCGCTCAGATGATGCTCGAAGCCGTTGTATAATTGAAAATTTTCAAGATAAAAGAAGATGGTGATATTTCCCAAGGTTCAATTGCCCTCAAAATTCTACGTTTTCCCTATTTTTGGGAGTAAACAGAATTCTCTTGGCGGTTCTGGTGGCTAATCTCCTTGGGGATGTACGGGTGCGCATCTCATCCAGATAACTAAGCAGATCGGTCATAATTAGAGGCCCTAGGCTTTTCAGATCTACCAATAATCAACTTATTCTTAAAGTATGACTGTTTCAGCATTCACTTTCCATGAGCTTACAGTCACGTGCGCGCAGGTTAACCAATGCTCGTTCTCCTCGTGGAGCCCGTTTTTTGCCAGCCACATAACTGAAGCAGAAGTGCTTAAAGACGTACCAGATGCATTTCTAAAGTACCTAAACAGCGATAGTATTCGCTTACCGCCACCAAAATACGAAAATAAGGTTTCTGCAGATAGCGACAATGAATACAGCGATTGGGAAGAGGACAACCTGCTTCAGGAAAGCCCGTGTGCGGATTTTGCCGAATTCGACGAGAAAGTGCAGAAAATCGTAAGTAAATTCAAGCACGTGATGCCGAAACTCAACTGGTCTGCGCCAAAAGACGCTCGATGGATACTTATTAATAACTCGTTACAGTGCATGTCGAACGCAGATGTGTATCTCCTACTAAACGCGTCGGACCATATTGCGCACGATTTGGATGGAAATATCTACGATGATTGTGAGGATAAAGCCGAGGGCCCTCACCTTAAGCCCGAGCTCGTATTGAAGAAATGGACACGTGACTTCAATCCAGCATTAGAGTTTCGCATCTTTGTCAAGAATAAGAAGTTTTTGGGTGTTTCTCAGCGCGATTTGAACCACTACCAATTCTTACTGGATTTGCACCCAAAGCTTCATGCGTTACTCGAGAAGTTTCTGGACAATGTGATTCGAGAATCAAAATTCCCGCTCAAGAATTATGTCATGGACGTTTACATCCCTGCGCCACACGAGAATGTCTTGATTGTCGACATTAACCCATTTTCTCGGAAATGGGATAGTCTTTTGTTCACATGGCATGAGCTTCTTGAGAAGGATAATGACGGGGAGTTCGAGCTCCGGCTAATTACAGAGACGAATCTTGGCGCAATGGCAAGAAAAGAACACAGTGAAAACCAAGTCCCAATTGAAGTGGTGGATGCCCTGGTGAACACAGAAGCCATGGTTGAATTGGCGAAAACATGGGGGCTCAAAGATAAGCATGAACAAGATGATTAAGAACATGATTTTTGAAGTTTCACAAAATATTTTACCCGATCATTTGTCCATTTTGCAATACAGTAAGACCTGCTTATAAGGATCTTGGTTAAAGAGATAACCTGGCTTTATTCATCAAAACACAGCGCGAGAAATTAGTTTTCACACCAAAAATGCGCTCTTTAAGAAGATAACCTGGTTACTATCTCTATTTTCGCTCAAAAGATGTGATCCTTATAAACAGGTCTTACTGTAGTACCAATCGAAGCTGAGCATGACTTTTTTCTGAGATTGTTGGCGCATAATCATTATTTGGAAATGCAATTGCGCCACGCTCAGTCACAGGGTTTTTTTTGAAGTCACTGACATATCAGGACATGCACGGCAATATTCAGGAACACTTGTATATGACTCGAGATGCCCGATGAGTTGTTCATGCACTTATTTGCTTTGGCGGCTTATATGGCTGAATGGATGGATCCAATGCGGGTCAAGGGTCTTAAAACCATAGAAAGATTATGGAGCAAGACTGTAAAAAGAGTGTATTGATCACGCAGTAGGCTCTTCTGGTCGCAAGCACTCGCAGAATTTTTAGGTTATGTTGTTTCCGTTCAATACATCCAGTGGCTGTTCTGGTGGGCATATTGTGCTAAGCTGAGCGACAGCACGATTCTTTTCCACTATTCCCTGCCAGAAAAGCACACTGTATTATGATAACTTTTTGATCTTTCGGGAAATATATTCTTTTTGAACGCAAAATCAGAAGGTCATACAGGCTTCGGAGGCTCGCAAAGTGTCGCTCAAGTGGATCAGCGTTAGGTTATGGAATTTAACAAGAATGGTACAACCTAGGTGTTCTAGGGCAAAAATATGTATTAAACGATGTTTTCGCTCATTATGATCGCATTCTTGGCGTAAAGAACACTCTGGCGGGTACTTTTCTTAGCTGAATCCTGGAAATGTCTGCAATCAAAGATCTCCATATACGGGGTCTCAATGTCCCCGAGATCGCCCGAGATGAAATTGTCGCCAATGGCATGACTCGCGACGTATCCAATGTGATATAGAAATCAAAATGCAATTACAATTAACAACGGTTAGGCTTACTCTGACTAACAAATGAAAAGCAAGCAAGTGATAAAACATACAGACTTGATTCATCAACAATAATCACGAGGATAGCCACGAATGTTTACGCTTTATATGAGGTCACCAAAATATGCCATCCCGATTGATAAAGCAAAGAGTCAAAAAATACGTAGAAAATAAAATTCATAGATCATGATAACAAACTATACACCTTAGGCTCCATCAGAGAAGAGCAAAAAGTGCGTAGCCCCGTAGGGAACGCAATACGCTACGCTACTGAGTAGCTACGCTCTCTACTCTACGCAACGCATACGCTGGGTCTCAGCGTAGCTACGGAGTAGCGTAGAGTAGAGTGCGTAGAGTTTGTATGCAGTATAATCTCTATATGAAAAAAATACCTGATTTTAAGGGTGTCTCAAAGGTCAATTTTTAGACAGGCCCTTATAAGTGTGCCCAACATTCTTTCTTACGCGTGAAACGACCCCATGCGTGCCTTGGAAACGCGTGAACCTGTTGGTATTTAGATATCGGGGACGATCACGTGACCGTGTGAGCGCGGCGTGAAGTTTCTTCAAAGTTCAAGCTGTGTGCTGAAGTAACTTCTTACACCTTAAGTCTTAGAATAGAGTGTATTTTGCCCAAATGATACGCCGTGTATTGAGCTTTCACTAATCCAAGCCCAATCACATTGGAAGCTGTTTACCTTTGTAAAGAGCTGTCTGTGTGCCGAACGCATCTGACACTCTGTTCTGAGATTTTATTAACGGAACCGTGAATGGCGTGAAGACGGAAGCCAAAAACTCTTCCATGCCAGATGATTGGGCCATACTTGGGTCCTCACTTATCGGCTCAAGTGGCGTCTATAGAGAACCTCACGCTATTAACGACCATTGACCTCGAGTGGCCTCACGTATACTCGGGAGAAAAAGCATCAGCGCCGTCAATTCGCTTGCCTCTTTTCTACAAACAAATTGTTTGTATGTCTGGCTCCATCTAAATTTACCAGTTTCTTGCATTTGTAATTAGCGCTACTTGCTTGATGTCTCTATTCCCAGTAATACTATCGACTATACGACACCATTCATGATTCATACCCAAACTTTGAGACACAGCATCTACGCATTCTACGCTACGCTACGCATTAGTAGCGTTGAGATCGGGATACGCTACTAATGCGTAGCGTAGATTTTTTTCCCGCTACTCTACGCAAAGTAGCTACGCATGCGTAGCGTAGGCCGAATGAGCAGCTCTGGGCTCCATCCAACATCTGGTCTCTAATGTGCAATAGTCAACGGAATTCAGTCGGAAAGCGTGCACACAAAATATTTTCGATTCAACGATCCGGCACTCAACCGGGCAGCCCCCACGTTTTGTGGCCGCGACCGCAAACAGAAAGGTGAAGTGGGGGAGATCACGAGATTCATCAAGATACAAACCACTCTTTTTTCGAAAAATGAACGAAACTATAATCACTCAGGAAAACGTATGTTTTGAGAAAGAAAAAAAAGACCCGTTCATTTAAATTCACTCAAATCTCATCATCGTCGACTCTTACTAATGTCAGATTCTCTTACCCTCCTATAGAGGCCGGCTTCTTGAAGGACTCACATACAATAAAGCCAACAACACGCTTTTGTGGGTCGATATTATAGCCGCGCAAGTGCACAGGGTGACTTTTGAGGATGGAAAAGCAATAGAGGAGTCTCATGAAATGCTTGAGTTCACAGAACCAGGTGAGTCCGTTGGGGCCGTTATGCTCACCAAAGACCCAGATATCGTTTTGGCATGTGCCAAATACGGCGTGGCGACGGCCAGTTTCAAGACAAAAAGTTTCAATTATATTCTCAAGTACCCGCTTCTGGCTGAAAAAGCGCAAAAATTGCGCTCGAACGACGGTACCGTTGATCCGTGGGGCAACTTGTGGATCGGTCTCATGAACGATTTACCCGCGGTGGAATCGCAGGGCGAAGTCACACCAGAAGGTGTTTTGTACCGCATTTCCGCCTCGGACTTATCGGTGAAAGCCATGGTGAAAGACTCGTACATCCCTAATGGCTTGGCGTTTACGGAAAACGGGAAATCATTGATCTGGACGGACTCTTTAACGTATACTGTGTGGCAGTTTGATTATGACAACGAGCGTGTGGAGCTCAGAAACAGACGGCCCTTGCTCGAGACGAAAAAGCTTTATCCTGACGAAAACAGTCCAGAGCCCGATGGGCTAGCCATGACCGCTGAAGGCGATGTTTTCCAGGCGGTTTTCAGCACGTCCACGGTGATAAAATATGACTTGAACGGGCATGCCAGTCAAAAATGGAAATTTCCTGCACAGAGAATCACATGCACGGGGCTAGGTGGAGTCGACGATGACGACTTGTTTGTCACCACGGCCCACCTCAAACTCGACGATTTTGCCACTGAAATTGACCCGTTTGACAAATCAGGCGATTTGGGAGGTTTTTTGTTCCGCGTGAAACTCGACCTGCAAGCGCATAGCACCCCGGCGGCAGTTTGGGCCGGTAAAATATAGGTTGATCCAATGAAAAGTTGCTTTTAACATTCATTTTGGGCTTCATCGTGAAGAATAAGTACTCTTTGCACGAATTCCTCCACCAACTCGTTTTCCTCGGGCCCGCCAATACGGAGGTCACATAAGCGCATATTCACGATTTCCTTCCTGTTCTCGAAAATCGGTTCTCGTGTGAGCAGCGAGTCCAGCAAAAGCTTCAAGAGGATCAGTAGGTGGGTTTGTAAGGACTTGTACTTCAAAAGCGACCTGATAATTGGGTCATGTGCGATTTTCTCGAAAATTGGCGGAGATTCTTTTGGTTGTATAGGTTCAGATATTTGCATGGCAGATCCGGGTAACTTTTCCACGGAATCCGCCGAATTCAAAATATTATGGTCATGCTTTTCGCTTTTGAAACAAGGTAGTGAACAGTATTCGACGGAACATGTAGGGCACTTATATTTGGCCTGGTTTTCGGTACATATCCCGCATTTACCTAGAGCCATGGTGATTCAAGATGAGATGAGATGAGATGCCTGATACGGCCAAGTGCGAAAAAGCTCAGATCGCGACTGTGCGCCATGTGATAATCGCAGGATACAAGAAGCATGATATAGGCAAGAATAAACGGGTGCAATAAAATGGCAAATATTGAATAAATGATGGGAAAAATCCGTAGAATTTTCAGAATCGGAAGCGAATGAACAAGCACAAACAATATGGCTGAAGCCCGCTTGTCTATTTGTTTCCAACATGTTGACTAATTTATGTATACAAAGGCCGCATTGCCATTGCCACGTGAGGCCAAGTGTATGCTCGGCACAAGCACTCGGTGGGGGACATTTTATAATCGGGCCCGTATCTATTCTCATCGAAACGTGGGCGTTTTTGGGTCGATTTCGAAAAGCGCTGTGCTCGACAAGAAATTCTCGATTACGAAAAGAAAAGAAAAAAAAAATAGAAAATGGAGGAGAATAAATTGCTGGCGGGCTCAACGCCTGACGTACAGAGTCCATTACGAGGCAGCCGCCTGCATAAAACGCACCATTGTGTGCGGAATGAAGATGGCTTATGGAGGCATTATTCGCCCACACAAGCTCATGAATGGGGGCACACTTTCACTTGGCGCCCATCTACCACATGTGATCACACGATGCTATACATTGCATACGTATTCGTGTACATGTACGTGTATACAGTCCCCGACATGCGCAAGTGGGGGATTGGGCGGCGGCACCGAGAAAAAAAAATCATTGAGCGCAATCAACGAAAAAAAAAACCCTCTCATGAACAGAATCTCAAACGTGGCTTGCATACCGGCGTTAAGTGCGACAATTTATTCATGGATACGGCACAGGCTTGGCACGGAAGCACAATGGTTCTTTCTGGCCTGATATTGCCAAGAATTCCGCTTTGTCGCAACAACCTCAAACACAAATTCGCACATGGATTTGCAAAGCGTATAATGAGATTGACCGAAAAGTGTTGCATTTTTCCGCGCTACGCTTGCTGTTTGCAATCAATGATCAATTGGGTCTCCATCTCCGTTCCGCGCACCCCTATCCCAAAATCCAATTGCTTATTTCTTCATATGCACGCCTGCATACACTTGCCCCATTGAACTCATTGCCTTGCAGCCCGCCCATTGCGAGCGAGCGGGCTAAGGGGGCGGCTTAGAGTAGGTTATTCTTTCCCCGTTGCCAATTCCACATAGAGGCAAACAAGGCTTTGCCCGTCCCCACAAATCAGGGCTCAACAAAAGCTATTTCTACAATTACTACAATTCCCATATTCAAATCGTAATGCTGGCGTTCGCCAGATGCTAGTTGTTCATTAAAGTCATACGTTGAAGCAAGCCGCGTATGCAGGCTCGCATGCAAATCCCGTGCCGCACGCTGCGTGGGTCTTCCGCCTCTTTTTCTGCGGCCACTCGGCCTCTGCCATGCGCTCAGGCGTATGCTGAAGCACCGGCAGAGGGTACATGTGTAAGAACTGCAGCATTGGCAATGCCATGATCCCCGTGGGCAACAGGATCGGCGTGAATGGAGCACCGGGAGTCGGCGACAAGGTGCCCATGTAGGACAATGGGCTGGCGTAGATTGTGTTCACCAGCAGCGGCGTCGCCAAGCCAAAGTGGCCACTTGGAGGCGTGGCCATGTGCGTTTCGCCGCAAGGAGGCATGCAAGAGGCGGTATTGACCGCCATCAGCATCTGCGTGACGTGGCTTCTGTTCAAGCCCGGGAACTGCGCCCAAAGCAACGCATCGTGGTTAGTGTTGAGAGCAAAGTCCAATGCAGCCAAAAAGTTCAGTTCGAGCTGATTTAGTAACGCAAGCGACGGCCGGAAGTCTGAGCATTTATGTAGAATGCTGCGCCATGTCTTTAAGGTATAGCTCTGGTCATTGATGAACTTGTTCGCAAGTATGAGGGAAGTGATGATCATGTAATGGTGTAGAGTATCGGCCTCATAGCGATCAAGCGTATTCACTGTGTTGCTCTGGTATTTGTGAAGGTAGATGAGTGCCACGGCAAGATTCGAGGGAGAGAGATCTAGCGAATCAATGACTTTGGCCAATTGCCTGGCTCTGATTTCTTCCGAAGGCTTCGACTGTAGCACGATGGCACAGCATTTTATGAATGTCCTGGAAAATGCACTCATTGTGGTTTTCTATAGGACGTAGTTCTGAAGAGCGAGGAGTAAAGATTTATAGTGTGATGGTAATAAAGGAGTGGGAGGGAGTTTTGTCTTGTACAAGTTCCCGAAACGCATTTGTGGAATTGGCCATCTTTAATAGGTTTGACTATTCTTGGTCAGAGTGTAATGCGGGCCATCCCGACAATAGAAGGTGCAAAAGCACCACACGCATCTGTGCAGCGACAGGTAAACGTGCACATTGAAACATAACTCGGTTCGCAGCCACTAGCGGCCCGCATCACAAGGAGGCATGCACGGTGAAGCCCGCATTCCTTGAGCGGTACTGCATGCTACACATTGTGTCGCAGCTCCACCGGCAGCAATGCAAGCGCTGAAGAGAGACTTGAGACGCTCAAAAACAATTCCGACTCGAGCAACTCAACCATCGTGCTCCGACATCCGACATTCTCCAACAAAAGGCCTGGCCTTCGATTGTAAAGATTATCAGAGACCGGTTTCACTCCCTACAATAGTCAATAACTTTCCATAAATAATTGAGTTCAAGTAAATTCATTGATGAAGTGTCCTAAGTCTTTTGAGCGCAATGAATGGAAATGCTCTGGAGTAAAATGAAAAATAAAAAGTGCCTCGAAAACTTCAGAAATGATGCACGCGGACAGTGATGGAAAAGCATAATCGGCCCAGCCCACCGGCACATAAACATCTTTGCGTTTCATGAATAAAATACAGAGGAGACGTCAAATGCTCGTCCGCCGAGACATGCGCGCCAGATTGTATGCACACTCGGGCTTGCCGGCATGTCGATTGAATGATCATATGTTGCGCACAAAGCCTCGTAATCATTCCAACAGCACAAGCCTGGGTCCTTGTACATGGGAACGAAGCGTAACTGAGAATAGGGGGAAAAAAGCCACATGGCGGCGTACGCCTATATTTTTCTTGGAGTCCTGAGCTTTTTTGCGAATACGTTCGATTCGGCTAGCCCAGCTGAATCTATTTGTTGACTATTCAAATCAAGTCTGTAGGGACGACGATCCTTGTCACAATACACCTGGCCCGAGAATTCCGCTCCTTTGTGCTCGGTCCATGTGCGAATGATGATCATCGATACTTGCTTCAGGGCAGCGACCGCAGGACCACCTGCAGGCACATACATTTACGTCGCGCTACATGCACTGTACTAGACAACAGCATTATTTCTCACGCCCTCATTCGCCCTCGTATCAGACCGCAACGTGAGATAAGAAACGGGGTAAGCCTTGTATTAGATGATAACCTGAAGTGTTGATTAATTCGAGAGAAAAAAAAAAAAAAGAACAAGCCTAGGAGTCACGTAGGGGAAGACACTTACCGAAACTTGAAAACTAGAATTTTCGGGTACGACATTTGAGGCTCTCACACGTTACATGTTATTGCGTACATAATCCTTGGGGAGTGCACAGTAGTCCAACCCTTCCAATGAGGAATAAAGACAGAAATAATCGGATACTGAAAACCCCCTTGAACCGAAGAGCCTACAGTTTTTCACGCTCTTTCAAAAACCGACACGAAATGGTTCCCCTATTAGGCCTGGACTTTTGATTTATCGAAAGCTCGGTGAGCTCACTAAAGCTACACATCCTTTTGTGGGTCTCCGACCGAAATGCAGTCCCTGACTCCAAGCAAGTGCATACGCGCAGAGGTCGTGCATACACATATGGTAGAGACACGACCCGCCGTCCGCCTACGATGCCTCTGCCTCCCATATCACGTCATGTCCCAATGGAGACGAGAACGGGGCGCACCATACACATCATCGGCGATGCGAGCTCCGCAACACCGTTTCAAATGCTTTTGAAAATCGCCTACGTTGAAAGTGCGGATACGAGGCAGTGCCGCGAGTACCTGCCACTGAAGTTTCGGGCTGGTTTCATGGCTTTTTTTTCTCTTGTAGGCGGAACACGCGGAACACGCGGAATGGCATTGGGCCGGATTTGCTTGGAAAAGATGCAAATTTTCTATTTTTGTTATTTCGAAACATACTCTTGAATTCTGAAACAACCAGCAAATCACGCCCCGAGCAATACCCCCTAAAAGCGTAAATCTTTCAACATTAGCTTCTCTCGAGCCCGGAACCCGCCTGGGGATTGCAGGGGGTGCAAAATACTTAAACTCGCCCAGGATACGTAAATTCGAGCGCATCCCAGAACCTGTGTACGTGGCATTTGCAAGAGCTAATTTTGTCATCGTTGCTAGATTGCCATATTTTTCATATCCATGAGTTTATTTTTTTTTTTTTGTTTTTTTATCATAAGTCAATTGAAGCCTTGTCGAAAGAGATAACAAAGATTATTTTACAACCAGTTCAGATTTTAATCTACCCGGAACACCCGGTTTCGTTTGTCCCGGTCTTCCAGCTCCGCCGAATGCACCAAAAAACACTCACTCACACACTGAATGCTCGTAAGGCCGACTTTTTTTTTATTATTTGTTTCTCGAGCTTCAGTACGCGTGTGACGTCACTCAATTCACATTGTCAGAATGGTCACTTGTTGACAAATAAGAATCCGGCAAGCGCATAATGACTAAAAAGGAGTAAAAAAAAGTAAAAAAAAGTGAAAACTCACTTTATCTCGAAGTATGCATGCGAGCAAGGTGATTTCACTCATGCTTGCTGGGTCTGAGTGTTGGTCAGTGAACCACTCGCCATCGAGCCTGGTGACTAAGCTTTAGGTGCAATTATTTGTAAAAGGTCTTTTTCGGGCAAATTTCCTGGCCTTGATATGCGCCTCATAAACGCATACTTTTTCATTTCCTGAATGAAATCATCCTACAATCTATACATGCGAGCAAAACCCAAATTAGCAAGGGAATTAAGCCAATAGCGATGACGCCCGGCCGCTCATGGACAGATCGGATTTTGTTAAAGAGTAAAGATCGAAATCTGTTGAAGCCTCTGAACTATAATGCTGTCATGGACATTCTCATTAGTGACTAAAAACCGGTCTACTCCACATGTAAGTGTAAAGTGAAGTTTTTGAACGAAAAAAAGAAAAAGAAGGAATTGGTGCTATCCTACTACAATGACTAGAGGATAACCGAATAAGTGAAGCTCAAAAGAAACCATGAAGAGAATGTTCGTGGCATTGTCTTGAAGTGCATACATTGCTTTTGCCCTCGTGATTCTATTCCAGATGATGAATATCACAAGTGCTAAATCACTTGGTCAAAATCTGAATGCCAACAATCTACCCCCGGCATGATCCGTCACATAGAAGCAACTTTTCAGTGTGGAAATCTCTCTTTCTTGACGTGTAGGCGCAAACGGCTGTCACGCAAACCAGTCGTGTATCACGACGTGACTACATCATCTGGCTCAAGCCCAGCAGCTCTAAAAAGAACAATTCGGAGTGATTCGAGCCAGTCTTTCTCAACTGGTACTTATAGTCATGGATCAGACCGCCATTCTGCCAGTGTCCCTCTCGGAAAAATCATATACCTTTCGGAACTCTAACTAGTCTAGCGGCTATACTTCCAAAGTAATGTGAAACCTATTTGGAGCGATCTTAGTCTCTCAACAGCTGGTTGAGAAGTTACTTCTACCCCATGCATGAGCCCTTGAAAAAAAAAAAACCTGATAACCCTTTTCAAATCTGCCCGAAAAATGTAATTCCGAGGAGAAGGCGATTCTGTTTCTTTGCAAATCGGCATTCTGCAATTGTATACCCGATAAGTGTGCTTATCATAAAGAAGATTTATGCTGGCGCATCCTGGTGGCACGCAAAAATGCTTATCCTATTTACAATTCCGCTTTTCGTGGTTTGGATGAATGTTGGCTTGATTTTCCGTAATGATTACTGAGAAGCAAAGTAGATATAGTAAGACCTGTTTATAAGGATATTGGTTAAAGAGATCACCAGGCTATGTTTGTCCAAAACAGCGCAAAAAGTTGTTTTTCACAATACGAATGCGCTGTTTAAAACGATAAAATAGGTTTTATTCCTATTTCTGCTCAATAGAGGTGATTCTTGCACCCAGGCCTTACTATACCAGTCTTTCGCAGGCGCAAGACCATCTGACGTTCCATAAACCATGATTTTAAGAGATTTTCACCCAAGCTTTGTATCGATTTCGAAGCAGCAGACACAAACCAAATGACAAGCAATCTATCAGCTTTTGGGTGTGAAATCAATATTCATTCCAAAAAATAATCAAAATTTCGGCTTCATTCAATTCTATCAACGACCCTGCGGAGATGACATCACTATGCGCGGCTGTGTGCGCGGAAATAAGACCCCGACATGCTCAGATAGAGATAAGACAGGCTCGAGGTAAATTAGCGAATAAGCTCTTCAATGAAGATTTGATAGAAGTTGCAATAAAAAACAATTTTGCCGCATCCTTAAAGCCTTCGAATATTTCTCAAAATCGAGAATGACAAAATAATTTGACGGAAAGAATCGGAGAATTTTGGTGCATTTCTTGTTCTTGGCCCAGCGCTTTATATTCAGGGCGCCCTGCACGCATATTGACCCCATGGAGTTGAAAACAAGAATTAGCCCATATGAGATACGCGAATAAATCAACAAAATTTGTTAATTTCAGTATTCGATCCAGCTAAGATATTTCCGTTTTCGTGACTAAAAATTTGAGGCTCACGATATTCTTCGAAATTCATTGTTTACCATTCAATTTGGACGGATATGTTTTTGAAGGCTGATCGCAGGCGCAGATCCGGAGGTGAGTTCACCTGTGTACAAGACATTACATGCAGGCTAATCTTGTACACAGTGCATTCACTTGCTTGTAAAATGTCCTTGTAGCATCGCCCGCGCTGAGATGATCGTGCGGAATCAGGGCTCGGCATTTTCGTGCGTACATCGCTACGCCATATTTCGCGTCGGATTTCGAGTCTACAATAGCGGTGGTGAAAAACACAATCCAGGTATAAAATGAAACGTGACCATGAATCACACAATCTGCCTCCGCATCCGGATTCTCATAGCCAGGCGCCGCCTGCTTTCGGCCCTTCCCCGCCTGGAATCCCCCATTGGCAGCCGGGACCTGTGCCGGACCCGCGGCCTTCCCGGCCTTATCAGCCCGAAACTTCACATCCGCCGCAAGAGCCCCAAAACTCTCATTTGGCTGCTCAAACTGGAATGAAGGGAAACGTGATGCCGTACGACTCGTACAATATGCCTCGGCACCCACTTCACGCGCCTCCTGGCCGGTACGCGCCGTATACGCAGCCATTGCATGATCCTCGCCCGGCAAGACAGAGTCCGACCGATTCTTTCACACAGGCCAAGGAGCCCACCATGCTCCCGCAGATCAATAGCTTTGGGGGCCCGGCTGCGGGTGTGCCTTATCCGGGAGCCGCCGGAAGCCCACAGGGCCATCCACAAGGATATATGTACCAGCCGGGAATCGCCGGGGCCGCACGGGAATATGCCCTTACGGGAGACAATAAGCCACTTTATGCGCAAATGGCGAATGGCAGGCCCTCTAGCCTGGAGAAGCCTCGCGTGCGTGTAAACAAAGCATGCCAGAGGTGCCGCATGCACAAGATCAAGTGCACAGGCGTTTACCCGTGCGGAAACTGCCGCAAACACGCGACAGAATGCAAATTCCGCGCTCTGATTTCGGGTGATGATGCAGATATGGGTAATGGTGAGCATGCTGCGTCTATTACAACCCCAAGTTCGGATGCGCCGGACGTTTCTGGGCCAAATTTGGGTGAAATCTCGGGTGAAAACGTCAAACGAGCGAAAAACGGTCTCACGAGGCCTTCTTTTGTGTCAGAACAATGCTTTCAGCGCCCAAGTGTTTCAAATCCATGGAGTGATGACTCTAGTAAGTCATACACTACATATTTGGAAGACCGCGTGCGGTACCTAGAGTCCGTTGTGGCGAAAACGTCATTTCACAGCGCGCAGAAACCAACTTCATCCTACAAACTAGATGACATTGTTGAAATCCAGAAACCCATGCTGGCAAAATGGCGCGTATGCCGGCGCAACCAGGGGGCGCTAGCGATTGCTTTATGCACGTCTTTGTACAATGGCCTTTCGCCCGAATCTAGAGCCCAGGTGGAGATTCCCCGAACAAATTATTATGGCTTCAACATGTCTGGATGCAACTACTTCAAGCCCGAAGCATTGCCGCCTCTTCCCGATGCTAGCATCTTATCTCGTGAACAACGATCTTTTCTAATCGATTTCTTCTTCAAGGAAATCAACCCACTTTTCGCAATCCTCCACGAAAAAGTGTTTCGCGAGCAGTGGAAGGCTTTTATCGAGATTCTCGGCGAGGAATTGTCCACAAGCCATACGGTGTTGTTCTCGGCAATGCTATCGTTTGTCATGGCATTGGCGATTCGTTTCACCGAGTTCATGAAGCCAGAAGGACCATCGATGGAAATGCTCGCACTTGAAGAATCGCTTTTTACGTATGCACACAAAGTGATCATGATCTTCAGCACCGAGTGGGAATCATTTGAACTCATCCAGTGCTGGCTCTTGGCGGCGTTGTATCTCCGGATCGCGCACCGCCAAACATCCTGTCATCTGGCTTTTGGACATGCCCTAAACATGTGTCGTTCCATGGGGCTTTCGCGGTACGAGCAGATGCCCAATCAGTGCAGTCCATATGAGGTTTTGAAAGCGAAGCGTATTTTCTACGCAGTCTACACTTTTGACCGCGTGATGTTCCTTCAAGGAGGCCGCTACAGTGCCATCAGCGAGTTCGAAATAAACCGCGAGTTCCCGCTGCTAGATTTCGAGAAAGAGTGCGGAAAAGATGACTGGATGACGCTTCCTGCGTTTGCCATGCTACATATTGCCAGGCTAGCCTCGTATTTGGACTTGGTGTATTCCAACGAGTACGATATGATCACTTCGGAAAAAATGAATCGAGAATTCGACGAGTTGAGACTTTGGCTCGACGAAAACGGATTCCACGACGAAAAAGACATTTTTGAGCCCGATTCAGACCACAGAATGTCGCTGTTGGTGCGATCTCAGGTGAAATTCCATTTCTACGACCTCATTCAGTCCGTGCACGGCAAGATGCTCTTCAGTTTTTTCGGCTATAGGGTGCTGATAGAAGGCATGAAGATCGCCATGCTTTTGGATTGCTCAAAAGACATCATCTACTTGCTAAACAAGGTGGCCGAATGCGGCGGGCTATACGCACCATGGTACCTTACGCTCCAGCTTATATTGACTGTTGGTGTGAATAGCTTGGTGTTTATTAATGGCGGTGTGCACGTGACCGAGTCCCGGCGCTTGCTCAAAGCCACACTGGCGATTTTGCAGACATTAAGGAACTCACCCGTGCATGATTCTCGCGGAAAACTTATTTTCCAGCAAAGATTCAAAATGGCAGAGGAGTGTAATTGGCTTTTCAAGATGATGAGTCATATCATGGCGCTCCATTATGAAGAGTCGCTCAAGGAGATACATAAACTAGGCACGGACCACGGGCCGTCAGATGTGAACATGAGCACGTTACAGTTTGAAGACGCCAAAGTCACGGCAGGAGGAGGAAATGGGAAAAGCGGCACATTTAATGACACGCCAAAACAAAACGGCTGGGCCGCGGCGGAGTCACGTGACGCGATCCTGCCACATCCGGCAGAGTACTCTG
This sequence comes from Metschnikowia pulcherrima, assembly GCA_009746055.1. Lineage (NCBI taxonomy): Eukaryota > Fungi > Ascomycota > Pichiomycetes > Serinales > Metschnikowiaceae > Metschnikowia > Metschnikowia pulcherrima. The sequence continues at coordinate 2,239,313 of VFXK01000001.1, forward strand.
TGGACCAGTATTTGGATAACCTCACGTGGTTTGACCGCTGGCTTGACTCGACTCACGACCTATGATCTGATTTGAAAAATGGCTGTGAAGTTTGAAACAATACGATGTGGGTTAGATGAGACTGCCACGTGTAGTCTATGATTGGTGAGAGAAGCCACGTGACCAAAAACAGACCAGAGACTGATCAGCAAAAAAATCATTTATAGGGCCGAGATTCAAAATCAAGTTTTACAATTCAAACAACGTCAATCTTAAAACCCAATTTCATTTTTTTCAACTCGAAATAACCTTTATCGTGTGCAGTATCACACACTTTAATTTTTCTTGTACTCACTGCGCCCGTTGCGAGCCCTTTTTGGGTGATTTTCGGAAAATCTTTTTCGTGATACACAGGACAGGGCATATACGCTTACGCGCCCGCCGCTTTGTCCGAGGAAGTAACTGATAACAAAACAAACACCAAAGGCCAGAGTATTGTACCCGAAACGTATCAAAATGCTTGAAATTTATGAGTAATCTCTAAAAGAAAAACCTTAAAACACTTCCATAGCAAAATCACATGCTCGTGATCATCGTGCCTTGCAAAAACCCGAAGATAGCCATTCTCACGTGAACGTGCTTGACGTGATGACGCACGATATCAAACGTCGCGCACGCGGCCATACGCAGACTAATCGCCGACAGCCACCTGCAATGGGGTAACACGAAATGGGATATGAAATTTTTGGGAAAGAATGCAAAACACGTGAAACAGTCCATGGAATTGGACTACTTGAAAACACAAACACCACGCGTCCACACAATATTGCATCCCTATTCATGCGTGAGAACAATGAGACATTTTCTGTTTTATTTTTAAGTTCGGGCCACGGCGGGGGGCGTGCATGAGAGCAACTTATCGTTTTGAGGTGTCTGGTTTGCCGAGATAATGCGACGCAAAGATTAGAGTCTTCCAATTGGGAGGGGGTTTCAAAAACAAATCTCCACCATTCAGCGTTTCAAATATACATCGGATTCTCCCATGTAGCAATTGTATATGACGCCAATCCGCACGAATCGACCCCTTTGAAGACCCTATTCTTGTTATCATACTCGATGTTCCACCACGAAGTAGGCGCGTATATAAAGTATCGCCCGTCAGCTTGAGCCTGCACATGGCATCGCAAACCCGCCGGAAAATCTTTTACATGCATGCACTCGTGAATACACCCCAGGATCCTGCACGCCGCGCGCGTGCGCTCGCTATTCCAACTTATCCCAGAAATTACCCATCACGCCAGAGACTCGCCACGGTTTCCAGCACCACACTTTGGAATTTTTTGCGTACGCTCCCTCAAGAATCAGCTCGGCTACAGCGTCTTTAAGACCTAATTTTGTTTCTTGCCAAAAGACCGGGTTCTCGTCCAGGCTCTTCCCCGGATTTCCCCGGTCGTTTCTTTTTTTTGCCCGCTCCAGTTTTTCCCCACGGGACTGCTCCCCGGGCCCGCTCGGTTTTCTCACCGGCTGGATTCGCGGACCATCTCAGGCCAGGCCTTTTTTTTCTTGAACTTACGTAACACGGGGAAAAAAGCAACTCCTTGTTGACGAGATCCTCGCCTGGTTTCATTCCACACTTTCATTCCCACACAGCCTGATTTCAGCTTAAACACTATATCTTGCCGCCCGTTTCCCACAGCAAAACCGGCACATTTCTCGGAAAAACCGCACAGCACCCACGCTTATTCGCACCGCCAAACGAGACAGCCAAATAGGTGGCGTAAACGTTTGTTCAAAAGCGATAAAATCAGAGTTTGAGATTTTTCATACAAATCGAGGTGCACCTCAAACCGCAAATCGAAGAATCTGGTGATTTGGAGGCCGATTTACCTGGAAACTCCGGCATAGCAATTTCATCGCCGAGACAGTGCATAAAGCCTCCGTAAGGACACGTAACGGCCGAATAACGATATTCGAAACACTGAAAACGGCCTGAAAACCACAAATACATATAGCCATGTCGTCACTGCACACAGAGAAGCCGAAAGATGACCGCCCGTACAAGTGCACGATCTGTGACAAGGCGTTCCACCGGCTAGAGCACCAAACACGGCACATCCGCACTCACACGGGCGAAAAACCACACCGGTGCACGTTTCCCGGGTGCACAAAACGGTTTTCGCGGCTGGACGAGTTGACGCGGCACCTACGCATCCACAACAACCCGACGCTGCGCAAACGCGCGGGCCGTCACGATGAACTCAAGTACGAGCCGCAGTTTCAGGTTTTGACCGACGCAAACGGCAACTCCGTGCCCGTGGCAGCTATCCCGGTGGCGTTTGACGGCCAGGGCGCCCCTCACTACTATGCGGGTCAGGGCTACCCGGTCTATGTGATGCAACACGGTGCACCAGGACAAACGCTCGCGATCCCGGTTCAGCCCGGGCCCCCGGCGAATCCCGGACATGCTTTCGCTGCAGGCCTGAATGGGTCTAATATGGCCACGATTCCATCCGTACAGAGCGTGCCGAACTTCCAGCATCCGCAGGGTCCGTTTGTGCAAGCCGTTCAGGCGGTGCAGAACGTGCCAACCGTCCAAGATGTGCAAGGGCTCCATAGCGTGCAAAGCGTGCCAAACTTCCGCAACTTCCAGGCCTCTCAGCCACAAACAGTGCCGCATCAGCGACAGCAAATGCCCGCGGTGTTCTCGCTCCCGTCGCTGCCCACGGCGATGCAGCATGGGAACACTATGGGTGGATTTCCAGTTCTGGGACTGCATATAGCGGCCCAGCCTGTGTTCACCAACGGACAGCAAACCCAAGGACCAAGCCAGCCAGGAAATGGCCAGGGAAGCAACAATGGGCCCTTTGTCAATACTCAGGGGTATGTGAACGTTCAACCGCCGCATGAAAGCGTACAAAATGCAGCGCGTGAAAAACCTCCATATCAGGCTCATCATGAGAAAGCGCAGTTCCAATTCCATGTTGCCAGAGATGGCCAGAATGGCGTCGGTTCGAGCGGGGACAAAGAACTTCATCGCTCGCCGAGCCAGACCTCGCTCGGCCTGGGCCACAGCCAAGTATTTCTGCACACAAACGGGCCCTCCACAGACCATCTGTCGACTCAGCTGCTAACCAATTCGCCAGAGGTGCAGAATGTGCGGAATGTGCCGCCACTGCTCACAAACCTCCATGAGTACTTCCAGAAACGCGTGCCTTCCTCCGGGTCGGTGCAAAAACTAAAACTGAGTCTGTCCAGTGGCCTGCTCACGTCGTTACATTCTCTATCACAACTCCAGCGCATGACACCGCTCAAAGCACCTAGCCAAACAAGCGTGCCTCGGCAAGTGTCGCTGAGCCAGTTGAACTTGGAGTTTGTGCAGCCCGTCAAGAAACTGCGCCCAAACTCGCCCACACAACAGCCCACCAGATTGTACATGGCGCAAAACACGCTGGATCTGAGTAATCTGACGTCTCCTTCGCACGTGACACTCACACAGCCGCCCAGCCGCGAGGCTGCATCATTCATTATCCTGCCGAACGAAACGCCTTTGCAGACGCCGTCTCATTCGCCGCCTTTAAACCCACAAAACAGTTCTGAAAAAGGCATCAACTCGTTTCACTTGATCAGCAAACTAGAAACGCAGAAAATGAAAAAACCGTCTTTTGAGCAGCAGGACGAGAGCATAGCCGTCAACGGCACGCAGCTCCCGCCTATCAGATCGGTTTTTAATTTCGGTGAATCGCAAGCTGTAGCGCCGAGAAGGGAATAGGCTTTTTCTTTCTTCTTTTGCACAAAAAACGCCATTTCTGGGGAGGAGTCTGAGATTGTTCACTAGTTACTTTCCGGGTACTGGTTGAACAGTTATTTCTAACCCAAAAATCTCTTTTACGAATGGTGTTCAGTACTGACTCGGCTGCACATTCTCTTCAAATGAGAAATCGGGGCTTACAAGAAAGAAAATAATTGCAGCCAAGGTTTTGACTGGATTCCGATACCGAACGCTGGCCGCTGGCCGCGTGATGTTCAAACTGGGGTTTTTTTTGTTATTGCTTGCACAGGTCATGAATTTAAGATGCCTCAATAGCATATCTTCTCATGAAGTCCTTAGTTTTGCAATCCAATCTATTCATCTGGGCTTCAATATGAAACCATTCTAGTACGGATTGAATCACACGAATTTGCTTTTGATACCCGCTTTTGTGGCTCCTTCGAAGTCTAGTCATGTGCTAAAGTTCAACAATTTATGTCTCATTGGGGATATATTGGGCGTTTCTGGAGTTATCTATGATTTCGTTCAACTTTATCGCGCTGTATTCTGGGCCAACTTTTCAACTTATCATTTTATAGACCATTTTATGTTTTCTGGCTGGGTTATTTTAAATATTACGATTTCTAAATCTGAATAAAGGGTTGTAAAGTCTGATTTAAAAATGAGTCGCTTGTGACTGGGTGTATCGTATGCACAACAGTCATATTCATATTGTATAGTAGTGCTAACGTCCATGAATACGAAACTGCAAAAACTCGTGTAAAATACTTTTATGCGAATAAAGAACAAAAAATGAAATTGTCTTAACGACGGAAATGCTGCCAGAGATAACGCTTTCCACACTCAAGACATGCCTCATGTATCATTGAAGAGATACCTGAATGAAAGAAAGTTACTAATCTCGCCTAAGAGAGTGTGATAAACCTCATGCATGTGTATCTTCATTGTCATGTAACGGTAATTCCAAAATTTGAAAGAAAAAAGGTACAGTAGAGTTTTTGCAAGTCTTTGCCAATTGACAGTGCTATTCTCACATATAGCTGACATTAGTAAATTACCGAGTGTCTAGAGAATAAGCAAGATGATTTTGAACCGTGATTCAGTCAATTTACAGCATGATGAGTTTGACGCAATTCCAATGTATCAAGCCAAAAAAATAGCATATTTCGTTTTTGTATGGCATTCCAGGTGGGGGAAGTACAGCCTTTAGGGCGATGACAGCCTAATTAATTCTCATACGCAGCCACGCCGCTAGGCATGGTAGCGAAGCTGGCTATGGTTTTTTTATATATAATCATGTATAGTTTTTTGGAGAGCTAGGTAAGCACTTCTGGCTCTCGTTCCTTAATCAGATGTATCAAGCAAAGAAGAAAAAAAATCACAACCAAATTGCCCAGCAGCTCCGGCTACTATACGACCTCACAGCCCCTGTTAATGCTTTCCTAGTCAGCGTCAATAGACCCTTGACCTATGCTATGAAACCACATAGAATAACAACAGGCAAGGGACTGTGAAAATAAAGCAAAACTAACGAAAATTAGATCCAAAATCAAGGAGTGACGTGATACCACAACCAACCAGCTGAGTGTTTCTGTTGCTGTGGTGCCAACGTGGCCCGCACGGGAGGTAATTTGGAAGGCAAAAATAGAGTTTCTAGGGCCCAGACCGCGCAAAATCGATCAATCAACCAACCAACCTCTTACCAAGCGATTATTGAATTACTAAGATATGGATCGTGTAGAATCAACCACCGAAACGTTCAGTAAAGTAACGAAACCATCAAAAAGTCATGAAACTGAAAATTGGGATCAAAATCTCCGGGTTCTTTCAGAGTGGCCCGTCTCCAATTATTATTTTTTTTTTCTTTTTTTATTTTCTTTTTTCTATCGCAATGCGCATTCGTTCGTTCCTCGGTCGGCCCCGTTGCTTGCGCCTCATCCAGAGAGCCCTGGCTGGCAACGGACGGACGCAATAATTTCGTCATGCCTTTTCTCGAGACTGATGATATATGACTACTCTAAAGTTGGCTTGTTGATTTGGAAAAAAAAAAAGGTTTATTCAGCATAAATTGATCAAAAAAAAGGAAGGTACCTGTTTACGTGTTTGAAAGTTCACCAATAAACCTTGTTTTCCAAAATCCGTCATGCTTTGTTTCACCAAAGGCTGATGGTGGTGTCCCGAAATCAACCTTCTCATTCGTACATCTGCGGCGGCGGAGATGGTGCGTGCGTGCGCGCGCGCGAGCCGACCCTCGTGGAGGAGGAGTCATCACCCATGTCCCATGTACCGAGTAGGCCCCATCGAGATGAACATCAGGATGGTTTACGAATCCATCAACTCCATTATAAGTCAACACTTTTTGGATAGGGTCATGAAATAGCTTTTCTTTGAAATAAATTCTGCAATAATATTCCCAAATTCAAGCCCAATTTTTCCCAATAGACTTTGCCCTGTTTTTTTTTTCTTGTCGGACGGAGATGTGGCAGTTTTGGCCCGTGCACGGGTGCAGGCTCGCGGTTCGTTCACCGCGACAAAAGAAAAAAAGAAAAAAGCGGATGCGCTATTTCTCGCAAACACATTATTGATACAGTATGGTGTGACGAACTAAGCGGAATTCACAAGTAAATAAAACAAAAAACATGATAATAATCCTGACTTTCATATTGCTTTTCAAATTCCAATTTTTCTGAAAAAAAACCACGGACACGAGCAAAAGTCATGATGTCATCTTCCAACATACTTAACGCTTTTGAGGTATGCTGGTGCCTGCACCTTAGCCCAGAGATGTGAAAACAAAAGTCAAAAATTAGAATGAAAAAAAAAAAAAAAAAAAAAAGCGTGAGAAAAACCTTGAAAATTTTCATGAGCCGTCAGCTCCCGCGTCATTCGTGCAGGCCCGTGTGAGGCAGATTGGCGTGGTACAGGGCAACGGTGCCTTTTGGCAAAGATAGAAAAGACATGAGTGATCCGGTACGGGAAGTTTTTGTTTTTTTAAACTAAACCACTTTCTTATTTCCCAACCCAACCATAACCTTTCATAAACCTTTATTAGGAGTGTGCTCGTGTTATTGAAACCCCTTCCTTTCATTCACTTGCCCTCACCAAACACTGGTTTATATCCTGCCTCAGTGGAGTCCGCCCGCCTACAGAAGTATCTTTTTTTCTGTGCGCCCCGACTCAAAAAAATTTCACAAGAGGGTAGTTTTTTTTTCACCGACCAAAAAAACCCACTTCTTTTGATCTTTTGCCAGCCACACGGAATCGAGCTTTTCATTAAGACTTCGTCCTGTGCTGCCTGAGAACCCGAGCGCTTTAGCTTCCTCGGCATACCTTTCTTTCTCGCCTGTTTTTGGTGCTTTTGCTAGTACCATCCCACCTTTGGTGATTCAGGAAGAAACACAGCGAAAACACCCGGAAGTTTCGTTTAAGGATTCACAAAACATTCGTTTTTTCGGACACCGTTTTTTCTGCTGAAAAAAAGTCGATTTTGGACGTTTTTGGACCCTTCTTTCCGTGATGTATCTGTCGTTTTATCCCATCGGCACTTCTGGCCACCGTGCCTCGGCACTGGTCGGGTTTGCCCCTTTTTCAAACTACACCCAGACTTACGCCCACCCAGGCTACCCTTTGCCGCCGGCCCCTCAATATGTGCAGCCACAAATGTACAGAGAACCTTACCCGGAATTGCCCGGGCCTGCACACGGCGCAGGAGGCATCAGTGCTGTGTTGGAGTACGAGCCGGCGTCCATGGCGGCGTTCATGTGCTGGTGCAGCTTCAGCATGCTTGGCCAGAATCGCCAGCCTACCAAGGAGCTTGAGCTGCTGGTGGTGCTGATCTTGCACGCGACAAGATTGCCCAAACTGACGATCCTCATTGCGCTCGAATACACGAATCAGCGGTACTCCACACACGCGTACACTAGTCTATCTGAACTGGACATCTTTGTGCGCATGGTGGTGGCGCTTGTGTTGGCGAACAAATTCAATGACGACAACACTTTCACCAACAAATCGTGGTGCGGCGCCAGCGGGGTAAACATTGGCGTCTTGAACACGCTAGAACGCGAGTGGTTGAGTGAAGTCAACTGGAACTTGAGCGTCGTCCGTTTCCAGGGCAACCTCGAGACTCTTGACGAGTGTTGGGCGTCGTGGGTGCATAAACAGGCGCAGCCGCAGCTACCACCATACACATACAGCCCGGTTTCGCCCGACGTTTACGGCGCGTACTCGCTGGCTCCGTCTTCCCCGCTCTACACTTCCGGTGCGCTGTCAGTTTATGGCTACCTGTCGCCCGTGAGCGCTTCCCCAGCGAAGTTTTCACAGAACTGGAATGTTCCACCAAACCCTCATTATGGCTACATGCCCCAGAACGGATACACGCCGTATCCACAGTCCATTTGGGCGTACCCTCCCACGGGCCAACAGCCGCCACGCATGGACTCTGCGTACAATGGGTTTTCGAATCCATATTTTAACTGCTTGGCCACCTATTAAGCCTTATAGAGCCGGCGCGCGCATGGAATCTGTTTCAAGAAGTCTATGTGAGCCTCAGTGTTAGAAACCTGCTTTTTTGTTTAGGGAAAATTTCCCTAGGATATCGGCTTGCCCTGTTGTTGTTGTTGGCAAGAACCTTCCACTGCTTTTTTTTTATCTGGCCTGGGGAAACACCATGATCCCCCAATATGATAGGCCCACACTAATCTGTCAAAATGTTTTGTTTGTTTTTAATTTTTTTTTAGCATAGTTCACCGTCCTACTTTTTAGGATTTACAATAGATATCGGTATCCTGAGATTCTTATTCACATGGTATGTAGTCCTCGTTGGTGAACATTATGCTTGCTCTCAAGCAATGAATATGGAGAAAGGCGCTTTTCAAAAAGCTTAGGAAGAATTGTACCCAGATCATCTTCGACTACCTGATGGATGGATGTGAAAAAAACTCTATCACCCTGATATGTGGTTTGCCATCAAAACAACCGTATACACACATATAGATGTATGTCGAGGTTTTGAGAAGTGTTCATAACGTAAATCAAGTTAATAAAAACGTGCCAATTTGTGATGAAAAATAGAATTTTCAAATGAGCCCTTCAACAATGAAGCCCAGGCGCCATTTATAAGAAGTCGTACGTCCTTACTCTCATATTTATGAGAATTCGAGCAGCCAAAAATCACTACACCTACAGTACCAGCTTGCGTAATCTTGCAATATATTACAACTATTTGCATCAGATGACAGATCACGTAAAAACATGTTCATTTTATTCTAGCGGAAGTTCTCTAAGACTTTTCTTCGTACTTTTCATGAAGGCAACCCGTTAGAGTTTACTCCTCCTCGACCTTATCCTCGCCTTTATCCTCGAACTCCTCGTCATCCTCTTCATCCTCATCTTCGGGAAGAGGCACTTCCTCGTTGGCCTTCTTGTAATCGACTTTCTTGCCCCTAGTTCTTCTGCCGCCCTGGATAATGTTGGACTCGTCCACCTCGCCCAAATTGTCGTCCTCCTCTTCTTCCTCGGCCTCCAATTCTTCGCCCTTGGGCTCCTTCTCCTCATCCTCGTCCTCAGACTCAGGCTCCTCCTTTGGAGCGTCATCATATTGTCTTCTTCTTTGTCTCTTTCTCTTCTGGGGATCCTGTGTATTGTTGCCCTCGGTTCTCTTCTTCGTGTTACCCAACGTTTTCAATTCCTGGTCCTCTTCTGCCCCCTCGGCCGCAGCATCCTTTTCATCATCCTTAGCGCCTTCCTCGGCACCCTCTTCGGCGCCCTCTTCAGCAGCGCCTTCGGTTTCCTCGATATCTGCCTCTTTTTCCGCCTCTTTCTCGGCGGTTTCGTCTACGCCTTCATCCTTCAATTCATCGAGCTCCTTATTCACCTCCTTGGTGTCCAACTTGGGCTCGGCGGTTTCTGCAGCCTCCTCCTTTCCAGGCTTGTATGCTGCATCAGGCTCGTGGATTTCCTCGAGTTCAGGTGTGCCCTCAATTGACTCGTTCTTAAGGTCGTCTTTAGTGCCAGCCATTTTCTAGAAATATGTTGTGGATTTGCAATTGAGAAAAGTTTGAAGTATGTTTGTGGAAAAACAAAACAGAAAAACAATCAAGTTCTGTGTTCAATTGATGAAGATGTGGTGATTCCAGTTATAGTGGCTTGAGTGGAATTCGGCCCAGCTTTATGTATGGCGCCGGCTTGCGGTGCGCGGGTTGCTCGCGAAAACATGGCCCCAACGCGGTCTTGCCATCGAGTGATACAGATAACTTTTTAGGGGAAAAATTGGATCTTGTTAAATCCTGTATATAAAGCCGTGGTTTTTCAAGTGAAGATTCTCGAAATTCTCGAAATTTACCGAGAATTCTCGTCAAAAAGTTGCTTTCAATCCTAGTTTGGTGGACATTGCTTGATGAGTGGTGAGAACAGTATAGAATCTAAAGGTTGCGAAATGCCGCCCGGGTTGCGAAAGCGATCGCGCATTGCGGCCCAGACGTGAGGTTTACATCTCCGGTAAAGATTGCTGTGGGGCAGAATGTGACGTCAAATGAGCGTAAATGACGTTTTTTTTTCGCTTTTCGTTTTTTTAAGTTTTTGATTTGGTTGAGCTTGCTTTTTTGATAGAATGAAATCGATTTTGAGGCTGCTTTAGGTGTTTGATGTGGAGATTGTAGATTCTGAATTGATAGAATCTCATAGAATAGCTTTGAGAAGCGGGTGAATTCCTCCAGTGAAAAACTTCGAGAATCGTAGGGAAGCCGGTTCACCTTTTCTCATGAATGAGTACGTCATAAAGTGAAAGAATAAAAAAGCTTTTAATGTCAACAAACTATAAACAGGCATATTCGTGCTCGCATGAATAAACAATAGATATACTCAATTACGCCGGCAGGAGTCAATATGTAAAAGCCTCCCAGTTTTTCTGAGTGGTTGCGAAAAGAAGGCATTGTAGTGAATGACAATTTGTTTTGGACAAGTCGATTAATCTTTCCAAAGCGGTTTGGAAAAGGACGAAGACGTAAGGATGACAGGATTTTCAGACGACTTTATAATTCAGTGTTTTAACCAGACATATGCATGGATTCATGGTGAAACCAATGGATTTTTAATGTCTTAACAGCATCTTTTTTGGTGAAACAAAAGGCTTTTTACTTTATCTCTCTGAAAATCGCAATAAACAAGAATTGGCTTGTTCTTTTCCACATGGGGTTCATAAGAGTTCTCAGTTATAAGTGAGTGTCAAATACCTAATATGACCGGTGGTCCGGTGCGCTCTTTGTCCAGCCGATCACTACAAGGATCGATCAGCTACTCTCTCCCTTTTGTGCTTTTTTAACTAGACTTCGCCCGGAAATGAATCGATTCTAAATTTTGAGATAAAAAAAAAACCATGAATAGTTGCAAAAAAGTGATGCTTCACGACTCACGATATTGCTTACATTATAAGACGAAAGTTAAACGCGTATTTGGCTCATCTGCTCAATTGAAAACACAACACAGTATTTGTTTACCAATGGATATGAGCCAATTAAGACAAATTTTGTAAAATTCAGCCCAAATTACCCTTCAGAATTTAGATCATGGCAAAATCTAGGTTTCAAGAAAACTCCCTAAGCTTTAAACCCCTTTGGTTTTCGCACGACTGCGAATTGCTTGTTCAAGCACTCAGATGCGTATGAGTTTCAACCTTGCCCCAGAAAAATCAACTAATCCAAATCGATAAACATTACGCTACTTTCACAAGATGACAACCGTTACGAAAAAGACAAGAATGGCGGATCTCGTCAATTATAGGCTCAAAGTGTCGATTCTAGATGGTCGCACGTTTTCAGGCCAGCTTCTAGCATTTGATAAGCACATGAACCTCGTATTGGTCGACACAGAAGAGGCCCGGACCACGAAAAAAGCATATCGTGAACTAGCAAGGAACAAGACTGACGGGCAGGTGAAAATACCTGAGGAAAAACGGTTTTTGGGGCTCATCATCTTGCGTGGCGAGCAGGTGGTGAATGTTACCATCATCAGTGGGCCCACGGCCGATATCAAAAAGAGGCTAACGCTTTTGAAACAGGGGAAAGGCGTGTCTAAACCGTTGAAAACAGCCGGACCATCCACGAGGCTAAAGGGCCCTGTGAAGAAGTAGAGGCGCGATTGTAATGAACTTGTGTTACAGTGTGAAATGGGAAAACGGTGGTACTGGTGTTTCATTGTGATTCTGCCTCCAAATGTGAATTTTTTCTTGAAACTGAATTGCAGACCCGAGTGTGAACATATTTTTGAGATATCAGCATGGCGCATATACCTTTTCTTCTCAAAACTCGGGGGAGGGGGACGATTCATCATCACTGAACAAAAAATGGCTTATATCCTCTGATATAGTCACCCAGGTGGTTCTACTTTCACCGATTTTCATGTCTGTAAGACCCCGGGATGAATCCGACAGGAATTTGGGTACAACACACGTCCGAATGAGAAGACTTGAGCATTTCGTGACAGAGAACAGCGGCTTGCCAGCTCACATATTTGCAGTAAGTAGTCATGATACATACAACTCCATATAAAGTGAGAGATCTCGACCAATGATTCGATGGCAACTGTTCCCTAGGCTATCTTTGTTAGCAGTAGCTGTAAAAGGGCGTTTAACATAAAAAAGGTCCTCATCAGGCTATCATTAGCCTCGATATCCATGAAGTGCGTTGAATACAATCCAGAGCAGAATCGATTCAAGTTAGGATCTGGTATATGTACATGACTACAGGTGTTTTCTCTTCTTTTTGTTAAAACTGCAGATCCTAGCTTTTTTTTTTTTTTTTTACTTTGACCTTTAGCCCACACGAAAGCTCAAATGACGCGTCTATAGAATCCGTGGGTTCCAGTCTTCACATACTATTCACTCGTTTCGAGCGATAAGTTGTGTACAATCTTACAGTTGATTTCTTTTCCTTTTTTTTTTCTGATTTTTCTTCTTTTCCATGCTAAACATTACTAAATCTAACAGCATGACGAGTTCTTGCTCTTCTTCTCCTGTGGCGCTGGAGTCAACGAGATTGTGGGCCCGCCGCGGGGCTTCAGCGCCAGCACGTTCTCGTTGGTGTCCAACTGGTGCTTGCTGATCATCTCGTATATATTTTTCAACAACTGGTGGAAGGATAAATCGACGTTATCCGAAGAAAGCGCCGACGCTTCGGTGAAAAGCAAGCTGTTCTCCGTGGCAAAGCTCTTGGCCTCATCTGTGGGCACGGCACGCAAGTGGTCCAAATCGGATTTGTTGCCCACCAACTCGATAACAATATTTGCGTCCGCGTGGTCCTTTAATTCCTTCAACCAGCGCGATACAGACTCGTACGACTCGGTTTTCGAGATGTCGTACACGATAAGCGCGCCCACAGCACCCCTATAGTAGGCAGATGTGATGGCCCGGTACCGCTCCTGACCTGCGGTATCCCAAATCTGCGCCTTGACTCTTTTCCCATCGATTTCCAACGTTCTGGTGGCAAACTCAACGCCGATCGTCGATCTCGATTCTAAGTTGAACTCGTCACGAGTGAAACGCGACAAAAGGTTCGATTTCCCGACACCCGAGTCACCAATCAACACGATCTTGTAAAGGTACTCGTAGTCGTACGAGTAATCATCAGTATTATCACTCATAATGCTGGGGGGTTTCTTGTTCTCGCTTTGTTGGCGTTTGCTCTGTTTCTAGTGAGCTCGTTCAGAGTGATGTACTGATTTTCAAGTGTATTTTCCGCTTATTTCAAGGCAAACTATCACGAAGATTGCTGAATGGTCCCAGAAATTTTTTGCTTGCTCACTCAGAACAAATCGACGTCTCAAAGTGAATAGGAGTCTGCAATAATACCTGTCCTCAAAAGTCGAGCCCGCCAGATCCAAATGTATTGGGAGCTCACCGGTCAAGGCGCGGCATCCGTACACCACCGTACGAGCTCCATTCCTGAGCGCGCCAGGGCTCGTTCGCACGGCTGATGCAAAGGGGCTCGTTCAAAAGCTCCTGAATCCTGATTAGTATTGATAGTGTACTTTGTACTTCTGTATTTGCTAACTTGGCGATTGTCAAGTTGTGTTGTCCTTTGAATTTCTTGCACATTGGATATTGGGAGCATGAAACTCTTCTCTTGTCACCATTTTAGGGTAATTCATTCTACTCTCGGCCACGTCTGCTGTCATCTCTGGCGGCTTTTCTCTCTAACTCATCCCAGTCATCTCCCTCGTCACTCTCATCATCGCCTCCGCTTCCGCTCCCGCTCCCTTCAGATCCGTCCGAGGAGTATGCATCCTCGCTGTCCTCTTCACTGGCAACCTCTTCATCCGAGGGGTCTTCGTCTGATGCTTCGAACTCAGACTCTTCGTCCTCAGAATTTTCCTCGTCGCTGTCACCGTCACCGGTCAAACAGCGCCATCCACCATCGGAGAAAAAAGCATATGGGTCAGATGTGATCGTCTTCATAAGCGCACCCCAATTCAAGTTCATTTGGCCTTCACTGAATGGAATGTCAACATTGGTCAACCAGTTCTTAATGTCCTCCAACACCTCCATTGGGATGGTGTTGATGTGCACCACTGGCTTCAGAAAGTCCTTGAAAACAAACACCAAGTCAAAGTTTTTCAATCCGAATTGAACACGTTCTAAATGAGCGATCTCGATTTCCTCCAATGTAACCACCAAGTATGGTGGGTCGATCAAGGAGATCAAGCAGTCTCTTGTCGGCATACAGAAGACAGCAGATCTAAAAGGCACACCCTGGAAGCCCAACTCTCTGAATGGAATATCCAAATCAATGGCCCCTCTTGAGGCATCACTGATCAATTCGGCGAAACTTTTGAACTCTTTATCTAACATTGCTTTTCTCTTTCTCTCTTCTTGCTCCTGTTGCAACTCGTCCTCGTCACCATACCTGTAACGTCTCTTGCGGCCTCCAGTCTCGTCAAAGGCCATGTCACTTGCTTCACGATAGAACTGGACATCGTGCGTTTTTCTCTTGCCGATCATGATCGGACTCTTCAAGTGACAGTGAATAATGACTATAAGCTCTTCTTTACAAGGCTGGAAGAACAAATGTTTGATATTGCTGAACAAAATGTCGACTCTCTGGTCAGCTCTGAAGGACGATTGATAGCGCAAACCGTTCTCGTGGATTTGCAAAACGCCTCCAATTTTTTTTGTGTCTGCTGTTGGTCTGATGAAAACTTGCTCCAATTTCTTCATTCTTGAACCCTTCAATTCGACCAAATTTCCCTGTGTGACAACATCGGCCAATTGCTTCTTCTCGGCCTCTCTCTTGACGCTATCTTTCTTCAAATCCTGGATCGCTTTCCATACATCGATCATTCTTTGGCGGTCGCGTGATCTAAATGTAATAGATCTAACGAACAGATTGTCTGGAGAGTCTTCATATGGCAACTCGGTTCTTCTGGCGTTTGCGCCACCTGCGCCTGGTGAGTTGAAGTTCAACCTCAAGTAAGTGTAGTCACCCTCTTCATTTTGCGAGCCGTTCTTGAACGAGTTGATGTGGAAAGGCACAGGCCTTCCACAAATGGGTAATATAATTGTGTGGCTCTTGTAATCGATGTGAATCTTGAGATCTTTTACGTTATTTGGAATCTGAGACTCCCTCACGTAAGACTCGTATTTCTTGAAGATGGGTCTGAGTTCCGAGTCGTCAGTGGCGTCCGCCTTGGAAAATCTTGCCAAACCCTCCTGTTCACGTCTTTCGTGCAATATTCTCTGTGTGTCCTGGCGAAGCTTCTCTGCGTTCACATCATCCGCAGCGGCGCCCTCGTTTCTCAATTTTGATTTTAAGATCTTCGAGTTGCCATCATTGATCGCCAACTTCTTCTCAATCGTGCTGTCCTTTTCGGACTTCAACTTGCGGTCACCGTTCTCGGACTTCGGCTTGCTCAGCTTATTGTCCTCTTTGAAGTAAAATGTTACCTCTTTTCTGGCTTTCTGATAGTTTGTCAAAGCAATTGCCTCGTTCTCGCCGACTTTGTAGGTGTCAGTGAGGAGCAAGGCATAGTTCTTCAATTTCGGGTCTGACGCCAGCTCGTTGGTCAAGTTGTTGAAGCCAATTGTCAAAGAGATGATTTGGCCTGTAACCAATTTCCGCTCGATTTTCTGGTTCAAAATGAGCGTTGAGTCTCTAAACTCGATACCGGTCAACCAGCCAGCATTCTTTGTGAAGCTGGCAACCAAATCTGGGTTTTTACTCTCAATAAACTCAATGGCGCCCTCATAGACTTCCTTCGCAGACTTGCCGTCGCGCAACAATGTGGTGGCAATGTGATCCTGTAACTCCAAAAGAATATCGTAGTTGCCCTCCATGCCTGTGGAAGGATCTATCATGAATGTTCTGGCAATGTTGGAGCAGTAGTTTTTATAGCGCAACCCCAACGAAGAGATAATTGTGCCATCTCCAACAAACCTTTTTTCTGTGGACAATGCACTGGGTCTCAAGTCATATTCACCACCGCTCTGCACTATGGGAGAGTAGCACCAGTCCACAAGCTCTGGATCAAACTCCTTGTTCAGCTGCAAGTTTTTCTTGCCCAAAGCAGACTTTGTGTACCATCTGTTCGAGTCAATTTTCTTGTCAAGCTTGTCGGAAATGTCAACGTTGGTGGTCTTTGTCTCATTGTCCACCAACTCCATCATTTCATTAGCAAACGTGTCCATCATCACTACCGATGCCTTGGATGCCATCAGCGTGGCCCGGTACTCGTCAGCATCCTTTAGTGCCATACTTTCGGATACGAAGAGGGCCGCATCTGCTGTGGACAAATTCAATGGCTTGGCGACCTCGGTCCACTCCTCAATAAACTTGCCCTTGAACTGGTCCTTGGTGATGATACCCACAGGGAGCTCGGGTGTTGCCTTCTGCAACTCGGCGCCCAACTTGTCAAAGAGACTCTTGTTGTGGTCCTGGTCCTTGGTTCTCGTCCAGACCTCAAACTTCACGCCCGACGTCTGCGTCGCTAACGGCTTCAAGTGTTTACCTTTGCCCTCGCTGGTGATGATCACGCACTTTTCCTGGTCTATATAGATCGCTGTGTGAGCAAACTCGTAACCAAGGAGCCAGAGCTGCAACACTGTCAGCTTCTTGTACGTGGCCTCGTCGTCTCTGGTGCCCAGCAAGAACAAGAGGCTGGAAAAGTTCTTCTCGGCGGTGAGTTTTTTCTGAACAACAGAAATCCGCTTAAAGAAGGCAGCAGCATCAATCACGACGTCGCTCATTGTGGATTAAAATCTGCTTGTGTGCGATTCAAAGAACCTTTCTTTGGCTTGTATAGTTTTTCGTGGCTTTTTTTGGCCGTGACGGGGCCGGCTTGTATGCACCGCGCGACGGCAAGAGGCGAGGGCCGGTCAAGGGAGAGTAGCAAAATGGGCGAAACATAAACTTACTTGTCTAGCCATGACCGTTTTTTTGGCCAATTTGAAGGATATTCGAAAACGAATCCATTTGAAGAATATCAAACGATAATATTTGCAGGCAACAACCACAAAGTTGTCACTTGAGACGTGTTTAATGAGAAATTGCTCTTGCGCAGCTTATTGAGGCGAGATGGCTGCTATTATCCTGCCCGCGGCAAAATCCTCCCCTGACAAGGCTGTAAATCAAAAACAGATTCCGCCGAGCAGTCACTTACTACTTATACTTTTTCGGAAAAAATGTGGGGTAATGCGTTTGTTGGGAACAAAACCAAATTTACGTTTTGTTGGGTTCTCGGACAGAACGGGCCAGTCAACGGCTAAGACATTTATCTGGTATGTATGTGACGCCTGCCTTCAATACTTCAAGCGATACTGGAGACGCGACTCGGGTGCTAACGGTTGGCCGCGTAAAACACCCCTTGATTGAGTGAGGAGCAAATATACGCTGAACTGCTTTGAGTCAGAAAAAAAAACAATTACGTTCGAAGAAACCTCATTTTTTTCGTATGTTTCGACTTCAAGCTTCACTCATTCTGATACAAATCATTATAGTGTCTGAAGTTTCGCCAAAGATGCTTTACTAACAAGAGAGCCCCCACTGGTTCCTTTGGGCCGCACCCGTACCCCACGATTTAATCGGCGAGCGATATTTTTTTTTTTGGCTTACCCGTTTCGCGTGTCATGAGACGCGCACGCGCTTTTCGCTATACACATCCGAAGTCAACACCTAAAAAGGAGTCTACGCCCACATTTGTCTACACATCGCAAAACAATCAGAGCTTGGTGTTTGATATCTTTCCTTTGGCAATTATATAAGCAACACATTATGTTTAGGCAAAAGAGAAGAACCGCTGGGCGCAGAAACTATGAGGAAGTGGCCGTCTTCGAAGACGCGTCGCAAACGCTGTATCCCTCCCGACTTTCCTTTTACGACCTCCCTCCCTTGGAAGAAATTACGTTGGAGGAGTTCGAGCAGTGGGCCATTGATAGATTGAGGATTTTGATTGAAATTGAGTCCTGTTTGGCAAGATCAAAACCGCTCAGAGAGATCGAGGCTATTGTGAAACCACTTTTGCTCAAATTCATGCCGCTCTCTCCATCGTCATCCTCAGGATCGATCGATGCCAAAACCTTGGCCGAGCGCCGGAAAGATCACTACTCACACTATACGTTGAGATTGGTATTTTGCCGCACGGAGGAGCTCCGCAAGAAATTTGCTAAAAATGAAGCCACTCTTTTCAAGATCAGATATGGCATGCTTCAGCCCTCTGAGCAACAGGAGTTTGTGGCGCTTAACGCGAGCAAATTGGCCTGGGAGAAGATTCCCAAGGAAGAAAAACTTGGTTTGGTTGATAAGTTGTACGCGGCGTCCGGGCCAACTATTAGAAGTGCGCTCGCAATTAATAACGCGGGCGATGCCACATTTAACATCACCCCGGAGCAATTAAAACAGCACATACGCGACAACGAGTCCTTCATCAAATTGCCTTTCGAGAAAGTACCGCAACTAGTGGCCCTGAGGCAGGTGTTCTTGTCCCGTGGTTTCGCTTACATTCCCTCTACACTCCAGATCAGCTTATTGGCCGGCGTGTTCCATGACCAGCTATCACTGGCATTGCTTAAAACGCTTCGTGCACTTCCCCGTCTCGAAGAGGATGACCGCTTGCTTCCTCTTCTCAACAACTTGTCTCGAAACTTCGCCAGCGTTCAGTACGAGAATTTTGGCGAAGCTAACGCCTCTGATATAAATGCGGCCTCGATTTCAACTCCGCAGATCAACAAGCACTACCCGCTATGTGCGTCGCATCTCCAGAAGAACATGAAGTTGAACTCTCATTTGAAGTACGATGGGCGGCAGCAATTTGGATTATTTTTAAAGGGGATTGGACTCGATGTCGATGAGGCGTTGAAATTTTGGTCGAACGAATTCACGAAGTCGGGTAAAATGAGCATTGATTCGTTCAACAAAGAGTACAGATACAACATCAGGCATATTTATGGTTTGGAGGGAAGTCGTGTCAATTACAAGCCATACGACTGTAACACGATTTTGTCCAAAAAACGTCCTCAACGTGGTGAGTACCATGGTTGCCCATACCGTGACTTGCCTGTGGATCTGCTTGTGACCAATTTGAATGATATGGGCATCAGAGATCCACATGAGATCAACGGTATCGTCGAGGATGTAAACAAGAACGACTTTACCGTCGCGTGTACAAAAGTTTTCGAGATTACGCACAAGCAGCAAATGGAGCGGTCTTCTAAGCCAGAAAACTTGCACATCACTCATCCAAACTTGTACTTCGATCGTTCTAGGCAATTGGAAAAGAACGAGAGCAAGCCCGCCGCATCATCAAATTCGCAGCCATAATGTATGAAATATTTATGTGTTTCAATGGCATTCATGACAAGTTAATGGTCTTCAATACTTTTTGGAAGCCAAACCACGAGGCACCAGTTCCGCAAAGGCCCACCCAGAAGGGAGAGAGGCAGCCTTCATAGAGAGACCAGTGAACGACGAGGGGAAGCTGTACAGCTTGCGTGAATAGACTGATGCGCCAATTCTTGTCTCTCTTGGAAGCAGGATACCGCCTGAGAAGCTCGATGATCTCCACGGCGATGTATGCGCCCCACACTCGCGAGCTCCATATATAGGCCTCCATACACCACCAGTCGTTGTCACTGGTGCCGATCCAATTGTGATCGCTGAGCCAGCCAAGATTTTCAAGAAGCTCGAGGATGAGGCAGTTTATAGCTTGACCCAAATTTATTAATCTATCGAGTCTCGGAACCGCCAGTGCTGGATTTGTGAGGGCTGCAAACTCGTCAATGATCCACGGCATATACTTGATGGCTTCCACCAAGCGGTTGAAGATCCGCACATCTGAGATGTATGATGAGACTGCTTTCAAATGAACAGCTAAGCTGGAAGGTTTCGCCGTAGTTGTGCGGTTTTCCATAGGTGCATCTGATTTCTCCTCGTCAAATGAAATCGTTCCCTTTTGGTTTTCCTGCAAAAAGAAACGTGCCAAAATTTTGGATAGGTTCACTTTTTGGCCCTTCACAAACGCTAAGATTCGCTGTTTATTGTTAAGAACGGAACTGAGCAAAAGCGTGAAGTAGCAAATAAAGTATAGCGACGCGTCAAGAGTTGAAGTGTTGGCTAGGATCTTGTCGTTGATTTCCTGGTAGAATTTCCTGGAAAAAAGTGACTTTTTCAACGCTGAGTTGAGTCTCAAGAGGGCTATGAGTGGTACATTCTGTCGACTCTTACCTCTCAAAGGGGCTGCAATTCCTGCCATTTCCATTATATGGGCTTGATGAAAATGCTTCTTTTCTTTTGTGTGTTATCGACTTTTTGGGGAGCAAAAGCGAAAGAAGTTGATGGTTTAGATGGAAAAATACCCTATCAGTGGCAGATTGGGGTCAGAAACCGGTGATAAATCAGTACATGCGTCCAAGAGAAGATATAACAAACGGAAATTTGATACAGAGCGAGATTTCTGTGAATGTTGGGAAATGAAAAGATCGCAGACAATTGAAGAAAAAGATAAACAAGAAGAAAGAAAAAAAAATCCAAAGCCAGCCTAATCTATGTGATGTGAGGTGCGGCTTGAAGCTTGGTGCGGGTCGATCTGGATTCTGGAATAGGCTATGAGATCCGAGGCCCGCGGACAGTCTGATGATTGGACACAGCAAATTGTTGTGAAGCAGATACTGTAATTGGGTGGGTATGAGTATATGTAAATAAGTCAATATGCCTATGATAATTGAGGATCGGTTTTAAAGCCATGCTATTTTCGAGCTCTGATTTACGGCTTATACTCAATCGGGCCAATTTTCTTTTTTAATATCGTCAATTTGGTTTAAAACCAGGGCATGTATATGCCAACGTCAAATTGGCCGAGGAAGTCCTGATTGCAGCCCTAGGTGCGAATGCATTCTGTTTTTTTTTTTTTTTTTGGTTCATGCAGCAAAATGCAAACACATCTGACTAGAATTTTAGTATACAAGCATGGCATATATTTCTTCAGCGAGCTTCATATATAAGCGATAAATTTCGGCTGAAACTTTTTATGCCTTCAATTACTTTCATTTGCATAGATTTTCTGCCCTCATAGTGGTAAACGACACCTTGTTCCCGTAACTAGTCGCTTTTCAACACTTGGAGTCAGTAAGACAATATCAATTTTTTAAACCATAACAATAACATCGAGTCATCTATTCGAATAATTACTCTAGAACTCTAAATTAGGTATAAGAGGCACTTTTCTCGAAGACAAGTGCAGCGGACATGTTTTTCACCATTCCAAATAAAAGACTTATTTGTTGATTAGCTAAGACCATTGACCTATTATGATTTATGAATTTTTATTTTTTGCTTTCGGGTCAATGATCATCTTGAACAACTTCCCGTGATTAATCCGATTTTGAACTCGGACTCAGCTCTTGGGCACTTGGTCCAACCAAATATAAGGCGCTGACGCTCGGATGTCAAGTTAAAACTCACAAGGAAGTACATTGGTAGCCGTGTTTTTCGAATCACAATTTATGGACATGAAAGTAAATAATCTCACTGTTATTTTTTTTTAGTCAACGCAACTCTTGTTCGAGAAACATCATTCTAATTTCTAACCGGCTTCTGAAAACTCTAGCCAGTCTCTCTTTCGGCCAAAAACCCAGAAACAACTATCAATGTATTTTTTTTAATACTGAACCGTTCCCTGTAGATGCCTGTCCAATGCGTGGAATGGCTTATTGGCATCCTTAATCGCAAGCGGTGGCTTGGATTTGATTTTGACACCCGACTTTCATTATTTAATTCGTCGTAGTTTTTCTATCAAATGTAACTGTTCACTGAAGGCATGAGAGCCCGAGTGTGAAAGTCTTTTTTTCATACAAAAACATAAGTCATAAAGGAAAAGATCCATATTGCTGGAGAAAATGGCTTAGTGCCACCTGTTTGATGGAATTCAGCGTATTAGAATAAAGCTCTATGATAGGCATGTTGACTGTCATTACTGCCGTCGCTGAACACAAAGAAAGTTTTACAATCACACAAGCACCAACGGAAAAGCCTGATTCAAGTCAGTATTGCGAATCATTTTCCGCAAACCCCCCTAAACGGGAACAATTATTATGTATGTAACGATGTCAAGATGTCAATCGCTCTTTTGGTATACCAGCAATGAGGCATAAGCCACTGTGATGATAAACTTACTCAAAAGTGGATGTCCATTTGGTTCGAGAAACAATTCTTTGTCTACGACAGCGGCAAAAGCTTTTGAAATTCACTCAGGCCCTTGACATAGTCCAATAGACCACTGAAATGCAAATCAACAGTATCTTCAGTTGCCCATGGGCTACGTGCTACAAGAAAGACCCAAATCGAAGAAAAAAATTAAATAAATTCACAGCAGTATATAGCCGACTGGTGCAAACAAAAAAGAACAACAAAGAACTGAAGTGGAAAAAGAATGGCTCAGCAGAAAATCAAAGGTTTGACGACGACGATTCCTTGGCTGCGGTGGTGGTGAACGCATTCTGCTCCTTGGTGGCATAAGTCTGCATTGCATGCTCGTCTGCCGAGCCCACGGTCTCCAAAACAAGCTCGTTGATTTCCTCCACATCGTCGGGGATTTGAGGCAAGACCAAGTTCAAGATCAAGCCCACAAAACCCGTGACGGCGAAACCGGTCTCCATCACCAACACAATGGCGTCGAAAAAGCCCTGGAGCGACTTGTTGTCTCCGCTATAGGTGAAGACGTTGTCAAACCAGGTGGGCACCAATGTAGCGCCAATTCCAGGCAAGAGCGACGCGGTCAACACAAATCTGTCTCTCCTGGTGAACTCGGTGGTGGAGATAATCTTGATACCGGAAACAGCCACCGACGTGAACAAAAACGAGGTCATGCCTCCCAACACGGTTTTCGGAATCAGCACAATGGCGCCGGCAAACTTACCGAAAACACCCATCACAATAAGGAAAAACGCGCCCCAATAGCCGACTTTTCTGTTGGCACATTTCGTCACGGAAATGACACCGTTATTCTGTGCAAAAGTCGACATGGGCGTCACCGTCATCAACCCAGACAAAATACCATTGAGACCGTCACAGAGAATACCACCCTGGATCCGAGACTCGAACTGCTCGCCTTCAACTTCCAATCTCAGCACATCACACGTGGCAGTGATATCGCCAGTGGCCTCCATGACCAACACAACGTAAACGGCCAAAAACGGCAACACGAGCGGCGCGTATATTTTCAAGGGGAAAGTCTCCACCCATGGGAAAGTCGCCACGGGCGCAGCGGCAATCAGGTCGCTGGTGAAGTATCCGCATGCGGCAGCCACAATGCATCCCACAAGCAAACCGATGATCACCGCACATGATTTCATGATGGGCGCACCAAACTTCTCACAGATGATTATCGATGCGTAAACAAGGAATCCCAAGCCAATAAATTGCGCAGAGCCCCAGGGCAAGTTTTTCTTCCCGCAAACAGAACCCACGCACCCGGAGCCACCGACCCAGTCCTTGAACCCACTCTGGATCAATTTGACACCGATCAAAAGTACGACGGGACCCGTAACAATGGCAGGGAACACTTTCTGTAAGATCCGCGACGGCGTGAATGACATCAACACGCTTATCAATGCACACACAATTCCTGTACCCAAGACATAGCCGTATCCCTCAGGGCACGGCTGTTTCACGCCATCCACGACCTGACAGATCCCGTTTGTGTACATGATGGAGAACCCGCTGGTGGCAATTGTGATGGTGGAAAAGGATGTTCCCACAACAGACAAAAGACCCGTTCCGATATAGTATGGAGTACCGTAAATCTTAAATCTCGTGATCTGAATACACGACAAAAGGCCCGAAACAATTAACGACGCCGAAACAAGGTATTCAGTGGTCCGAAGCAGAAAGTTTGCCGTGGCAGAAATGATGATAGGCGGGGTTACAACACCGGCAAGCATCGCCAATGCGTGCTGGAACCCCAAAATGAATCCAAGGAAAAGCGGCATGTCTGAATTCAAGCCAAAAAACGGCTGAGTTTTGGCCGGACGCTTCGAGAACGGCATGTCTGGAATGAAAAGGTACCCGTAGTCATAGTCGCCGAAAAAGCCTTCTTTGGTGGTCCATTTATGGAGCGTTCTCTTACCGAACGTAGAGAGCGCAGCTGTGTTCAACATTTTCTGTTTGAGTAAGAATTGAGGGTTTTTTTTACCTAAGATTTAGATGTTGCGCTGCTTAGCCGATCGATTAGTGTTGAGAGCAAGATCTGGCGAGCTTTATAAGCGAAGCGACAGACGGTGATTGAAAATTGCATCTCATTTCACTTCTTTATCTCTGGGTTGTATGCAGGACGCGGCATAATGGGCGGCGCGATAATAGCATCTCGGTCGTTTCCGAGAGATAGCATGCGCGGAATCTGGCTGCAAGAAAGATGACTAATCTCGTCTTATTTGCCAAGAGGAAACGATCATTTTGCTACTTTTCGCTCTTGCAAAGCTTGTGGAAACGATTTTTAATTCTCGATTTGAATCAGACATTCCAAATCTCACAATAGCAGCAAAGCTGGAATTGCCAGATTCCGCCCATTGACTGCGGCAGACAGAGGCAAGCCCTTGCCTGCACACGCGCCCAGAAAAAGGAAGAAAAACAACTATGTGCAGGCCGATGACGCCTGGAGATAAAGATCTCGATGCGACGAGTGGCCAGCGAAGCGCGGGGTTCGGCCCGAGGTTATACATGGAACGGAAAGATACGAGTACGCTCCAAACATAGGCGTGACCTATCTTGGAAACAATGGATTGGTAAATTAATGAGGCTTATGCTAAACGTGTAAAATTTTGGATTTGGCCGTCGCATACACGGGAAAGATAGCGCCCCATATGCTGTGACTTCAAAACTACTCTTTAATATTTACGTATTACAAGCCAATCGCTCGAAACAAGGAGTGCAAAATGAAAAGACATTAGCAGAGCTTTTGACGCTTCTCCTCGGCATAACTTGCGTTTGAGAGAACAAGATGAAATTTGGAGATTCAGCTGAAACAGAGAGTGGGTATGAACAAGTGGAAATATGGCTCACAAACAAAGAGATTTGCAGTTTCGAGAATACGCCCGCAACAGACAATTACGGTTTTGACAGCATGGCCCTGTCAGAACTTCGTGCAGATTTCAACGGTTCCTTCTACTTTCCGAAACGCGTTTTTGATTCATTTTTGATTCATTTTTTTCCACTACTTTAACCTCCCCTTTCTTCCCTTGCTGGGCTCAGCAACCTGTGTTCCTCGGTAATACAAGTCCGCGCCTTGACTTAAGTGCGTCGGTGAAATTGAACGCACACATGCAGTCTACCAGATCTCTCAAAGAGCACATATGTCCAGCCAGTGGTTGTGTTGATACACAATAGACGCGACTTTAACTCAAGTGGGTAAAACAGAGTGTTTTTTTTTATTGAGAGACGTGAAAACTTTGGTTCTATCGAATCTTTTTGATTGCTATCATTGTAAAGACATGCTATAACTCGTTATAATAGGACACTAGACTCGACCAAGTACATATATCTGCTGGAAAAGTGATAGTTGGCAAAAACATATATGTATGCTTTTTGGTTTTCAATATTCCGACGGGTAGCGGGCGCATCCTCGGATCGAGGTTGTGCATTTTCCCCACACAAATAAAAAAACAATATTGGCCCTTTGTTCGGTCTGTGATGGGTCACGTCGGGGAATGGGAGGCATGCGCGAGAGCGTGCTGTCGTTCCAACTCTATTGTTGCCAAAAAGTCATTTGCTTCCAAGTTTTGCGTAAAGCATGACGTGGCTTTCCATGATTTATGGCTAGAATTTATATGCAAGCGCTAGTGTCTACTGTGGACGTGAGTCCATTCGACCCTTGTTACTCTGTAATTACCTAATTTGGATGTATCCATCGACGTGAACCTGAACTTAAAGTTGTACTGGATGTTTCTCCTGAAAAGGTGAAATTGCGATTTCCCATTGTTCTCAAAGTTTGCGTGTGATAATGAACAACAACACTCAAAATGTTCCAAGAGCCTTGGGCTTGAAGAATACCAAACTTTCAGCCAGATGATCATATTGAACGAGTGTTTGGCCATGGATTAGGTCTATTTTTTGCTTGCTGATAGCGTTTGTGATGTAAGGGGGCCCGCAAATTCTACAAAAATAAACGTATATCAAGTCAAATCAAAACGAAAGAGGAAAGAGTCTAACTCGCGAAAGTACAAGGACTTACAATAATTGAGGACCGTTTGCGGGGAAAGCTCAAATAAAGATTTACGTAACAATTGGCCAGTTTGATGACTCGAAAGGTTCCGCCAAGCACTATCCCTTTTTTGATACTTTGTTTATTCGCAATTTGTGTCTTTTTGACTCACGAGCTGGATTCTTCGTGTGTTATCCATGATTTGTCAACCCTGATAAAAAAAAACAGCAATCTTTAAGTAAAGTGGGAGCTCGAAATACTGCGGCAGGCCAAAAAAAAACAGATTTTTATGGCCTAATGACGCTGGACTCTTGTGGAATAAAACCTTGATTTCACACGTAGAGACATTTATCTATATCATCTTTGATTGGAGACATTTACCTGGGTGAATTTCTTAAGAGTAGGTCGAGAGGATGCGTACCAAGTCAGGAATTCGCTCGATTCATAGATACCAATTTTTTTTTTTTTTTGCTTAATACATCTGATTAAGAAATGGGAGCCAGAATTGCTTATTTAGCTCCCAAAAAAACTATATATGAATATATATAAAACCCTAGCCAGCTTCGCTACCATGCCTAGCGGCGTGGCTGCGTATGAGAATTAAATAAATGTCTTTCTTCAAATACGCCCATAAGACTTTCTTCTTTTCCTTTCAAGCAAATCGCTCTCTAAGTTTGTGACTTCAAGATATCCGCTTGAAGGTTTCGGGACATGTTTTTGACCGCAGAAATACCATGCAAGTCTACAGATTTTTCTTGTAATTACTAATCAACATATGCGTTGAGGCAATACAATTCTGGTGCAAGTGAGACGTTCTTTGAGTTGAAAATAAATCTTTCCAGTTCTCCTGGTGCTTTTAATTTTTTTCAGACTTCCGGTCTGCCAAAAAGTTGTTACAGAGAAATCATTCACGCACAACTTTCCATTATTATAAACTGAGTAAATACTACGCTACAAAAGGCGAACCTTTGCTCTTCTTTCGTGCATCCCCATCCTTTAAATCCTAAGAGGACATACCTGACTCATATGACCGCACTCAAATCTAAATATGTGACTAGTTTCTGATTCTATCGCCGGATACCATGGTCAAGCTACTGCCTAGGAAGTCGATTTCGTTAGCCATACCCCATTCCAATATTGAAGCATTTATGAGTCCTGAAAAGGGTTTCTGAGACGGTGAAAACCATTATTACGTTTGATTTTCATTTTTTTATCAGGTTCGGGACCATAGTTTATGTCTCAGTACAAACTTTTCTTTGAGCTGAGCAAATGTGCAACTTCAAAGTTGCAGACAATCTCTCTTCCCCAAAAAATCTACACGCTTTTCAGAGAACAGCAAATCACCAAAAAGATATCCTTTTCTGGCCCGAGCGACTAATCTATCATTCAATGAGGAAGTATTGTCCCCAAAGTCGGCAAATAGACTATGAAGGTTTATGCACATATATACGACAACATTTGGCTTAATGCGTTGTCATGGCCCTTTAATCAACATAACCATAAATTCAACAAAACTCAATGCAATATCCCAATCGAGCTCCTTCCTAAAGCTTTTTTGCATCAACAACAAAAATTTGCAATGGGCGGCGTAAGTGACACTTGCAGTTTCAGAGGACTATGCTAATCAGCGCGTGAGCAAAGCCAAACTTGGCGTTTTCCGTTCTTTCTTAAAATTACTCTCTTTCGTTTCTTGCCTACATTCCTTCCAGCCGTGTCTGACACCGGTGCCA
Organism: Metschnikowia pulcherrima; assembly: GCA_009746055.1. Taxonomy (NCBI): domain Eukaryota; kingdom Fungi; phylum Ascomycota; class Pichiomycetes; order Serinales; family Metschnikowiaceae; genus Metschnikowia; species Metschnikowia pulcherrima. Next base: position 2,267,465 of record VFXK01000001.1, read on the forward strand.
CACAAACACTTATTGGGTGTGTAAAAGCAACTTTCGAATCCCAATTAACCCACAACAGACCTCACTTAGCTACTGAGAATGACACAATTTGTGATTGGGCGAAAAGCTATCACAGGCCAAACGCAGAGTTTTTTTCCCCAAAAGCAATACAAAACCACACTATTTTTGGGCAAACCTCACACTTCCAGGAGCATTGATAATCTCGATATGGCAAGCGGTCTTGTGATAAGAAACATACGAGGAAACGCGTCCCACGTACATATTGCACAAAAAAACACAAAAAAAAATAACAGACTCTACATCATGCAATCCTGCATTCCGGCATTTCAACTTACGACAGTTGTCGGAGACAACATATGATGTTTGAAATTGAACTGAGAGAGGTCAACAGAGCTCAATAGGAATCTTTCGAAAACTAAACTTGTTCTTGCTTTGTTTATTTCTAAATTTATTTACTCGTAGTACGCGTTCAAAGTTTAAAATCTGCATAAAAGTTTAAAAAGCTTATCCTGGAAAGTGGTACCGGAATTTGAGACGGGCACGACCGTGCGCTAAGCCATTTAATGAATTTCGGGTCACAAAACACCCTGAGCATTCCACAATGTCAAACACAGCTTTTTAATCTGTTCCTCTCAAGAATGTGCATGTAACTTAAATGTTTTGTTTGTCCCTGATTTTTGACGATCTGTCAGAGTCACAGCGTCGTCTCATGGACAATTCTTTTTCTCTATTCTTCATAGAATAACTCAGCGAGATTGAGGGTAGCAACGGTGCAGTACGCGGAGCAACCTCGGGCGGGGCTTTCATGCAGAATCAAGGGGTGCGTTATTTGCCGGAAACTTCGGCTCTATGCCGGCACTGTGAAACCCGAACAAACAATTCCTCTTGCAGACCCTTACATCTGTCCGTGATCATCATTATGAACATGTCTTGGATTTAGCAACCAACTTATTCCGATCAGATGCTGGCGGCAGAAAAAACGACGTTTAAGAAATTTGAGGTTGAAGTCGCGTGACCTTTGCGCCACGGCGTACTACAGAGAAGAAAAAAGAGATGTGCCATGTTACACATAGCCAAGAACTCGCAAGCCGAGAAGTTTGAGACGGAAATTCAATGTTTGTATTTTGTCTGGCTGCGTGTCGAGTGACGCGATTCATGTTTTTTGTGCATGCGGATGTGTGTACTTCACATGCAGTCACCACGAGAAAAGTTTGTCATTTTTAGTAACAAGAACAAGCTTTTCAAACATAAAACCCATTTGATCAAAACATGGCGCTCGCCTCATTTGCGTATTTGGGACTATAAGCTTTGGTACAAATATTTTTTTACAAGACTATGTAGTTTTTCCAAAGATGTAGCAGTTTACCGGATAGTATCCAACCCGAAATTCCGCGACCGGTGAGCTAGTGGTTTCTCTGCAAACGGGATCCCGCTATATGGAGTAGTGGTACTGCATACGTCCTCCCTCACAACGGTGGCAGTAATGTCCGCGCCCAATGAAAATTTCTTTTTGTTCATAAGTTCTTGGCGCTGCAGGCCTCCGGCATTATACACACGGCCGGAATGCCACTAACTTCAAGATGTTCTCCTCTGTTCACAGTTTTCCTATATCGGAAAAGCGTTCAAGAGCTGTTGAAAGTCTCGTCCCGTACCAGTTTCTGTAGCTCTCCGTGGATGAAAGTCAACATACTCGATTTTTCTTATCTATGCTTCCGCGTTGCCAGGGGCAAGAGCCGCACTCCTCCACTTTTGAAATGCATGGCCTGTATCTAATCTTCAGGGAGCCGCAGGTACAGGTAGATCGGGCTTCAACAACGCATCTCCGCTTGTATTATCCCCGATCTGGGAACCACATTTTGGGCAAGCGGTCACACGTAGGAAAATTTCGTACTGGCCACTTCTTTCGAGTTTTTTCAGCTGATAAGCACATTCCATATTACTTCGTTCTTTTGCACGCGCTCAGCTTCGTTTGTTTTTCTAGTTTCTTACACTTCCGACATTTGCCCTTTGATTGCTGACCGGCACAGCATCACCCCATCTCCCAAAGGTTTGCCCATCCGAGTGTTCTAGCTATCATTCCACAAGCATCCATAACCAGACACATTCTCTCGGGTTTTCTTGCATTTTGCCGCCGTTCACATAGGGACTCATACTCGATTGTCCAAACTTTGACCACAAGAACCCTGGCACATCCCTTGCATCCTGGCCACAATAGCCTTTTTCTTCCGCACCACCAAATTAAACCCCAATAGACAATAATATGGTCTTCACCATTCGCAGAAGATATGTGCAAATCTCTGCCGTGATCTTTCTTCTGTTCCTCCTCATATCGACGCTGCTATCCAGGCACGCCCACAGCAGCGTCTCCAAAGGGCTCAACTACATTGACTCGCTCACGCTTCTGATTTTTTCCGAACGAAAACCAGAAGTCACCGACAAGCACTCTGAGTTCAATCAAAAAGTGTCCAAGCTTTTGGCGCAAAAGCAGAAGGATGACTCCGAGGACAAGTTCTGGGCCATCGACACCGAGCTCACCGCCGACCAGACCCAGTTGACGATTCCTTCATACTTCAAAGAGCCTGTCTCGTCAAGGCCCGTGATTGGCCCGTTCGACCCGAGGTTCACTTTGGCAATCTACTACAGTTATATTGCCAGGCACCCAGAGACGTTGAAAAACAGAGAGGTGCCCTTCCACTGGTCAGACTGGGTCGACATGACGCCGTTGAACAAGTACTTTTTTTCGGCCAACAAGCTGAGCTTCTCATGTGACGAATTCGATTTCAGGCCGTACCAGGACATCCACTGGCCCAACACAAAGGAGCCAATCCAAAAGGGCGCGTTTGATCCCAAGGACTTTTGCCGTTTGGAGACTGCGAGCGACGGGCACGGCTTGGGATTTGTCGTCGACCAGTATTTCGGTCGCCTGAACCAGGAGTATTCGAGTATTCTTGGAAAGGCATTCTTGTATACGCTGGCTCCGAATCCATACTCGGTGACGTTCTTGACCAAGGACGGCTCATACACCGTGGAGATCTCGCGCGAAAAGTCAAAGTTTTTGAACAACAGCATGGTGGGCGAGTACTTGAAGGAAAACGGCATGAAGATGGAAATCAACACCTTGGAGGAGTTCCGGGCTCTTCAGAAAAAGATTTCGCCCGTGGCCGACGAGGTCTTCCACGACTACGAGGTGCACATCAAACATGAGGACTTTCTTTACGAACCGTCGAAAGTCGTGAAAGAGTTGGAGCAGAGCCACAGCTCGGGCGTGTTGAAGAGCCATGAGGTAAATTACCTCAACTCGGTGCGGTACTCGATGGCCGAGCACAAGTCGCCGCCAAAGTACTTCAAGGAGGCGAGAATCTTTGACACTGTCAAAGGTGACCACTACGACTGGAGATTCTTCAATGGATTCAGACTCGGTACCCAGGAACAAACCAACACTTTGCATAGACTCGTGCGTAGTTGGCTTTCGTTCACGAGAAAACAGGGTATCACCACGTGGATGGCGCATGGCTCGCTTTTGTCTTGGTACTGGAACGGCGTGGCTTTTCCTTGGGATAACGATATTGATGTGCAGGTGCCAATGAAAAGCTTGCATAAGTTGAGTTTGAAGTTCAACCAGTCGTTGATTGTGGAGGACAGCGAGGACGGCTTTGGTCGGTATTTTCTTGACTGTGGTTCTTTTATCGCCACTAGAAATCACAACAACGGAAACAACAATATTGACGCGCGTTATATCGACATCGACTCGGGCTTGTACATTGACATCACCGGATTGGCTGTGTCATCCGACGCGAGCCCGTCCCGTTACCATGACCTGTTGCCTAGTGGGTACGATGAAAAAGCCCATTCTCATTTTGAAACAAACGACTTGTTGAAAGTCTATAATTGCAGAAACGACCATTTCTCGAGCCACACAGAGCTTTCGCCGTTGGTCAAAACGTTCGTTGAAGGCGAGGTCGCATACGTGCCCAAACGGTACTCTGACATTCTCACTTATGAGTACGATGGAAAGGGAATGTTGCAGAACTTTTTTGCAGGCCACCTTTTCATTCCGCAACTTAGGCTTTGGATCCATCAGGACACGTTACGGTTCTTCATTCGTCACAGATCCGAGTGGAAGCAGTACTACTCGACCCCTGATGACATCCACAGCTCGCTCACAATCCCTAAAACCACAGGCAAGTTGAACAACGACGAGATCAAGATTTTGTTGGGGCTCTCAGAAGACGATTTCCTCGATCTTTTGCTTGCCGACGACTTGCTCTTGAACTATGTTCTGTCACGTGAGTTGACGTCCGTGCACGAGACCGAGATCATGCGGCTTTTGTTTGGAAAAACCACCCAAGATGTGGTCACGAACGCGCCCGATTTCAAGCCTTTGATGTATGAGCCGTACTTGTACCGTCTCAATCGTGACTTGACCACGTTTGAAGCACGCGTCGAGACTTTTGTTAGACTCAACGCAAAGTTGGAGCTGGATTTGGCTGCACAAGCCGCTCGCGCCCAGGAGTCTAAGAGTGAGGTCTCAGAATCAAAGAATCATGATGACGAAGTTTCCGATGATAGTGCTGCGAAAAAGGAGGCAGACACCGCCGAGACTGAAAGCGAGGCACCAAAGGGTGATTCTGTGAAAGCCTCCGATGGCCTGGCTAATCAAACAACAGCACAGGAGGCACCACTGGAGACACGGCATACTTCTGATGACAACTCACAGAGCTCTGCTGAGGAACCCAAACAGGAATCTGCTGCAGAAGCCAGCTCCGAAACCAACGAGGTGGCCAAACTGGAAACTGATGAAAAGACAGAGACTGGTTTGGAAGACAACTCAAAAGTTGCAACACAGGATTCTGTTGGTGCTGTGGCAGAAGAGGCATTTTGAGCCCAAGACGACTAATATAGCATTACTATCGCCTAACAGACGAGACATTATAGAATCAATTAATACCACTTAACTTAGACCATACTCACTTTTGTTTTCACCTTTTTTATTCATTTATCTGTTTTCTTTTATTCTAGCACTTAAAAATAGTACATGATGAATTTTGAGCGTAATGAAATTAAGAAAATGATACGTCTACTAAATATAGTGCGCACGCTAGACGCCCGAATCGGGCAAGGCATTTTTCCAATTGTCTGCAAGACTATTGTTTTCTTCACGAACTGCCACTCCGAAGTTTTGCCAATGTTTTCTTTTAAAACACAATTCCTATATTTCCCCCTTGATTGCTTGACTAATGCCAAACGGAGACTTTTCAGTACGAACTTTCAAGGGTATGAGATCATATGATGGCTACTTATTCTGTATCGCCCTGGTAAAACGCAGTCCAAATAATAGTATTTAATGTAAGTAATCAGCCTTGTGTGTGAACTTCACTTTCTGCACACTTGAATTATGTCTTTGTGATAAAGCTCTTGACTGTTTTATGAAAACAATTTAGTTGGTTGATGGCATCATTTTGTTCGCGTGGTGGGTTTGAGGTGCAATAATGGCATACTCTGATTGTCCAAAACTGCCTCACTTGCCGAAAGCCATGTTGAACCACGCGGGTTGGAGCCTGTTGTGATTTCACATCCAAAACTATGTATACATAGTCACGAATAGTGAGTATGCTTGCATGTTGTTTTCCAGGCTGATCTCTCGAACACTGTTTTTCTTTCTTTTGATTTTTCGAGAACATCAGGGAAAGAAAGCACATAGAATGAAGCATACTTATTGACCATCTATGAGTGGAACCTGAAGGTCATGATTGACGTAAGCAATTATCTTTATCCCCGCACAGCTTCAAAGACCTAAACGTCTCTATCCCCGACGACATATGTCTCCCCCACTCTCAATCTCTTGCCTTTTCTCTCCATTGCAGCTTCATCTATCTCTTCTGGGCCCATCCATCATATCCTCGAAAATACCTTCACTACTGTGGATCTAGATTCTCTCTGAATATGTCACGCCATTGTTTAGATTTCGAAGTTGTCTAAGCAGTTTCATATCCACTGATGGTAGACTACATCCGCCGTAGAGAGCTAGGTAAGTAAATCTGGCTCCCAGTCCCTAATCAGATGTATCAAGCAAAAATAAGAAAATTTCGGTATTTCATGTAAGCTCTCTGCGTCGCCTTACCTGATTCTCATCCATAAATATACCCTGCCACAAGAGTTATAGCAAAGAGGCATATCGGGTATGTTCTTTTATGAAGCAGATTTACCTTTTGCTTTTGTTATGCAACCAGGCACAATGGAACTGATCACGCCAAATTCCCTTGATTTTCAGGAACGTAAATCATATTAAAGTATTCTTGTGGATAGAGGCTGCAGACTACTCGAGTTCAGCCCGCTTGAAATTAGCAGCACAAACTTGCAAACCATCGCCTATAAAGGCGACTAGAATAAAAGAGTGTAGATGCGATCAAGTTAATTCTCATGATGAAAAGTGAAAAAAGTGGATTTCTCTATGTGAAGAGCGCAATAATGATGTGCAATTATCACCTCAAGTGATACTTGAAACATCAGGGCGGTATGCACCCTTCGAATTTTTTTCAGAAAGATAAACTGAGAACCAGTGGTAGTGTTACAGTTCCAGCATATTCACAGGTCAATAAAATGTTAACGATTACTAAAATACATAGCTAGAAGAAACGGCGTCATCATGGGAAATGTCTAGGCCGCTATGCGCCCTTCTCCTCGAGCTTGCGGCGTAACAGCTCGATCTCACGGTAAGCGCGCTCCAACTCGGCCTTCAACTTCTCGTTCAGCGCATTGAGCTCGCTGACAGCCTGCTCGGTCAACAACTTCTCTAAGGTCCACTTCTCGATGTTGTTGTTCTCGTTCTCCTTCAAGCGGCGAATGAATTCTATGCCGCGCTGCAAGATCTGCGCCTTGTTTGTGTCTGGTGTTGGGATCAATTGTGCCAACTCCTTGATACCCAGGTTGATCAGCTCACGGCGACGACGCTCCACCTCCTTGTGGTTTTCGCGGCGCACGCGGTGCCACTCATCGGACCCATGTGGCGGCTTGCTCCCGCCACCTTGAGGCAAAGTCGTGGGCTGTAAGATTGTGTCTCCCGAACGATGGTGCTGTGCTGCATTCACCGCCGCCGATGCCGCGTGTAACTGCTGTCCATAATGGTTCTCATACGCCAACCGCTGGTGCAATTGCTGCTGCTGTTGCTGGTGCAGCTGCTGGTGATGGTGGTGATGATGGTGTGGCTGCTGGTGGCTCAAGGCAGCGGCGGCAGCGTTTGCTGTTTCGGCGTCTGAAACAAGCGAAGCCGCGGCAGCTACGGCGGCATCGTCGTCCTCGTCCTCGTGTTTCTCCTGCTCATTTCCACCGCTGTACGATGATTGGTCGCCCAACAACTCGGAGTCAATGGCAATGTCGTCTTTTTTGTTTTCGTCAAGCTTGATCTTTTTCGCGTGTTCTCCGTACGCGGACGGACTTTCTCTTTTCTCAACCATGTTCACGTGCCGTGGGTGTATGTTTGTTGTGTGGTACAAAAAAAGGGGTCAGCGGCTGATTTTTTTTGTGCAAAAAAAAAACAAGGGGCTGAGGCGGTAGTGTCCAACTTTCAGATTGAGCCCAATAGATGTTTTCGGGTGGATGGGACTAGCGTGTTGCAAAATGCCTGCTGCAAGTTTGTTTGTTTACTTATGAAAACGTGATCTTCGAAACGTGATTCTGATAACGTGATTCAAAGAACGTGATCAAGGCAGAATAGATTGTTGTCAAGTCACGGGGCAACGTTCACATGTTTCTCATGTGATGCCGCGAAAAAAAGGGTTACCCGGCACTGGCGGTATTATTATTACGCTGGCGCGAGCTGCCCCGTGTAAACGCCTTTTGGCCGTTCATGAATCTTTCGTCTCCAAAGATTCTGTCGTACTCATTTAGTCTCCAATGATTTTGCATGAAGCAAGCATGACTGCTGTGACCTTCCCGATAACTGAATTGTATGATTTATGTTTTATCAACATCTATCGCTTATAAAAGCACGGCGCGCAATCAAGGTTATAGTAGAAACGAGATTAGAGCTTTATACTTCGTCAATAGTAAGGTCCCTCGAACATTTAATCCAAAATCTCTCATCACGTAATAATCAAAACCATGCAGTGAGAGCTTTAGGAAAGGTGATCGCAGTATCTCTTCCAATCCCCGGTCCACTTGCGGAAGATCACCAGACCGGATACAGGTAGGGTCAGAACACCATGCTATACGGGCGCTTAGCCACTATCAGCAAAATGTCAAACCTTCCGGCACATTGTTACATTTCTATAATAACCTTTTTGATAATTATTTGTAGATCAACTTAGTAAGGCTCGTTGATGATGAGAGCAATCGAAATAGTCATTGCGGATACTTAGCGCGCTCTCACCTTGATAGTGGAATACGTGAAATTGTTCGATTTTTCGGCACATTCTAAAGTGTATTCATGTGTACCTCTAAGCCTCTAGTTTGGATAGCTGATTTGAATCTATAACGTATGTTCTATGTATGGAAGTCTCATACTCGATTTTTGGGAGTGTTTTTTAGTGTTCTATTGTTAAGTCGAGAGAGATCCGTGCTCCAAAAGCGAGAATATTTGAAGTCAGATCTGGTTAATAGCAAAAAAGCAAAATACACGAAAGTCTGCAAAACCCATGTATGTACTGTTTTCCAAAAAAAATAAGAGAATCCTTACGCCGAAGAAGTGGCCTGAGGAAATAACCTTAACGGATCAATACGCTTTACCAAATATACCACCAAATTTCAAACGCATCAGAAAATGTAAGGCACTGTACTTTCGCAACCACTCAATAAAATACTGCCATGTGAAAGATTAGGCACGACAGAATGCAGCAATCAGCATTGGTGCTTCTAACAGTTATGTATGGATCACTAGATGCCTTGCCTGGCTCTTTTTCAATAGTGTCTTACCGAATATTACAGAAAAAAACACAAGTTTTGTGGATCACTTGAAAAATGATAGGAGTAGGATTCGGGTGTCCAGACATATGCAGGCATGCGTCTGACACTCCCGTAGTCTCACACAAATAGTAGTCAAGTATAAAGGAAGGGGTGTGCCCCTGGATCTGAGGAAGAGGCTAGACTTATACTGGATCTACGTTAGGAGTTAGTCTACGACCGTATCCCAGATCCATGCATACAACTAAACCACCTTGACTACCGCGGCCTTCACTAGTTGATGGGGCAAGCGGTTAGTCCCAAACCGGAACACCCGTACATCTGGTGGTCTCCTAACAAAAAATAATGGACGGTTGAAATGTCCGAATAGGGTAATGCGTGCGCACGGAAGTCAAGACTCCGGGTCGGCAGATCTCGGGCACAGCCTATCGGAAATCAGCTGAGAAATCGTCCGATTCTGGAAGGCACACACATCAGTTTTTTGACCACCATGATTGTAAAAAAATTGAAGACACTGATTAAGCAAAAACACTAACATTGAGTTGATCAAACAAAATTTTGGAAATATAGTATTTTTGATACGTTATGTGTGCCCCCACAATCCAGCGACGAAACTGTATATTTTCCAAAGGCCCGGTGTCTGCAGGTCTCGGAGTTTAGGCTCATTGGTTCAGACCCTTTCTCAACATCAAGTCGATTCAGTTTTTGGGGGGCAAATGGCTATACAGGAAACCGCTGTCAAAACAGGCCAATAGAATCTGTAGCCGTGTCGTATAACGGAATCTAGCCCTCCTATTTGTGAGTGAGTGACCGTGAAAAAGGGGCATAACTCTATAACCTCGCCATGCATAGAGGCTGCGGGAAAAACCGCGCTCGCGCCACCGCGGTCATTCGAGCACACGTAAGCGCATACCATCCCCGGGAATAAAACACTCGGAGCCGCGAGAAATAGGGAGAACGAATATTTTTGGAAACAAAAAAGAGAAAAACTTGTTGTTGAACAGAAAATATGAAGATTTTGATTGTAATAACCACCAAGATCCAGGCCGCCATCTCTCTCAAAGTACAACTGTAAGGCGTAGTAGTAGTGGAGTAAACGGATCGGGAATTTCAGGTGCAGCCAGTGTGCAGGAACCACCCCCCCAAAATGTTAATTGTGAAAAAGTCAACATTGTTTTAACTCAACCGAATCGAGTATCGAGCTAAGCGAGTCAAACTCGCCACCGGGAGCTCAAAAGTCACCGCGCCAACGTCACCCAGGCCCTACCACCACCAAATGCAAGACCCAATTGGCGGGCCACAGCGCCCCACGCCTGCACACAGCATGGGTGGGCAATGGCCGTATGCGCTAACAGCAGTGCGCGAGATTGCTGTGGAATATGCGCTTATGCCCGTCACATGGTGCCACCGGCATGGGCTCATATTCCAGGCCCGGCCAACCATATATATATCGGCGGGGCAGCCACTATCCAGGTGTTTTCTCTCATCAGTATTCACTACTACAACAAACAACAACAAAAAAACATGTCTGAAATCACTTTAGGAAGATATCTTTTCGAGAGATTGAACCAGCTCAAGGTCGGCACCATCTTCGGTGTTCCCGGCGACTTCAACTTGTCGCTCTTGGACAAGGTCTACGAGGTGGACGGCTTGCGTTGGGCCGGTAACGCCAACGAGTTGAACGCCGCTTACGCTGCCGACGGTTACTCGAGAGTCAAGGGCCTTGGTGTCGTTGTCACCACTTTCGGTGTTGGTGAGTTGTCTGCCTTGAACGGTGTCGGTGGCGCGTACGCCGAGCACGTTGGTCTTTTGCACATTGTTGGTGTTCCATCGATCTCGTCTCAGGCCAAGCAGTTGTTGCTTCACCACACCTTGGGTAACGGTGACTTTACCGTGTTCCACAGAATGTCCAACAACATTTCGCAGACCACGTCGTTCATCAGCGACATTTCCTCTGCCCCATCTGAGATCGACAGATGCATCCGCGAGGCTTACGTGCACCAGAGACCAGTGTACTTGGGCTTGCCAGCCAACTTGGTCGACTTGAACGTGCCAGCCTCGTTGTTGGACACCAAAATCGACTTGTCCTTGAAGCCTAACGACGCCGACGCCCAGGAGGAGGTCATCGACACCGTGCTCAAGTTGGTGGGCGAGGCCCAGAACCCAGTCATCTTGGTCGACGCTTGTGCCTCGAGACACTCTTGTAAAGAGGAGGTTTCCCAGCTCGTGAAGAAGACCAACTTCCCTGTGTTCACCACGCCTATGGGTAAGTCCAGTGTCAACGAGCTGGACCCACGTTTCGGTGGTGTTTACGTCGGCTCGCTTTCCGACCCAGAGGTGAAGGAAGCCGTTGAGTCTGCTGACTTGGTGTTGTCTGTTGGTGCCATGTTGTCTGACTTCAACACCGGCTCGTTCTCGTACTCGTACAAGACGAAGAACATCGTTGAGTTTCACTCCGACTACACCAAGATCAGACAGGCCACTTTCCCTGGCGTGCAGATGAAGGAGGCGCTCAAGCAGTTGTTGGGCAAGATCGAGAGTCACGTGACCCACTACAAGGAGGTTGCCGTGCCCAAGTTCCAGCCCGTCGCCGACCCTAAGGGTGACAGCGCCATCTCGCAGGAGTGGTTGTGGTCGCGTGTGTCGTCGTGGTTCAGAGAGGGCGACATCATTATCACGGAAACCGGTACCTCCGCCTTCGGTATCGTGCAGCTGAGATTCCCCGACAACTGTGTCGGTATCTCGCAGGTGTTGTGGGGATCCATCGGTTTCACCGTCGGCGCCACTCTTGGTGCCGTTATGGCCGCACAGGAGATCGACCCTAAGAAGAGAGTCATTCTTTTCGTCGGTGACGGTTCCTTGCAGTTGACTGTGCAGGAGATCAGCACCATGTGCAAGTGGCAGACCACCCCATACTTGTTTGTGTTGAACAACGACGGTTACACCATTGAGCGTTTGATCCACGGTGAGACCGCCTCTTACAACGACATTCAGCCATGGAACAACTTGCAGTTGCTTCCAGTTTTCGGTGCCAAGGACTACGAGACCGTGCGTGTGTCTACCGTTGACGAGATCAATGGCTTGTTCAACGACGCCAAGTTCAACGAGAACTCCAAGATCAGAATGGTCGAGGTCATGTTGCCAAGAATGGACGCGCCAATCAGTTTGGTCAAGCAGGCCGAGATGTCCTCGAAGATCAACTCTTCCAACTAAGCCTGCCAGTACAGGGTGTTTATATAGCTGCGCTACTTAGATTTTAATTAAACGAATTACGGAATTTGGCCTGTTTGCTTGTAGTTGGATAGTTGGAAGAACTTTTGAACATTGATTGTTGAACAAGGTGTATCTGGTGCACTTGCGAGTGCTTACAAATATACACTCATTTAGACTGGTCAAAGTTCCACGGTAAATGCCTCAAATTTTGCCGAACGCTTCATGAATTAACTTTTTCGCTTTGCGGGAGAACACAACGGCGTCGATATGAGAGCTTCTGTTTATACATTTGATGTAATTGGGCTGGCCGTATGAATATGATCTTTTCTCACTCATGTCAGTGAGTGGTTGGAGAGCAGGTGATCAAATGTCAGTAGGTGATGGGCTTGGTTTTTAAAATCTTTCGGTCCCAAAATCAAATAATACGAAGAACTTAGACAAGAAGATCTCAAAAGTGAAAATGTATATTTTTTTCTTTCGCGTTGCGATTTAAGTATCATTGTACTATCGGCTCTCCTCTAATAGACCAAAATGACATGCATCTTTGGCACGCACAGTTAGTGTGATCGAGCTTGCTTCAATTTCAATTCGTCTAGAAGAAAATCTGTCCGATTGCCCAATTTTCTTTTGAAATTCCGGCCGGGACGATTTTGCACGAATCTTTTTATGTTCTCATATCTTATGATGTGTATTTGCGATCATATACTTTATTAGGTTCATGAGCTTCTGCTTGCAAGAGTATTATGTAGCAACACATCCAACAACCGCAAAAGTAAAAGAGGTAAAAGTAGAAATATTGATCTAGATATAAAGCAAATGAAGTGCAAGAATAAGCTCATCACAAAAAAAAGTTCACGAAAACACTTACGGCAAATTCTACCGATCTGTCGAACTCGCCTTTGTTTCCCCGGACCCAGCCCGACCAGGTCTGCCAAACCGGTGCGATCGCGCACTCGGGCCGAGCCACACCACCACCAGGGCCACGCCAATACGTTTCGCGAAAAAACGAAATTGCAAAAGACGCAATATTCTTCTCTTAAGAACAATTTATTTCGAGGGGATATGTGGCCAATGTTTCGACAGGCTTCGCTTGCAAAGGAGCTACTGTTTCGTGTGAAACAATCGCCTATATCACGTGGGATTTCAAGGCTCAATTATGCCCGTGAGTATTCTTATCTGGGCCTCAAAGTAAGATCCGAGGTGCCATGGCCAAAACGCATATACCAGCAGAGAACATTCACGACACAGAGTTTTAGATTTCGGGAACAATTATCCGAGCTGAAGCCGGTTGATCCCGCTCAAAAGCTTGTCAAAAATGAGCAAGATCTGGCCCAGAATGACCCCTCCAGACCGGAAAACACAGCCAAACCTGAACCTCAAAAAGCCGCCGGCGAAAACTCTCTTTTCGGGCGCAAAATCCTGACTTCGGAGACCAAAATGCTCCGACTGCTTATGGTCACGCTCTGGCCAAAAGATAAGCCGAGCTTCAAGCTCCGCGTCGTGTTGGCGCTCCTACTACTTGTTGGGCTGAAGGTGCTTAATGTGCAGGTGCCGTTTTTCTTCAAGAGCATTATCGACGAGATGAATGTTGACTGGGCCGGAGATATCGGTACGGTAGGGACTGTGATTGGTACAATGATTCTCGCCTATGGCGGCGCCAGGTTCGGGTCTGTTCTTTTCGGTGAGCTCAGAAATGCGGTTTTCGCCCTGGTGGCGCAGTCAGCGATCAAGAGGGTCGCCAATAACACGTTTAAGCACTTGTTGAACATGGATTTACAGTTTCACCTCCTGAGTCAGACTGGAGGATTAACTCGCGCCATCGAGCGCGGCACGAAGGGCATAAGTTATGTACTTACGGCGATGGTGTTTCATATTCTCCCTATCACGTTTGAGATCGGTATTGTTTGTCTGATTTTGACGTACAACTACGGGCTTTCATTTGCCGCCGTCACGTGCTTGACCATGGCTGCATATTCTGTATTCACGATCAAAACAACCGCGTGGCGTACGCAGTTCCGGCGCCAGGCCAATAACGCCGATAACCAGGCGGCAAGTGTCGCCTTGGACTCGTTGATTAACTACGAGGCGGTGAAGTATTTCAACAATGAATCATTCCAATGCGGCAAGTACGATAAGGCGCTCACACGGTACCAGAATGCGCTGATCAACGTGGCCACATCGTTAGCGTACTTGAATGCAGGACAGAACTTTATATTCACGCTGGCCTTGACTGCTATGATGTACATGGGCTGCCATGGCGTGTCTACTGGGGCGCTTTCTGTCGGAGATCTAGTACTCATCAACCAACTCGTGTTCCAACTCTCGGTACCGCTCAATTTTCTCGGGTCTGTATACAGGGAACTCAAACAATCGCTTTTAGACATGGAGAACTTGTTCCAGCTACAAAACCACGACGTGGCGATTACCGATAAGCCTGGAGCTGTGCCTTTGCAACTCAATCAGGCTAATCCAGGCACGATCACGTTCGAAAATGTCACGTTTGGGTATCATCCTGACCGGCCCATTCTTAGGAATGCTAGTTTTGTCATTCCACCGGGCGAAAAAGTCGCCATAGTCGGGCCCTCAGGACTGGGCAAGTCCACCATCTTGAAACTTGTGTTTCGCTTCTACGACGTCACTTCAGGGCGTATTTTGATTGACGGTCAGGACATCAGTCACGTGACCTTGGACTCGCTTCGTAGAGCCATTGGCGTCGTGCCTCAGGATACTCCGCTATTCAATGATACAATCAAGGAAAACATTCGTTACGGCCGCCTCGATGCTTCGGATACTGAGGTGCTGGCGGCAGTGGAAAAGGTGAGCCTCAAACCTTTGGTGAAGGATCTACCAGATGGCTTAGAAACGCTCGTGGGCGAACGAGGACTTATGATCTCCGGAGGCGAGAAACAGCGCTTGGCTATTGCAAGATTGCTTTTGAAAAAGGCGCCGATCACGTTCTTTGATGAGGCCACAAGTGCTCTTGATACGCATACAGAACAGGCATTATTGCGCACACTAAGGCTGATCTTTAAAGAGAGCAGGGCCACAAACGTGCTGATTGCACACCGGCTCCGTACAATTGCCGACAGTGATAAGATCATTGTGTTGAACAAAGGCGAGGTGCAGGAGGAAGGCACGCATCAGGAGCTTTTGGAGAAACAGGATTCCTTATACGCAGACCTTTGGAACATCCAGGAGAATTTGGATGTCGCGGAAGAGATCAAGGAGGAGGGCCCAATAAAGAAATAGCATTTTGAACAGTATTCTTCAAGAATGGTGTTTATCTTCTATTGATTCTAGCATGCAAAAGGTGCTATATGGGAATCGATTTTCAGGTGCATTGAGGCCATCACATTATTTATAGACAAACACAACAATACGATACAAAGCATACTCCTAGAATGTCGAGAAGTTCAAAACCCTGCCATGTGCTGATACTAGACAATTGTCACTGTTTTTTTTTTCTTTTTCTTGATAACGGGTTGAACACCTATTGCTGGCTCATGTTTGGTCCAATTAATGGAGGGAACGTAAAGGGCGCCGATATTTTATCGAAATCAGCTCAAGACTGAAAGTCAGCTCCCACGAAAAGAGATGAATTTGACGATCCATTATCCCTCGCGGGCATTAGTCCGTGATCTATGTACGTAATTGCTTACATGGAGCTGATCTTAAAGTTTATTCCCCCGTTTTTGAGCCATAAAAAAACTTTCGTTTGAAACGTTACACCCCGCCGGTTTTGTTTCCATCGAAAGAGTAAACAATCCAACTTCAGAAATTTCCGCTTATCTCTTCAAATCGCACGATGGGCCCAACCGTATTTGACTCCAACGGTACATATTTCAAGTCGCTCCGAACACCCAAAAACTGAATCCTAGTGGCCCATTAAACATACTCTTTTTCCATTATTAACTATCACTGGCTCTATAAACCTTCATCTTATCTATTTACAAAAGTTCGTCGTAGTAAGAAGCAATGCGACGTCTCTCCTCATTTTCCAATTCAACCTCATCGTATTTCTCCTGAAGCCCGTGTGCCGGTAACGCCTTGCACTTCTCAGTGATGAATCGAGTCACCTCTTCTTTCTTATACTGCATGACTTCGCCCAACACCAAACGAGAAATGTTGGCCACAGTAATGCCGATCTGTTTCGACCAATCGGAGCCCTTTCTTAACGAGCGCCTGACCCACCCATCATAATTGGTTCTGTACCATTGCCAAAGTAATTGTTTAGACTCGGCTTCAGGCTTATACTTGAACCCTATCAATGCAAGCTCGATCATCTTGGAGTCGATGTTGTTATGCACAAAGTTCAAGGTTTTGCTGGGCAAATCCCTTTTCTGGCAAAACGCTAGCGATGAAACCGCCGCCGTTTGCACCTCGTTAGCGGACCCGTTGGTATGTTTCAAAAACGACACGTTTGAGTTTTTCACAAGCGACAAAACCTGCTTATACTCAGTCATGTTCGCCGTTGCCATGGTCACGTTGAATGTCAGCGAGTACAACTCTTTAGGCACAAACTTTTGCGCCACACCAGAGTTCACAAGGTTTTTGTATAGCTTGCGGCACACATTCTGTGCGTCCTTGCTTTTGCTGGCAAGCTGAAGCACGATATTTCTCACCTCATACTCCGTCTGGTCATATACCATGGAGTCCAACGAAGCCACCAAATCCCAGCCGCCGATTTTTTCAAAGAGCCTTTTCGCTAGCAGGTCAAGCCAGGCTTCAAACGTCTTGTATGCAGTAAAATGCACAAACACGGCATTGATGATCTCGATATAGCCCAATACGCATTTCAATACCTCGAAATCTGTCTTCACACAATCCTCCGCCAACTTTTCACATAATGTTTTTAGGAACAAGAGCTGGTTAGCGCCAAAAAGCTGCTGATCATGCAGAGGGAGCGGCTGGCCCAAGATCTTGCCATAATCCTTGATCATACCGACCAAGTCCAAGGTGGAATATTCATTTTTGAGTACATTTTCAAAAATCACGTTTTGCAATTCTGGCGCATAAACAGTCTTAAAGTAGAACTGATTATCGGCATTCAACGAGAGAAACTGTGATGCGGGGATGTCCAACTCCACTGATCTGTCAGTGAGCATCAAATTGGCCACTTTAACTTTTCCGTCATTACTCCTCACTTTCATCGCTAGCGGCACGTGATATGGGTTGTTTTCGAGCTTGAGCGCCTCAACGCTGTCATTGAACAAAAACCGATTCTGGGTAACAACAATCTTAGCGTTCTTCACATTCACAGTGACTACTGGGTATCCAACATAGCGGGTCCAGGAGTGCACGAACGTAAGGATCTCATAGGAGGTGTGTTCATTCAAAACACTCCACATTTCAAACGGCTTGATAGTTTTGTGCTCGAATTTTGTCAACACGTGGGTGAACGCCTTGAAAAAGGGCGCCAAATCGGAAGCACCGGCTTCTAGCTGGAACAACGTTGCGATCATGTTGATGAGAATCATACCTTTCTCGTAATAGTTCCTTTCAAAGATGGTGCTTGTCTTTGCCGTGAAATCCACACCTAGCAGGTTCATATGCTCATGAAAACTGGCTATGGGCTCGTTGGCAAAACAGTCCGAATCCATGAAGGTTTGGATTGCATGCAGTTTTTCCGAATTGTAATTTGACCTGTCATTTTTCTCGATCTCTGCAACCAGCAACACGTAGTTTCCCACAAAAGTAGCAAATGCCTCGACTAGCCACGTGTATTTCCACTCGTCAACGGACACCAAATTGCCTATCCATTGGTGCGTCAACTGGTGCGCAATAAGCAGCCGCACATGCGTCTTGGCCTCCTCAGGGGCTGTCGCCTCATCCAAGAAAAGCGTGTCCTTGATCACAGTGATCATGCCCCAGTTTTCCATGACGGCATCGCTCAAAAAGGGAAGCGTGACAATGTCGAGTTTGGGCAATGGGTAGTTGACGCCAAGCACGCTTTCGAACAAGGGAAGAAAAGTCGACGCGACTTTCACCGCATACTGAGCATACCGAGCGTCTCCTTTGGTGACGTAAGCGCTAACGGGAGTGTTTCCGGCAGCATTTTCGATGTGCTCGAAGTCACCCACGACAAATCCAAATACCGACGGCGCAATGGGCGGCGTGGGCTGGAATTTGTACACAGAGTTCTCCGTCATATCCACAATCGATTCTGTATCCAAGGGAGCATTTGACACAACTTTGAACAGCGATTTTGCCGTGATTGTGAGCGCAATCGGCACTTTTTGCGTGAGCTCATCAATCACGGGAAAGATCTGACGACACCCAAATGGCTGTGCATGTGTGGCCATCACATAGTTGTCCGAGCGTCCATGCACCGAGTCTGAGTAGTTTGTCTTGAAAATACCGTATGTTTCGTCTCTGAAAGTCTTGATCTGAGTCACCAGGCCAAGAAATGTGATGTGGACTTCAGACGCTGCAACTGCGCTCTCGCTGGTGAGTACCAAGCGCTGGTGAGCCCGGTCGTATGTGACTTTCAACTTTTCTTTCAGTCCATCTTCCTGGGTCAATTCAGCACTAGTGATGACCAATTTGTGGGCGTGTAAGGTGATTGAAAACGGTGCGCTCAGCTCACCAGTATACGACTTGTTTTGCACTAGAGGAATGCGAACTTGGCCCTGGAAATTTGGTTTCACGTGGTCAATCTTAAGGCTGAGGTCATAGCTTTGCGGGAGATACGCATTGACCAATTCTAATGGCGAGTCTGTCCAGGTTTTGTCCATTTTGCGTGGTGAATATGCAATTTCTGAAAAAAAAAATTCGGTGTCTTAACTCCGACCGCGACTCGTGCAGAAGATGCTACCCGGGCCAACTCGGAACTGACTCATAAGCCGTGGATGGGAGAATGTGGCAAATATCCATATGCAGAAGTTGGATTTATTCATTTGATTATACCTTTTTCTTCCGTTTGCTGGTCTTTTTCAATTCATCAAATGTGCTCTGAACTCTTCACATCAAACATCTCGATGAGCACTCATCTGGGCGAAAATGGTTAGCGTGCACTGAGTCACTGGTTCAAAAGTCCTAGAAATACCCTCTAATTTGGGCTTCTTCCGGATAATTTCTCGCATTCAAAAGCCGTTTTTAATTCGGAAATAGACAATGGGGCAAGGGACGAAGAAAATCTAAAAATTCAGTCAACATATTTTTGACACTTTTATTGTTTTCAATTGAAGGCAGTGCACTGACGCGGCTGCAAATGGTTTGCATATTACCCGGAACCGGCAGCGCGAGACACGAGTCAATAAAACAAGCAGCCACAGCATTTTTCGAGCTGATGGACGGATACACACCATCGTGAATAAAGTTGGCTTTTTTTTGTGTCATGCATATCATTCAAAATAAAACCTGCATTTCAATATTCACCACCATACTCCTGGCTGAAAAAAAAAAGCCTCTCGGAGATGAAAGGTACCACACCAAAAGTGGCACATGTCTGTTTACGTGATGTGTTTCAGATATGTATCTGTGGCCTGACGTAAACAGAGACTAAATTTTCTCGTCAGTAAATATGAGCGCGTCAAATGAAGGAATTGAGACTCAAGATATAGCCGGGAAAACACCCGGGGAGCGGGTTTGCGGCAATCCGCCGTAGTTTCCGACTGAACTGACTTTCAAAGCATGTTCGTACCCACAAATCAATACAAAAAAACACCTGAATTGTAAGGGTTTGCTTTGAATCCAATATCAATTTATGGCTTCCCTGTGGTGTCCACAAGGATGCACACTGGTCACAACAATGGCCCACCTGTACCGTTGTCGCGGCGATTGTTCCAGAGAAAGTAACCCCCCTTCCTGGTTTAAGCACGACAAGTGAAGGGCGATACGAAGCAAATTTAGTAGAGTCGAAACTCAAACATTACAAAAAAGGCAGAATAAACACGCGAGGTAATCCTCGCCTTCGCGTAGCGCCCGCTGCTTGGCACGAGTTTCCCCACGGACATGTCACACAGCGAGGTGAGCCCGCAGCCACGCGCAGGACAAGTGCGTCTACTGAGGACGGCTGAAACGGGGAGGGGATGCATGCCCCGTCAGCCTTGTCAGCCTCATCTGCATGCCCCTGGCAGAAATATAAATAGCGTGGTGAATCCGTCTTGAGAAAAAAAAAAAGGAACAAACAGAAAAAACCAGAACACTCACACCGTTCGTGATACATATTCTTCTGAACACATTTATCTTGCTAATAAACGACGAATTATTACGCCATGGGTATTAAAGATAAGTTGAAAAGAACCTCCCGGATTTTCTTGTCGGACTCAAAGGAGGACTTGACCGAGAACGGCAACAAGGGTGAGGCTGGGGCGGCGAACCCTGAGGCGGGTAACACAGCCACCACCGCTACCGCCGAGGCACCCGAAGGAACGAATGACCCTACGACTGATAATGCAGACGGCACACTAGCCAGCTCTGGCGACCAGGATGCGAGTGCGGCGCGGGACGCGACTCAAGAAGGTTTGGAGCCCGCACAAAACGTCACTGCGGCAACGGGCGAGGTGGGCGGAGAGCAGGCTGCAGAAAATGGCGCGGTGAACAGGAGGAGTCTGTTCAAGAGAACTAAGAGCAAATCTAAAAAGACTGATTCCGGTGAGGCCAAGCGCAATGAGTTCTTCCAGAAATTATTGAAGAAATTCAAAAGACCTGTTGGCGTACCACCAAAAAGCGAGACTAAGACCGAGGCGAAAACTGACGAAAACCCAGAGGCTGCTGAAAACGCGGCGGAGATCAGGGATGAGGCTGCCACTGAAAATGCAGCCGCCGCCGCGCCCGAGATCCTGCTTGATCCCGCCACAGATGCGGTCGCAGAATCTGCAGGAGTTCCAGAGGCCGTCAAGTAAGCCTGGTGTATAAATGCAAGAGTTCCTTTCCGTGTAATTATTTCGCTATAGCAAACGGGCCGTCTGATTAATAAATTAATTTAGTGATTTTCAATGTTTGGCGTGACCTGGTGTGGGAAAGTATCGAATTCGCGCAGGCGTATCGGTACCATTTGCGGCAGAGTACACTGTGAAGCGGCGACTAAAGGCACATGGTGCATGAGGCATTACACAGGACGACACAGATCAAGAAAGAATAGGAATGAAAAGGAAAGTGCACGAGAAGATGAGTGCCCCAAAAAAGCGTGAATACAGCACATCAATTAACAATGGCAGGAAACTCTTTAGGTTATGATACTAGAACTCTATCCGAGCGATAGTTGGCAAGAAGGGAGTTTGACGGTTGCGTGATTGCTTTCTCTTGCTGTAATAAGTTCCTTCTATCCGGGCTATCTCGTGACGCCTGAATGTGACGAATGTTATACATCATCTCACTGTGGCATGTAAGTAATGACCATGGTCTCTCTTTTGCCGTTGTGCATACTCAAATTGCCTCAAATTGTAAAACAACCGCCGTGATCCTCGCAGACGGGAAACGAACCCCGAAAACGAACTTTATTGTTTTGAAACTAGCCCAGTTCATCCAAATCAAATTTTTCTTGTCGCCGTTGTGTAACTTTCTCGACTCTGTAAAGACAAGTTCATGACCTTCATTGTACGAAATGAAAGCTACTCTGTACTCATAAATTTGCATGACCACGGACATTACTCTCTCAAATTTCGAAATTCTTCCTTTTTGCACCGAGAAAGTCAAGTTTTCAAGCTGACCACGTGTATGTTGATGCTTGGTGAGAAAATCAGCTCGGTCTGTGTGCGAATTTATGTATAAAACACTAGTGCCCGGAGCCTCATTAGTTATTGACAAAGCGCTCTAGGCAACTAGAATTCTTTCACATTTGCCTATCTCTGGCTGCACTTCTTGGTGTGTCAATATACACTTTTCATCCGTACCATAATATCGGCGAAAACCAGTCCACACCGCAGGATCTTACCTTACAACGATTGCTGCACTGTAAAACCAGGCATACTGTAACGTGTATTTTTAGGCGGGCCGTGGTTTTTGCGTGTCCTACCTTTGGAGATCGTCACCGCTGTCGCCGTTTTTAGCGCCGAGGCCACTTTCAGAATGGCATAACCACAGTGGACAAACTGCTGGAAATGCTCAAACGGACGGCAAAACCAATAACAGTAGCAAAGTGTTGCGTCCTCTGGAAAAAAATCGCAAAGTTAGACACACAATATTAATCTCGTCATTGGTCTGTGTCTGTTGATGAACTGGCTCGATTTCCGGTCTCATAACCGCATTAGTCCAAGCGAGGTTCGCACTAGACCAGATATCGTCGGCCAAGCAGATTTGATCATGATTCGCAACATAAGTCCATATCGATTGATACTTACAAGACAAAATCTCCAGAGGGCGAAATTGAGTGAGTATACGCTAACCGAATATTTATATTTGAGATCTCTTCGGCTCCTTGACAGAAAGTGATGTCCCATCATTCATCGCTCAAGACATCCCGGTGGCAATTCCGCTGGCTAATCGCGCTCACGGAAACCCGGTGATGGGTTAAATTAATTGCGGCCAAAGTCGTGCGCGGCCCAGAACTTGCCTGCGAGGGCTCCATCTTCACTCCGCCATTTTTTCTGCCCGCACGATATCTCCCCTGGCTGGATTCTTTCTACTTTAGTTTTTTTTGGTTTATAAACTTCCACAAACCACACTTTTGGCCGACTGTCCATCACACGTTTACAGGCCCAAACCTATCCATTTCGAAATCCACAAGAATATCTTGCCTTCCATATCTCGGCGGCTAGCACCATTTTTAAATCGTTTCATCGCTAAACGAGCCCGATTTGTCTTTTTTTTTGGGCCCGCTTTTTCTCACCCGCTGGCCTTTCACTTTTCTTTCTTTTTGTGTCACGGGCAATACTCGAGTGTTTTCCTATCGAATCTGAGCGCAAGTCTTCAATTACCCACCACAGGCATACTTTAATCATACGTGCTATATTTATTGCAGCACACGTCTGTACAAAAATTTAATAGGGCGCCTCTAAGCTCCTACTTTATTCCAGAAGTCCACCAGGTTGCTTTAACTTACCCCAGTCCTTTGTCGGATTTTTTGTTACGCCACAAACAGCAACCTTTTTAGTCACACTTGCCAACTGCGGTTTATCATTGAAA
Source organism: Metschnikowia pulcherrima (assembly GCA_009746055.1). NCBI lineage: Eukaryota > Fungi > Ascomycota > Pichiomycetes > Serinales > Metschnikowiaceae > Metschnikowia > Metschnikowia pulcherrima. The sequence goes on from VFXK01000001.1 coordinate 2,290,643, forward strand.
ACCCCCGCAGATCACCGTGTAATGAACAACTCTGTGTCATCGCATCACTCCAAGACTGACGCTAAGATGATGGATTTGAGAGTCGGAAAGAAATACCGGATTGGCAGAAAGATCGGCTCTGGGTCTTTTGGCGACATCTACCTCGGCACAAACGTCATTTCTGGCGAGGAAATCGCCATCAAGCTAGAGAATGTCAAGGCTAAGCACCCCCAGTTGGAATATGAAGCAAAAGTATACAAGGCTTTAAGCGGCGGCGTTGGTATTCCTTTCGTCCGCTGGTATGGCACAGAATGTGACTACAACGCCATGGTCATTGACCTTTTGGGACCGTCTTTGGAAGACCTTTTCAACTACTGCAACCGCAAGTTTACGTACAAGACCGTGTTGCTATTAGCCGACCAGCTTATTTGCAGAATAGAGTACATCCATGCTCGTTGTTTCATCCATAGAGATATCAAGCCCGACAACTTTTTGATGGGCATTGGAAGGCGCGGGTCGCAGGTCAACGTCATTGATTTTGGTTTGGCAAAAAGGTATAGAGATCCGAGAACCCATGCGCATATCCCATACAGAGAAAACAAGAACTTGACTGGTACAGCCAGATACGCGTCTGTAAACACACATTTGGGCATTGAGCAGTCCAGGAGAGACGACTTGGAGTCCTTGGGATATGTCTTGATATATTTCTGTCGCGGATCCTTGCCATGGCAGGGATTAAAAGCTGCCACGAAGAGGCAAAAATACGATAGAATCATGGAGAAGAAGATGACCATCCCTAACGACGTGTTGACTAAGGGTTTGCCTGACAAATTCTTGGAGTACATGAATTACGTTAAGAACTTGAGGTTCGACGACAAACCAAACTATGCATACTTGAGGAACTTGTTCAGAGACTTGTTCAAGAGAGAAAGCTATAGATACGACTATGTGTTTGACTGGACGTTGTACAAATTTCAACAAGAAAGACAACGTGAGCAAGGCAAGGCAGGGGAAGAGCAAGGTGAGCAGGCACAAGCCGACCCCCAACTCCAGCAGCTCCAGCAACAACAACAGCAACAACTACAGCAAAAACAGCAGATGCAGCAACGGATACAGCTACACAACCAACAAAAGAATCAAATGCACGTGTCGCCAACAAAGCTCAACCAGCAAATGAGCGGTGTGCCACCAGCGCAGCAGATGAGCCGTGAATCGGGTGATCCAATCAATGTCGACGAGGGCGCTGCATTCCAGGCGTCGAACTTGGAGGATGGGCGTTTCGGCAATGCCGCGTATCACCAAACGTACGACAACGGGGAGTCTGCTCAAGGGGTGTATAAGTCGAACGCGAACCCTGCATGGATCTGAGTCATACTAGCCAGTTGAATAAAACTAATCTATAGCATCTTGATTACAATGTAAGGCGCCCGCGAGCGTCTAGTCGACGTTGTCCTGAGCCTTCAGGGCCTTGGGCTCCTTCTTGGGCTCCTTGTTCTCCATCTGGTTGTTGAACACCGCACCCAAAAAGTCAAAGATGTGCTTACCCTCCTTGGTGGCACCCGAGCCCTTGAAAGTGTCGAGGAACTCAAAAAAGCCGTGGTACACATTCTCCTTGATTTCCTCGGCGTAAATCTTGTCGTAAATGTTCTTCATCTTGAAAGCATTCATCTCGGCTTCATAGCCGGAAAACTCAATGTTGTTGTACCCCATTTCGGCCAATCTTTCGTTGTATGTCTCGTACACAGGACACTCAAGCAACAAGCCCAACGCAGGGGCCTTTGGAATATTGATTTTCGCCGGGCCGAAACAGTCGCTGATGCGAGTGATGGGGCAGCCTGTTCTCACAACCAAGGATGCCATACAAATCATTTTCCGGATCTGATGAAGCATAAATGACTGGCCATGGATCTTGATTGATACCCATTCTGTGCCTTCGATGATAAATGGCTCGGACACAGACGTGCCCTTCATGTACCGCTGAGCGCTCGGATCCTTGAAAGTCTTACCCAACGTGAAGTTGTGGAAGTTATGAGACCCCTCGTATTGCTTCATGGCGTCTCTAAATAACTGCAATTTGTCACTGTTCACACGGTATTCTCTTCTGCAGGCATTTTCCGTGGCCCGGATCTTCTTGACGAGCTGACCCCACTCGCTAACATCGCCGGAGGCATCATAGTACTCTTTTTTCTCATTTTCTGCGTCAAATTCTGCGGTTTTCTCGAAAACTTGCTCCAATTCAGCCTCCGAAACCCCCAGGGCCAAAATGGCCGCTCTTGTCGTGGCCCACCACGCCTGGTCGTCGTCGTCTCTGAGCACGCCCGGGTGCGCTTCTCTCGAGGCCTCGATCAAGCTGTAAAGACTCGATTTGGGCCGTGGCGGAAGCAAACTGTGGGTGGGTAAAAGGTACTCGTAAATGCGCGAGGAGCACATTTTCCGACAGTCAAAGGATCTGTTTACGCGCTCGATGCCCCACATGCGAATCTGTGATGGAAGACTGGCGTTGATTCTGTCAAGAAGTCCATCTTCCATGATGAGTTTCAATGAAATCACGTTTCCGGCCGCGTGCACGCCCTTATCCGTCCGTGCAGCACGCATAAAGCCGTTTTTCTTCAAGTCGGTCGAGTTTTCCTTGGATACCGCGCCGGCGGCTATCAACGCCTGGAAAAGCTCACCCTCAATCGTTTTCACGTCTGGATTGTTCTGAATCTGCATACCATTATAACCAGTGCCACAGTACCCAATCATACATGCCACTTTTTTCTTCGGTTTCCGTTCCAGTTTGGCCACGGGGTTGCCGTCGGCGTCCACGAGCGGCTTCCAGTCACTGCTTGTTAGTACAATCGTTTCTTTTTATTCTTGTTTCGCCCTGATAACCCATGAAGTGAGATCTGATGATGGAAATCGCATCTTTTCGATTGAAATCGGAGATATTCCCGAGGATTTCCTTGAAAAGAGCGCAATCTTGGTAATAAATCCATTATCTCGAACAAATTCAGAAAATTCTTATCAAAGATTTACACTTTCTCATTTTGCTGACTTGGCTGCTGGGTTATCATTGGGTGCAACTGCGAAAACTTACCTACGTGACCTGGCGATCCCTTTTCGAGAAAGGTTCCGGTTTGGCAGCAGAATCCGTTTTCTGACGCTTCGATTCATCGGCCGCACTGCAGCGGCTAGCTTCGTCCACGTCATCCGGGTGTCTCTTTTCAGCCATTTTTCTGGTTTTCTGGTTCCCTCAGAAAAATCTGCGCCAGCAGCTGCCCGCGAACACTGCGCATATATGGCCGTGCGCATGAGGAAGCGATGAGCCAGTTTTTATGAGACATGTGGGCAAAAAGAATAAATCAAGGTTCATTATCAATCAAAGATTTGTACAATGATCACGTTTTTGGCCGTATTGCTTGAATTTCCAAAAAAATTCCTAAATTTATCCATCTTTCTAAAATACTTTGGGACGTTTACCCATCATCAATTTGTAGGCATGCATGCATCTGCTGCTGATAGGGACCGGGACCGGTGCGCGATGGGCAAGATAAACAATATAGGGCATGTAATCAGCACAAAAAGTACGAAATTCGAATTTTCGTGGATTTGTGGCTGCAAATTCTGGATATATTACCCAAAAAATGACCTTAAAAACAGCGATTTGCTTACGGGGTGTCTGATTTCTGGTGTCATCAGAAAGGGCATCTCGCGCACGTGACTTGCCCCAGAATGCACGGGAAAATTTCAGTGTTAAATCTCAAATGGTATTATTTTCCACCAAAAACATAACCTGAAGATGAGATCCTTGACGGAAGAAGAAACGAAGGTCGTGTTCGAGAAGTTGGCCAACTACATGGGCCGCAACATCTCGTTTTTGATCGATAATCCCACGAACCCACACGTGTTCAGGCTACAGAAAGATAGGGTATACTATGTATCAGAGCACATCGCCAAGTTCGCCGTGTGTGTCTCGAGAGACCGCTTGATGGCGCTCGGAACGTGTTTCGGCAAGTTCACCAAAACAGGAAAGTTCCGTTTGCACATCACGGCGTTGCCCTACATGGCCCAGTATGCCAAGTATAAGGTGTGGATCAAGACCAATGGTGAGATGCCATATTTGTACGGAAACCACGTGTTGAAAGCGCACGTGGGCCGTATTTCCGAGGATATCCCAGAACATGCCGGTGTGGTTGTGTACTCGATGCACGACGTGCCCCTTGGGTTCGGTGTGTCGGCGAAACTGACCGCAGAAACGAAAAACATGCAGCCCACAGGCATCGTCGCTTTCAGACAGGGTGATATTGGTGAGTACTTGAGAGAAGAGGACACGTTGTTCACGTGAGTGTTCTTTGCGGCGGGTGTACTGCATATTTCATAGGTGAATTTGAAAACGAAACGAGTTAGACTGGTTTTGGTAGGTCTCTTGTATAAGCTATCAGCTATAGAGGTCATATGGAGGCAGTAAAGGCCGTGGAAAGTCTACAGGACAAATTGAGAAAAGAAAACGAGGAATCTGAAATTAGGTGAATAACGCAAAAAGAAGATAGAACATCCACTTTGGCCTGGGCCAATGATGTATATGTATTCGGTCTAATAAGGCCAAGCCGAAGTAAGTGCTTGTTGTTGAGTTCATAGAGAAAGAGAAAGAATATTACGGCACGTTAATTTTGCTTACTTCAAATATCAGTATGTACGATTATTGCCCATAAATTCCAACAGATTCGCGATTTGGTCAAATTTACAAGTCATCGTTCAACATCTCATAGGTACGCAGAGATGATTTTGTTTCTGAGCTTGATCAGACTTATCGTCGAGAAATTCGAGATCCGAGCGAAGCGCACGGGCATTCACTGAGCCTGCTCTGACTGCTCGTATCATGAAATACATGTTCCGTCATTTTGTTGTGTTTTCAGGTATTGGTGCAACGCAAGCACATAAGCTAGGTGTGATAAGACGAGGCATACCATTTTCCCATTCTTTCATTTATTCTATTCAACAGGGTGCATCTAACCATTCGGATTCTGCGTTTTTCTTGTGAAACGTACTTATTTGATGCAAAAAAGGACGTTTCACTTACCCAGCCAAGAAGTCATATAGCTTTCCATGACCATAAAGCTCAACATTTGACTACAGGAGTTTTGGGATTCCACTCAAAATAAAAGAAACAACCCAAATAAGGTTTGCCCGCCCAAAATCCCGTTATGCGTTTCAAACTTTTCCGTGTTCACTATGTACAATTAAAAGGTCAAGCTGTTGATCTTCAAGAAACGGCCTGGGTTGCCTGCGGATGCAAAATAGGTCAGCTGCAAAATCCGCTCAAACTGGGCCTCGCGGTCTTGACACCGCACGTACTCGCCCACATTGATGGTTGTCCCGGGCGCAAATGCACTCTCTTCAAGGCTCTTATAGATCTCCTTGGTGGGGTATTCTCTGATCTGGAGCACCCCAACTTTGTCCAAGAACAGAAGCAACCCACGAGCCTGTTCTTTCGTCAAATTCTCCACTTGGAAAGTCTTGACGCCGCCATTTTTGGTCATTTGCTTGGCAAAATCCAAGTCACACTTTTCCGCTGGTTCATACGGGTTGGGCTGTTCGAGCCTTAATCCTGCACGCAACGTCTTGCACTCGCCGAGATCCTTACTTTCGGAAAGCATGACTCCACCCTTGGCAAAGGATAAGTCGCCACTTACAAGCAGCGAGATAAAGGATCCGAATTCCAAGTCGCCAAGCGTGACCGGTCTCATGTCAGTGTGGAAATATGCCGTGTGCGGGTCGCGGATCAAGGCGTTGAAATTATCGATCGAAACCAACACAGGGAACTTGCTGGAATGTGCCTGTAATTGTTTCACGAAAAACTGGAACGCATTTGAAGGTCCGTAGAATCCGAATTCGTGGTTGAGCGTGAGAAAATCGTAGATAGTGTGCTTTTCCTTTTTCAACGAGTGTTTTTCCTTCTTGGACACAAAAGAAACGTCTTCTGTCAAAGGCATCTTCTTGAAAACAGCCTCGTTCGCTGCACGCACCTTTTTGATCCATCTTTTCGTGAACATGGGCTGGTGGAATTTCTTCAAAGATGGGTTGTAGAAGTAGTCACTGGAACCATCGACGACTTTCTCTGCCTGGTCAACATGTAACAACACTACATCCCCCTTGTAGTGCGACAACAGAAGCGCTTGCGTTTGCGCAACCAATGTGGACTTGCCAGCGCCTTTTTCACCGAGCAAACAGAGCCTGTTCTGGGCGGACTCGGAAGCCAACTTTTCAATGAATTCAGAGTGGATTTTGCTCGTGTTCTCCGTCACCATCGATACTGGTCGCGAGAAGAGCTCGTGGTTTTGGTTTTTCTTGAATGCACCGAGCTCCTTGAGTGTCTTTTCGGCATGATTGTTGTAAATCACTACATTTGAAGATATGCTCTGCAAATCGGATGCTGAGAGTTCGGCCAAACCAAGGCCCGTCAAATCCGAGGCAAGATTTTCATACTTGAGGTGTCTCACAGCGTCGCCGAACTTCAAATGCGTCATTCCGCCCTTCTTCACTTTTTCCTTGACCTCTTTCTTGCGGGTCACTTTCGACTGTTTCTTGGGCGGCGGGGCCACGGCACATACTGGTACAGAACGGGAAAATGACCGCAAAAACGTGGCGCGCTGGGCACCGGCTCTAGCGACGGCAGATCTCAACATGGCTTCAAGCGTGTAACGGCTGTTTCAAACGTTTTTCAAATTAACGGTTCAGATTAGGGTATTCAATACATTAAATTTTTCCACGCGTCACGTGCGCGGCCGGCGCGGGTGTTGGCTCCTAGTTGAGATATGAAGGGGATTAATCAAAACGAATTCTCCTAGGTATTATGATGTTAGAAGCTCTTTAGGCTTCGAAATTTCCAATAATTGTTTACGGCTTGATGTTGGTTCATCCAACAAGTTCGCATGTACGACCGTGGGTCTTTAATCAATGGACCTTGTAGGAGTTTGAGAGCACCTATCGGGTAAAAGCCTTGGAAGAAGCCAAAAACCACTGAAACGCCATAAAGAATAATAAGTCTTTCATCAACAATTCTCCAATGGACAAGAATTGCAGAAGTTCCCCTGCTTGCTCACGTGCTATTGTTCAAAACACTCATCATGATCTTGCGGTTATTGATATATGCAGTCTAAAGACAGTGCTGGCGGCAATACAAGCGTTGCAACAATAATTCGATTCGAAATAAATTTGATCATGCGGCTCAATCAGTCCTGTATTATTAACACGACCGTGAATTTGAGCTGCAAATTCTTTTTACAGCCCACCACACTTGATTGGACAAGCTGTCATATCCAGCTTAGTGGCGGTTGGTTGAAACTTGGTCGCACAATTCATTCACAAGATTAGCCCTAATAGTCTTGTATAGAGCGCCCGACGCGCGCACGCAAAAAATTTGCTGCCCCGGAATGCCAATGGTTTAAAAGAACGAATTTACAACCACTTCTCTTTTTTGCCATGTTGAATGCTTTCCCACAAAATGGCTGCACAAAATCGCTTTTTAGGCTAGGTCAGTGGCGGGCGTATTCACGTACAAAAAACCAACTCATTCCTTCTCGTAAGGGGAAGCGGCTAGACGCCAGCCCAACTGAGCAGCGCAAGAAAAAAGTTTTTGCGTTTGGGAATTTTGCTTCGTTGCATAAGCCTGAAAAGGCGCAGATCGAGAAGCTGGAAGGCGTGATTGAGAAAATCGTGTCTTTTGATGCCTTGCGCATTTTTCCCACTGTGCGCGCGGCCATGGTCAAGGAGATCAGGCTGAGCTACAATTTCAAGAATACGTATGTGGAAAGCAAGGAGCAATTGGCGATTAAACCTTCGCCGGTACAGATCGCGGCGATCAAGAAAATAAACCAGCCGCGCAAGGTGCTGGCGCAGAAGTTGGAACAGACTGGCAGCCCGCTCTTACATGACATCATCAAGGAAAACGAGAGCAACAAGTTGAAGGTGTTCACGATTGCGGCCGAAACCGGGTCCGGGAAAACCTGGGCTTATTTGGCGTCTGTTCTCTCCAAACTCAAGGAGGATGACTTGAGGCTATTTAAAAAAAGCCAGCGTGCGTATGCAGACGCACAACAGTCTCAGTCAGTGAGATCAGTGATCCTCTTGCCGACTCACGAGCTAGTGGAGCAGGTGTACAGGACCGTAAGGGCTGCTTGCGAGATCCCGTTGGAGGTTGGAGATGTACCCAAAAAGTTCTTCGACTCCGAGGATTACGGCGCATTTTTGCAAATGCCCGAGAACGCGGCGGGCCTCAATTTAAATGTCGCAAAGTGGGGCTCGGGTGACTCCTTTGGCAGGCTTTTTGGCGGTCTCGAGCTGCGTCGCGTGGACGTGTTGATCACAACCCCGGGCAAGCTCGAGGGCTTGTCAAAGCTCACAAACATCGAGCGTCCGTTCAGATTTTTCAATCACGTGGAGTATTGTGTGGTGGACGAGGCAGATACGCTTATGGATGACTCTTGGTTCAGCGACACCACGGCGGTGATTCTGCGATTCCCTCGGCTCAAGGACCTCATTATGTGCTCGGCGACCATCCCCAGGGAGTTTGAAAAGAGTCTCAAGCGGGTGTTCAAGGAGGATAAGTCGATTATACGCATCGTCACGCCGCTGATCCACAAGATTCCGAGGCAGATCGCCGTGAAGATTATTGACGCACAGCAAGCGCCGTACCATGGACTGAAGACACGCTGCTTGGCTCAGGCGTTGTATGCAATCCACAACGACGGCACCGAGGCTGGATTCGTCAAGAGAATTATTATCTTTGTCAACGAAAAGAAGCATGTGGAGCCACTCGTTGAAACCTTGATCTCCAAATACGGCCATCGGTTCCAGGATGTTGTCGGAGTGACGGGCCGTGACTCTGCCGACGAGCGGCGTTTGAAAATTGCGCCCTTTCTCAAACAGGCGATCCCCCTTGCAGACGACCCGGACCATAGTCAGATCAAGGTTTTGGTCACGACAGATTTGATGGCGCGGGGTTTGAACTTTCAGGGCATCAAAAATGTCATCTTGATGGACTTGCCGAAAACGTCAATCGACCTTATTCATCGTATCGGCCGGACAGGCAGAATGCGTCAATCTGGACGTGTATTTGTCATTATTGACAAGAAGACGGGCAAGTCCTGGATCAAGGGGTTGCCGACTGCCATCAAACAGGGAGCCACGATTGGGTGAGACTCCTTTACTTTCACGATAATGGTATGTTACGGCACGGCACAAAGCTGATGAACCAATTGTTAGACTTCCTAATTATATTGAGGAAAGATCTTAGATATCTGATGTTTGTGCGCATAATTTGCATGGCGAATACTAACAAGCCCAGACGCATCACGATATCACGACTAAACTGGAATGATTCCTAAAAATATTTCAAACGGTATGTTTTCCCTTACTTGCTTTTCCTGATGAACAACTTGATTTTGAACGCTTGACTTCCGAAAACTATTGAGGAAACCGTCTTGTTATAAGAATTATCTGATTGAAAGCTCACATTAAAGCTTTACTCACATTTTACTAACGAAACAGACTCTTGTACATATTGCAATGGAACACAGCCCATTGCGGCACGACAAACAAAAACGTTGTAGAGTTTGCCCTGGACAACTTTATCTGCTTGCCTGCAAAAACCATGGCGAACCAGACTATACAACCAGGGAAAAACAACGAGCGGGGTGCGACGCTGGGTCTTCATTCTTGATCGTCCACCAGCACACTGCTCCACAGATTGTAGTCTGTAGATTGTAAATTGTCATCATGGTCATCAATACAAAACATTCTCGTCTCATCAACATTTGTAGCACGTTCAGGCAACCTGGATATTGCCACGAACGTAAAACACCAAAAAAATGAAAAAAATTAAAGAAAGAATCGCCTCTTATGTTAAATTGAACTGCCAAAACGAGTTTATTTAGAAAAGTGAGCCAAATTGCAAGTTCTTTGTAAAAGTCCGTACATAGTGCTACAAAACTGCCCTCAAAGGTACGCCCAGCAAAAATTCAGTATGAGACAATCATAGTGTGTATTGAAGCAAAAGGTCCACTCATTCGAATACACAAAATATCTAAAATACCACTTGAAAGAAATACTGATGCGTTTCATATGAATACACACACCGAAAACGGCGAGCCTCGGATTCGATAAGACTCCAGTGCCTGCACCTGTCGTATCAGGATCTGAACTCAACTCTCCAAGCCTAAAGCCACACACGATTAAGGAAGTTTAATAGATCTCTCGAGCCAAAAATACACAAATCACTAGAAAATATGATGAATCCGACAAAGATTAAAAAAACTGTCAAAAATATCCTCGAAAAATGGCTTATCTAACTTCACCAACAATTCATATCCCGATAAGACAGGTGCTGCCCTTTAAGCAACTTCGCGCAAGTAGTCGGCATCGGCGGTGTGCGAATAGGTGCCAAATCTGTGAATGTTTCTTCCGGTCCGATACCTGAAAAACACCATACCGGTGAAAATTGCCCGATTTTTAAGCAGCAGACCTGATACTAAGGCGAAATTATATTATCAAATGAATCAAATGGACGCAAATTTGGAACTGCCGGAAATTCCCTATTTTGGCAAAGAGGTTGTGAATCGAGTCTCGTTTCTCCGGGAAGATTCAGATTTCATTTCCAGGGCGGCCACACACGGGTCTAGCAGGTTCATTTTTTACGAAAACGGTAGTCCTTTGGTCAATAAGAACGCCAAGGATGGAAAGCTTGTAATTTTAACCAATGGAGATGGCCAATTGACCACTATTCCAGACACTTCTGTGGCGGGCACGACCCTGGGCCTACAGAACCGGCCAGAATGGCAGCAAATCTTGGACACATGGACAAGTGAAAATAAGAGCCAGCTGCCGGAAATACGCGACGATGGGAAACCCAGTTTTTTATTTATCGGAATCAAAGATGAAACCGTTGGCTTGGATTTTCGTGTTTTGAAGCAATTTGAGCACGAGACCTATTTGGACCATCAGGGCCGGTACTTTGGCATTCCGTATTTTGGCGTCGACGTGACAAATTCGCCGAAAACAGTGGATTTAATCAAGCAGCATATCACGCAAAATGCCGCTGTGAACGCGGATGACTTGATCTTCACAGATTCCAGAAAACATACCATGGGATTCACCATGGAGGAATCTGCGCTTTTCAGTCACGGAAAAATGTACTTTGACTGGCTTGGGCGCAACAGATTCTGTCCTGGATGCGGCACAAAGGTGATTGGGATCCATGCCGGCGGCAAATTGAAGTGCACGAATGAAACGAAAACAACCGTGGACAATATAGAAAAATACGCATGTCCCGTCAGGAACACCCGCGTGTCAAACGTGTCGTTCCCACGCACAGACGCTGTTGTGATCACGGCGATCACCAACCGTGAAAAGACGAAGATGCTTCTCTCGTTAAACAAAAGACACGCACAAACCATGATGTATTCCTGTACAGCTGGGTTCATGGAGCCGTCTGGAACGGTCGAGGTGGCCACGAAAAGAGAAATCTGGGAGGAAACGGGCGTGGCGTGCTCGGATATACAGATCCTCATGACGCAGCCGTGGCCTTTTCCGGGCAATCTAATGATTGGCTGCGTGGCGATAGTAGACTTTAATGGGCTCAACGAAAACATACATTTGGGCCATGACCGTGAACTAGCCGACGCCCGCTGGTTTGATATTGGGCTCGTGCGCAAATTGCTCACGAATTCCGCGTCGAAGGAGGAAAACCCCGACGGCGTGTTCTTGCCTCCAGACGTGTCGATTGCGTATAGTTTGATCAAGTACGTGACCGACCGCAGCGATACAAAGCTTTAAGGTTTATGATAGAGGAAAAATATAAGGAGTTTGGGGGAGGGATTATATATTCGTGTTTGGGCTTTCTTGGTCGATAGAATGTAAACAATGGAATCTGACATCAGAGCAAGCTTGATTGTAGATTCGAGGCTGAATATTCATACATTGATTGGCACGTGATGACTATTTTTTTTTTATTAAACGCGTTGGACAATGTTCAGCAGTTGGGACCAGGTCAAAGCAGCTGACGGGATGCGTGTTTGTGGCGATCAAAAGGGTCTTTTTCTATGCCAACACACTCTTTCAAGAGCTAAAAGCCCTCGCAAAGCAGGGGTTTGCCAGATTGGCAATATACCTCCCAAAAAAGACTCGAAATTGTATCTCATTGACATATAAAATGTCTGGGATTAATATGTCGAGAGAAGGTAGTGCAAATAGAAGATTCGGGTAGGATAGTGGTGAAGCTAGAGCGAACACTATCGAGCCGTTTCTCGCATTTGCCTCTGACAAGGATTGCACAACAAAATGATCAAGATTGTAATGTCATCCGTAATCAAATGCGGTAATAGTTGAAAAATATACCCCTGACAATAAAAAAAAGAAACTAGATAGAAAAACCCCGTTTGTTGCGATAAACAATTGTACGATAGCATGCATTGATTTGTTCCTGTCACTCAATATGATGACTGATGTCTGATGAGCCCCACGTGCTCACCGCCACATCATGAAATTACAATTCAAACCTTTATTAATATCAGCTCGACGAATATCGTATCAGAAATTGTTAAATCTTCTTTTTCTTTTAAAGTCAAGTGTCGATCTGAGTGAGTGGCACTACTACCCAGAGTGGGACACACAATCTCCAATGGTCTACGCAGTGGCTGCAACCAATCTTCTCCATGCGACAAATTTTGCAACCAATGTATCACTTTTGAGAGAAAGTGCGTATGAAAATCAAGCCAAATAGTCAAAGAGAAAAAAACACCCAAAGCTCTAGGCTTGAATACGATAAACACCACGATATGGATATGTTGGTTCTGTTTGTATGCCGGTCACACTGCATGCGGCGCCACATTTAGGATGATCCGGCCCGGCCGTAAAGCATGTTGCGGCGGCAAGTAATTCATGTTCTTTTGACCTGATAAATAGTTGAAACACATCTTTTTGCTTTTACTTGTTTTCTGTCTTTCCTGTTACATATATTCTTATAGAAAGTGTCTGCGCCATGAGTTCCCCTGAATGTCTCGTGGTGGGCCATCGCGGATTCAAAGGGAAGCATACGGAAAACACGATCCACGGATTTGAGCGGTGTTTCGAAACTGGCGCCACGATTTTCGAGACGGACGTGTGGACCACAAGAGACGAGGTGTTGGTGATATCACATGACGTGAACACCAAGCGGGTATTCTGCGACGAGGACGGGAACGAGACCGATTTCAATATTCTAGAAACCGATTTTGAGCAATTACGCCCGCTCCGCACTATCGGGTCTGGCGAGCCGCTACTCACGTTTCAAGACGTTTTGCGGTGGTTTGTAGGCTACGTGAAGGAGACGACGTCACGTGCCGAATTCAAAATCCTGTTGGATTTGAAAAACGCCAACCCGCCGAAATTACTACGCCTATTGTTTGAGGATATGTTGGCCGTGCATGATGACTTGGCATGGTGGTTTCCTCGTATCCAGATCGGCGTGTGGAACTTGAGGTTTGTCAAGTATTTAAACCAGGACCCGTATCTCCAGACTTTATTCCTTGGCTTGCAGCCGTACAATGGGTACTCGTGTTTTGACATATACCATATTCTGCTCAGCTGGCAGGACTCGATGGTATATTTGGGCTATAACGATTATCTCGAAACGTTACCGAAAAATCGTTATAAGTTTAGAGTGGCCGGGGTTTCCCTCATACACGTGAGCACGTGGTCTGCCGATTTCTTGAAGAAGTTCATGCCGGCCGCAAAGAGACAGGATTTGAAATTGTACACGTGGACAGTGAACCGCGTGAGCCAGCTCAAATACTTTTGTGCTATTGCCAAGACTTGGAAGATACAGGAATATGGCATAATCACAGACTACCCCGATACGATGGTGGATGCGATATCGGAGGGATTCTGGAATAACGATACCGCGCTGGAGCTGGAGCTGGAGCTGGAGCTGGAAAAGACTGCCCCGGAAAAAATCGTTATTCCACGGAGCTTCATGCTTTTCGCTTGGGTCGTGAAAATGTCGATGTATTTCGCCACACCGGCACAGTTCTCGGGAAATGCCGAGTTCGAGTCACGTGTCTTGCCATCGGAAAAGTTATCTGTGAAGCCGAAACTAGGCAACAAGATTTTTGCCCTTTTGCAGGCATGGGGCGTGTTCTAATGTTGACGGGTACTCTGATTTAAGAGAATAATTTTGATAATCTAACGTCTTGGGCAAAAAGCTGTATATGGCTCTCTGAAGGCAAGCAAAATTTGCATGTTTTGGCCTGTTTTGATTTTGGAAAACGTTTACACGCTAGAGAATCTTGCAAAGACTACTTAACACATACAAGGCGAACGCAAGTAACGTGTTCAGTTATTTATCTGGCTCCAGAATGGCCCAGATCGTTACTCGAATTTCGTCATACACTTGGTAGCGACACTACATGCTGTGACATGTCTATAAAGCCTTTGCAGACAGAAGTATTCTTTCACATGCAGTACCGTTAGCTGCAGAAATTCCCGTCGACATACACCAGCGGCCAGGGCGATCGGCACATTGGTTGCAAAGGCATGCTGACCCACCCGCAAGACACTCATAGTTGGTCTCACACTCTCGCACCAAACAGCTGCGTTTCTGTTTCTCCCAGTGTCTGCTCAAAAACTTGGGGTTGGGGTTTGTAGGAGCATGCCTGAACGTTTTCTCCATCTTCACAATATCCTCCCGCAAAACTAGATAACTTTCCTCCTCCAAATCCTTCAAAATCCGATAATAGTCGATTGTGAGATCAAATGGAGTTGTCTTCAACCAGTCATTGAGCCAAATTCTGGTACTCTCAGTGGGCGGTTTCAGAGGGTCCATCACAAGTCGTCCATCAACAACTAGCATCGTGGTGTCACCAAACGTGTCGTCTGAAGTCGAGGCCAAGAAAGTGTAGGCCAATTTGTTTGCATTATCCGACCATACACTGTCGAAGTTCTCGAAGAACATATATATCAACTCTCGTTCAGAACAGCTTGCCCAAGCTTTTGTTGCATAGAGTATGAATGGAAGCACAAAGATTAAGGTGTTCTTGGAGTGCATGAAAAGTGGTGGTTTCTGAGATACGAGATAGGTCCTGCTTGCTGCTGTACTTATAGCCTCTGCTTGCTGCTTATCAGTGAAATACTAAGAATTGAAAGATAGGCCGTTTTCGGCGAAGCAATGATTACTGTTGGATGCCGAGATTGTCCGATTGTTGTGGATCCTAAATAGGCAATTTGGAGTCGGCCAACAGGATGAAACAAGCGAGCAATTATTCTCGTAAACAATGCATTGAACTTCCTATATTGTGAGATCTCAGAGCGCATCCTTTTGTCGAGCAAACATGTCATTGTACGAGTTTTTGCGTACCTCATGGAACTACAATTCTTGAAAATTACTCACTTTCCGAGCTACGTTGCCCACTCTGGGTGCCGAAAAGGTCGATGCTGAACTGGGCGCAACATGTCAATCGGGAAACATCTTTTTGCAAGATAAAAAAAGCTTTGGAATCTATCTGGCTGCTGGCGAGAAGGCGATTCAAATAGATTTCTCATCAAATATCTACATGTTTCGCAATGATAGAATGGCCTTCTTCATGCACCAATGCTAATGTACCACCATTCATTGCTTTTCGGGAAACACGAACATTGGAACAATCAATTCAGAGCAAGGATGCTTGCATAGCAATAGAAGTGGAAACTTATCACTTTGAGTGATATTTCATTTTATCCAAAGTTTGACTTAAAATTTTGCCGTGATCCGATTTTCTCTCAGAGCCAGCACTCAATGCGAAACTCATGGACCCAATAGATTGTTAATAGACACATACATTCAAGGGTCAGAAAAGAAATCATGAAGTTTCACAATGATATAAAAATGAAACGTATTTGAAGTTTTGTTTCTTGGCGTCACGGTTTTTTCTTTCTTTCTTTTTTTTGCTTCAATCTGTGCCAAGTCAAAACAATCCATGCAATCTCACCCAGGCGATTTCCCCCATTATGAAGCCAGTTGCATGGCAAGAACAAGAGCAAGCAAATCGTAGATAAGAAAACATCGGGAAATCAAATCTTGGCTTTTGTATTCCTTTTCCGATTAGAAACTTTGCTTCAGAATCCGTGAAAGGCATGGATGACCTGAAAGGATTCTATCTTGGGGGCTCAAATAGAGGTACAGTAAGACCTTTTCTTAAGGATCAAATCCATTGAGCAGAAATGGGAATAGTGGCCCGGAAAGCTCAATTCTGGGTAAAATCCTATTTTTCGTGCCGTTTTTGAAAAGATAAAACCATCTTTTTATTTGCTCAACCAAGATCTTCAGATTTTCCCATAAACAGGTTCAAGTGTAGTAGTGCCCAACTATACCGCTTGCGATCATGGTGTGCACAGCGTAGGCAAAATTTAAATCATGGTTCCATGCTGCTCCAACTAAATTTCGTACATCCAGATTTTCTCTTGAAGATTCTGAAAAGTAAGATAAAAGAACGAAAAAAAAAAAATAACAATCATATACTAGCTCAATCAAATCCCACACTCTGCCAAGCCAAACCAAGCCAAGCCAAGCCAAGATATCAACGCAAGGCAGGCATGGTAGCGAAGCTGGCTAGGGCTCCATACATTTTCATATATCCTTTTATATGGCGCTAAGTAATCAATGCGGGCTCACAAATCTCATTCCAATGTATCAAGCAAAAAAGAACAACAAAAAGAAAAACACAAAAAAAGTCATACCAAGTCTTTAATCAAATGACGCCTATTAATTCTTGAGACTTGACCAAGTTGACCCCCAACTATGAAGAGCGCGCGCATGGAGCCATCTGGGGCCCAGTTAAAGCGTTAAAGCCATCACCCAATTTTGAACACTCATCCTTATATACGAAATCTACTCTTTATCATAAACTGGCACATCCCCAATGTTCAGCTCTCTTCTACCGAAACCAAAACACTGCTCGCATGAAACGATCAAAGTGGTGCTACCGAAACCCACGGGGGCTTTTAATGCGCTAATAGTGCCCAGTCCAGGCACGGAAAATGACCCAAAAATGATACAACTAGCAAATTCTGGCAAGAAGCTCTCACAAATACACGTGGACGAGACTGGAGTGGCGGATATTGGTCGAACCATTGCTTCTGCCTCGGGAAATACCGCGGTCCAGCTGTCTTACGAGGACACGGTGCCATTGAAGGTCAAATACCCGAATTTGCGCCACCATTTTCCCAGGTACACGCTCGAAACGTGTCCTGACGACTCCTTGGCCGTTTGTGTTGCCGAAACGAGGAATTTTATCGACGATTCGCTTCTGAAATCACAAGGTGGCGACGCTCCAGGCCCGGAACCAACGCTTGTTACATACACCCCCAATTCTCTTTCGGATGGAGATAACAGAGGCAGAACACTTGAGATTCGGAACTATAAAGAGGACCCGTTGCTCCCGCCAAAGTTCAAGTTGCGCAAAAACCGCGAAAAGGAGCCGTCGCCGCCGCCGCCGATCCTCAAATCTGCTCCCACAGAGAAGATCACGAAAGACGTTAAAGATAAATGGCATATTCCATCTGCCGTCTCAAATTGGAAGAATAATCAGGGTTTTGCCATTTCCCTCGACAAGCGAGTACACGCTGCAAGTGGCGGCAGTTCAGCACAGGGCCCCGACCTCAATATCGAGACATTCACTGCGCTTTCGCTGGCTCTTGAAAGTGCAGATAAACAGGCTAGAGAAGAGCTAGAATTGAGAAATGAACATCGGAAGCAATTGGCAATAAGGGAACAGGCCGAAAAGGAGAAACAATTGAAGGCGCTTCTAGATAAATCCCGCCAGGCAAAACGCAATATAGACTACGATCATGATCACACGAGAAAGAGGTACCGGGGGTCCTAGATTCACTACGCCGGAGGCTATATACTTCCGTAGGAGTTTTCAAACCACACACAGATCAACGCATAGTATGAATATGACTACTTTTTGCTTTTGCGGCCTCTTTGCTTAGCCTTGTCACCGCCCTCGTAGAGTGACTTATCGAGCTCGTCCCTGGCCGTGCGGTTCACCCACTCCATCACCCTTGTGACTTGATTTTCGGCGATTTTTCGGGTCACGGTACCCTTGAGTTCATCATGCAACTGCTCTAGCTCTTCGAGTGAGCCCGTTTTGAGAGTCTCGTCCGCCGTTTTCTGTCGCTTATTGGCCCCATTGGCGCCCCTCCTGTTGGTTCTTTTTCTCGATGTCAAATCGTCACTACTTTCTTCAGCGTCCAATTCTTCCACCGTGCCATTTTTGCACTTTTCGATTTTCGCCTCGACCGCATCAATGGTGCCTTCAAGTTCGGCTTCCTCTTTCGGAAGCTTATCTAGCCAGAGGGCCTTTCTGCGTGCAGCAATACTGGCTGTCATACCTTCTTTCACTCGCAAGAACTCTTTTCTCAACACAGACTCGCGCTTTCCCCAGGGATTAAACCATTTCGCCAAGCTTTCCACATCCTCAACACGGTCGAAGTATCTCCACTGAGCGCCTGAGAAAAGAGGCATGCTTTGTTCCTCGATGAACTTACGCTGAACTGCAGAAAGGTGTGTCACGTCGTAATCTTTTGGCAAACCCCCATGTTCATCAATGATCGTGGTTTCATTGAGTTGTATCGAGTTTTGGCCGAAATGCAATCCTAGCCTTTCCGCTTCGGCAATTGTGGGGCCCGAAATGGTGCTGAAATCCATTTCCTTCAAGAGGCCATTGCTCTCAGTATGGCCATTTGCGGTGTTTCCTTTGGCAATGCCGTTCAGTGTGTCTCCATTTTCGAGTTTTACTTTGGACGAAACCGTGTCATCCTCAATCCGCTCTATGATGTGATCAGCATCGTCTTTCGAAAGTTTGAGGTGCGATAAAGCATCCATGCCGGTCGGACCTTGGACCCAAAGGCAGCCCATGAGGTATGTCTCGGTTTGAAAGTCGTCTTTATCGTCGACCTCGTCGTCACTCTCTGGTTCCTGCTCCTCATCCTCGTCGCCATCGCCAGAGTAGTGTATATTGGGCAATCCGTTATTTTCGAACCACCAATACCTGTTAAAATGGCGGTCTTTTCCGAGCAATCTGACACGCTGACAATCCAACTGAGAAAGCTGCATTTCCACGTCCTTTTTGGCAGCTCTAGTCTCTCTGATTTTCGCAATTGCGTCCTCGCGAGCGTCCCATAATTCCTTGAAAGAAGGGTCACTTTCTGCCACTGCATTCTCGTATTCAGACATTTCGTAGCCTTTCGTGTTAAGTCTATGTCTCTTTCTGGAGAAAGGGACCCAAAGTTTGGAGTCTGTGGCCTTTGCGACTTCTTCCATGAGCCTGGTGAAGATCTCGGTATGGAGTTTGTTGGCAGTTTCCACATGCGATTTCCAGTCACGAAGAATATCGAGTCTCGTGCGTCTCAAGTTCGCCAGCTGCTCGAGCGATTCATCCATGTAATTCCGAACCGCAGGTCCATTCACGACCAAAGATGTCAAGATATGTAACACCTTCATCCTCAAATCGATTCCCATGGATGTGTAGAACTGCGTTAACACAGAAGAAGGACTTGCTGGCTTGATTTGTGCAGGTGCAAGCGTTCTGTACACTTTTTGAATCGTCTCAGCATACTCTGGCACGTATTCCACCAATGAAAGCACGCCCATCATGATCGTCAACCACTGGCCATCTTTATAATTGCGTTTGCGGAGCCGTTCGTACCACTTTGTGCCGCGATAGTTCATCACCGAGTATGCATTATGGCCATGGTCCACCTCCTCGACTTGATCTTGTGTAATGTCCATATCAGAGCCTTCATCCTCATCGTCACCGTCAACGGGGCTTTTTCTTTCCTTTGGCTTCCTGCCCCGTTTTCCTTTTTTCACTTTCTGCGGAGACGGCGACGTGGACTCATTTTCCGAGACTTCGTCGTCGATTTTGAGCGGTCTAGGCTCGTTTTCTGAGTCTGAACCTTTCAAGTTTTCGTCGATTTCCTCCGTTTTCTGGTCTGGGGAAGACTCGAGCCTGATGTCCGACGGAAGCGTGATTTGGAGCCCTGGGACCTTCACGCCATCTGCGTTTTTCGCCAGCACTGGCTCTTTCGACACAACTAGCCCTAGAACGGCACACCAGATCTCATCCAAAAGCTCGCAACGGCCCGTATTCTGAAGCTGCTCGTCGTTCCAGCCCATGGCACACAAGAAATCGTCAAACGTGAACGTATCGAGTTTGAGAATCGAATGGTAGATGTTGAGGAACGTCCAGCACTCGAGCGCCTCCTGAACAGAGTAAAGTGCGTCTTTCTTCAAGATTTGGATTTCGATTTCGTTCTCGCTTATGCGCTTAGTGTTCTCTTCGGTTACATCCGCTCGTAATGCAGCATTCTCTTCCTCCAATTGCTCAATGACTTGTCTGTTAAGGCCCCTGGCATTTTGTGGAAGCACCATCACCGCAGGCGCCGGGCGTGCGTTTTGCAAATCAAACAGCAAGTTCAAATCCTCAATGATTGTCTTTTTCGACGGCTGAACCACCAGCGGCGTGCTCAGGTCGCCTTTGCTTAACGCCTCTTTGATCTGCGCGGGCAAATGATGCGCTGGGAACCTCACCTTCAGCTCGTTTTTGTCGCGGCTTTTCGATCCCGTCGCCGGCTCGGCCGCAGGAGTGCCCTCGCTCACACCGTTGCCTGCATTGGCGGCATTGGCGGCGTTCAAAGCGGCTTTAATCTTCCAAGCGGCCCTTCCACGCGGTTTTTTCACCTTGGGGACGTCAGGCCCGTCTGCAGGCAGCGGCGACTCGGCTTTTTCGTCGCCCTCATACAACACCTCGCCCGTGGGAGTGAGCGCCTCGAACTGCTTCAAGTCCTCGGGGAATTCTTGCGGAATCCGGTACTTTTTCGCGTACCTTTCCTTGACGACCCATGGAGCGCCCACTTTTGGCGACCGCGTCACCGTGAGCTTCACGTATGTTTTTACAAGCCACTTCGTGAAATGGTTTCTGTCCCTGGAGATCTGCAAGTTCGTGGCGATGATCTGCGTGCTGTCTTTCGTGGTCACCAAATACTTCGTATCTGACGGATTGCTGTACTGCACTTTCTCGCGGATCGTGCCCCGATGTTTTGCCGTCGAGAAGTAGGGCTGCGAAGGCGCATCCGCTTTCAACTGCCGCTCGGTTGGCTCCACGATTTTCTTCACGTACACCTCTTCGCCCGGAAAATACTCGTTTTTGAATACCAGGTACACTTTGTCCACAAGCAAATCCAACCGCGAGATCCGGTTGAACTGCAAAAACTTCAAGATGTGTTCCCGAAGAGCCTCGGGGAAGTTTGCCTCGAGGTCCTCGATCTCCTTTGTCTCGGAGTTATACGCCTCGTAATATGTAAGACATGAGTTGCCGGTGATTTCACACACAAACTTGCGGCGGTTATAGTAGTCCACCCGCGCCAAGTAATCCTCGTAATTGAGAAACCATTCCTTGGTTTGCGGGATTATATAGATTTCTGTGCTGAGATCGGCGGGCACCGGCGGCGGGCGCACGTAGGTGACTCTTTTTCTCTTATACAACACCATTCTGGGGAACTTTTGCTTGAATTTTTTGAAATAGAAAACAAGATTTTTCTCCTGTTTTTTTCGAATTCAGATTCTTGAACCTGTTCTGTGGTTGCTGGCTCGGCGATGTCCGGTACTATGATTCTGAAGAGCCCAAATCAGGCAATGATGGGCTGATTTGAAATGTAGATATAGACCACGATGAATTTCCCACTTTTGATGCCCTATTTGTGTGGTTTATATTGGCAATTTGTGTTTATTCGGAGAAAAGCGTAGTAGGGAAAAAACGGGGGAAAAAAACACACGTTTGGGAAAAATTGAGGTGTCTACATATACTGTTTCTGCAAGATACATTATTTCGCAGATTGAGCCTATGGCTGGCATGGGCCGGGCAGGTGGGATGGATGGCCGTGGATTTTGCAATCGCTCGAGATCTACGCTGGATTTATTTTGACTGTTACGATTTATCAGAGATATTTTCCAATATTCTTGTGAATGTGTGACGATTTCATTTTTTTTTTGTTCTGGCCGGCGGGCATGTTTTTTTTCGTTTGGAAAAAATGTTCTCAAAAAAAAGCATATCCCGTTTTTTCTGTGGAGGCACAATCATTGCCTTTCGGCACCGCGAGTCTATATGAGAACACATCGGCATCATACATTGCGAAAGCGCGCGTCGGGCCAAACGGGCAAAACCCACAAAAAAAACAAAAAAAAAGTAGGGAAAAAAAAAAACATACACACATCCTGACTGATTTTACGGCTTTCAATTCTAAAGACGCAAAACAATCACGTGGGGTGACATTTGGACAAATACTGAAAAAATGGTAAACATTCAATCTCACCCTAACGTTCGACGCGTGGATCTGTTCCCCAAAGCATACTGAAAATGAGACCATTTCATGCAACGCGTGCTGTAGTGAGTGTTGTGTGCCGCAGAAGAGAAAAGCAGGAGACAAACTTTCGGGGCCGACAATCTGGTGTTTTTGTCTTATTTTTTTCAAAATTCGGCTGGAATCAGACGTCGTTCACGTTGTAAGCGCAGATTAATATACTGGAGCATATCATAAGTTTCTGAGTCCTGTTTATGTGTGCATACCTTAATGTGATGGGTGTCTTATGAAGCATGAAGCTAATAGCGATTGATACAACGCACGTACTCTGCAAAGAGATCCACGACTATTCATCATGATTACAAAATTTACGACGCCACAAAACAAAGTATAATGAAATGAAATTGCCTATTTGTTTCTTTTTCTGGCCTTAATTTCATTGGTCTTTTGCGGGTTTTCAAATTCCGATTGCAGCGTTTGATTTGTCGAAAATAATATAGCCTGAAATGAGGATGGCGCGAGAATATGCGTTTACTTTTAGTGCACCCAACGAGATTTGCGTGGACGAGCATTTGTTGTGCCTGTCTAAGTATTGGTAAGTGCACGCCCAGGCACTTTGGTAAGAAGCAAAAATAATAAGCAAGCGAATTAGAATCTCGGTATGGTGTTTATAGTTTAGCTGAAGTCAACATTTTATTTATGCTTGATACATCTGAACGATCGGGGGAATATCAAAGAAAATGTCTGGCCTAGGCCATTAGACTAAACATAAGAACAATGTGGCTTTCCCTCAATGCCTGCCCGGTAATCGACAACTCGGGACCTTTTAGCCAACATCCGCGGAGCGTGCGACAAGTAATCTGTGTTAATGAATAGATGAAATTGGAAAACAAAAATGATGAAGGCATAAACTTCGACAGTTTATGTCACGATCAATCCGATAATTTGCAGAAATTTATTGGTCAGTTCTTTTTTTTCTTTTGGCCATGTGACTCTTTCGAGCACATTGATTTTTGTTCTCACTCGTTTTTCGGGCCTTTGAAGCTTTATTAGAGACTGTGAATTATTCTCGAGGCTTTCGGGTGCTCGCGGAAATTGCGCGCCCGACGCCGGGTGATCTGGACAACAACAAAGGCCAGACTTAATTTGATTAGGGTGTGCATATACGCATCTCAGGTTGAGAAGTGGCGGAAGTTTTGCCTGCTTTGGGTATGTCCTCGCCATCATGCAATCTCTGACAACCAAAATGGTCACGCATTGCAATATAGGCACCAACCAGGTTCCAGTCATGGTCTCAAGTTTCTTGTCTGAGTAGCCTTTTATTCAGGCCATTTCATCTTGTGCCATTCAGAATTAGAACCAGCACGGAAAAGTGATTTCCAGAAGTCTGGTTTCACCATTTATTCGCCTCGCACGCAATTTTTGCGTTCACGCGCCTCGCGGCTATACTCAGGATTGCATTAGGCAGTGAACAAATACCCAAAAGCAGTCGAACAAACTGTTCGTTTATTCCTCTAAATCAGATTTTTACGCAAGGAGTATCTCTGGATTCACCTGATCGACAAAGCAGCAATTCAAAAGTTTATCTGAAAAAAAAAGCTGCCAAAGAAAGTGTCCATCTGCCGAAACACTCCGGTCGACTCTATTCGGCGATCACATTACCATACCGGCATTGACGTAAGAGTGCGCCGCACAAACATTGCCGCAGGGTATATAAGAACGGCATGGTCCCATGGATCTTGTAACAGATGTAAGAAATCGATATTTAGAATTTCATAAAACTCAAAAATGACAGTTTCTGTGCCCGACACTTTCAAAGGCTTTGCCGTTTCGACCTCCGACAAGTGGAACCAGCCCAAGTTGGTTTCGTTTGAGCGGAAAAAGATTCTTCCTACGGACGTGGTGATCAAGAACATCTGCTGCGGCCTCTGTGGCACCGACATTCACACCGTGCAGGAGAACTGGGGTCCTTTGAAGAGAAAGGATGCTGTGGTGGGCCACGAAATCATCGGTAACGTGATCGCCGTTGGTGATGACGTCAAGACCATCAAAATCGGCGACCGTGTTGGTATTGGTGCTGCGTCTACCTCCTGTGGCGATTGCTCGAGATGTAAAAACGACAACGAACAATACTGTCCCAAGGGCGTCTCGACGTATAACGCTGTGGACTCGTTTGCCGATGATTACGTGACCCAGGGTGGATACGCATCCCACCTGATTGCAAACGAGCAGTTCTGCTTCCCTATCCCGGACAAGTTAGACTCTGCCGTGGCTGCCCCATTGATGTGTGCAGGTTTGACCGTGTACTCTCCCTTGGTCAGAAACATCGGCAAGCGCGAGAAGCCCGTGGTTGGAATCATTGGAATCGGTGGTTTGGGCCACTTGGCGCTTCAATTTGCCAAAGCATTGGGCGCAGAAGTGTATGCTTTTTCCAGAGGCTCGTCCAAGAAAAAGGAGGCGCTTTCATTTGGCGCCGATGGATTCATTGCCACACAGGAGGATGAGGGCTGGGAGAAGAAATACTTCGACAAGTTCGACTTGATCTTGAACTGTGCATCTGGTGTGGATGACTTCTCGTTGGACAAGTACTTGCTGACATTGGTTGTTGACGGCAGATTCGTCAGTGCTGGCTTGCCTCCTTCGGGCGACACTTTTGCCGTTCACCCATTCACGTTTGTGCGTAACGCCACGTCTTTCGGCTCCTCGCTCTTGGGCTCCAAAGCTGAGGCGCTCGAGATGTTAGAGTTGGCTGCTGAAAAGGGCATTAAGCCTATGATTGAAGAAGTGCCTATCTCAGAACAGAGCTGTGGCGAAGCTTTGACCAGGTGTAACGATGGCGACGTCAGGTACAGGTTTGTCTTCACCGACTACGACAAGGCCTTTGCTTAGGAGCGAAAGTTCGTTTTATATATTTATTAATCAATAAAAGACCGCGAGTTTCATCATGTGCGTTAATAACCACCAGGGTATCTTGAACGTAGCCATCAGATTGCAAAAGCAGTTAGCGGCCGCGAACCAGACAGATCTTGAATTTCCTTTGTTTACTTTTTTGTAAAAATCGTGCTGCGTGAAATTCCGGACTAGTGGAATAGCCATTGCCTGACCGATTCTGGGTTGGTGTTCAACAGTGTCTTATGCGGGCGACTCTTTTCGCAGTCGATGGGTAGGCGCATTTCGCATGGTAGATTTATGATTAAGGGATAGGAGAAAAAGGAGGCTTTTTCGATACATTTATGGAAAAAATCACATTTTTGAGTCATTCTCCAGAACACGTGTCCTTCGTCGTGCTTTTCAAAGAAAAAAATATGTGTTTTAGCAGTGGGATGTTGGGCTGGAGCTTTGGACCCCACACTCTGGTTGCAAACACTCATTTTCTCTTGTGCCGGAGATGCTGAGACATTACTGGGATGACGTTGTCAGTGGTATTTTTTTAAAAGGAATTTCTTTCGTAGATTTGGGTTTGTAACACTAACAAAAGCAAGTTTACTGTATCATAGCATCCTTGTTACCTTTCTTTGACTCGTGAAATTGGAAGACACATGGACCACTATATGCATGCAAGACCGTCCCTGCCATTGTTGACATTGCACATCGTGGGAGAGAGCCAATTACTGCGAGGAGCTTTGAAATGTCATCTTTGACTATCGTAAATATATTAACACCGGTTGTCTATGAGAAGGGCTGAGTGTGGCTTTTTTTTTTCGCCGTGCAATGACGTGCAATCACAGGAAAACATTTTCCTAAATTCTGAAAGAGAAAGAAATTCAGAGTAGTGAATGTATGTATGTGTGGTGGAATCATTACAGCTTCACTGATCAGATTACATACGCCTGTGATATGAAAGGGCGACGGTTCGCAGCGAATGATATACTGTACCGTCATTGGAGATGAAGAGAAAAAGAGGCCAATCAACCCATGCAATATTCTGTTTATTTTTTCATGTTTTCTCGCTTTGAATAAGTCTTGAAAACGGATTTCAGGTTATTCAATAAAAAATCCCGATTAAATCGATTCCAGATTTTTTCCCCCATCCCATATTTCGTCTATACTCATTCATCCTAGGCCCTAGGGCCTGCGCAGAAGTGCGCTCTGAGTCTGAGCCATCACGAAAAAAGGCGTAGCCACCATTTGGAAAAAGATACATTTTCGAGTGTACACCGCCAAAAGCAGCATAAAATGATGAGTCATCTGCGTCTTGCCACGCCTAGCGTGACCCGGTCCACTATAAGACTCGCCAGGACGTTCCACAACGGGCCCTCGATCCTCCAAAAAGAGGAGGTGGCGCCGCCGCACCAGGTTGCTAAGGAATCGCACCTTCCGCGAGTGAAACACGATTTGAAGATCAATCCACGCCCGGCCAAGGCCCGGATTCCCTTCTTGTCCGACCACAAAATCGAAAACGACAAGCTGTACCGGATGTCAGGGTTCGCCCAGAGCGTGGGAGAGGCGATTGTGCGTGTTTTCAACATCGACATGGACAAGTCACGTGCCGGGCCCGTGGCCGGGTCTTACTACTTCGGAGAGTGTAAGAAGCAAGGCATGTTTTACCCCAACGAGCCGCTCTCGCCCACGGCGCAGTTCTATTATGAGACCTTGCAGCTACCCCGCAGTTTTTCCCAGTGGTTTCAAATCACGGCATTACATTATTGGATCTTATCGGTGCGCATGCGGGCCATGCCGTTTAAGTATGGCCGCAACTACCAGCAGAAGTTGGTGGACCGTATTTTCCGTGATATGGAGCTCCGCATGGCTGGCGAGCTTGGAATTTCTTCCAACAGAATCATTGACGGATATTTAAGAGACTATCACACCCAGCTTTTGGGCTGTGTGGTGGCTTATGACGAGGGCTTGGTCACGGACGACATCACATTAGCCGCCGCGATTTGGCGTAATATCTTCAATGGTGACCCTAATGCAGACTTACGCCACGTTGAGGCACTTGTGGGCTATGTCAGACAGCAATTATACGTGTTGAACAAGATGAGCGACCGTGAGTTCGGTTTTGGCGCGTTTTCCTTCGTGCCGCCAGACCAGGTCGTGAAGCCATTGACAAAAGCACAGGAAGATCGGTTGCGTGAGGCGGCCAAGGCGCTGTTTGCACAGAAAACGTTGCCCTCAGACAGATCCACCCTTTCTTTGGATGAGTAATGTATATAGTACTAGAAATATCAATCTTATTTATCATCAAAATGGTGAACCTGAAGCGTAGGTAAGGATTTATGTAGAGATTTTGTGGACCACTTGCTTTTACTTCGTTTCCGACCGGCACACCCCGCTGAATTTCGGCTGTTTCGCTGAGTTTCTAATGTATAAGAGAATTGGGAGTATCTCCAATGTCATAAACGGCTGTATATTCTTTTCTTTTTTTCTTTATTTTCTTTCATTTCTACAAAACTGTTGTCGACATCTGAATTGCCGATAACTATGCACTCACGGTCACCGGTCTTTTGCATGCTTCAAGTAACTTCGTATTGAACCTTGGGTATATATGTTGACTCTTTTTTTCATTTGAAAGTCTTGCTTTTGAAGAAGCAGATTCTCTCGGAGAAAAAGACAGAAACTCAATCACAATTTCGACTTTATGAATAAAAAAAGCGTCTTCAGCTGCATCATATATCTCATGAGTCTAGCCCCATCTTGGAGAATATGTATTGTCGGAGAGAGAAAAAAACCCAGAAGTTTGACTCATTTCAGCCAGCACACTTGACTGATTTTACGACTTAGCATGTCTCACGAATCCAAATCTTATCAAAATAAAAGAGAGAGAAAAAGCATATCATAATATTCAATTCTATAAAGCCTCGTATGATATCGATTTGCAATTCTCACGCCTTGGTGGAGGCCAGGGACCCGTCGGCACTAACAAGCTCGTATTCGGAATCAGCAGTACTGGGTGATTTGCCCTCCCATGGCCCTCCATTGGTGCCTCTGATCATCACATTCATCACGGCATAATCGTGTCCTTCACGCGCGTTGGGTTTATCTTGGGAACCCAAAAAGATGTCTTCATAGAACTCAAACCCAAACCGATTATAAATTGGGATATTGTCCGCAGAAGAACTTTCCAAGTAGGTGATGTTGTTGTTTCCAGGAATGTCGATATAATTCTCAAACATATAGTCAAACATCGTGCGCACGTTACCTTTTCCTCTGGCCTTTTCTTCCGAGCCTAAGTATACCAAAGTGTAGACATCTTTGGCGCTAAAACGCTTATCCGAAGTGAGGATACGCTCGCACGTATCATGCAACAAAGGCAACATGCCCTTAAAAATCTTCTCCTGGCCTTCTTTGCCCGACATTTCCCAAAGCGTGCCGTAGCCGGCTTCCATCAAATTGGCAAAACTGTCTAAGCCTTCCTCCACAGATTTCGGATGCGACCACACGGCCACGGTCTCGAATCCGTCCTCGGACTCGCCTATGCCAAAGCAAAGGCCCTTTGCGATGTGCTGCTTGAGGTAGCATTCGTAAAGTTTTCCATCGACCAAATCCCTCTGTTTCGGGTCCTCGATGTGCACTGTTAACAACTTGGCAAGCGCATCTGTACCAAAGGAGGCGTGCAAAGTGCGGGCTGCCAGCGGCACATCGGCCATGGACAACTTCTTGACCCTTGCAAATCGGGCGGCTTTATCTGTGGGCTTAACTGGAATTGTATGCATGGTATATGTAGGTAGGTGTAATAATAGTATCAAAAGGATAACACGTATTTGTACTGGTAGCTGAGCTTCACGAACATAACCAGGCCTTTCAGCATAAACAAACGGATGTAGTTATAGAGATTAAAGGCTGCAAAAGTTTAGTTGAAAGTTCAACGATAATTACGAGGTGGACAGTCTCATCTCCGTCTTTATACCGTTCCGCATCCGCAGACCAACCTGGCCAAGATAGGCATGTACAGGCGGTTCGGCCTGCATATAACTAATCTCTGCTCCAACGGCAGTGCCTCGCGGGCGCCGTGCCGCGCCAATGCTCCCTATCAAGGACGGTCGATGCGGTGTGTTGCAGGTCCAGTGCCCACGCGCAAATCATGAACGTCGGTCAGAATTGAATTGACTTGAACAATAAGGTACATTCATCAAGTCAAAATATGCATGTCGCTTATTCAAACAAGCTATCATGCTACTAAACACCTAAAAAGCATCATGGCTTTCTCAATATTTCATTATATGATTGTATTTGCCTGTTTGCTTAGGCACTATTGGTAAGAGGGTGGAGTGTCAAGTAGTCTCCGCCGATAGGACTCGCGTGGCCCTGAAGGGGCGGGCTCGGGCTCTGACACGCGAGGGCGGATCCCGGCGAGCGCAAACTTTTCTGCACATAACCTGCTGATTACGAACAAGGCCACTTTCCAAGCTTCCATCAAGTGCAATTAATTAACTAATTCAGCGAAAGAACAAGATGGATTTTCCGATTCCTCGTATCACAAGACCGAAACTAACAACTTCGTAAAATAGTACGGCCAGTTTTTTACTTCCTTGAATGGTATATCACTATGGTGGTATACACAGATGCTTTTTTCTTCTTCACGCTGACTTCATACATGAAAATCACTTCTTTCCCTTCTTCTTTTTCTTGTTCTTGCTCTTACTCTTGCTGGAACTGGCGTTGGCGCTGGTTTGAGCTGGAACTGGCGCAGGCGACTGTTCTACCACACCCTGGTGGCCACCGGACTTTTTCTTCATATCCTTCTTCGAAGGCTTATAATACGAGCGAAGCTTCATCGGAAGCCATCTTTCCTTATCAAGATTTTCGGCGTTAAACTCGCTGGCTGGCCTGAGCACCTTGTTTTTGGAGAACTTCGGCTTGTGTGCTTTCTTTGTCACTTTAAAAGGCTGTGCTGGTGCTCTAGTGGAGGTTTTCACGCTAGCCGTAGGACGTTGTTTGATGATGTCTTCAATATTGACTGCCAAAAGTTCCTCCACATCCTCTGGTGAAGCGAGCTCCTCTGCAGGCACGAGCCCGGTATTCTCGCCAGTCAATGCACTGGCAATAAGTGCATCTGTTGGGTTGGCCTCCTTCAAAAGCTTGAAAAGCTTGGATGGGTCCTGCAGAGAGCTTCCAGAGATCTTGAAAGCGAAGGTTCGTACAAGCTGATACAAGTCCGCATTTGCCGCCAACGTTTCCACAGAGTAAGACTCGAATTTGGCGATCAAGGATTGCAAGAGCTGCGTAAGTTTCTTCGTGCTCGCGTCACCCTGCATCGTCTCGTATATGTTGATAAGCGTGCCCACAAGAGACGCATTGACATGGATGTCGGTCCTTTCCAATGTTAAAGATACGTATTTCTCAAGGATTTCCAACGCTTGGTCAAACTTGCCTCTCCTTGAGTTGACGTGTACTAGGAGCAACGCCGCCGCGACGAATTTCAGACCAGACCAACTTTTCATCCGCAGACAGTACTTGTACAATTGTCTGCTCACTTTTTGAGCATCGTGCTCAGACTGCAATTCCCGGAACGAGATTCCTGATCCCACCAAAGCCTTATAGAGTGAGGGAGTCAAGTCTCCGTGGAAATCTGTTGAAAACTGCAATTCGAATTGCGGCTTGAAAAAGTTTGATGTTTTCGACAAAGTCCCGCTCTTATATGACAACAGCAAGTGATTCCTCACCAACACTCGGAACTGTGGCTTGGTGAGTTTATGTCTCAAAAGATGCAAATTGTCCTTGTAGTTCAATTCTCTGGCAGCAAAATTGACGTTTTCAGGGGTGCCTTTCAACGCAATGTAGTTGTTTTTGAACGTCAATCTGGTCATGAGATCGGTCACCTGTGCCAAATCCAGCAGTTCCAACTCGGCCAACGCCTGGCGTGGACGGCCCAGAATATGGTAGATATAGGCCACGGTTAACTTGATGGGAGCAATTTCTAGGGCCAAATCTGCCGGGTCAGAATCCATGTTCTGCTCAAGGCACATGGCCGAGGCCTTTTCCAAAAGAGTCAAGGATGAAGACACGTTTCCCGCGCCAAGCTCCATAAGCGCCTCATTGAATACGATATCGTACGTTATTTCTGCAGCAGAAACGCCAGAAACTGGATTTTGAGCAGCACTCTGTTTGGCGGCGAGCTGCGCCAAAATCGCACGTTCATTACACGCCATGTCCAATTCATTGTCGACGGAATTCGACGAGATAAGTTGTCTGTAGAGCTCTAACGCCTCAGAAACATGGCCGTTTTGGTAGTAACTTTGCGCCATCACGTGCTTCAACGCCCGCTGGCTGATACTTTCTTCGGCAAACTCGGACTCCCCGTAAAGCGATTTCAAGCGGTCGAAATGGCCTGTTTTGTAGTACACATACGCTTTTTCCACGGGGAATTCCCTGTGCACCTCTTCAGAAGCCTCGTCTACGAGCTGTAATGCTCGATAATACCTATCCAAATTGATCAACGCCACCAAACAGTTGTGAAATGCATTTATGTCGTTGAAATCCTTCACTTTTGACAAGTACTGGTACGACACCTCGAAAACAGTCTCGTGGTCGGCCGTGTCCTGCGCCGTGGACATGTTGAGCCGCTTAAATGCATCAATCACAGAACTCGACATGGTGATGTGGTTTGCGTTTCGAAAAAACGTGATCAGTGAGTTTTATCCGTGACTAATGTGACGATATTAGAGATTCTTGTGAGGTTAGAATGTGAGAAATACGCATTTTTTTTTCCCGTCGCTCGCGGCCATATGCACATCCACCCAGTTGAGAAAAAGGAATCATATAGAAACGGGAGTTATGGACTTTACGATTTTGCTCGATTAAAAAAGAACTCTTGCGACTTTCGCGAGTCAAGTGATGTTTCCTTTTGAATTCAAAATTTGATTGGATTAAAAGCGAAAGCGTGCACCCGGGGTCTGGGTTAGGAAAGCTGATACAACTACAGTGAGGCCTAGTTATAAGGATCTTGCTAAAGAAATCACATGGGCTCAATTTCCGAAAAGAGCACGAGAAATTGTTATTTCCGCCAAAAATGCGCTTTTCAACAAGATAAATTGGGTACTTTCTTCTATTTTTGCTTAATGGATTTGAACCTCATAAACAGGTCTCACTGTTTAGTTCGCAGCGAGTTAGCACTACTGAGTAAACCATTTGAATAAGCAAAAGACTAGGAAGAATAAATTCAAATTGGAGCCAAAAAATATCTTTTCACGCAAATTGCGGATTCTAGGCACATCATGAGTACATTGTTAAAGAATTCATGAATATGTTTGATGTATTGGGTATCCTAGTGCATGACTATGCTAATAAACAGGATCAGTGTCCTGAAGAAATGAAATGGGTATAATGTATATAAATCAGGCAAATCCTAATTTGTGTAGATCTCAAAACGGTTTTTCTGCACCAAGTGCTTTTTGCCCTTGTTGACGCCCACAGACATGGCTCTTTTCCGCCTTTCCACCGCCTGCAGTTTGGCAAGCAATCGAAGCTCCATTTCGTCGTCTTCACAAGCTTCTGATCTGTGCAAAATCTGTTTCATGGCGTTCCTGGGCGGGGTCACGAAACTGGGCAATGCAGAGAACTTGTGCGCCGTGTTGGACTCGTTGTTGTAATTCGCAGGCTGATATAATTGGGTGAGTTCTAGTGGGTGACGCAGGATCTGGCCTGATGTGACTGCAGAGCCGCAGAATTGACGAATATCCAAGTTTGCCAAGGGCCGCCTGTAGCCATGACTACTTTGGGCCAAAGCCAACACTTTTGGCTGTAAAATGTTCTCCTTGTCGTCGTTGTGAGTGTCTAATTCGGCAGTGTCACGTGACTTATGGTAAAGCTCGTATTCTTCTGGTTTATCCTCATAAATCAGAAACCCCGCCAGCGTTTGTATTCTCCGGGGCGTCAAATTGACCTCTAGTTTGGGGAGCTTTCTCATCGTTTGTGCCTGCGCCTTGGCTGGCGTGGAAGGTCTGGATTTCAAGGGGGATGATGCCCGGGAGTTGAAAAGACTGTCTCTCTTGGGAGACAAGGGCCTGATAGGAGACGACATGGTATGATGTGAGTGGAATTTAACACGAGAGTTGTCTCTTTAGGAAAGAATGAATACAAGGAAAAAAAGAGAAAAAAGAATCCTCGCCAATAAGGTGATCAGAAAAGTTTCAGTCCTGTTGTTTCCAGGAATTCTGACGGGTCTTTATGCTCTGTAGCAATGCTCCTTCATGCATAATCACGCGTACGCGAGGCCGCGGCCATTTTGCAGTATTCCTGCGGACAAAAAACACGGTTTACGTGAATAAGGTGGCCCGAGCGCGGCCACAGGGATTGGATTCATTCCAGGCTCGCGTCACGTAAACTTGATTAATGTGGTTAGAGAGTTTCGGGAATTGCCGTAAATTCTATGAGCAGTAAATTTACTTACATTTCTGACAATTTAGTCATAAGCTTATTCCAAAATATAATCAGGAGCGTAATTTGGATTGTTGGGTCTTAGCCACTTTCCAGGCCAACGCATGCCTGTACGTTGCAGGAATAGGGCCGATTCGCGGTACGCGGTGGTACTTTTTTTGGCCATTTTCATCCGGCGTGCCGTGCAAGACTGAGCCCTGTAAGCCCTTTTTGAAGGATATAGCAACCGTTCAATTATGAAGGGCAAAAGCATGATTTGAACTCTCATTTTTTTTTCGTTTCAATTAAGAATTTCTTGTCTTGTCCGGCCCAAGGTGTATCTTGGCTGGGGCGTCATTTTTTCTGGTCCTCCCAAACCACGCTCGGGGCCCAACCCACATATGTGTGGTTAGATTACTAGGGGTAACCACATAAATAGTTGCAGATTAGTATGTCGCAAAAAGCTTTGTAGCTCGGAAGTAGATACTAAAGATACATTAACGGAATTCTGGTATTTGAAAGTGACTCTCAATATTTATTTATGCACTTTTATTATTTTGAGAGTATAGACTTGAGCCCTTCAATTTTTCGCAGTGCGATTTTTGCACCCAATCCTCACGCATGCCAGAAGATTGCAAAAATATCAAATTACGTAACACCACAAGGATCTTCAAATCATGTCCCAATGGGAATCTTCAGGATTATCTAAAGAATTGGATCTCTGATGGAGACGATAACAATTCATCTAAACCTAAAAAAAAAAAAAATCTCATACGCTGCCAAGCCAAGATCAACGCAAGGCATGATACTAAAGCTGGCTAGGGCGTTCAACACAAGTAAGCTTGTGGAGAGCCATGTAAACGACTCTGCCACCCTGGTCCTTGATACGATGTAGCAAACATGGAACTTAACAACAGAGGTAAACAAAGAACACGCTCACTATAAGGACAACGCTCCGGATCAGATAAGTATTTCAATTACCCTGTCTCCATCTTGCGAAGGAAAGGAAACATTTATGGCGCCATGGCGATTTCAATTTTCAGAGAGTCAGAGGGCAAGACTAAGTTGCCTACAAAAGGTACTTGGCCGTCTTGAATCATATGAATATGGGCTCTCCCATTTTGTGGAATGCAGCCAGATTACACCCACAGCAATTTTTCATCGAATCGCATAGGATCAAAGGCAGCTAATTTGACGTTATGGGGCTTATCGACGTCATTCTTCTGAGCAGGCATTTAACGACGCAAGTTCTAAATTCCCCGTATTATGTTCACGACACCCTTTTATCATTTACCAGTACGTGTATTCGATACTAAAGAACTAGAACGGTCTCAAACACTGTACAGAGACCTCTATTTATCGCCTATCTACAATAAGGCAACGGAAAGGGGGATTGGCAAGAGTAAGATAACGCCATTGGAAAGTGCAGTGGCGTCATTAGATGACGTCGCCTAGAGAGAGAGAGAGAGAGAAAGAGAGAGAGAGCGTTGGGAACCTATCAGAAGTCTTGTGGGAGTGTATTGACTACCTGCGGATTATCAGCCACGGGCTTATACCAGGGCCCTGGCATCTCGGCCACTGATTGTTATACAAACCTTGGATGACACAAAAAAAAGAAATCAGATAAATTGCGGCTGAAAATTTCAGTGAGGCCGTATAAAGTTTATCGTTCTATTGTGTTGAAAATCATTGCTTGCCTCAACCGATGGGGAGGTCCAAAGTTGACAATCGACTTGCTGGGCCTGAGCAGCTTGCATCGAAAAGTGACGTAAATTAACAAATTGAATATCATGACTAGCATATAAGAAATTGAGAATCATCGATTCGAAAAACGAGAAAGTGACCGCTAGCCATGAATTTGAAACTGGCCCAGAACCAGGTTCAATATACCTCGAAGCGGAGCTAGCTACAATTCACCCACTCGCTTCGACATTATAAATAATCGACCGACAAAACTACAATAAAACAATTGATACAGGAACAGATCAAGTCCAATGAAAATCTCTCGATGTGTTCTCTTTTCTGATTAGACTCTTTGGTGCATCAAACCGGTTACCCTCTGTAAAACTTGTTTTCGACAAAGGGCAACTTCACCACCTTCCCAGGCCTCAACTTGCCCCGCACCTCGATCTTCACATCATCGCCAATCTTAACGTCTTTTGAGATGTAACACTGAGCAATATTCTTGCCTAAGGTAGGCGAAGGCGAGCCGGATGTGGTTTTCCCCACCAAAACGTCGCCATTATTGTTGAATACTTTGCCACCGGTTCTCACTGCAGGGCCCTCTGAGATTACTCCAATCCGGCGTGTTTTGACAGACTTGTCTTGGATCTGTTTCAAAATCCTGGAGCTACCGTTGAACGTGGCATCGTTAGTGCGTCTTGTTTTTGGTATCAACCACAGTAACGTTGCATCCACAGGCGTGATATCTTCGCTGAGTTCGTTTCCGTATAAGCACATGCCCGCCTCCAATCTAAGCGAGTCTCTTGCGGCGAGCCCAATTGGTTTCACCAAGTCTGGGTACTCGTCAATCAAGTGTTCGAAAAAGTCACGTGACTGCGACGCCTGAGCCTCATCTGACGCCGGAATCGACAACTCAAACCCGTCTTCGCCCGTGTAACCCGTACGCGAGAGATGGATCTCGGAACTCACCAAGCCATTGAGCTTCAAAAAGCGTGTGTTCCCGAAATGCACTTTTGACAAGTCCTCGGTTGTGAATTTTTGCATCAACAGTCCTGCACCTGGCCCTTGGACTGCCAATAACGTACTTTCAAACGTCTCGTGGTTTACGCCCAGGAAATTTGCGAGCTCGCTTTTGATGAATGACGTGTCCTTGTCTCTGCATCCAGCGTTTGTCACCATGTAAAACTGGTCGTCTGCGTGTTTGGTGATGATTGTATCGTCAATGATACCTCCATTCTCATTTAACAAAACCGATAAACTGCACGTGTTGGGTGCAAGCAGGTCCAAATCGATCGGGGTGATTTTCTGCAAAAACAGCTTGGCACTCGCGCCCAGGATTCGGTGCTGCAACATGTGACTGACATCGAAAAGGCCAACTTTATTCCTCACCCAGTGATGTGACTCGATATGGCTCTGGCCTTTATAGAGGAGCGGCATATGGAAACCAGCATATGCGGCGAATTTGGCGCCATACTTCACGTGGCTCTCAAAGAGCGGTGTTTTCGTTAACAGCATGGTTTCGTATGGCTATAAAGGCTTTTATTAGATGTGTAACGATAAAAACTGGCTTCTTTGGCGTATATGTAGTGTGTGGGCCCGAGTCATAAACGGGGCCCGAGTCAGTGCGCACGCAGCCGGGCCGTGTGGTGACTGGGATAGCTAAGCAGAGTCAAATCTGGGGCCAATGCAAAAAACGAAAAAAGCCCAAGAATAAGATTTTTGAAAAACAAATCTTTTCCAGGAACTGTTTATAAGTAACCCAGAGACTCATTTTTTTTGTTTTGTTTCGAATTTTGCCTGAAAAGTCCGCACAGTTTAGTGTACTTTCTTCCACACCACTGCCCCGGCCCCAAGCACGAGCATGATCGCGAGGCCCAAAACCACATATCCTAAGCGGGTGAGAAGAGTTTGGCGCACGTGACGATGGGTAAGGTTCAGGCACGGTTCTGCATGTTTACGAAACGCCAATGCGTATGAGATGAGGAAAAAATTCAAAAGTAGTAGATTCGGCGAAATCACGCCCACGACCATATTGTAATCGACTATGCGGCCCCATTTGCGGTGGAACTCACAGAGCTGGCAGTGGTAGCGCAGCGTGGATTCCGCGTCGAAAAACGAGATTGGCAACTCACGCCCTTTCTCTAGTATGCCATTCATGTATCCACTTGTTTTGATAAGTAGCCACTTTTATGGTAGATTTTATCTTTATGATTTTCGGTTTTCGCTCAAACTTACAGCATAATTTCCAAAAGAAGAAATCGGCTGTCTTATACTGTGTTCTTGGTTTCATGTGGGCTTCGCCTGAGAGCCATGTGGAGTTTGGGGCCACCCTCACTGACTTGCCGCATTGGGCGCCCGCAATGGCGCGGCTGCCTGACATCATATAATGCTGTGCCACACGCAGTGTATTGATGTATAAACGCCGAAGATAAAGCTCCTTGGTTTCGATTTTGATTGATACCATATAAACGCTCTATTCTTATTCAAATTTCATGATGTAGGGTGCATTCTTTTGTGTACCCTTTTTTGAGCATTGTTATCTTATTGCCGTGGTGGAGCAGCGCGAAGAATCACACATAGTATGGCGTCTATTTAGAACAGACAGTGGGTCTTTTGCTACCTTTAGATCTAACACAAACCATTCACGACAACACACTTGATTTGATTTAGAACATCATGAAAGTGGGTCTTTATCAAGTTTTCGAGTGTTCAGAGTATTTCAGCCTGGCATTTGCAGCCAATGTCTAAGTAGTACAATCAGGGTACTTTGCGTACGTGACATCAAAAAGGCAGCAGCTTCAACTGGATACAAATGTACCGAAAGATGGAAGAGAAATTGTTTTTCTTTTTATCGCTAGTTGTGTCGTTCATGTGTTAGCTAGTCTGTTCCTGCCGGCTACGGCTCAATTAAGACACTCTGGAACTATCTACCCTCACACATGCCAATCTAATACGAAGCGGTACTCAAATATGACGAAGTACTCATTTCATCAACATTGTCGATTATTTTCGCGAGAAATCAAGAAATCAATTATAATACTTCCCCAGCAATAAAGTATTCCTATGTATTTTCTCCCAAAATCCTGGCAGATTGGTTCCTTACTTCCAATACTTCTTCAAAAAGAGCATGCTTAGCGGCTGCACGGCTGTAAGCTAACAAAACCTGATCGGGCGGGCCACAGTAATTGGCTATACCCTTAAAAGCAGCACTTCAGCACTCCCCATGATTATCAAATATTTCGGCAATTCAAACCCATGAATTTCCAAAATACGTCTTTTGCAGACTCAGAGAAAGAAAAAAAAAAGAAAAAATCTCCTAACTCACTCTTTAAGCATGTCCCTGTTTATCTTCGTCTCCTCTAGCCACTTTCCAGTGTACTGTGTGGTCCACATGACGTAGCGCGCGCTGGCGCCAGAATCAGATCGCGCAGGCCCTCAACTATAGGAATCAGATCTCATTTCATAGATTATAACAATCCTACTGAAACTACTAGAAACTTACGCCTAGATTCATGCCACATGTCGTCATTTGATCTCACGCGGATCGCCGAATCGCTTCTGTCGACGAAAACCAAGAGCAGAAATGACGCTCTTGCGCTTCTCGATGGCTTCCAGTGTGCGAAACTACGGCTCAGCTCGCAGCAATTGGCAATCCTCATAACTTCTTTGCTCAAAGCAATTGAAATCGAACGTGAAGCATTTGCTAAGAATAACGCAAATCCCGCATTGACGAGGGCCACCAGTGCGGCGGGGTTCATGAAGGAATTGATCGAGGAACTGGTCCGGAAAAGCGCCCGCGAGCGACCAAAACTGAAAACGTGCCTGAACCTTATAAACAGCATTGTGTCATTGTACTATTTACCTTCATCATACCAGCCATTTGCGGCGGTGGCGGCGCATTTTGTTCGCATTTTGGGCTCTTTGCTCGAAACACCGTACATTTTCACGCATCTTTCTGCAGAAAATTGGCTGAATCTGTACCATTTCCTCTTACAGGCTACAGCGCGTGAGCTAGACATCTCCGATGGCGGTGCGCCAAATGAAAATCTTCTAAGTGATCTCTACCCTGCAATTTACAGCATCATTGGCGGCCCTCAAGCGTATGGAATGGTGCCTTTACTCAAAGACCGAGAATATTTCCCCATGTTGCACCTCTTAACAAAAACCCTCGCCCTCTCCAACAAGCGCGAGACACCTGTTTTGGTCACGGCTTTCAAGATCATCAATAATTTGCTCATATCGCTCTCGACCGAGGATCTGTCATTTTCGCACCAGCTTATTCGAGCCGGTATAGAATCTGCGGTCCGCTTTGCGTCTTCGTCGGTCACGGCTTTACTGGAGCAGATCTTCGTGTTTTTAAACCTTGACCCAATGCACCGGTACCTCTCTTTGGCCAAAATACCAAAACTTATTTCTGCCTCACCAGAAAACGACATTACGGCGTTGAATCTGGACGAGTCTGTCATGACCTATAATTTGGAGATGTTGATTTATGCTTTGTTGCAACGGCTCATGTCTCTGTCTCTGAGCATCGGCCCAGAAGATGTGGGTTTACGAGAGTGCGAAGAAATACTTGACTGGTACCATCTTTGCCATATGGGCTTAAAGTCAGATAACAGAATATCCTGGCTTCTCGCGTCTGCTCTATCTAGGCTCATTAGCTCATATTACAGGATACACTAGGCGGCCCAGTCCCTGCTGCTGCTGTTGCTTGCCAAAGATAATGAGATCGATGAGTCAGTCTCAGGACGGTCATTTTCTACAAATTCATACAAGCGACAGAAAACCGGGGATAGGCAAGTAAACTTGCATCGCGCAAGTACGCCCGCGCAGCATTACAACAACATGATCAGTGGCGACGACCCCAGATTACAGAAATGTGGCTTACAGCTCCTTGCATTTCATCTTGAGTACCACCATAGCGAGATTTTGCTCCCGAAGGAAAGGGAAACTTTCACAGGCTCTAAGCACGGTCTAGAAAGCATCGGCCTGGTAACAGATGCACAGAATGATGCCTCAGTCACGATCATGTTGATCGCGAATACGATTAAATTGCTCGCTGATAAGACGCAAAACTTCTGGGCGCTTTTAGTCTGTCGACAAATGCTATCTTCATCTCTTTTCGAGACCGTCTCACTGAATATGGTTCTGCCAGAGAAACTCTACCAAATGTCCAAATTGCTGCTAGATCTCATCAAAGACGCATCTGTCTCTCTGTTGGCATGCGATACTTTTGTTAAGATTGTTATGTCTCGGTCTCAAGCTGACCTAAAGGTTCTCATTGATAGTACAGTGTTAAATCAGCTCGAAAATGTGGCAGAATTTTCCGAGCTTTTGGGCCCTACAGGAGTTGATAAACCCGCGTTTGCATTCTGGAGGGCACTTGCTAGAACTTTCATGGTAATTGGTTCGCGCAAAAGATCGGCGTTGTCAAACCATATTGCAAAATGGCTCATCGAGAAATGGAGCTCTCTTTTCGTGAGGCAAACGGAAATACATTGGAAAGAAGTAGCTGTGACTAGTCTTTCCATCATAGCTTGGCTAGGTGGATTCGAATACTCCGAAATCGACATAGACAATGTGCCGCCAGACTTCAGATACAAGTCTATGAAAACCTGCAAGAAACTTCAAAAGTTCATTGTCTTGGAAGATGACACAGGCCAAAAGAAATCACACAGTGAACCACAACGTTTCAAGACGGAACCTTCCATCGCTTCTGTCAATGCAATTGCTGATTTGATTATCAAGGGCTCGCTAATTAGTGTCTCGGAAGACAATCTTGACTTTGCGATACATCTCTCAATGGTATGCGCCAAGATCTCAGAAGGTATACGAGGTCACCTACCGGAAATCTCCCTGAGTCTAGAGGAGGCGGCCAGGAATATCATGCTGTCACTCACACCCATAATTCGCCTGAGAGAGCAAGCTCACACGATGCTCTCCGTCTTGCAGCAGTTCGATATTCCTGAAGATGTTTTGCATGAGGTGGCAATCCCATTTGAAATTTTGCACTATCATTTCCAATACTTGCCGAGAACCTCAAGTGGCTTAGTGGACCTCACGACCGACTTTGATGCCGAGTTCTCGAACGGAAATGAAATACGCAGCTCGACTCCCGGACTGGACCATTTATACAATCCATGTGTCGAGAATATATCCTACTTTAGATTCCTTGCGAGGTACGACCATCAACCATTAACCTGCATAAGATACATGGCGAGTCTTTCTAATGAGCGTATCCTTGATTGTGTTTCCTTCTACTTGGACTCAGATTCTTTCAAGTCACAAGATCGAGAGCTAAATGCGGCGGTCGGCCTCATACGTGTGGTTGGCGAAAGGCTTTTGTCTGTTCAGGACTTCGATAGATTGGACTCAACGATAGTCACATCAACCAGGTTGCTCGAGGCTTTGATGCCTCTCATGCAAACAAGAACAAACGGGGAACTCCGCAATGACAGCCTCGATTTGATAGCTTACTTTTTTCAATGTGCCGAAAAGAATCTTTTGTTAAGTGAGCGAGCAAGAACTTGTATTTGGAATATGCTATTGCATTTCATGAAGTACAATCCGGAGAGCGCATTTACCAATAATGAGATTTTGGCTTCGCTCACCAATCAAATTCCTTCTTTTTCAAACAAGGCTAGAGTCGAGATAGCTGAAAATTTAAACTCGCATTTCCGCACCTTGGATCCGTTCCCTCAATCATTCTTGTTCAGCAAAATTGCGGATGTCCTATATTCTCCTCAGTCATCAGTGGAAATTAGTGCCACATATTGTTTATTCCTCACCACGTTGGCGGGTGGTCTATATTTAGACACAAAATTGCTCGGGTGTATGATGCCGTATTGCCGGTTTGACTTTTTCAGGCTTTACATGGAACGATGCGTCAAAGACATGGCATCAACCAACAGCACGAAATCCCCTACACTATATTTCAAAAGCATGAGGTTGGAGCTCTTGAGCAACTGGTGGAGGACAGAACGCAATCTATCTGATTTCCCCTACGATGTATTTGGTTATGCTTCCAGGAATGAGTATATCTGTGATAACTCGAGACACATCGTGTGTGTGCTCTTTGCTCTGGCCTGCAATGAAGGCCATTTGGCAGTGAGAGAGTCTTTTTTCAAGACTGTTCTGGAGGCCAGTTCAACAAATGCCATCAGCTTAATACAGGATAGTGTGCCGATCCTCATAGCTATGTCGCACGCTTCAAACGGCGTAG
The DNA here is from genome assembly GCA_009746055.1 of Metschnikowia pulcherrima. NCBI lineage: Eukaryota > Fungi > Ascomycota > Pichiomycetes > Serinales > Metschnikowiaceae > Metschnikowia > Metschnikowia pulcherrima. Next base: position 2,333,178 of record VFXK01000001.1, read on the forward strand.
GCCCCGAAATTTTCACTTTTCTAAAAACACTGCTTGGAGCTCAGTACACGGAGCTCGTCCGTGAAATGCTTCCATTGATAATACTAGAAGTTATCAATATTACCAATGTCAAAAGTGAAATAGATGTGAGAACAGCCGTTCAGACTTCGATTCACAAGCGTCTTTTGGTCTCCGAAGAGGAGATAAAAATGCATTTACGAGAGATGATATCACCTTCACAGAGCGTCAAACTCATCTTGTCGCTCATTAAAACATTTTGGACGGGTAATGTCGAAACCTTTTGGTCAGTACAAACAGTCTACTTCCTCATCAGGCACGTTGGGCTCTCAGAGTCTGTGGCGGAGCCGCAATCCTCGAAAATTATCTTGAGAAGGATTCAGTACATTCTATGCTTGAGCCATACTCAAGATTTAAACTTTCATTTAACGAGATTGCTTTTGGAAATCTGCTTACCAATATTGCAGAGCGGTATGTTACCAGAGTTGCAGGCTGTCTTGAGCATGATGGATCTAGATTCGTGTCTTCTAGTGAGTCTTGAATGTTGCTTACCAATCATCTTGAAATTGCTTGCTATAATGCTTCTTGCTCCGAAAGATCAGCGAGACGGCTTGCATGAAGTTGGCGAGAAACTAGAGCGTCTCCTTTTTACCGCTGGTGACCGCCTCGGCTCTTCGAGAAGAATCCTCGATGCAGCACTCAAGCAATTTGCAAATGAAAGTTTCGAGATGACCTTAGAGGATGTGGGTCAATTTCTTGACGATGACAAAATTGCAGATGTCATCTCGCACTCTCTAGATGATGTGTTCACAATCTTTTCTTGCATTTTGACAAGACTGACCATCAGTTCCAAGAACGCTAGATCACAGTCTTTGGCTGCCATGTTCATTAATCACTTTAAACGTTGTCATTCCAGTGATGAGTTTTCTCTCTGGGTTGCCGAATACTTGGCTGAGTTTCACTTGACAGGAGACGCGCACAATTCTCTTGAGGATATCCTTCTGAAGACGGAGTATACTGGATTAGATAAAAAAACTGTTGACGCCGCTTACAAAACACTCAACCCGTTTTTGAACGTGATGACCGAAACAATACAAAGCGTGACGTACGAAGAACGTGCTTATTTGGAAAGCGCGATAGGCGCGATGATGTTCAAGTTCACAAACAAGCGACGAGACGTGGCTAAGTATCTCGACTTCGATGAAACTGACAAGAAATTTGGGTCTTATTTATTGCGCCTAGACCCTCGTTTGTGTGAGATACTCTACTCGAATAAAAGCAAAGCCCCCTTACCGATACACTCCGTCGAGTACATCACAAAGAATTTCGGGACCATTTTGGTCAACAATCTGTTCCAAGAGTGGACGTGCCAGCTTCTCTTGTCTTTGATACATGAGATATCGCGTATGACAAGCGCCGCAGCTATTTTGGCAGATTGTATTCTGAGATTGCCTGGTATGGCAAAGGATGTTTTGCCTAGCTTCATTTGTTTCTATTTGTATGTCGGCGGTGACAGAGGCGCTACAAATATGTCGCGCCTCTTTGATGAATACTGGAAGAAGTTCAAGAAGCCGTTTTGTCAGGAAAGCATCGACTTGTTCAAGAACATCGCGATTACGTTGCGAGTGGGGGCGATGCAAAACATTGAACAACTTAAGCACTTGTATAGTGCACTTGATCACAGGCACTTGTTTCTCATTGTGAGGGAAAGTGTTCTGCCCAAGTCCGCTCTTATGTTTTTTGAAGATTCAATGGCAGGGAAATTGGAGAGCTTGAATTGGGCTGAAGACAGGGAATCATTGGCCCATTTGTACGGGTCGGTCAACGATGAGGATCTGCTTTCTGGGATTCCTGCTGGCGTCACGATCGAAAACTTATTGAAATTGAGACAAGACTTTATACCTTTGGCGGAAAAACTAAGATATGAAAGCGGTCTTTTTGATGCCGCCTACATATCTGGAGTGCCACTTCAGACAAGCAATATTATTGACTCATTGCTGGCAGAGGGGTATCTCGGGGTAGCAAACCAACTCAATCAAGTCTCGAAAGCGGAGCATTCGTCTGAATGGTCATGGAAGTTGAATCAGTGGGACTTGCCGACAGATGAAACGTCCGCTGACGCACATGATGTCACTTATTCTTACTTCAAACACGTCCGGGACAACCCGATCAATGCGGCAAATGCATACCGTGAATCAATGTCAAGACTTGTCGGGGGAATGCCTCAAGGCTCCGTGCGCCCTCGTGAACATACTATCATGAATGAGAAATGGCTTGAGAGTTTGGGACTCATTAAATGCGTGGATTCAATCTTTACGAGTGCTTCAAGCTCTTTCAGCACAGAAATCGCAGGCTTTGAATCGAAGACAATATGGTTCGAGACAGCCGATAGTCGTTACTTCGAGAACATACTTTCAGCGCGGAGGCTTGCATTCTCCTTGCACAGTGAGCGTCAGTCATCCCATTCTCATATAGCTGCAATGGGCATCAGCTCCAACCTCAGCAGCCTCTGTCAACAAGGCGAGGTGTTTGAACTTATGAGGTATAACCGCCTTGCGCGGAAGGAAAATATGCTTCAAAAGACGATCGCATCATCGATTCTCCTTGAAAAACTAGTAAGTCAATTGGACACAGAAAACGCGCAGACTCGTCAAGACTTGCAAAGACTCTCGTCTTATCAAATAGCGCATACATTATGGGCAGAGGGAAAGACAGACATGTCTGTGGCCTTAATGAGAGATTTGTCAACCCGGGGTGACATCATACTACCATTGGCGAACTTAAATGTAAGTCAGATGACGATCAAAGCCCAGTTAGCTATATGGCTAGCGGAATCGCGGCTGGATCTCGGCTCTAACATTTTGGAGTGTGTGGTGGAACCAATGAAACCAGAGATAGACCTGGTGAGCGATGCCCGGCAGCGCTGGAGAATATATCACCTCCTAGCTGAATTTTGTGAACTGCAGTTTAAATCATCAGTCCTCAAGGAACAGATACTGCAGTTAGAGAAGCGATTGGTGGCAAGAAAGGAAGAAGCGCAAGAGATAAAAAGTCACTATGGGGAAAGTGAAGTGTCAGTCAAGGAAAAAAATGCTGCACGGTTATACTATATCGAGCTCAAGAGCTTGATCAAATCCGAAACCAGTGAACTCGTGTCTTTGGGGAGTCTAAGGTCAAAATTTGCTCACAATTCCGTCAGGTTCTATTTGAGTGCTCTTCTCAGCGGACAAGCGAGTGACGAGGATTTGGACAAGTTTTTCTCTCTATTTCTAGAACTTTCTGGAGACGGTGCATTACAGTCTTCCATTAAGCATGACCTTCTTGAGTTACCTTCCCGGATGCCGCTTGCATGGTGCACACAGATTTTGTCAAGAGTGTCAAAGGATGCGTCAAGATTTCAAGAGTCTATTCAAAAATTGCTTTTCAAGATTTTCCACGATCATCCATACCATTCCCTTTACTATCTCATGTCTTTGCTCCACCACGAGAAGTTGGCGAAAGACACTGCAAATGCATCCATGTTATCGCGAGTCGTTGCAGCAACACACATACGAGATAAGCTCTTGGGAGCGGGCCTGGTTTACGCTAAGAAGTACTTGCTACCAATTGAAAGGCTTTGTACGGAGTGTGTGTCGCTCGCCGAGATGAAAAGCGCAAGAGGACGGACTTTGCTGTTGGACAAGTTGAAAATCGGTGCATACTGGATGAATGAGCTCCCCACAATACCACCTCCAACCCTTGGAATTCCTGTCAGCAGCTCTGGGTACGCAAACGTACCCTCAATGTTGACTATGGACTCAAAAGTTTCCATCGCTTCTTCCGGTATCAGTTTACCGAAAGTTGTGACCTTTTCGCTCACAGATGGACGCAAACACAAGATGCTCTTGAAGCACGGCACGGACGACTTGAGACAAGACGCCATAATGGAGCAGGTTTTCGAAAAAGTGAACAAAATCTTTCATGAGGATAAGGAGACCCGAAAGCGGAAGTTGCGTGTTCGCACATACAGCGCTGTGCCGTTAGGGCCAACGGCGGGAGTGATTGAATTCGTGCCGGATACAAAAGCGTTTTTCGAAGTCATTCAGCCATACCATGTGGCTATGGATGGTATGAAGATCGAGAAAGCTCGTGAGTTGATGAGAAGCAATCAGGCAAAAGAGACTAGTGATAGACTCAAGGTGTACCAGAGCATTGAAAACAAGATCAAGCCTGTTTTGAGGCATTTTTTCTTGAACAATTTCGTCACGCCGGACAAGTGGTTCGCCAGCAGACAGATCTACATACGAGGAGTTGCAACCACCTCTATTGTTGGCTACATGCTTGGCCTTGGTGACCGTCATTGCAACAATATCTTGTTGGATGAATTTACAGGTGAGCCTATCCATATAGATCTTGGTGTCGCTTTTGACCAAGGCAAACGGTTGAAAGTGCCCGAAACCGTGCCATTTCGCTTGACGCGTGATGTTGTAGATGGATTTGGATATATGGGCACATCTGGTTCTTTCAGCAAGGTGAGCGAACACACTTTCAGGGTGCTCCGTGGCAGTAAAGACCATATATTGGCCATTTTGGATGTGTTGAGATGGGACCCCTTATACTCCTGGTCGATTTCGCCGCTAAGGAATAAAAAACTACAAGGGGCAAATAAGGATGCACTCGGTCCCGAGGCAAAACAAGACGGATCTGCAGCGAGTAAGGCAATCTTCGGAGTTTCCGATAAGTTGAGTGCTGGTGGCCTTAGCGTTGAGGCAACCGTGCGTGAATTGATACGTGAGGCCACTAGCGAACAAAACCTAGCAGTGATTTACAGTGGCTGGAGCCCTTTTTACTGAGAGCATCCCGGGAAAAACAGATGAGCATAGCAAAAAAAAAAAAAAGTTCAAAATACCTAGCCAGATTCGAATCGAGTCAATCGAGAATACGCCCGCCTGGATGTTCTGTACACGGCATTCGCAGTCTCAGCACCCCACATGAAGGTGCATGGGTGCATTGTATTCTGTTTGAAAACAATAAGATGCAGAACCTTACCAGTAGAGTCGTGTCAATATCCTTAGATGTAATAAGCAGAGATTCTGGGCGCAAAGTGAAAACGTCACGAGCCCAATTGAGAATCGAAAAGACTCATGAAGACGTTCTTCGTCTACTTGCCGCGTGTGAGGAAGGTATGTTTGAGGCGCGTTTCACAGCATCAAAATTGAAGAAAGCAAAGGTGAACCAGGATCTAAGTGAGGAGAAGTGGGAAAATATCACACAATACTTGTTTCACGTAAATGTTTTGGAAGAGGTAACCGCACCCGCGGGGTATGAAAATGTTACCATCGCAGGGCGTCTCATATCCCTGGAAGATTACGATCCAGAAACAGGGGTACTTGTTGGCGATGAGTTATCAGAAATACCCCCGGAACTCCAGCTTTCTGTGAGAACAAGTGACGTGTTGTCTGTGGAGTATGGGCGGATCTCGTTACAACACATAGATGCAGAGAACTTGACGGAAACAGACCGTGAAGGTACGAACTTGCTTGCGTGGATAGAAGAAAATGTAAGCCAAATGAGAGTTGTGCAGGCGGAGTTATTTGATAAAAAACGTCAGTTGAGAGATTTTGAAGCGGTTTTGGCCGAGAAACAACGGATGATCGACGAGATGGAAACCGATTACCGTACAATTTTGAATGACATAGAAGACCGCTATTTCCAAGTCTTAGAGAGCAAAAAGCGCCGGATCGCACAGCTAGAAGGCGAGAATCCAGAAGATTTCGCGCTGTTGAACGAAAATTACAAAAGGCGCCAGAAATCAAATTTGAAAATATTGAATCTTGAAGACATCATCGTGGGCGAGAAAGATCGGAAATATGGTGAGCGAAGACTACGAAAAAGACCGATTCCGCGCACCACACGCGTAAAAAAGGAGCGAGAGAGACGTTCTGTCAAAACGGAGCCCGGAATCAAAAAAGAATCGGCCTCGGAAATCAAACAGGAGGAGACCGATCTGGTGAACAGGCATTTGTTTGTTGATGATGCGTTCAACGATAATGATAACGATAACAATAACGATAACGATATGGATATTGAGAATATGACGGGCGCTTCAGATATGGCAACAGAGACCGAGACGAAAACTCCGGAACTCAATTCCGGGCATACCCCCGGATCTGAGGCTTTCTCAGACTCGGAACTGGCGGCAGACGTGACTGACTATAGTCATAGTGAGGCTGGTGATGATGACGCGGGTCACGTGCAAAGCGGTGAGAGCACTGCGTGCGGGGCCGGCAGCGAGGACGATGGCAACGAGACCGAATATTCCGACTAAAAGATGGCCATTGATTCTGATTTGAAGACTTCAAAGTCAAGTTTGTCAAAAACAGACCTCATCTAATGGAAAGATATTGAGAAATTGCGTGATTACGACTTTTGTGCCGAATTTACCTCACTCTCTTCTTAGTTGTGTGGGGATAAAATTTGACAGTGCGCAACAGCAGCAGCGGCCGCTAGGCGTCGCGCAGAGATCTGAAAAAAAAAAAAAAAACGTCACAAATAAAAGAGCTTCCAGACGCTTTTCTTTTTATTCCATCCCACCAGAAGTCAGCTCCGGACTGACGTTTTCCTTACAAGCATACGCTCACGAAATATAGCTTGTTTGGAAATCTTTCATTCGTTTGAACTCAGAATCCGGCATCGCCTCCCTTGTGATTTGGCAAAGGCATCCTTCCTACATCAACGCCCGGTAAAATCGGCATTTTGCATCAAGTTCATTTCCACTGCACGCACTTTTCCAGTCATCATTCATTTGATTTCTGACTAGTCCCACCACTTGTTTTGCCAGCATTTCCATTTTTACTTCTCTTTGCTGTCTTAACCTCGCATCCCATTTCAGTTGGCATTCACTCTCGCATTAAAACCGGGTTTCACTTCTCATAATTGTTAATTTCCAATTTCATCAGCTATGTCATACTACGACCCATACCAGAGTGCTCCTCAGCAGTCAATGGATCAGCAGTTTCGTCAGTTTTACCCCAACGAGCCTGCCCAGGATTTTTTGCAGCCTCAGTACCAGCAGGAAAACACGTCCACTTTTGACTATTACAAACAGATAGGTGGCGAGCTCAACAACGATTATCTGGGCCATAACTTTTTGCCGCCCAACGAAGCACCTGCTCCTTTCTACGATGATAGGCACTTCAACGAAGGCAGAGCGTCTCCACAGATGCATCAGAACGTGTACTCATCCGGGCTTGAGCAGTCGCAACCTCAGTGGAACAGCTTTCACGAACCGAAACCATTTGAGCAAACTTCTTATCCTGCATTCAATCAGAACGTGAGCACCGAGTTCATTTATGGATCTGGAAATCAATCGGCATTGGCACCTCAGCATCACCCAAACGTTAACCAGGACCCATCTGCACCCTCTAGAACCGTGTATTTGGGCAACATCCCGAACGATGTGGAGCCCAATGAGTTGTTAGACTACGTACGCAGCGGAATATTGGAAAACGTGAAGATTTTGCCTGCGAAAAACTGTGCCTTCATCTCGTTCATCGACGCTCAACTGGCGTTGTTGTTCCATTCGGACTGCATCTTGAAGAAACTCAACATTAAGGGAAACGATATTCGCGTTGGATGGGGTAAGAACACTCCGATCCTTCCTGCCATCAAGGAGGCAATCCAGAAAGATGGCGCCACGCGTAACGTCTATTTGGGCAACTTGCATAACCCGGCGAACGGCGAGTTAATCACCGAGGATGAGTTACGCGAAGACTTGTCGAAGTACGGCGTCATAGATTGCATCAAAATCATTCACGAAAAGGGTATTGCATTCATTCATTTCTTGTCGATCTTAAGCGCAATTCGCTGCGTTTCGGGCTTGCCAATGGAGGAAAAATACTTAGACAAAAAGTGTTTCTACGGCAAGGATCGGTGTGCATTCATCACGAAGACGCAGCAACATAATGCAGCACAGTACTTGGGTCTCGCTCCAGGCATGGAGCACGTGGTCACTGCCGCTGATCGAGAGTTTATTTCGTCGGCTTTGGTGCAACAATCCGCTGCGGCTGCGCAGATCGCCACACAGGCCGGAGGTGCGAACAACTTGGGCAACAGGACAGTTTACCTTGGCAACTTGCACCAAGAGTCGTCTGTTGAAGAGATTTGTAATGTCGTGCGTGGCGGTCTCTTGCAGAACATCCGGTTCTTGAAGGAAAGACACGTGTGTTTCATTACATTTATCGACCCGATCGCGGCGGCACAGTTTTTCGCCATGTGCCAATTGCATGGATTGACGATCCACAATAGGCGGATCAAGGTTGGCTGGGGAAAACACTCCGGCCCGTTGTCGAACGCGTTGTCGTTGGCGGTGTCTAATGGTGCCTCGCGTAATATTTACATTGGTAACATCAACGATTTTGCCTACTTCAATGCTCACAAGTTGCGTGAGGATTTCTCCACCTTCGGTGAGATCGAGCAAATTAATTACCTTGAGGCGAAGAATTGCGCATTCATCAACTTTGTCAACATTGCCAATGCGATCAAAGCCATTGATGGTATCAAGTCGTTCAATGATTACAAAACCTTGAAGATCAACTTCGGCAAGGACAGGTGCGGCAACTTGCCTCGACAGTTCCAGAATCAGCCTCAGAACGTTGCTGAATCACACGAACCCCGCCAATTTAACAACCAAGCACAATTCAACCGCGATATCTTGTCGCCGCCACGCGACTTTGGAGAGTTACGGGGCTGAGTGAGTGATTGATCACGCATACAATCAAATTAGATAAAGACAGTCATTAGAAAATTCATTGTACATATTCTTCACACGAAATCGTTTGCATGATATTTGAATCCCAATCAAGCAACCTTAATTACCTGCAGCGGATGCGATGTTATCTCGAAGAAAATAATTGTCGAGTGTTGCGATGAATAGTTATGTATTTACTAGTCTTCGGGAGGCAGTGAGTACATCAAGTACCCGGTATAGCGAAGTCTGTATGTACTCAATTCGAGCCCTCGACAAATTGGCATACATTCTTTATACAACCAAGAAAAGGTCATATTTGGCTAAATGCGATGAGATTATGCACGAAACCCAATGAAAGTTTGGTCTGCTGGAGCCGCAATGGCGATTTGCTGATTTCAATGTTCGGATAGATTTGCCGGTCCGATCCTATCCAAAAACAATGGCAAGCTCTCCTGCTACTTGAGGCACTCTTCGATAACTTTGAGGACGAAGATCACTCTAATTTATAAGCCCGTCAATTCATGAGCTTGTTAATTCGAACAGTTTGCTCATCACGTCAATCTCTACGATAGATCACCCTTTCTTTTTCTCTTTTGACTGATGCAGCGCGTCCCGAATGTAAAGTTTTTTTTTTTTCGTCAAAAAAACGATTTGTCCTGGCCTCAGATGACCTTTTCGTCATTCAAACGAGGTTTTATATCTTATCAAAACACGGGGCTAAAAGTCAAGGACGCCATGAATACAGGTGACCGCCAGAAAATGATATAATGTCTCCTTTGACAATGTACCCCAAAATTGCCCATATTGGAATAGCCGTACAATTTTGCCCCTCAACAATATGGATTCGATAGTTTGACCCTGGTATGTATCATCGTTATATCGGAAATCGTTATAGCGGGCACCGGTTGTATATTTGAATGGGGCAGTGTAAAGTATTCAAGGCCAGTTTTGTGGAGAGCTAGAGAATCAGTTTTGGCTCACATTCCTTGATCAGACGGATCCAACAAAAAAAGAAAGAAAAAAAAGATAAGAGAAATGGGCCCCGGAAATTTTCTCGGCCGTGCCTTATTGGGTTATCACACCTGAGGGCTTCAGGGGGCGGCGGGTCCCTTTGTTGTTCAAGCATCAGCTACTATACGCAGGCAACTTGTTCGTTATCTCATTGTTATGCACCTTGGTATCTCAACATGTCTTTTTCAGATGATCCCTTATTTCCCCATCTCGACGAAAAAGAACGGTCATTATTGAAAAAAGTCATGAGGGTCACCAGGGAACAGCCCCCTTTTTGGACGTATGCTCGCGTACAAAGATTGATCTTCGCAATTGCTGTATCGGTATTTGTCATGTTGTTACCTCTGCCCTTCGAGGGCCCAGAGAGCCAACACTGTCGAATTTGCGAATATGGAACCGTCAAGGCAATCAATGGGAGGCATTTGATCACAGTATGTACCACCAATAAGAAGTGTGACGGTTATGTTTCCAATAAGATATTGTTGGGGGCGCATGCATGGACACAGCAAGTTGTTCAGAACCGAGGCACTCGCGCTGGCGCTGTGGTGCTTGATGACAAAAGAAATTGGCGTGCTTGTGTTCAATATACTGATGGTTGGAGCTTCCCCGATTGCCCAGAAGGTTGGCAGACATAGAGCGATTTTCGTTTCGTTAGTTTTTAGTCGACTCGAATTGGACATCAGTAAATCCTGATCGTAAAAAGCCAAAAAGTGTAGAACGCTTTAGCAATCGTGACTTGCAAGAATTGCAGCATACCAGATCGTAAGCGATGAGGCAAGCATCTGTATGTGTAATTGGGATATAAAGAAAGGATCACATTTTCGGGAGGATCTTGGTGAGCACGACCATGATAAAGAATAACACAAACACAAACGCCATGGTCTTGATCATGAAGAAAATCGTGATTTTGCCGCCGGTTTTCTCGCTCAAGTATGCGTTGAGATTCGTGCCCACGCTCTGCATTAGCGTCAGGTTCTTCATCATATTCTCGCCCGTTTCAGACACCAAGTTTGCATCATCCACGATTTTCGCCGAGAGCGAGCGCGCAGAGCTTTTCAATGCCGACGCCAATGTTCCCAACTCGCCCAACAAGTCCTCCTGGATCGTTTCGTGGTAATCATTCATCTTCTCACTCGAGCTGTTTTCAGCGTCAAGCAACGAAGTCTTTCCATCAGCCAATAACCTTTTCCTGAGAGAGGCGTAGTTTTCGCCCTTGGTCTCGTCAATTTCCGGCTCCGACGTCGTCAAAGCGTCACTGTCAGAAGCTTGTATAGTCTCCTTTTCATACCTCTTGAGAAACTCACTCGTGGCCGAATCCACTTCATACAAACACTCATCCAAATGATCCAGAAGATCCTGTATCTTGCTTTTCAACAGCCGGTACAATTTGCTGGATCTGTGTTCATTCACGGCCCGTAGTAGCCGAGGAAGATCCTGTTGGATTTTCTGTAGCGTGAGCTTTTCGAGAAATGGATTGGTCTGAACAGAGCCCAGTTGCTGTGCCATTGAACATTCGCTGATCTCCTTTTCATATTGCGTGACTATAATAGCCACATTGTCAAGTGTCAACGCCATTATTCTGATTTTTCAACTTACTAAACAATAAGGATGAAGGTGTTTGTGGATACCTTATGCTGAATCCGTTGGTCTTATGGGTAAGGTTTGATGTAGTGCTGGCGCGCGAAAAGCATGAATTTAGGAAGAAGGCCAGACAGGCAAGCCAAATGGGAGTATAGATTCATGGTGAGACGAGACATTAATTGGCGAAACGAAAGAAAAAACGAAGAAAAGCCGGTTTCATGTTCGTCCAGTAAGTATGATGCTCAACGGTGACATTATTAATCAATCATGGCATTCAGGATCGAGCAGCCAGGATTAAAAGCCCGTATGTACTTCCAAGTTCCTTGTACAGGCCTGACGGCCTCAGTATGAAGACTGGCATTTTCTTCAGGCCACGATTGATTGTTGGCAGAATTGCAACGATGAAACTGGAAAACTGACAAATGCTCTCGAAAATAATTGAAAGAATATTCACCATTTTCTCAGAGACGAATCTTGTGTCGAACTGCTGTTGACTAAGCTACACATTGAGTACTGGCTCAGGATCAGATTTGGGAACGAGGAGAGAGAAAACGAGAAGAGAAAAAAAAGATGTAAGCCCCACTACTATCAAACTACGATCGGTGGGTATAGATCGTTGTTAGCGAAAAAGGGCAGGTGGTTTTTCTGAGCGGCCCGCATAAATCCTCAAGAAAGACCAATGTTGGAGAAACCCCAATGAGTCTAGCCGAAAGAGAAGGAACCGCTTACAGGAGAAGATATTTCCACTAGAAAACGAGCATCGCGTTATATACACTTGGTGCACGGGTGTTCTACTAGAAAAGCTGAAAACGCGACGAAGCCCTATCGAAAGAAACCAGATTGAGCCTTGGGCAAGAGTTCGCGTATGGGGCCCAGATCAGTGTTGCGCACTGGCGTTTTTCTTCGTAAATCGTATCGACAAATACGACATTACGTCGTAAAAAGGAGCGTATTTCTGAATACGAAATACGATTATGAAGGGGCCTTCGTTTCGTAAATCGTAAGGTGATTTCGTTAATGTTCGTATTACGTTTTCGTTTTTTCATAACGTTTTCGTAATTTGTTCGCATAGTGTCGGCACAGGCACTTTGCCGTACATGAGCTACACATGCCATCTTTACCGCGATCGGCAGACTTGAGTTGCCTTTCAAATGGCGAGCTAGAATAGTTTTTGTAGATTAAATTGTATCAAGAGATACATAGAAGCTATTCCTTCGCTTTATAAGGTTTATTATGTGGGAGAGAGAGACTGGAAATGCGCGAATTCTTCGGAAAGCGGATTCCGTAGCGGTCATTAGGGAAGCACAGGTAAGCCTCAAGTGATACCTTCCTGTATCTCAAAAAGCATGAATCCCCCTAGGCGCACGCGAACAAAATCGAGACCTACCTCGAGAAGGAAATAGATGATACAAATGTCGTCAACTTGTATCGCATTAGGAAGGAATGAAGGAGTCCCATTCTTTTACAGCTTGCGAAAGACATTTGGCTCCCAGCTATGTCTGTACCAGCAGAGTCCCTTCTTTCAATCCTAGGCGATATAGTCACAAAGAAGAGAAAAAAGTTGGACCCAGCCACGACGAAAATGTTAGCAGTCGTCAAGGAAAGGGCAAAAAAACATTAGGCCTGATGATATCGAGCTGGGTGTGGATTCTGATGACGAGTCCTTTGTTGATGATGCAGAATTGTGTTCACAAATCACTCAAGAAATGAATGAGAGCGACGATGTTGAGATGGAAGTTGACTCGAATGAAAACAATTCAGTTTGTATACTACTTGACGAGTATAAACTCTTTTACTTTGGTATGAAGTACCATCACACAGATGGAAAGATGGATTATGATATGCTGAATTTGCGTATATATATTTTTTTAATAAACAACTTTATCAGTGGATGAATTGCAAGAATTGAAAGAAAAACCGGACTTAAAGATTCGCCGAAATCCTGTAGCACGCGACTGTCACATATCGATTGTATTTTGCGTAATCTCATTCATTTTTTGCGTAAATTAGAGGATACGATTTACTCAAAAAAACGTTTTCGTATTACCAAAAGCAGCGTATTACACATTTACGTTTTCGTATTCTCACCACGTAAAATCGTAATGGTAATACGTTTAACGATTATGTAGGGGTCATCACCACGTAATTCGTAAAGTTTCGTATTATGCGTCGTAATGCGCAACACTGGCACAGATCGGTCTCTGCTCATGCAAGTCGCGTACGCGAGTGAAGCAAATGCGAATGTAGACTCAACTGCGAGCGATAAATAGACGAAAATCCAATAGCGGGTAATTGCCGGTGTATCATCAAATGATGCAAATTAACAAAGAGATATGTTCGGGCTAAATGCCCCAAATCCTGATATGACCCAAAGACACTTAAATGTTGCAACTCCTAGTTGTTTGAAGCGAAAAATGAGAATTTGAGCGTTTTTGCCTCAAACACGGTCTTGCAAGGGAAAACGTCACGGCGCAGGTTGTTTATGTCGTTCCCAGAAAACCTTGTCCACATCGTGATTCGAAGATTGATTTTTATAACATGACAGTAGATGAGAAAAACAAAAGCGAAAGTGACTTGATATCACGCAATCTGCATTCTGACTTTATATTCTGTGCTTGACAGGGTTGTCCCTACACAAAAAAAACCTTATAAATTCACTTAGTGTCTGCCTCGTGCCTGGCTGTGACGGATTCTGCCTCAAAACGCCCATACGAGCGCGAGACTGCAGCGGTGTGCATACAAGCACGTGCTCCGAATCCAGGGGCCGCGAGCGTGAAGGTCCAAAAATAGATGTGATGCGGCAGAAAAGCCAAGAATAGTCACTTACTAATCGCGGTACGAACACACGTCACCCTTTGTTGACTCCAGGAAGTTACGTCCTTTGCCATTGACGACGATGAATCGAATGTAGGTACAAGGACTGCGCCTTGAATTTCAAGCCTGGTGATACAAAATACTGTCTAGAGCACATCGAGGCAACGAAACTCTTCAAACGCAAACCGTACACAGAACGCATGGAAGCACCTGCACATAAGCGCGAAATTGTTGTGTTTTGTCGCCATTTCCCACTGCGACTGTTGTTGTTTCCCACGGCCGCCTGGCACATGCAGGTTTCTGTCACGATGGCGAGCGCTGGGTCAGATCTGGTAATTGAAAGGCCACAGGGACCAAACCATAGGGATACATCAAGAAAACAAAAATGAACTTTTTTGGAAAACTCGTCCTGATTCAAACGATTAAAGACTTTTCAATTGACAAAATCTGCAAATATTAACATGATACATGTCTAGTGGTGAGAGCCTCGGTGGCTGCGGCGTGGCCGGGTCCGCCTGTGTGCGTTACGCAGCCCCGCACCCGGCCAGTGTTCGCTATGGTGCCTGTTTTTTTCTTGTCTTGCTTCGGGCATTTTCGTCCCAATTTTACTACTCAATACCCATTGATATTCGAGGGATATTTCGACTTTTGCTTTTTGACTTTTCATCAACTTTTGGCTGAGCCCGCCGCATCACTCGCTACCCCTTTCTCCGGCCCGTTTCTACACTCTTTTCCGTCTTTTTTTCATACCCACACACCACCCGATCCGGCCCCGTTCATGATCCATACAGATCACACAAACATGAAAAGATACACGCTTAATTTGCTACTACTACTATCCGTATTGGGCCCGGCGGCTGCTGATTCGTTCTCGGACTACGGATGCTATGCTCAGAGCGATATCCAGGGGATTCTTAGCCTGCAAGGCTCGTACACATACCAGACGCCGTCATACTGCGAAGGACTTTGCGAGGGCGACAAAGTGGCGGCGGTTATGAACGGGAAATTCTGCTACTGCGGGCTGACCGTGCCTGCGGAGTCCCTTAAAGTCGACAGCTCGAACTGCAACGTTGCGTGCCAGGGTTACGGCACAATCACGTGCGGCGGAAGCGGCTATTTCGAGGTATTCGTGAATGGCGACGTGGACGGGTCTACCATGGTCGTGTCTTCCAGCAGCGCGAGCCTGCTGAGCTCGTCAAGTTCCTTGACCAAGGCCACGTCTACATCTTCATCAACAAGCTCGTCCAGCTCCTCGTCGGCCAGTTCTGCCACCACTTCGTCCTCTTCCTCCAGTTCAAGTAGTTCTCCGTCGTCGACTTCTCTGAGCAGCCAGTCTTCGAGTAGTGCAAGCTCATCGTCTTCAGAAAGCAAACTGCTGTCTTCATCGGCGTCGTCGTCGGGCAAAGGCGGCCTCACAACGATCGTTTCTACTGTCACATCGTCGCCTGGAGGATCATCAAACTCGGTCTTGGAAGTCACCACCACCGTCGGCCCTGCGTCTACAAGCTCAAGTTCAAACACGGGAAACACATCACAAAACACCGATGCATCCAAGAAATCGCTGGGCGTCTCGGGCGGCACGATTGCGGGCGCAGTTGTCGGCTCCGTTGCTGGCGTAGCACTCATTTCCGCGCTCGTGTTTTTCTTGCTCAGGTGGCGCACAAACCGCGAGAGTGAAGCGGACGATGATTTCTTTGACGTGGGCAACAAACACGCCCAGAGCGGGTTTGACTCTGTGCCGCCAAACACGTTCATGGCTGGTGCAGGCGGTGCCGCCGCGGCCGGCTCTCATACACATAAAAACCTGAACACAGACAGGTCGTACTCGTCGAACAACGAGGATGTGTTTTACTATGCTAACGAAAACGACCGCGAGAACTATTACCCGGGCAACGAGGAGTATGGCCGGCGCCGCTTATCGAACGGCCTGTTACCGGACATGCTCACGCGCAACCCGGGCTCGTTGCAGGTGGTCAACAATTGAGCTAGATTATGAGATATAGGCTTCACGGCAATGCATGATTCGTTTTCTTCTATTTCTGTCGCTTTTGACGAGATATTAATCTTTCATTGAGGGAATTTCGTGACCTAATCTGGTAGGGGTCAATGATAATATACACATTCCACCCTACAAGTCGAAGCGTGTATTACCTGCAATTGTACTATCTCCTGGATGGAATTGCATTTGCATACACACGCGAATGAGGAAGGGAACCTGAAATAATGTATCTTTGTCCGAATTGTCTGAATTTTTGGTGATGTATTACCGCGAGATCTGCAGATACATTCTGCCCATTTTACTTCAAGAGCAATTCGAAGAATAGTTATTCATACCAGCCTTGGGCTATTTATGACGAGATCTTATCTGAGCAACTAGATCAGGTTCTGACCAAAAAAATGTGATTTCCGTAACCATGTCTCACTACACAAGTTTTATTGAACAGCGAATTACTCGCACTCGTCTAATCAGTACTAGTGCTAGAGAAGCGCAAATATACTTTTGAATAGTGGGTCTAGTCAAGGGAAATATTAATACTTACATTGGCTGCTTTTCGAGATTTGTTTTTATCGAAAAATCTGCCCAGATTTCGATGTGTGGACCCTATTTATGTTAAATCTCATCCATTACCATTTGCAGCCAGAGAGCGATTACTCGACCAGTCACTAAGTTTCATAACTGATGCCGAGTTACAGCCTAATCCGCAACCCCAAAACTATCGTCTCACAGCCCAAGTAAACATCAAATACATTTCTCAAATGAAAGCATCAAATAAACCAAGGCTTCTTGCAATGTAAGTCACCAACACGCCGAATCATTGGACTACCTTCCTTCAAATCAATGCCTCCCAATCCAGCCATAAGCGCATCGCTCGGGCCCAAACAAGGTCACGTGCGCGCAAAAACTCTAGGTCTTTGACCCTAATCACGCACTATGTGCACACCACCGCCCGCTAGAAAAATTTTCCGCACGCTAGCCTCTGCGCACACAGTGGAAAAAAAACCCCAGCCATTTACTACTTCTCACCTACAAACTATAGAATATCATCATGTCTGGTTCTGGTGCTTCCGGTAACAAGTTCCGTATGTCTGTATGTACCGCCCCAGTCGAACCCAAACACGCCGTTTCCACATGCTGTTTTCTTGGATTCTGAAGTGCTGATTTGTGATGCCTCAGCACACTCTCACTACCATGAGAAACGCAATCTTGCCATGAAATCAGAAGGCATGGAAAACTCCACAGAAAAACCAATAAAGAAATGTATGGATTTGGCTCATCATGTTGATCTTCGAACCAGCTTTCCAAAGAGCCCACAACACCCTCTCGAAATGACCAATTTCACAAATTCGATGGCACCTCTCTCATTCAATTCACTATATATGAGCGGCCCATTATCCATCTGCTCCCCACTCTCATTGACTTTCCTTCGCACCATACGATTCTGCCAACGGAAAAAAGGCCACCAGAAATTATACCATACCCCACCATAAGACGACAAAGTGCCAAAAACCTGAAAACTTTTTTTTCAAATCACGATACGCACCAGAAAACCATGTGGAAACGATTTTACCAATAAAAAAAAAGGAATCAAATATACTAACATACAGTTGGGTTTGCCAGTCGGCGCCGTCGTCAACTGCTGCGACAACTCTGGTGCTAGAAACCTCTACATCTTGGCCGTCAAGGGTGTCGGTGCAAGATTGAACAGATTGCCCGCTGCCTCGGCCGGTGACATGGTCATGGCCACCGTCAAGAAGGGTAAGCCAGAGTTGAGAAAGAAGGTTATGCCTGCCATTGTTGTCAGACAGTCCAAGCCTTGGAGACGGAAGGACGGTACCTTCTTGTACTTTGAGGACAACGCCGGTGTCATTGTCAACCCTAAGGGTGAGATGAAGGGTTCTGCCATCACCGGCCCTGTCGCCAAGGAGTGTGCTGACTTGTGGCCAAGAATCGCCTCCAACTCTGGTGTTGTGGTCTAAACCTCATGTATACGATACTTAATTCACATTTTATGGAACTTTGATAATGGATGGTTGTAGTATGCTGAACTCTCGTGAAACGAATTGTAATAAGTTGCAAAAGAGGAACTGGGTTTCAGCGACTGAAGAGTTTTTGAAAAGGCTTTGAATCCGGTTACTACTGTAGGTGAGATTTTTGAAAAAATTACTACAAGCACGTTTGATTTTTGACAAATAAATTGTTCTGAGACTCTTCATTGCTGACAGCTTCATCTTTACAATTCTGAGATATTTATCCGTTGAAATTTCAAGAAAGACATTGTTTGGTCCCAAGTTGCATTCTCCTCATACGTTGGCACTAGATGACTTCGAACGGATCAACTTTCTATGTGTAGTTGTTCGAGCTACGTATTTTACAGCATCATTCGTTATTTTGGGGAAGGCATGAATGAACAAATCACAGGTGAACAAATAGTTTGATGTTCGTCCACCGAGATGAGTAGACTTTCTGGTAAGACTTGGTTGCATTCTGGCATGTTTTAGGAAAACAAGCGAAGCCTAAAAGGGGTTGTCGTCATTCCACTCGACCATGTGGGTGCCCGCCTTTTTCATTTATTGAATCAAAATCACCCAGTTCTGCCGTCTTTTCACTCTTGTTATTTCAAGTTCCCTTTTTCTGTTGGTATCCCTTCTTGGTTCTTTGCTGCACGAAGACGTTCAGGGACTGTTGGCTTGAATCCCCTCTCTTGTTTGTATCTGCTCTCTCACAAACAAAGCCCACCTTTACAACGTTTTTTGTGTAGTGCCAGGATTACAGTGCAGTCAATCAATCGATTTCTGGTATTTAAATTCTCTTTTGCAGTAAATACTAATTCCAGAATTGATCCTCATATGTGGCATTCTATTGTGGCCGCAGCTCTTGCAAGCCAATTAAATTTTACAAATCCATACTCCAGTAGCTTCAAGAGCAAAAATGAGGTTTATAAGTGTTCATATAATACATAATATTTACTGTTGTTCGTCGCTGATAGTGGCCTTCGACATGCGCTCATTGATGCTGGATTTACGTGCCAACTGTGGCGCCGTCGAAGAAGAAGGACTATGAAGGCCCGCATCGAAGTTTTCGCCGAACTGGACTGGATAAGGTGCGTTTCTGGAAGCGCCATCACTGAAATGGCTTGGGAAATGCGGAATATTTTGGCTGAGTCGTTTCCCGCTCTCACCAACAGCCATGAATTGACCTTGTTGGATCTGCGGCGACTGCTGATTGCTTTGTGGAAGCAAGTTAGGAGACCCTGGCCCCTGGTTTGGAATAGGTAATGGCGACGAAGGGAAGTATTGCGGCATTGGTTGGCCGTTTTGCTGGCTCGTGCTCACATTTTGAGGTATCACAATTGGCGCCAAGTTTTGTTGTGCCACTTGGTCCGCTTGAGCAACCTGCAGGGTCGGGATGGCATTGATCATGAAGAATTGTTGCAGGACCGGATCGTAAAACTGCTGTGGTCTCTGGTTAACCTGGTTGATGTAATACTGATAATTCTGTGGGATTGTCTGTTGTGGCGAGGCCTGGCCACCGCTACTTACCTGGTCGCCATTCTGAACATTCTGGAAGGTAGATACAGGAAGATCGATTCTTTCCGGATGTTTCTGGGCTTGCGAGTTCGAGGCCCGATTTTCTGCTCTGTCGATCGATAACAGTGTCCGAACAGTGGCATTGCCGTTTTGGTCAACAGAGTCAGTGTCCTTGGTGTGGTCCTCCATAGACGCCACCGCAGTGCCGTCGCTGTTGATCAAGTTCAGCAACTTAGGAGACCGGTGCTTCGTTTGCGATATGCTTCTTCTTGGTGGGCCCGAGTTGAGCACAGACCTGTGTGAAGGGGCAGCGGAGGGCACAGCAGAGGGGACAGACGAGTTTGTCACTTCACGGGTCAATTTCGTGCGTAATTTGGAACCTGTTGAACGCATCAGCCTCATGCCACTGTGTGCAGACACGCCGCTTGCCGTTCTAGACAACTTTTCGTTGGCAGCACTATTGGCCATCAACTTCTTGCTCATGGCCTTGGCACGTGCCGAGGGAGATGGCAAAGAAGTTAACGTCTTGATATCGTTATACCACTCGATCATTGCCTGGTATGTATCGCATCTGAAAGACCAGTTGTGGCCACGGTGGATCAACCCGTTTTGCTGCTTCGAGTACAACACAAATTTGTAGGCGCCCGAAAGTTTTCCGTCGTTCTTGGA
Source organism: Metschnikowia pulcherrima (assembly GCA_009746055.1). Taxonomy (NCBI): domain Eukaryota; kingdom Fungi; phylum Ascomycota; class Pichiomycetes; order Serinales; family Metschnikowiaceae; genus Metschnikowia; species Metschnikowia pulcherrima. The sequence continues at coordinate 2,353,507 of VFXK01000001.1, forward strand.
ATGCTCGCTCACCAGGCAATGGTCTAACGACAACGACATCACCGGGGTTTGGTCCTTTTTCCTGTCTGCCGTCTTGAACTCGTGAAGGAAACTGCATGTAAGCACATACCATCCACCTGAATACGATTTGAGGAACTTCAGTCTTCTCTCCAACGGCCCTTCTTTGACCGGAACATTGATTAAAGAGTCGTAGTGAGGAATAGCGAGATCGCTGATTTTCCTAGATGGGAAACTGAGGTCAATGAACATACCGGACGTGAGTGCGTTGGATATTGATGACGACCGTGGCAAGTTGCGCTGCACAAAAGCATCCCACTCCAAGTTAGGCTCTTTCGCGAGAAAGCCCTGGGTAAAATTAGGCACTAAAAAGTCGGGAACTGACGCTGCCTCGCTCTCCACTAAATTCAAAAACATACCCATGTGATTCTGGATCTCTAACACAACAATCAGCTCGAGCTTCTCACTCAGCGTCTGTAGGTTTTTGTATGCCTCGTAAAGGTAGGCTTCCTCGTGCAATTGTCTTCTGAGCTGTTTCTCCAAGCGGATTTTCACCAAATAAGGGTCTTTTTTCGACGTGTCCAAGTCGCCACCCAGCTCGTGCAGCGCGGCAGCGCCTCCTAGCGTCTCCAAATGTGTGGCTACATCGATCAGCTGGTTGAAGTTCGCAATCAATGCTCTCGTCTCGTGCATTTCGCGAGAGAGTGTGTTTTTGAAGTCATTCTGGAGGTTTTTGATCTCCTTCACCTTCACAAGCAAGTCCTTGCGCAAGTCTTCTAGCTTCGGGATGATCACCTGCGTGATATCCTTAAGCGTCTTCGTGCCCGTGTGAATATTCTGCTGGTGAAACTTGGTCAAAATCGTCGGGATATCCTGTATCAGACCGTTGCCAATCGGCAAGAAAAACTGGTTGATTGCGCTGAGCTCGTCGTCGTCGATCGTATGCTTATCGCGTTGCCTCGCGTGTGCACCCAGATGCTGTTTGTCACCTGAAGAAGTCACATTCGACAAAGACAGGCTTGGCGCACCCACGGCCTGCTGGAGTCGCACCTGCTGCCGCACGATTTCCTCCTGAACGGAAGCGTATTGCCGAAGATACAGAATGAGGTCCTTCACAATGTCGCGGTACGCCTGGAACCGCTGTGCCACGACCTCGGTGGGGAAATCGAGGTGGCTGTGGAACTCATGCGGAATGATCACCGAGAGTGGGTTGTGATAGTCTGACATGGCAGAGCGGGGTAATGTGTTTGTGAGATAACCGCCAGCCCCTGGAAATATAAAAAGACTGTTCCCGTGTTTGTGTGTCTTGAAAGCTTCGGTGGGTATTCAAAATGTGTGTTCAAAGACACTTACACCGGTATTTGCAAGTGATGGTTAGCAGAAAAATGCCCGCTATCTGTGGGTATGGGTGTGCGGGAACCAGGGCTCTAAAAAGCTGTAAATCCCGTGAGTGTGGGGACAGGAAATACCGAGAGCAAGCAGCTATAATCGGGTCTGGATAAACCAACTAGAGTGTTTCACGTTTGGTTGCTGGAGACTCAAAGCCAAAATTGCGCTTTTTCTCCCGGATTCGGTGTTTATGGAACAGAAGAAAAAAATGCATCTAAAAGTTGGCACCAAGACTCGAGTGAGCGCAGCTGGGACGGTTGTCTGGCATACAAGACTAGGTGCGCCAAGATGAAAGGGCAGCCGAAGCAGTAGCGCGGCTGCGGGCTTTGAAGACTGCTCAGGGTCAAGAAGGTTACAGAAGATTAAACTATTAATAGCCGTGCCCTTTTCTGCTTTTTTTCTGGGAGTGACATAATGTAACACGACTAAATTTACAAAAAAGCGAATTTTACATTGGCTTCCTAAACTAAAACCGGTGTTTCTACTAGCGAGTGTTTTGATTGCTGCCGGTTTCGGTTCTCGTAATATGGCTGACTGCTTGCATCGCGGGAAACAATGGCTTCTGTGCCTTGCGCGCTGCCAAACTTGTGGAGAACAATCAATAAATGCAGGGGCCGCCGGTGATACCGAAGCATGGTTTGGGTCATGAACAATGGCACCGATGACACTAACATAGCCGAGTTTCTTAAGTGAAAAAAAAAAAAAACACTTTTGGTGAATTTCTTGGCAACACTGTCTGTCAGCCATGGCTGTTCACTGATGTCCAATTGCGCTATAATTGCTCGCATGCTGCGCCTACTAGCGCATGAGATCGCCACGAACGCATCCACAATCTGGGGCACCAAGGCAAGAAAAGGACGGCCTAAAAGGGAAATAGGGAAATTTTGGGTTGTAATCTAGAAACAAAACTATCAACAGCTTATAAGAAGTATGAGTTTTTTGGTGTTGTCGACTTTTTCGAGTTAAATCCTAGCTTTCGACGGGCTTTTCTCGGATGTGTAGAGCCAGTACTGTGTTGCACGTCACCAGCACCAGCACTCGCGAAGAGCCAGCCAGCCAGATGTAATGACGTCAGGGCCTAAGGAAGAATTACCCACGATCAGGGAAAATTGCAGTAAAAGGTGGTTTTATCGGATTTTCGAGATTGATTTTGGTGATATCAACCTGAAGAACTCGGTATCTTAGATTGACAAACGACTTTACTGGTACCCACACATCAGTTCATGGTGAGAGGCTGATGCAATGTTGTCGTGTGGAAGGACAGTTTCAAACACTTTTTCTGAAGAAAACATGGGGTTTTCACAGTTTTGAAACGAATTTGAAGCAAAATTGCTTCCCGGGGGCCAGCAGATCGAAATAACGTCTGAAATTTGATTATCTGGCGCTCCCTCTCCGGCCCATAAGTGGTAGCTTGATACGTCATTTCGCTTTCTCAACGGGTGCAACCGTGGCCATTCAAAATCACGCAAGCTGAATTTCAGGTAACAAATTTTTCGACATTTTCTTTTCCGGGTCTTTAAAAATAATATCATGACCTTTATTTCATGTCAAACATGGTATACCACGGTTAGACGTTTGCCCCCCTTTTTTTTTTTTTTTTTTTTCGTTAGTCATGTATTGGTACTATATATAAGGGACACAATCGCGAGACATATGTGCCTGAGAGGAGCGTGGCTCCCAAACCCCAGGCATCGGTGAGGGGTTATGTGTAGGTCGAACTACATGCCGCGAAGGGGCCTATTATTCGATTCTGACGGTTTTGTTTGGCTAGTGTGGTGGTGTGGTTTGTAGTTTGGCTTGTTCAGCTGTGGCTTAGAAATGTTTTCCATAATTGACTTTGTAGTGATTCATATTCCTTGATATCGTGTCGGCCCCCATTATCTTCTTTTCTGCAATCATTTGTCTCTGTGCAGGCCCGTTGTTTTCACCAACTTAACACCACCTCTACGCCACCTTGAAAATTCCACAAACGTATGTCTCGGCCATATATAATCTCCGTTTCATCTGACGAAGAGGATGATGACGATGTGCAGGTTCTAGCGTTTCATGAGGCAACACAAAGACTTATTGACCAAGCCCCACCGAAAGTAGTGAAGAAGCTATGTGAGGCCGAATGCCCCATCTGCTTTGACTCAATCACTAATGCCACCACGACTTCCTGTGGCCACGTATACTGTTTGGACTGTCTACAAAAAAGTATCCTGGCGTCCTCTGCCCGCGGACAAACCAGGGGCAAGAAAGGCGTGGGGCTATGTCCGATGTGCCGAAAATCGGTGACTTTTAAGGACACAGTGGTGCTACGATTACGTAAAGGTGCCAAAGTTGCGCCGCCAGAAACGAAGAAAGCAGATAATGGGGAGAACCTGGATATTGAGAGTCTGAACGACGACTTTGCGAGTTTTGACCGAAGCGAAGAGACAAATCAGCATGCGAATCAGGAGGATACGACTGATAACGACGATGATGATGATGAGCTTATTGGGCTCTTCTGAGAATGTGTTTTTTCAAAAGAGATCATAGATAAAAGTGGCGATTGCTGCATGTGTGTGGTGTCAATTATAGAGAAAGTTTCACTCCTGAAAGTGATGAATTTTGGGATGTAGGGTTTGCATCCATTGTTTTGTTTTCCTGAGACTGTTCAGGCTGAACTCACATGCTTGTACGCTTCATAGAAGAAGTCGGCTTCATTAGCCCAAAGAGATTGTTCTTGGATGAAAATATGAAGTGAACTAAGCGTGATTTCAGCCAAGAAGCGAGTTCAGAGATTTTTGAGCTTTTTTATGCCATTGTTTCTACGCTTTGCTTTATATACATGTTTGAAGAAGGGAGTGGGGCTCAAACTTGTCTATCCATTGCCCAAAATAGACCCTTTTTTTTTTCTTTTTTTTTTTTGCTTGATACATCCGATTAAGGGCTGGGAGCCAGAAAAGCTTACCTAGCTCTCTACAAAACTACATATGAATATGTATGAATATATATAAAATCTCGGCCAGCTTCGCTACCATGCCATGCGTTGATATCTTGGCTTGGCAGCGTGTGAGATAGATTATAGTCATCTTTAGTCATTTTTTTATCGGTTAAATAGTTTCAGTGAAATATATCGGGCCAATTTATGTACTGGTGTCATAAAATGAGCATTTTCTAGAAAGGCTTTTTTTGTAAAAAATCAGAATCTTACTAAACTTCTTGCGATTGCAAAATATTTGGGATAAGAGAATGATTGACACGAAAGAGACGAGTGCCTTGATAAATCAGAAACAAAAACTATGCATGTAAAAGTTCGGAATTCTCAAAACTTGAATAACAAAAAGCAGAAATCCAATTTTTGATCCATACAGAATTTCGGATGATTCATGTCTTACAGAGTTTCCGTGATTTTCGACCTGAGCCCAAGATGGCGTGCGGCACGTCTTCCGGCCACGCTCACCCTGGAATTCATACGAAGATTGACATGGTAGGGAGGAGCAAAGGCATTCATAAAAAGGACAATCGCAAAAGATGAATGGAATGCTTTTAGTGAGAATCAAAAAAAAAGACTCGTTTATCTACATAAGTGACCAATCAGTCAAAAAATCGTTATCCTCCTTTTTCTTTCTCTTAAGATTCCATTTCACTGGCAGATTTCTTGCTTCGCCACGTGACCGAACCCTCACAAGCCACGCCACTCTACCGCACTACACTCGCGCACTGACTCCACTTTAATGTCTCCTCTCCCTACTGCCCTCCTCACTTAGAGTATATCTTAGAAAAACCACACAATCACATACCAGATTCCCATTTGTGTTTTCTCAAAAACATGTCTTACCAGCCCGTGCCCTCACAACCACCTGCGTACGGCGAAGACCCGGCCGCCCGTACCATGGGCGATAACGTGCCAGACGACTTCAAATACTCGGTCAATGTGGCGTCGTGTGAATTGCCCGTGCGGCAAATGTTCGTGCGCAAAGTGTATGCGCTTTTGTCCGTGCAAATCTTTGCCACGGTGCTTGTTGGCTACATCATACGCCTGCACGAGCCGCTCCGCAACTGGTGCTTGAGCAATATTTGGCTCTATATTGTGTCGATTGTGGGCACCCTCGGATTTGCCATAGGCGCCAACATCAAGGCGCGCTCCTACCCGATCAATCTCATATTGTTGGGCGGGTTCACGCTCTGCGAGCTGTACGGCGTCGGGCTTGCGTGCCTGTTTGTTGAGACCGACGCTGTCGTGCAGGCGCTTTTGATCACATTCATGGTGTTTATTGGGCTCACAATCTTTGCCTTCCAGACACGCTACGACTTCCGCTCGTGGCAGGGTGTGTTGGGAATCTCCGTGTGGGCACTCATTGCCATTGGATTTGTAAATATGTTCTTCCCGGGAAATTCCAAGGGCTTCGAGATGCTTTACTCGGGCGCCGGCGCGTTGATCTTTTCCGCCTACATTCTTGTCGACACGCAGCACCTCATGAAGACGTACTCGCTTGACGACGAGGTCTCCGCTGCGATTGCGTTGTACTTGGACATTTTGAACCTCTTTCTTTTCATCCTTCGTCTCTTGCAGAGCCGCAGCGACGATTAAGAGAGCGGAGACTATGTTATTCGTGGTTTATTAAGGGCGGACAACACATATTTTGGAAGATCCAGAGTGGAAAGAGCCGGGCTCTGGCAGTCTGTTCCCTGCAGAGGTACTCTTATTCCGTTTGATTCAAGTATGCCACTCTAAAATTATTATAGTGTCGGCGGCAAGCCTTCTACAGAGAGCAATATGGTCTCGTTAGACAAGTTGTTGGGCTCGGGAGAAAATCGTATGGCCTTTCTTGTCATGCGTACTTCGAGGAGAAAACTCCAGTCCATAAAAGAGCCGCCTAGGCCTTCGGATGCTATCATGAAGTTTGCTTTTATCAACTTTAGCCTATGATTTACAATTCAATAGCCTAGCGATGAATCTGATTGCTCGTTTCTAGACATTAGACTTCTTCAGCAGTATGCGACAACCAAAAAACGTCGTTACCGAATAACACAGTACAGTGTATGTAGACCAATAAAGACCCAATTTTAGCCAAACAGGAATCTGCTACAAGGCACACACCATCAATCTCTCTTCTTCTTGATACACTCTACAAGTAAAGACCCTCGAGGTTTTCCTCAACCTTGTTCTTGAGCACGCGCTCCTTCGCCGTCTTGAAGTCCTCTGCCTTGACCTGCATTCTGCGTTCCCGCAACGCCAACAAGCCGGCCTCCGTGCACATGGCTTTGATGTCGGCACCGGACAAGTCGTCCTTGGACGTCATAAGCTCGTCGAGGTTCACGTCGCTCGCCAAACTCATCTTCAGCGTGTGGATAGATAAGATCTTCTTCTTGGTGTTAGAATCCGGGTTCTCAAACAAAATCTTCCTGTCGATTCTGCCCGGGCGAATCAACGCTGGGTCCAAGGATTCGATCTTGTTGGTGGCCATGATGACCTTGATGTCACCACGGTCATCGAAACCGTCTAGCTGGTTCAACAACTCCAACATGGTTCTCTGGATCTCCCTTTCGCCGCCCGACGACGACTCGTATCTTTTGCTTCCAATGGCGTCAATCTCATCAATGAACACAATCGAAGGAGCCAAGTCACCAGCAATCTGGAAGATTTGCCTGCACAAACGAGGCCCGTCTCCGAGGTATTTCTGAATCAATTCCGATCCCACTATACGCAAAAATGTGGCGCTGGTCTGATTGGCCACAGCCTTGGCCAAAAGCGTTTTTCCTGTGCCGGGCGCACCATATAAAATGACACCCTTCGGTGGCTTGATGCCCATTTCCTCGTAGAGTTCTGGATGCGTCAAGGGCAATTCGACGGCCTCCTTGATTTCCTGGATTTGCAGCTCCAAACCACCGATATCAGCGTACGATTCCTTCGGCGATTTGTCCAACTTCATCACAGACACCATGGGGTCCGCCTCGTCCTGCAATACACCCACCACAGACACGGTTTTGTGGTGTAAAAGCACCGAGCAGCCGGGCTCCAAAAGGCCCTTATCAACAAACGACATGATCGTCACATAATACTCAGACCCGGCCGTACTGGACACAATCGCGTGGTCATCGTCGATGATTTCCTCTAGCGTGCCAATCAGCATGGGGTAGCCCCTCAACTCGTCGATTTTCTCGCGCTCCTCTGCCTGTCTGGCCTCGGTCGGCTGGAGCGCCTCCTGGTTGGCGATAAACTCCTCTTCCAACAACAAATGATCCTTAATCCGCTCCAATTTCAAGAGCTTCAACTTGCATCGTGTGCTCGGATACACATTAGGCAATTTGACCGCAGTGTCAGGCCCCTTTCTGCGTTTTTTCCCGAATTTGGCCTCCACGGGCGGCTCGTACTTGGGCTTTTCCTTTTTCTTGTCGTCTTTCTTCTTGCCGAGGTTTCCCCCGCCGGGCATGCCTGACGCGCCTTGTCCCTGGAGGTGTTAGTATACGCTATAGTGATTTTCATCAATTGAAAAAAGGTGGTTTCTTGGGGTTACATACCATTTTGTTGTGTAGTATATAGTATATATGGTGGTGGAGACATGCGTTGCGAGATCGCCACTTAAGTGTGGTCCGCTGTGCAGGCAAGATTCGGGCTCAATCAATCAGGCTTCCACGAAGCAGGCAAAAATGTTAAATTTTTGGGTCAAGAAACTCATATATGTGTTTTTCACAGCATATTTGAGCGTTTTTGGATACATTCAGGGGAATTTAAATTTCCTGTGTTGGAAAAGCTGTTGAGTCATATGGCGTTCTGCTGATTTCTGAGAGACCGAGAGTATGGAGCGTGCGACGGCAGCCATGCCAGCGACAAGTAAGAATATTGAATGGCAAAGGCATCTTTTTGGGAGTCTGGCGATTTATTCAATTTTTCCCTCGCATCGAGTCTGGCTCGATTCTTTTTTTCAAATTATTCGATTTTGCTATAATCATATTGTTACTGCCTACTTGCGGCCACCACTAAAAGCATTAATACTTAGCTCATAGACGCATCCAGGCTTAGTGCTAAGAACGAGGTTACTCTATTTCAAAAATATTGTTGCGTGATACTTTCAAATACTAATAATTCCGCGAGATTGTAAGAGTGATCCTTATTTTTGTTGTTCCACCAATCATTATCATGCATATATCTAGCCCAAACTGAAAATGAGACAGGACTATATCCTCTTGAGCATGCACCGTGAGATCTACATATTATAGATCAAAGAACCCCCACGTTTCACGAATTCCACCAAATCTACAATAAAATCCATTGGTCATTGTCCATAAGCGTGAACTTCTCATTTCGTTCCTTTTGCATTTTTTCCTCTTCACTACTTCCTTCGTATCAAACACAGTGCACTGTCTATCCAAGCCAAAAACCACACCATATACAATCCACGCGGATCTCGATATACATGCTCAATTCTCTATAACCGTCTATAACCTACCTCAGCTTCACGTCCACACCAGAGTGCTCCTGGATCGACTTGATCAACTGCGGCATGTTGGCACCAACTATCGTGCTGACTTTTTCGCCACCTTTGAAAAAAAGAATCGTGGGCATGGCAGTGATGCCGTATTCCCTTGCCACATCCTCGGCCCGGTCGACGTCCACACGTGCAAATTCCGCCTCGGGGATTTTCTGGGCCAAAGTATCGAAAATCGGCGCGATTGCTTTACAAGGCCCGCACCACGTGGCGTAAAAATCCACAATCGAGACTTTTTCCTTGTTGCCAATCAATTTGTTGAATTGGGCCAAATCCTTGACTTCAGCCACGGCAGATGTGGAATTGAACCTAAGTTGGGGCATGGTCGTGCCGAGCCCGACTCTCGTTCTGGCGATCTGGGCCGTTCTGATGGTCTGACGGAACATGATTATTTGTGTTTTGGAGGAAATATCTATTGTAATGAAATAATAGTACTGGTGATGGCACTGATGGCGACTCGAGGTTCCGGCACCGCGGTACTGCACTGTTGGGACATGATATGATTCATTCGCATATGGTCTAATAAGGTAGCATGAATCTGATAAAGCAGGTCGTTTTTTTTAAATATTTGTGATTGGTTTTTGCAGCGAAATTGTTATGGGTATCGTGGATTTGAATCAAAAGCATGACCACATGTCTCGTCTTCTTCTTTGGCTTTCTTAGTATTGGTGCGTAATTGCTTATGTCTTTGAGTCAAGCTTCTGCCGGAAGTGCAGGCAGATCTCAATTTAGAGATATAAGCAAAATGATGTGAACTCGTATTTGCTTGAGTAAAAATTGATGTTTCTCACAACACATTTTTCTCTTTTTCTTTTGATTAGTATCACCTTATTACTGTTTTCTCCACACTCTAATAGCCATACCATATCTGTAATACTGCGCGTGGTCTTGTCTCTCACTAGGGCGAACGCAAATTACAGTAGTGGCTGCGGCGGGGTACAAGGTCACGCAAATTTACTACTTTTCATGCTGTGATGAAATCAAGAACTAGATTTTATGACAAAATTATATGAAAGGTGAACAAATATAATTTCAAAACTGCAAAAAACTGGTTCTGTGTACTGAAAAGGCGGACCCAATTATTGACACCGGACTGGCCCGCTCACGCACGTGACCTCATCGCACAGTATATTTTCACATCCACCTAAATGAGATGCTCATCTCAATAACCATTAGCACAAACTCGAAATGGCGAAAGGAGTGAAAAGAACGGCCACTAAGGGCAACGCTAGCGAGAATAAGAGGGCCAAGTTCAAGCCACAGCCCGTGCCGCAACCGGCAAGCTCGCTGGAAAATGAGGCCACATTCTACGAGTCTGCCGAGGACGATTCTGACAAGAGTTCTGGGTCTGAATCTGGATCTGAATCCGGGTCCGATCCTGGCGCTGAGTCCAGTTCAAGCGATGAGTTGGACTCCGACAACGAGACTGGCGAAAAATCCGACGAGGATGAGGAAATCGACGAGTTGGATGAGTTGAGTGAAAATGACGAGGAAAATGCGGATTCAGACACGGAAAGCGGCGAAAAAGCCGCCGCAAAGGCCGCTGACCCAAACAAGAAATCGTCTGCTGAACAGCACGCCGAGCAGCGTAAGTTGTTGGCCGAAAGAAAATTGAACAGAAAGTCCGGCGCCGAGGTGGAGCGCATCAAACTGCTCTGGGAGAAATTGCGCGTGACGAAACCGCCTCCATCCAAGGAAATCAAGGAGAAATTGTGTAACGAGATCTGGGAACTTTCTAAGGACATCGTGCTTGACTTGGTTTTGAAGCACGACGCGTCACGTGTTGTGCAAACGTTGATCAAACACACCACCAAGCTGAGACGAGACCTGATTGTGCAGGCGCTCAAGGGTAACTACTACAAGTTGGCCACGTCGTCGTACGGAAAGTACTTGTTGGTCAAGATTTTGCACTACGGCTCAAAGGAGTCACGTGCGCTCATCGTGGACGAACTTCACGGCAACTTGCGCAAGTTGATGAGACACAAGGAAGGTGCATATGTGGTGGAGGACCTTTTCGTGTTGTATTCGGGCGCCCAGCAGAAACAGCAGATGGTCCGCGAGTTCTGGGGCTCCGAGTACGCCGTATTCAAGGATTCTGGCAAAGACAAGTCGATTCTCGACATTGTTGGCGAATCTGCGGAGAAAAAACAGCTTATCATGACGAATTTGAGCGGCACCATTGTGGCCTCGATCGCCAAGGGCTCTACTGGCTTCCAGATCTTGCACGCGGCCATGAAAGACTACGTGACCGTGTTGACCTCCGATCTCGAGAAACACGACCTGCAAATCAGAGAGTTTATCGATGCGTTGGCCGAGCAGTTTGCCGAATTGGTGCATACACAGGAAGGTGCCGAGGTTGCCTCCTCGCTCATTGCGATCGCCAATGCCAAGGAAAGAAAAACCATCATCAGATCGTTAAAGACTCATGGCAAAGAATTGATCAAGAACGAGTACGGTAACGCGGTGTTGATCACGTTATTCATGACCGTGGATGACACTGTGCTCGTACACAAGTCGTTTTCCGCCGAGTTATTCACGCCTGAGCTCTTGCCAGAACTCGTTCAGGACAAATTTGCGCGCCGTCCGTTGTTGTACTTGCTCACAGGCTTGGCCGGCAGATACTTCTCACCAAAAATCAAGTCCGAGCTTACGCGCTACGAAATGTTAGCGTACGCGAAAACAACGAAAAAGCCCCAGGAACAGAGATTGGCCGAATTGCAGAGCAAAGCATTACCCGTTATCTACAAGTCGCTTTTGGCGACCACTTCCGGCGACAGCGAGCCCACCCTCGCGCAGCTTTTGGCTCTGAATGTCGCCGCGCAATTCGTCACCGAGCTTATCTTGACGAAAACAGACGACGAGGAAATCAACTCGAAATTGAGACCGCAGCTTGTGGATGCCATTTTCGACATCACGTTTGCGTCTGATATCTTGGAAGACTTCCATTTGCTCAACAAAACACCGTTTTTCTCGAGAACCTTGAAGGCTTTGATTCAAGGCAACGAGTTCAAATGGGATAACGAGGCCAAGAAATTGGTGGCCGTGGATGGCGCTGAGATTTCACAAGTCGGCTCGGAATTTGCCGCGCGCTTAGCAGATGCTCTCTTACAGGACAAGGCCCTAGCCAAATGGGTCACGGGCCAAGGTGCGTTTGTTGTGCTTGCCGTATATGAAGTGTTGACTATTCTGGACAAGGAGAAGTCGCTGGAGATCCGCAAGGCAATCAAGAAGTTGAGAAAGGACTTGGAGCGCGACACCGACAACAAGGGTGCCCAGTTGTTGTTGAAGTCGTTGTAACTTAGACATTTGTATAGTGATAAAGCATGTGAACAGAGATATGGATCAAGGTGAGTAGAGTGGGTAATGTAAGCGATGTACAGAGAATTCACAAAAGGTCGGTGAAAATTGGGGAAGTGATTTCTTTTTGTTTTATTCATTTTGCACAAATTCAGCATCGTATTTTACCCGTGAGAGGTGGTGGATTTGGGTTGGTCCCACCAAACTCGTTTTTTGCATTTGCAAGTCTCCAGTATGAGTGCAAAACTGTAGTTTCAAGATTGAAATGTCAAGAATGGATTTAATTACTGAACAATCAATTTAGTATGGACTTGTCACTATAGACCGGCCGAACTAATCACGATGAACACATTGTGTCAAGTTATTATGTACAATTGTTGGTCTATTGCCTTCGACTCAGAAAGCCCTACCACGAGAATCGCGATTCGTCGTCCTCATCGAGGTGTGAGGTCTTTGTTGGTGGATGGTTCGTAGAGCACATTCTTTTATGGGAAGCGCTTGAAAGCACATCATGGTCTTCATATGAAAAGGGTTTGGTGATCTGACGCACATGTCACCAAAGCTATCATTTTCTTGGTTTCAAGACAGCCGATTCAATTGGGTTATCCTTCTTGGAATCAGCCTCTGCCCATGGATCTTTCTCTTTCCCTTCAATTTGATTCTCCACCTTATCTACCCGATGACTAGTGCCAGCATCATCCGGAAAAGCGTTTTGCCGGAGCTCGAACTCTTTGTTCTCAAGCTCAACCCTGTCCAACTCCGCCTGAAGCTTGAGAGCCTGTTCATGTTCCAAACGATGTTTCTCCGCCTGCCATTTCTGGTCGGCGTGCATCGCCAAAATCTTGATCCGTTGTTGTCTCACCTGTTCCTCCATCAATTCCAGTAATGTAGGTGGATCTCTTTTGGTTCGGCGGAGCCACTGGAGCCACTGGGGCGGGATAGTCTCAAAATAGTCCAGTTTGAATAGCGATTCCTGAAACGGCTCCAACTTTCTACGAAGTCGGCTCATGTTGCCGTCGATTGTGAATTCCCAATACGTATTTCCATGGAGATCATATCCAACAAAAAACTTCTTCCGGAACGGGATATCCCTCCTGGCCTGAAACTTGTGTAGTACACGCTTCCAGAGCGGGTACTTAGACGCCATAGGATCCATTATGTGAATGTATGAATGTATGAATTTATGAATATATGGCAGAACCGAGGATACTATATCTGTCTGGAGATGCGCGATGATCTGGGACATGTGCCGTACCGTACCGTCTCAAATAGATAAGATAGGAAGCGATGTTCTGTTTGGCTCTGGCAGCCCTTTGGAATGTTCGGGAAGATCAATTATATTTCATGAGCTATAACCCGCAAACTACTCAAATTGATCAAAGACAATATATACGTGGGTGAGAAATACTGGTGATGTGGATACGCTCTTTTCTGCCACGCGCGGCCCTCGATAGGTCTTTCAGATTTGGATCTTGATAGCATATACACTTTACCAACAAATTTGGTTGCAAATATGTCATTCGCCTTCATTTCTCAAAACTGCAGGGATAAATGCAAATCATTTGCCTTTTTATGAGGAAAATGCAAGCTTTACAGTAATCACCAAGAGCATTCCATCTATAATCCTGAGCATGCATTCTCTCACGTGACCAACATCTACCATTGCTTAACCAAGTTATTCACCAATACAATTATCGGCAGATTTCCCCAACTGTTTCCAAGAAAGCAAGAGCCTATTCTTTCTTTTTGCATTTTTCTTTTTCTTCCTTTTGCTCCTCCTCAATCAACTTGGACATTCGGCGGATGTCCCACCACGTCCACCCTAGCGCACCCACAACGAGCCCAATGTAGATGAAGAACCCCGGCCTGCGGAGTCGATTCAAGAACCGGTCAATTGGCGTGATGAACATGTAGTTCGCGGGAAAGACGCCAAAACCTAAACTTAAAGCACCAAGAACTCAATCAACACTCAATTTAGGTGTCTATGAATAATTACTGGTCGTCTATAGTCTTAGATCAGCCACGAGTCAGCCATGGATGGGTCAGTTATTTGTATGACCAGCGCGGTGCGTGCGCCGTGCGGCTTTCCCGATTCTTGCTTTCCTGCACTTGCCGTCACGTACGAAGCCATTTTTTTTGCCTCCACGCTTATCTGTGTGGCTCACCTGCGTTCGCGGAGCCGGCCCCAGATTTCAGTATCTATATAAACCTACCTACCCTTTTCTTCTCTCGATCACGTCGTAAAAAAGTGCCCAAAATGTCCGACGCCAAAAACTATATTGTCACTTTGAACGAGGCTGCCACCACGCAAGACGTGCACGGCTTGAAACTGAAGATTTCCGAGCATGGAGGAAAAGTGCTCGACGAGTTCTCGTTGATTAAAGGCTTCTCGGTGAACTTGCCTAAGCCAGCGGCCGATTTCCTCAAGGACCATCATGTTGTGAACACAATCGAGGAGGATAAGGAGGTCAAGATCCAGTAAGGACTATGATATCTCCGTACGCGAGAAAAAGACAATTCTGGAATTATCGATCATTCGTGCACCTCTTTTATAGACAAATACATTGACGTCTGCTACCGCACTGGCAACTGTAGCTCTATAGGTGTGAAAATGCTATTTTTGAACCCGAAGCGTAGCGACCAATTGACCGGTTTTAAACGTCGCATTGTAAAAATGTAAAAATCAGCGAATTGAAAACACTTTTTCTAGAAATAAAATAAAAATCTTTATTCTGGGTCTATCTGATCTGGCGCCACCGTGCATTTCCAGAAGCCAGCTGCTCCTTTAGAGTGTATGGACTGCATAGACTCACCCCTATTCAGGTCATGAGCGAAACCCACTGCATCAGAATTTTTGGGTCAGCCATTTCAGATTTGATCTTGGCCTGGTTTCAGTAATATGGATGATGTCATTGACGATGAATCCCTCAAAAAATTACTCAAAAAGCATCCAAGTTCAGTTCCCCATGGCCATGTGGGTGGGACCATGGATTTGGCCCCTCATGCATGCAACGCGGCCCAGATAGCAATACCCCATATTGGCAAATAATGTCTCCAATCTCCATGCCACGTGCACAGAATTACAGCCAAATTGAGTATTTATTTTGAATAAACAAAGCTTTCAATGTAAAAAACACGAAATTTGCAAACCGATCGATCAATTGGGGATTATTTTCTCTTATGAACATCCCAAAAATCTCTGTATTCTATCCTGCCCTGCCCGCTTGTTTTTTGTTCTAGGGATCTGTTGCCGAAAGCGTAACCCCGTGCGCGGAATTACCTGCACGGCATAGCCTGGCTGCCTGGGGAGACCCCGGATTTCCCATTGCCCGTGATATTGTGAGGCCAGAAACGCTCAGCTATTTATTACCTTTTTCTTGTCCAGTAAAGTATATGACTACAAAAGCTTGCAAATTAAAGAAACATAAATAAAAAAAAGTATCAATAAGTATTTTCTTAACCGCTCACCGACTCTCATCATGAGTTACGATGCTATTAATTTGCAGCCTAACTTCAAGCCGATAGACAACCTCTTTCTCAACAGATTGCGCCAGTTTACGGATGAAGGCGCTTACAAAAGCTTGAATTTACCCAAGTTTTACGACCATGACAGGGTAGACTCAAACACAGATGCAATCGGTTTGAAAGTGTGGCGCGTGCCGGACGAAAACGGGAAGACGGCTCGGCCTCTTTTCCGAGACATTGACTTTGCCAGCATCGAGTGGCTGGTCGCACGAAAAGGCGATAACTTTGGGCCGTCATGGAAAACATTCTGGTTCAAAATCGAGTGGGATATCCCACAGGGGTGGCTAGCCGCCGCGGATGAGATTCATTTTGACTGGGACTGCAGCAATGAGGGGCTTATTTACAGCGCTGAAGGCACGCCTTTACAGGCATTTACCGGCGGCGAACGCACGCTCTTCAAGCTCCCAAAAGAGTACAGGAAGGAAGGGAAACAGTTGTTCTACTTGGAGATCGCCTGCAACGGCATGTTTGGGAATGGCGACGGCGGGGTGCCTGACCCAAATAGGTATTTCCGTCTCAACCGATGTGACCTCGTTTACCCTGATGTCAATGCCCGTAAATTGTTCTGGGACTTCTGGATTATTGGCGACGCCGCCCGTGAGTTGGGGCTGGGCGGCAACAAATATCAAGCGGCGCTGGTGGCGACGGAAATTATGGACACGTTTGACGCCAACGACCGTGACTCGATAATCACGTGCAGAAAAATAGCCGCCCGGTTTTTGGGCAACGATATCGATTCCGACGAGGTGTTCGAGGTCAATCCTTTGAATAAAGTGGACGTGTATGGGGTGGGCAACTGCCACATTGATACGGCGTGGCTCTGGCCATTTGCGGAGACGAGGCGCAAGATCGTGCGTTCGTGGACCACCCAGTTGAAAATCGCCGACGAGTACCCAGAGTATATCTTTGTTGCTTCGCAAATGCAGCAGTTTAAGTGGTTGAAGCAGGACCACCCAGAGATTTTGAAAGAGATCAAAAAGAAGTTTACGGCGAACCAGTTTTTGCCCATTGGCGGCTCGTGGGTGGAAAACGACACCAACATGCCTGGCGGAGAATCGCTTATCCGGCAGTTTCTCTTGGGCCAGCGGTACTTGATTGACGAGTTCGGAGCACCCGCCAGTGTCTTTTGGCTCCCTGACACTTTCGGATACTCGTCTCAAATCCCACAAATCTGTCAAATTTCAGGGATCGATAAGTTTCTCACCCAGAAACTCTCATGGAACAATATCAATACTTTTCCGCTTTCGACGTTTAACTGGAAGGCCATTGATGGCTCGCAGGTGCTAGTACACATGCCCCCGGCAAATACGTATACTGCAAGTGCCAATTTTGGCGATGTGGTGCGTTCTCAACAGCAGCACAAGAATTTGCGGGACGTTCCAACCGGCCTTCTTTTGTATGGTCATGGCGACGGCGGAGGTGGGCCCACAGAGGAGATGTTGGAAAAGTTGAGGCGCTGCAGAGGTATGGCCAACACAAATGCGGCGATTCCAACCGTGCATCTCGGCAACACCGTGGAAGAGTTTTACGAGGATGTTTTGGAAAGGTCGGATTATGGGAGAAACCTCCCAACATGGACGGGTGAAATATACCTAGAGTTTCACAGAGGTACCTACACGACGCAGGCGGACGTGAAAAAATGGATGCGGCTTTCTGAGATCAAGATGCACGACTTGGAGTTTCTTGGCACGATCCTCTCCATTTTAACAGAGTACAAGTACCCCACCAAAGACATTCATGATCTCTGGGAAGACATTGCCTTGTGCCAGTTTCACGATGTCTTGCCAGGCTCATGTATCGGCATGGTGTATTACGAGGAAGTGAAGCCTATGCTCACAAATGTCTTGCACAAATTAGACCAGCTCACAAAAGACGCTTTGAGCCACTTCAAGAAGAAAAAGAATTGCGTTTTTGCTGTTAACACTTTGCCTTGGGAAAGATTTGAATTGTTGCCCTTGCCTAGCGAGATGGTTTTCTCGTCAGAGACCTTGCGGATTGAGGACGGCGCTATTGCTTGGTTTGGAGTTGATACCGCCTCTGACAATTTCGTCACAGAGAGCGAACTCAAGTATGCTGCTTCTGTTGAAGAAACCGAGGACAAGGAGTTCATTTTGACGAATGGCCTTCTCAAGGCGAGAATCACTGCCAACGGTGAGGTTAGATCCTTGTTTGATTTAAAGGCAGGGCGAGAGATCATTGATCAAAGTGTCACAAAGCAAACAACTGGCGCCGGAAATCAATTTGTACTCTTTGATGATGAGCCTTTGAGTTTTCCAGCGTGGGATACAGAGATTTATTCACTCAACAAGTTCACTTTCTTGAACGAGGGAGAAGTTGTGGCAGTTGTGAATCATCCTCTTGAATCTAAATTGGTAGTGAGACATAAGGTTTCTAAGGAGTCTAGTATTGAAACCACTATCTCTCTTCAAGGAATTCCAGACATTACCAACATTCCGCAAAACAATTTCTTGAAGTTCTCGTGCCGTGTGCAATGGCACGAATTCTACAAGTTCTTGAAGGTGCAATTTCCAGTCACCATCCATACACCACAATATGCTCTGTATGAGACCCAGTTTGGAATTACTCAAAGACCCACTCATTGGAATACGACCTGGGACGTGGCCAAATTTGAGGTTTGTCACCACAAGTTCATGGACTTGTCGGAACACAACTATGGCGTTGCAATTTTGAATGACTCGAAGTATGGAGCATCTGTTCATGGCAATTTGATGAGGCTCTCACTCCTCCGCTCGGCAAAAGCGCCAGACGACAGAGCGGATATGGGGGTGCACGAATTTGAGTATGCTTTGTACCCTCATCAAGGTGCTTTGGGACCTGATGTGGTCAAATTGGCACACAATTTCAACTACAAACTCTCGCACACTTTTTCAGACTCAAAAGTCTCGAAGTCATTAATCGATTCGATCAGGCTCATTGGCGATGATTCACTTGTCTTGTCCAACATAAAGAGAGCAGAGAATGATGAGGATGTGAATGTTTCCGAGAACATCGCAGTAGAAAATAAGGGACAAAAGGCTGCCATTCTACGGGTGTACGAGGCATTAGGCGGGTCATCCACCGGTAGACTTGTTTTCAAAAATGTGAAGGTGGACAAGGTCTTTAAGACAAACGCGATGGAGGAGGACGGAGAGGAATTGGAGTTGCAGGACGACTCCGTGGAGATTGCGTTGCGCGGCTTTGAAATTGCCACATTCAAAGTTGTGTTCGAGTAGCCAAATTGTTATTAGCTTGTATTTTCGCTATTCCATGTTTTGCTTTTCAATGCCCTGCTCAGAGTTCGGCCGAAACTGATATCATGTCGTGAGACGTTTCGCGAGCAGCCATTCTGGGGAGTGCACATATCAGTCTACTACTGTACTAGCGCTTACCCCATCTTCTTCACAAAGACAGCAAAAATGGGAGTCATAAACCAGCCCTCGGGCCAGATCAAATTGACTAATGTGTCGCTAGTGAAAATGAAAAAGGGCAAAAAGCGGTTTGAGATTGCTTGTTACCAAAATAAAGTCCAGGACTGGAGACTGCGTGTGGAGAAGGACCTTGATGAGGTGCTACAGATACCGCTGGTTTTCACCAACGTCTCGAAGGGCCAAGTTGCGAATAATGAGGATCTTTTGAATTCGTTCGGCACAACTAATCACGATGAAATTATCCTTGAGATTTTGGATAAGGGCGAAATCCAGCTCAACGAAAAGGAGCGAAGCGCCAATTTGCAGCAGAAACAGAACGAGTTTCTCAATTTGATTTCTACTAAATGCATCAATCCACGGTCGAAAAAACGGTACCCTCCAAGTATGATTCAAAAGGCGTTGGGCCAGCTAAAGTATCATCTCAACCCCACCAAGGCCACTAAGTTGCAAGCCTTGGATGCAATCAAGCTCTTGATTTCAACGCAGGTGATCCCGATTGCACGTGCGCAGATGAAGGTGAAAATCACGGTGCTTTTGCGCGTGAAAGAGGCGTTCAAAGAGCATATTGAGCCTATGTTGCACAAGGTAGAGAGCGAGAACGAAAGTGCCAAATTGTTTGAGGCGGTGGCGATCATTGACCCCTCGCATTATAAGGAGATCGTTGACTTGCTTCTGGGCGAAGATCCGGCGAAAATGAAGAAGGGGGAAGGCTCGGTAGAGGTGCTTGATATGGTGGCGTTGCAGGAGTAGGTCTGGATGGCCATAGCGGTGCAGCATTTTCATTGAGGGTTGAGATTCGGTTACATTGTGGCCTAACAGGACTATTCACATCAGAATGACAGATAATACGTGTTTGGCTACCTGTTTTGTGGGGTTTCTCATGGCGTATCGTATACATTTGGAAGAGCGGTTTCGAACGATACGCTAATATGTGAAAAAGAAATATGATACGTGATGATTCCATAACAATGACCTTTAGGTCTCAGACGATTTGCTTTGCAACGGTGACCAAGATTTCCCGGTTTGGGTGGCGGTCACAATGACTGGGGCGAGTATCATTTGTGCAACGTCAATGGAAAATGAAGCTAAATCGTTTCAAGTCCGACCAAGTTTGGCTTGACAAAATCATCGCAGAATGATATTCTTTGGTCATGTCGCAGGTGAATGCGCTTGAAGAAAACACCTCCGTATCTACTTTGCAGCAGTAAATTCCATCAAGTAAACGGTATGAAATACCCGGTGAAATGTGCTGTTTTCTGGCGCTTCATAAAGAAGTGAATCCCTTCCCCCAGCTGGTCCTTGTGTTATTTCTTATCCACTTTGATCAGTCAGTTCTGGCTATTCATGGTCCTAATAAACATGTCATAGTAATCTCCCTCAGCCATCAAGCATTGAATACTGTATTCTATAGAACCAGCTACCACCCATCATACCAATTGCAGAATTAAAGAAAAAAAAAGAGCACAAATCAACTTAAAAAAAAGTAAAAGAAACAAAAAAAAACTTTGCTAAGCGTTTCACAACCACCAAAAGTGTGCCCTTCTATATCATACATTCATACCTACCATACCTCCCGACCAGGCCAACGCTCAAGCCGGTGCATTGGGTTTCGCACGCAGGCCAAAAAACGCATCAGGCTGCGCACGCTAAAGCTTAAACCCATCCAAGACGTCATATACCCCCCAGCAAAACGTGCCACAAGGATGCCTCCGAAAAACAAAAAGCAGAAGGAGATTGTACAGGACGAGCGGTTTCAAGCGATAGTGCTCACGGACTCGTTTGAGACCCGGTTTATGCCGCTCACGCTGGTGAAGCCTCGCTGCCTCCTCCCGTTAGCCAACGTGCCTTTGATCGACTACACGCTCGAGTTTTTGGCCAAGGCGGGCGTCAATGAGGTGTATTTGATGTGCTCGCTGCACGCAGACCAGATCCAGCAGTACATTGAGCAGTCTCGGTGGGCCAACAACACGCTTTTCTCGGTCACCACGGTGATGAGTCTCGAGCTGCGGTCTGTGGGCGACTCGATGCGTGATTTGGACAACAGGGGCCTCATTACGGGCGATTTCCTCCTTGTTTCGGGCGACGTGGTGACAAACATCGATTTCGCGAAGGTGATGGCGTTCCACCGCGCGAAAAAGGCCGCTGACAAGGACCATATTGTCACCATGGTTCTCACGGAAGCTAGCGCCGTGCACAGGGCGCGGTCGCCGCTCGACCCGTCTGTTTTTGTGCTCGACAGCGTGTCGCAGCGCTGCCACTACTACCAGGCAATCCCCCCGGTCGAAGGCAAGAAACTGAGCGTGAACATCGACCCAGAACTTTTGGACGATATCGAAAACGATTTTGTCATCAGAAACGATCTCATCGACTGCTGCGTGGATATCTGCTCGCCGCACGTTCCACAGATCTTCCAGGAGAACTTCGATTACCAGCTGCTCCGACTGGACTTTGTGCGCGGCGTGTTGACGTCTGATTTATTGAAGAAAACCATATATGCATATACCACCGACGCGTCTGAGTATGCTGCCCGTGTCGAGAGCTGGCTGACATACGCGCTGATCTCACAGGACGTGCTTGCGCGCTGGTGCTACCCGTTGACGCCCGACGCCAACATGGTGGAGAATACCTCTTACAAGTACGAGTTCAACCATATCTATAAGGAGGACCGTGTCGTGTTAGCACAGCTGTGCACGATCGGCAACAGCACCTGTATCGGCGCCAACACCACCGTGGGCGCGCGCACGGCGATCGGCAAGTCGGTGGTGGGCCGCAACTGCCGCATTGGAGCGAACGTTGTGATCAAAAACTCGTATATCTGGGACAATGCTGTCATCGAGGATAATGCCGTGATCGACCACGCAATCGTGTCCAGCGGTGCGGTTGTAAAAGAGGATGCGGTATTAGCCGCCGGGTGTGTTGTTGGGTTCAACGTCGTTGTTGGGCGCGGCCAAAACGTGCCTTCGGGCACGAGAATCATCGACAAACCGTTGAAGAAGAGCAATTTCGACGGTTCTTTCGACAGCGATGACTCGGAAGACTCGGAGCTCGAGGCCAATGACGCAGACATTGTTGGCGAGGACGGCACGGGCGCGTTATACATGTCTGAGCGGGAGTTTGACGATGAACTGGAGCTGGAAAACAACTCCGTATCGAATGTATCGGGCGTTTTATACCAATTGAACTCGCTCAACTTCTCGGACGACTCGATTGCATCCTTGACGAAGCGGAAAGCCCGCCGCCTGGCGCGCCGCAACTCTAGAAACAGGCGAATGTCTGCCACACTGATGATGCTGACGGACTACGACGGCGCATTCACCGAGGAAGAAGAGGACGAGGAGGATTTCCACAAAGAGGCCATTGCGACGGTGGAGCGGGCCATGGAACACAACCACGACATCGATACGGCGCTCTTGGAACTTAACACCTTGCGCATGTCGATAAACGTGACCTACCACGAGGTACGTGCCGCCACCGTGCAGGCCATGCTCCGGCGCGTGGTGCACTTTGTTTCTACAGACACGTTAAACGCACGTGAAGCCACGGCCAAGGTGTTTGGCGACTGGGGCGCGTTATTCCAAAGACAGGTGTTTAACGACGCCGAACAGGTTGACTTGGCCCAGATCTTGCAGACGGCATGTGTGCTGCTCGATACGCAGTATTCCGCCGTGGTGTTGTTTGTGGCGCTCAGACTGCTCTACGAACAGGATATCATTGAGGAAGAGAATCTTTTGAAATGGTGGGAGACGCCGGAGCTGACGGCCTCGGACGCTTTGGTACAGGTACGGTCATTGACGGCACAGTTTGTGGAGTGGTTGCGTGACGCCGAAGAGGAGAGCGAAGAGGAATAGGCAATTGGGAAATGAAATTTGCGGCCGACTCAGCGTTCCGTGTGAATGAAAGCACCGCCAAAAACAGTGATTCTGGAAATGGATTCATTCCGAAGAACGTGCACATAGAGAGGCCATGGACGAGCAACGGAGGTGTTGCTTCTCAGCGAATGAAAACTTTTCATCGAGGATAAATCTCGCCATCTCTCAAGAAGTTGGGCCCAGGATAACTTGAGTCTCACGAGTCCATTCCAGTACATAGGAACAAGCGCTTATTTGGCCAGCGTTCATGATCCATGACCCTTTCAAAATTGAAGATTTATAGACCCCCATTGCAGCCATAGCAGCCAGTTTGAAACCAACATACTAGCCAATTGTAGCTTCTTGCCTGCAGTTACATGCGCTTGATTTACTGTGAATCTTCTATAGAATATGTCTAGAGCAGCTGCCTTGAAACATTTTCGCCCAGATCCCTTTCGTCACTCATTAGTTAACAGATTCATTCTACAGTAAACAAAATTGTTTATCTATACTTCTTGATGAGAGGTAAAATGTCGCTGCCACCGTTCCTTGTCTTTTCAAGAGGTAATAGAACATGTATATCCAAATAGATCCAAGCGTACGCATTTAGAGCTTAATTACCATCATAAGTTAGGAGTTTTATCTGCTAGGTGTGATGAATTCGTCTAAAAATTTTTACTGTGCTTTCTTAGGGGGCGCTTGTCACTGACTACTTGTTGTTAATTTCTTTATTCTGGATGTTAGATCACATTGCTTACCCCACCCAGCAGCTACCATTCGTCTGACAATATATCAAACTGTGCTAAAAAAACAAGAAAAGAACAAAAAGCGCATTCTCGGGGGAAAGAAAAATGAATGAAGGCTGCCTAATTCAATGAAACCTGAATCGCAGAATTCTTGAAAGTACATAATAAGAAACCATCTAATTGGCCTGGTGCGGCTTGTGGCTGTGGCAGTGGCGGCATTATCACATGCCAAACGAGAGACACCGTAAACGAGACCAGCAAACGATAAACAAATGCACCCGCTTACGTGTCCGTGCCAGAATACCGCGTATGTAAACAGGAACATTACTAAAACGCCAGCATGCAGAAATGTTACAGGATGCAAATTTAATCGCCTGATCAGGCCATTTAGATCCAGGTTGTACGATCGCGCCGCGCCGCTATACGAAGAACAAGTCCGGTGGTGCTATTTCCAGTGTGTATATATGTATATAAATATGTGTGTAAACACGTGCATGAACATTTAGTTGATTTCACTAAAAAGCAATTGCATAGAACCGGCTTGCAAGCAAATCTATTCTTTTCCAGGACGCGGAAAAACAATTAGCCGCAAGAAAGGACACTATCCACCAGTCTTTTCCAAAAAAGAATAAGAGCTCATTTGCCTAGAGTTCGCAGTGCACTAGCAACAGAGCATCGCACGGTCTCGCCACGCACCGGACCATAGAAGCCATATTTAGAATTGGCCTAAAAACACCCAAAAAGTACTTTAAAAAAGTAAAAAAAAACTATTTTTGATTATTTTCACACGTGATGTCAAAGCTAGATGCTATTGTGATCGGCGCAGGTGTGGTCGGCCCTGCCTTGGCCACGGCGTTGGCGCGCCAGGGCCAGAAAGTCATGATTATCGAGCGAGATTGGTCTGAACCAGACAGAATCGTGGGCGAATTGATGCAGCCTGCCGGGGTCAAGGCTTTGAAAGAACTAGGCATGATCCAGGCATTAAATGGCGTCAACGCCAGGCACGTGGAGGGTTATTACATCAAGTACCATGACACGTCTTTGAAGATAAATTATGCCAGTAAACAGGCGTGCCAGAAGACGAACCCAGAGGTTCCTGTTCCTGACTGTGTTTTTGGAGACAACGACAAATTGCGCCGGGATGACCCTGCCCTCAGTGCCGCGGAGTGGGACGCTGATGAGAATGTTCGTGGCGTGTCGTTGACGCACGGGAAATTTCTCCAAAATCTCCGTGATATCGTCAGAAAAGAACCTAATGTGTCCTGGATTGAAGGCACCGCTACGGCCTTGATCAGAGACGAAAATGACCCGCTGAAAGTTCTCGGCGTGACGGTGAAAACCGCTGAAGGAGCGCAGGAAGTCCGCGCCAAAGTCACGTTTGCATGTGACGGAATCTACTCGAAGTTCAGAAAGGAACACAAGGGCGCTGCGCCCAAGGTGGGCTCGTATTTTGTCGGGCTAGCATTGCACCACGCCAAGCTCCCGGCGCCCAACCGCGGTCACGTGATTTTGGGCGACCACGCGCCGGTGTTGGTGTACCAAGTCTCGGATGATGAGACTCGCATGTTATGCGCTTACAGGGCCACGAAGCCACCCTCGCTGAGCAACAACGATTTTTTCGACTATTTGACAGAACAGGTGTTACCCAACGTTCCCGAGGAATTACACCCTAGTTTCAAAGCGGCCATCGCCCTGCGGCAGTTCCGCGCCATGCCTAATCAGTACTTGAGTGCTGTCAAACAGGGCCATCAGGAAGGGTTTATCGTGTTGGGAGACGCTTTGAACATGCGCCACCCGCTTACTGGTGGTGGCATGACGGTGGGTCTCAATGATACTGCACTCATGGCAAGACTCTTACACGGTGTTGATTTGAGCGATCATAAGTTGGTGACACAGAAACTTCATTTATTCCACCGCAAGAGGAAAAACCTCGATGCTGTGATTAATGTGCTCTCGATCGCGCTCTACTCCTTATTTGCAGCCGATACAAGGGGTCTTCAGATTCTTCAGCGTGGGTGTTTCGAGTACTTTATGCTTGGCGGGGACTGTGTTGACGGGCCCATGGGATTGCTCTCTGGCATGTTGCCCTTCCCCATGCTTTTGTTCAACCATTTCTTTTCCGTGGCGTTTTATGCGATTTACGTGAACTTTGCCGCCAGGGGCGTGTTTGGGTTCCCCTTGGCGCTTCTTGAGGCGTTCGATGCATTTTACACTGCCGTAGTAGTGTTCACACCTTACTTATGGAAGGAATTGATGCAGTGAGAAAGGTGGTATAGACAGACATGAACTTGTTCATAGAAATGGCACATTAGTGGCATAGTTGTCACTTTGCGTCAATAAAGTATTTGTTATGGTTTGGTTTGGATGTGTATTTGTTGTTTTGTGGAAGTATTGTCTTGATTCAGTAAGGCCTGATTCATGGATCACGTAATTTGGGCAAAAAATAGAGATTTACCTAAGAGAGTACTTATTTAAAGTGAGAACAGCGTTTCAAAAAGCGTCTGAAAAAAGGAAAAGCTGAAAACGATAGTCACAGGTCTTTCTTAATGCAACATCTCTGTAAATAGGGCGTATGTCATACTTTAGATCAAATGTTATATCAGCCAGAACAGCCCAGATGCCTTATCAACTCCATGGACTAGTTCTTGGTTTTCGATATGGTTTCATCGCCAAACTTATCGCGAAACAAGATTTTCCTGCTGGTCTCCATCAAAAACACCGGCGTGAACATGTTTTGATTGGTCGGATTTACAGACTTCCATTGAAAGTTGGATCCAAGGGAGTTCAGTCTATGTCGAATCCTTTAAATTTCCAGTAAAATCGAATGTTTCTTTCTTTTTGCATTTATATATTGACGATGCTTCATTATAATCACTAATTTGTTCACTCAGAAAAACATATACGCTCATAATCTTCAAATGTAAGTGGGGCTGGGACCATTCTGAAAATAGCATCAGGCGACTTTAACCTCAGATTTGCTACAGTTTCCTAGCTCATTACACGGCACTTGTTTTCAGTTTTATCTTAGTTTTCAAATAACACATCTAGCAGGACAAAAGGAAAACATGTGATACTGACAATGGTCGCTACTTCATATACAATGGACATGTTTTAGCGAACACGCGCGTTGTCAAAGCGAGACACAGGCTTCAAGCTACCTATTATCCCCAACAGGCAATTTCAGGCCTTCTTCTTCTTCGAGGGTGGGGTCCTGGGCTTGGATTTGAATGATACGAACTAAACTCTTCATTTCTTGCTGGGTCACGGAAGTATTTCGAAGGTTCAGGATTACCGGGCCTATTATGTGTCAGGGTAAATCACTCTTACCGAGGGAAGTCAGAAAAGTCCACAGATACCCTTCGAAGCCGAAGACTGAGAGAGCCTTTCCTGTTCGAAACTATGAGTGTTCATATGCAAGATTTTGTTATCCATCCCACAAAGAAAAAGCAGGCAGAAAAAAATATGAAGGATGAGCATGTACCAGGACAGTAATCAAGAACATGTGTGAGTCAACACCCTCTAGGGTATTGAACAAAGCATATACTAGAAGATCCACCACGCACTCACACAAACAAACAGAAAAAACACGAACAAAGCTCCATTGCCTTATGCACCTCTCCTCTTTTTTTTTGTTATCATTTAGTCAGTCATGGTCATTCAAGCTTCTCATCGGAAAATACAAATGCACCAACGAGCCATCATTGTTGCAGCCGCGAATGCGCGTGAAATAGGCTCCATGCGTCGCGCCTGCACACATCAGGGGCGCAAGCATCAGCAAGGAAGCGCCTCAAAACACACACTCCACATCCAAACGCTTTTATTCTCTTTCTGATTATTACTTGGAAATGTCTGACCGTTTGCCCCTTTTGGGCCGCAAATCCCGCGGATCGTCATCGGTGTTATCGCTGCTTCTCACAGGCACGAAGCTCACTTTGAAGCTGTCACCCGTGAATTACCTCTTAATATTTGTGCCGTTGGGCCTCTTGGCGGGTATTTTGGACTGGGGCCTGAACGCGATTTTCTGGGTCAATTTCTTTGCGATTGTGCCCCTTGCCTCGATTCTTGCGTTTGCAACCGAGGAGCTTGCAGAGCATACTGGCCAGACCATTGGCGGGCTTTTGAATGCCACTTTTGGAAACGCCGTAGAACTCATTGTGCTGATTATCGCATTGAAAAACAATCAGGTGAGGATTGTGCAGGCGCTGATGCTCGGCCTGATATTATCCAACTTGTTGTTAGTATTGGGCTGCTGTTTCGTTGCGGGTGGTATCACGCGTGTTCAGCAAACGTTCAATCAGACTGTTGCTCAAACAATGTCATCGCTTATGGCGTTGGCGACCGCTGGATTATTGGTTCCTGCAGCGTTCCACGCAGCCATGCCGAAACTGAAGGACGGCGCTGTGTTTCCAGATCCCGCGTTGGACCTGGACTACAAGATTCTCAGCTTGTCACGCGGTGTGGCGGTGATCTTGCTCGTGCTTTACATCTTGTACCTCGTGTTCCAATTGAAAACGCACAAGGCGTTATTTGAGGAGCAGTCCAGTGAGGACGAGGCGATTATCACCACATCTGTCCCTGTTGGTGAGGATCACGCCGAGACCGAGCACTTGTCCGTAATTGGTTCGCTCTCGGTGTTGGTTGCCGCCACTGTGTTGGTGTCTTTCTGTGCAGACTACTTGGTGGGCTCTATCGACGACATTGTCGAGCTGTCAGGCTTGTCAAAGACATTCATCGGGTTGATTGTGATTCCAATTGTTGGTAACGCTGCCGAGCACGCAACTGCCATCATCGTCGCGATGAAGGATAAGATGGACTTAGCCATTGGTGTTGCAGTAGGATCCTCGCTTCAAATTGCCCTTTTCGTTACTCCTTTCATGGTTATCACGGGCTGGGCAATCGACGTGCCAATGTCGTTGTACTTCTCTACTTTTGAGACGGCTATCATGTTTGTCTCTGTGTTCATTACAAATTTGGTTATTCTCGACGGTGAGTCAAATTGGTTGGAGGGTGCTATGCTTTTGAGCACTTACTTGATCGTGGCCTTGGCGTTCTTCTACTACCCCGACTCAGTCGCTGCTTAGGTGAACCGGGGATCAGCGTCCTACTGGAGGCCATGAGAAAATTCCAATATGTCGAATGAATGCGGCTCTCTGTGAATACTGTGATATATCAGCTCACGAATCTGATGTTGAGGCAGACTTGAGCCATTTGAGGTTGACTCTGAGAGCCAGTGCCGTAATGATAAGGAGTGGATCAATTTTGATGGTAAGTTTGACCTAACCTTTGCGTTTCACTTCGAGGAATATTATAATATTTATGTCTTTTGTAGTTTGATTTCGGACAACTTTCATGATGGGGTGACCTAAGTAAAAATCCAAGACGTCGCTAGATTTATCTTTGGGGACAACGACTGGAGAGAGTATTCAAGAGTACGAGAAGCACCAGCCATAGAATGACCACCGCTTTTGAGTTCTTGCCCACGTAAAGTATTCGAGTGTTGTTTCGCCATGATTAATCGATAGCTTCATGAAAGCTAGCGGGTAAAATCTCGAGGGCCGGTGTAACAAGGCCGCTCAGTTAGTAATTGTTAGTGGCTTGTTAGTGGCTCAATTTGGAAAAACACGCCATAAGGCTTGGTTGACCAATCAGATCTTTGTTTATTGCAGTTGCGGAAATCCTTGCATCACAGGCACGTTTCATGAGGCTTACGCCTTCACGTCAAAACTCGAGATGAGACAATAGAATTGAGCCTTCACACATTGGCAATCAAGATTTGTTAGGTGCTTAAAAGATCCCAAAAAAGTATAAGCTCAGATATCAGTACCGAATTGAGAATAGTCCTGATTTTTATCACCACAACTCAAAGAAAACCCAAGCTTGCGGCTTTTTCAAGTTTGGTTTTCGAAAAACGCGTCCTGTAAAATATTACACAATAAGAAATCGCACATTGTTATCAACACATATGTGCCGAGCAGGCATATTGCGGGGCGTGAATCGCGTGTCAAAAAAAAATAAATACCGCAGATCTCACATTATGCACGAAGTGTGCTAAATAAGGAAAACGCGCTATATGAACCTGGAAGTTTCAGGTGTGTACCGGAGCCTCGAAAATTCCTAAAGAAGCAAATTACAATTGATGGAATCTCAAGAATGCTTTACCAGATACGTAGAGTCTGGATTGGAATATGGGCAGAGAATTTGGGCAGAATGATGCAGAACACTAGAAGGAGTAGATGACCTTCTTTTTTATATTTGTCATGAACTGTAAGCGTGTTTCGGCTTGACCCTTCCGAACCCCTACCTCGTGTGGAGTTGCTACTCTTGCGCATCTGCCTTGGGCTTGTAGTCTAAATGAATAAACCCTGGCTTTGAGGCAATGCTCATGCGAAGAATGCGCAAGACGCGTCGCGATCGGTGAGATTTTGCTGCAAAAGACGCGAATCACACCCCCTGCGAAAAAAAAAAAAAATAGAGCGAACCTTTTGCAGACACCACACAGGTTGGTTCACGCGTTGACTAAATGTGTGGGTATCCAGGTATATATCGCTAACAATCTGCCCATTATTTTCCAGAGGTGATCATTACGTTTTGCTTGAACTTGTCTAATCAATTCGAGCATTCTTTTTAAGGCTAGCGTGTTATACTCCCTCACTCCATCTGTTCAAAGCGTATATTGTGGCCTAGCTTCTCACCTGGTTGGGATAACACATTTTCGCCGATTTGGAAAAAGTCACACAATCTATTCTTCGCATAATACCCATAACACATTTGGAGTTACACATCACACATCACACATACACTTCCGAATGTCCGATTACGACGCACTCAAGATCTTCTCTCGCCAGCCGGTGTCACACACCATGGTCGAGGTTTTGGCAGCCACCACATCGTCTGTTATCCAGGTCAAACCAGCAAAGAAACAATACGACCAAATGGGCCAGTATTTGGTGGCGCCCACACTGGAAAACGTGACGCTCCAGAAATTCATTGGCCGTTTAATAAACTATTCTAATGTGCAAACGCCCACGCTCATGACCTCGCTCGTGTACTTGAACCGGTTGAGAAACATTTTGCCAGGCAATGCTGTCGGTATGGAAACCACACGCCACCGTATTTTCCTAGCTGCGCTTATCATTAGTGCTAAAACACTCAATGACTCAAGTCCTTTAAATAAGCACTGGACAAAGTATACAGACGGGCTTCTAACGAACCAGGAAGTGAACCTGGCCGAGCGCGAATTGATTGCGCTTTTGAAATGGGACTTGAACGTATCTCAGCAAGAATTAGTGGTTGTTTTACAGCCGTTCTTGGCTGATATCAAGTACGATCTCCGTCGGAGACAAGAGGCAGAAAACAGCGCCAAAGCTCATTACTACCGTTTGCTGAGCTCATACACAAACCTGACAAACTCGCTTGCGTCATGTGACTCGTCAAGGTCGTCGCTCCACACATCAAACTCGACGTTTTCCTTGCGCAAACTGGCCACCTCTCAATACAGTTTGGCGGAATCGCTTACACGCTCGCCTCTTCGGGAAAAGTCGATGACTTCACTCAATAATCGTGCGATCCACAAGGATGCAAAACATCATTACGGTCAGACGCTAACAGTGCCAAACCTGCAGTACAGACAGCACGTTTAGTCCTACTTGCGTGTTCTTGTGGGCTGCTGGCCATTCCCGAGACAATCAATACTTTCTTTTTCAATTCTACACAGATTTGTGGTTACTACCCAACACCCTATATACCTTTATACCCTTTCGAATGGCGCACGACCAATTTAATAAACCATTTTCAGATAAATCTCGAGCCAATTACACATTTCACGCGCAAATTTGCTTTTACTTGCGCTGTTGTGCGTAAATACTGGTATATCAAGATAGTAATAATTAATATCCTGCAAAACACCATGTAATTACAATTTAAAACTGCTTACACGTGCCTCATTTGCCTTTGGCGCAGCCGCGATCCATGAGGCTTCAAGCCTTCCTGACCGCAGATGGCCAACGTAATTCTTCGGCTCTTGAGTGTTTAATGAAGGCTTCCGCCATGTAATACTGGGAAGCCAGGCTGGTTTTACTAACTGAAGTACACAAGAAATATCTGTCAGGTATGAAGAACCTAAGATACAGAATGTTTTTGACTGATCAGGTTCTCAGATTCCAGGGTGCATAGAGTCAGAATGTAGTCTCACTGGGAAATTCGACTGATTACTATTAGGCTGTATTTACCATCAAATAATGCATGAAATATTTCCTCGAATCAAATGTTTAATAGCCTTGCTCGAGTTTTCTTAGGCTTGAACTTCTACTCAAAATACCCTAAAAGGACTGCCCCAGTAGGCATTTCGTCACGTGATCCTTCACGCGCTCGCGTTCTTGCCAGAAACATAGTGTCACGCTCCACATTTCCGCAGTTCCACACAACATTCCGTTTTCGACTACCCAATCTCAGTGTGCGCAACGCACAAATTTGCAGCCTTTCATGTTCTAAAAAAGTGAATTGGGCTTGATATATACCATCAAAAGACAAAAAGAAAACGACTGCGCAAGCCCGGAATCGAACCGGGGGCCCAACGATGGCAACGTTGGATTTTACCACTAAACCACTTGCGCTTGTATGATTTCAATTGGGTGGTAGTGTAACTCACTAAATAAGACAACAGAATCATCCTAGATCCACAGGCATTGAATGGAAAGCTGATATATCAGGGTCACTGCTCCCTGAAGCTTAGGGTATTATTATCCGAGAAATGTTGTATTGTAACTTAGCTTAGTTGTGGAGAAAACCCCATATCGAACACATGTGAACGGGAGGCATAGGCGATTTGCGAAAATCTCGGCTTTGTTGTCAAGTTTTTCAGATGAAAGGCATATTGGCAGGTTTGAGCTAGACAACATATTATTGTAGTACCTATTGAGAACGTTTTTCCTTCATGGTGATTTGAAGGCCTCATTTGCGAGGTGACCCCTTCACACCAGGCTGGAATTAAGTACGCTATCGTCCTAAATAAAATTGTCAAATGGAATCTGGCAGCGCATAGAAAGTAAGCATCGTTTCGAAAGATGAGTTGAAGTCGTGATCTATTACAGTCTTTTTTTTCTTTTAGTTTGTATAGTTTTTGCGATTAATGGGATGTTTGTCTTACTCGGATGAGAATGTGACAAAATTTTGGACACATAACCCTTAATTGTAGTCATTTTGAAGTCATAGCCGTACTGTTGGAGAATCTTCTTCTTTTTTCCATAAAAACCAAAACATCCGCCTTGATTGGTTCTCTATGCGTACGAGTCGTTGCCTTTTATTTCATCATTCTCGTGCGTGAAGCAATTAATTACACATGCAGTGCCTCATGATTTGTAACAACAATGTGATATATCTTTAAAAAAAAAAACAACAAAGAATCATGTGAATCTTTGACTACATCTCCAGAACAACCATAGATATCTTTATCTTGTAACTATCAGTTATTTACATTGCTAGTGCTGGTGCGGGTCCTCCTTCTCCGGCTCCGGCGCAACGGTGATCATAGTGTCGATACGCAAGATCGAGATACACGCTTCAAGAGCCAGCTTCAATGACTTAATCTTCAGTAACGTAGGTTCCAATACGCCTGCACTGGCTTCATTGACAATCTTGCCCTGAATCAAGTCCAAGCCGTAGTTCTTGTACTTGTTACGTTTCACGTCGTCCTTCAACGCCATCTGCGCCGCCGCATGGTAAGTACGCAATTTCGCAATCAATTCTGACGAGTCCTTGGCTGCGTTCATGGCTAATGTCTTAGGGATGACAAGCAAGGCGTTGGCAAACTCGGCGATCGCCATTTGCTCACGTGAGCCCACCGTGGTGGCAAATTTCTCCAAGTAGATGTTGAGTGCAGTCTCAACGGCACCGCCGCCGGGCACAACGTTTCCACTCTCCAACGTACGTTTCACCACACTCAAAGAGTCATGCACACTCCGCTCCATCTCGTCCAAGGAGTACTCATTGGCACCGCGCAAGATAATAGACGCGGCCAGGGGCTGTTTCGTGCCTTTGACCAAAATACATTCGTCGTCGCTGATTTTCGTCTGAACGACTTCATCAGCATAGCCCAAGGAAGCGGCTTCAAACGTCTCATCGCCTTCCAAGTTTGCCAACGTACCGATCAAGGTGGCACCCGTGGCACGAGCAATGCGGCGCAAGTCTTCCTTCTTGCACCTTCTCACGGCCATGGCGCCGGACTCGACAAACTCCTTCAAGCACAAATCATCAATGCCCTTGGTTGTCAAGACAACATTGGCACCTGCAGCAAGAATCTTGCGGATACGCTCGAGCACAATGCCGTACTCGCGCTTTCTGATCTGCTCCAACTGGTCTGGGTCCTCGATGTTTATCTGCACGCCCATGGCCATCCTAGCCTTCTGCAAGTTGATGTCGAGACACGCAATGCGGGCGTTTTTCACCAGCTTAGTCATGGCCTGCGACGCGACCGTACAGTTGAGCGCGTAGCCATCGACCAACATTGACTCACGTGACGATTTGCCATGCGCTTTCAAGATATTGACTGCCTTCACAGGGTACTTCGTTTCGCCCTTTGGGTTCGTCGTCTTCACCGCGAGCATCGCGTCCACGACCATCTGTGCGAAGAAATCCGAGTCGGCGCCGATGATCTTTGACAGCATCGACGTCTTGGCGATGTTGACCATGGTTTCCTTGCCCAAATCGGCCACATTCATTGACAACACCTCATTCACATACCGCACGGCCTCTTTAAGCGCCAAGCGGTAGCCCGTGATGATTGTAGTCGGGTGGATTTTATTCCTGACCAATTCGCCCGCACGCTTAAGGAGCTCGGCGGCTATGATCACCACCGAGGTCGTGCCGTCACCCACTTCCCGGTCCTGCTGCTGTGCCAACTCAACAAGGATCTTACCCGCCGGGTGCTGCACATCCAACAACGAGAGAATCGTTGCACCGTCATTCGTCACAGTGACATCGCCAATGTCGTCCACAAGCATCTTGTCGAGCCCAACGGGGCCTAAAGACAGTTTCACCACGTTAGCCACGGCAAGCGCCGCCATCACGTTCTGGTTGCGGATATCGTCGCCCAGGACTTTCTCGCCGCCGAGAAAAAGCGTATCCGAGCGTGCTGTTGAGTACATGCTATAGGGATTTTGGTGCTTTTTTTTGCAAGTGTTTGCGTGATAATGAAAGATTTAAGCTTGGTGAATATTGAGGTTTTAAGATGCCTGAAAAGTGCTGTGCGCCGGCCTCGTTGATTGAGCGCGACACGCATGGCAGTATTTGTTCGTTGGTTGGGGACGGAAAGAATGAGAGAAGGCTCGAAAAAAAAGGCAAATTTGATTAGAATAGAATTAATTTATTAATTTTCTGAATGCTTTTTTCCCCAAAACGGCTGATTTTTGTTCTGTTTCCATTGGCTGGATTTTCTGGTGGTTGTGTGTTGGATGGTTATCATGTGCCAGACAATAATGTTCGAATCTAACCTGCTCACAGGGATCTCGCCTCGCAAGCATGTTTGGGGTTTTTGCTTGAACACTATGTCGGTTGGAGCTATTTGCATTTGAACACAATTTTTGGAAGGGAGATAGACCTGGTCACGATCTCGAGCAGAAATACTTCTACAAACATTTTTCCCTGGAGACTAGACTTACGGATTCCTTCACAAGATTTGGTGGTCATTTAATGCTCGAGCCGAATAATCATAATCAAAAGTGTTTGAATTTCCGCCAAGCGAGGCGCGAATCAATCATTACTAAATTCGTAAGAATAAACGAGACTGTTCTCGTTTAAGTGAAAAAACCAGCATTTCAACCAGCCTTAGATATACTTTATGTTGTTGCTCTTCATCACCGCTTTATATACACATGAAAGCGCTCCAGCCTCTTGAGAAGGACGAAGCCGAGCACTTTACCCCCAATGGAGCATGATGTGCCCCGGTATTACTTGAAAGTTCTACGGTCGGTTCTTGTCGAAAACTATATAATCATACTGACAGATCAGCGGATATATCCCAGTCTCGATCATCTTTGATGCAAAGTCAGATTAATTTGCCCGATCGATGGATACGATTTTAGGTAGAATAGGCTGTGAAGAGAGTTGAACTGTTGTCCGATATGGAGCCATCATCACGAGCCACACGAGTACATTGAAAATCCAGAATTTCTTTTTTTCTCCGATGGAATCAAATAGCAAGTACTCTTTTCCAATTCTTTAGGACACTTATCCTTTTGTAGCATCACACTTTTCATAGTTCTTCATTGGGATAATAATTATGCTTCGCACTCGCATAGCACAGGCCAAGCCAAGATCTGGCACGACTGTGAATTGCTCCAATTCCACATCTTCCACAAAAGAACTTCAGTGTTTTCGAGTCAACAAAAAAACAGACAAAACAATAAATAATCAATCTACAAAGCTTTGAATGAATTGTTCATCGCTGAATTCTGACTTTGTCAAGTTTGAAAGCTTTGCATGTTTTCATCCAGTCACCACGCGCGATAGTCCAAGGCCCAACTCCCAAAGCGCATCCAACGGAAATGCGGAGATGCATCTCCAGTCGAGTCATTTTGAATAATACCATAAACACCTCCACAACTTGAAAAATTCCCGAAATTAAACAAATTGGGACTCGCTCAAATCCGATCACTTTGTCATAACAAAACTCACTGAAAACAACTCAAGATGTCCCGTGTTGTTGTCACCGGCATGGGTCTCATCACGCCGCTTGGAGTAGGCCTAAAGCACACGTGGAAAAAGCTCATAGCAGGAAATCTGGGGCTCGTATCAACAAAATCTTTTTCTGAATATGAAACTGCAGGCTGGAGCAAAGTGCCCCTGAAAGTCGTGGGTCAGGTCCCGCAGGGAAGCATCAAAGAAGGCAAATGGGACGTGCTAGATCATTTGGATGCCGGCGAGGCTAGGCGATTGGCGTTGTTTTCACAATATGCCTTGTCAGCGACCCAGGAGGCGCTCAATGATGCCAGAATCGATTTCAGCGAAGACTCAGATATGGATAAAACCAGAGTTGGCGTTGCTGTTGGGTCCGGAATCGGATCTTTTCCCGACATATACGATAACTCCTTGGCATTTGGTTCCTCAGGGTATAAGCGAGTACAGCCGCTTTTCATTCCGAAATTGCTCAACAATATGGCCGCCGGCAATATCCTGATCAAGCACGGCTTAAAAGGCCCGCTTCATTCCGTTTCCACCGCGTGTGCTACCGGCCTCAATTCCGTGGGTGATGCGTTTAACTTCATTAAGAATGATTACGCAGATGTCATGGTTTGTGGTGGAACCGAGGCGTCCCTACATCCATTGGCATTGGCCGGTTTTGCACGTGCCCGTTCCGTGGTGACGGAATTTGAGGATTCTCCAGAATCTGCATCAAGGCCGTTTGACAAAGACCGAAACGGGTTTGTTTTGAGTGAGGGATGCGGAATTTTGATTTTGGAGAAACTTGAACACGCTCTTTCACGTGGTGCTGATATTTATGGCGAGGTTTCCGGATATGGGTTATGTGGCGATGCACACCACATCACGGCCCCCGAAGAGTCAGGAGAAGGCGCTTATAGAGCCATGGAAATGGCGGTAAAACGCGCCAAAATTGACCCTCTGGATATCGGCTATGTCAATGCACATGCCACATCGACCGTGATCGGCGACCGCGCCGAAAACAATGCCATTCAAAGGCTTTTCGCCGGTCACAATAACTTATCTGTATCTTCCACCAAATCCTCCATCGGACACCTTTTGGGTGCAGCAGGTGCCGTTGAAGCTGCCTTTACGTTGATGGCATTGAAAATGGGGGAAATCCCGGCCACTTTGAATTTGAACTCTGCTGGCGGCCACAAACACGATGACATTGATAAATTCCAGGATATTGATTATGTGCCCAACACGAGTCGCCAAAAGCTTGTATCGCACGCGTTGTGCAACTCATTTGGCTTTGGTGGTGTCAACACCTCCGTCGTCTTTTCCAAGTACAATTAGAATTCTAATCGTTTATCTATGTATGTAAGTATACTTAACACTGGCCGGATAGCTGTCACTGTTGGTCCTGATATGTAAGAAAAGCCTTAGCACCCGTTTAGAAGTTTGTTCTTGGGGAACTTGTAGCCGGCGCTTTCCCATGACGTATGGTTCACGTTATAGTATACGTTCGCGTGGTCCTCAATGTATGCCAGAGTAGGGTAGTCATCCGGATCGCATGTCATCTTGATGCTGTCCTTCGGTTGGTAAATCCTCACATAATCCACCCGCATTGTGAGGGGAAATTTTAGAGACGGCCAATCTATATAGGCCCAACTGTTGGAGATACCCAAGTTCATAATAATAGACATCGGCTCCTTTGAGATTCTTCGGAATCCGACATTTCCGTTCGGGCCTAAAGCATATGCATTCACGGTGACTAGAGGATCTTGGCCAACGTACCACGTAATGTATCCGTCGTCATTGTCGTTCAAGTATTCGAAGCCGTACTCTTGAAAATTTCCGCTATCGGGTCCCTCGGAATACCAAGTTGTATTGAGCGTCGAAACCGCTGACACAGCTTGTTGGAATGGTCCACCCGCGTACGTGTTCATTGTCGTCACCTCGCTATTGTAAATCTCGACAAAGTTGTAATCGGGCATATACCAGATATCCATGGGCGCGACCTGGTATGATTGCGACACCACACCTGTTTTGAGAGTGGTGTCAGTGGCACCTTCAACAATATCGATTTCAGGTGCACCTCTCCCCACTCCCCTATTCGGATGTTTTTCGCCAGGACATGTGCATGAATTGAGCTTTTGCCCTGGAAGGTAGGAAATACCATCAGGGGACGATTGGTTCGCAGTTATACCAGAGTCGCAACTTTCGTAAGTGTATGGCCATACGCCCTCTGTTGTACCCAAATACCCCGGTCTGCCCAAGTTGCCCATGGTCCATAAACCCGGCCACAAACCTGAGATATTACCATATCCTGGAAGATTTGCAGACACAACTATCATGCCCTCTGTGAAACAAAGCTTGTTCCAAGACTGTATCATTCCCGACCGATAGAGCAATCCGTGGTTTCTCATCGCGTCCAAGCGAATGACCAAAGTTCCATTTGCTGTGGTAACGGCGTCAGGGTCATACCATTCCAAGTCTTTTGTTGCATCATAATGGAGGTCGCCCGCCTGGAAAAACTGATCGTCGCCCTGGTAAAATGACCTGCCCTCGGCATTAAATTCATCGGAAAATGTCAATACCCACTCATCACCCGTCCTTGTTTTTTTGGTAAAATTTTCACTAGGCGTGTCTGGGTCAATGAGGCTTCTTCTGATAGCCGCCGAAATCGGATATTGGTACTGCGTCAAGATCTCGTAAGTTTGTGGCTTATAATGCGTGGCCGCGCCCGAGTATGTCAAGATGGGGAGAATAACAAATACTGCCATCGCCGCAAGGAAGAATATAACAAATCCAAGAAAGCCAAAGAACGACCGCCTGTCCATGTGTTTCATGTCATACATGAATCGGTTTTTGTCGTAATCTGCATCGGCGATAGGATCCGGGTTGTGTAGATCATCATCATCCTCTTTCTCATCGATATGAAGTGGGAATTGCAGCGCTGGGTACCCGCCGAAGGGTGAGAGCTCAACTTTTTGCGCAAACGGATCGATGAGGTTCTGACTCAGGCCAAGAGACTCTGTCTGTGAGCGACGGTATTCATTCTGATTGAAATGCAGGGCTAGCGACGTTTGGGACTGGTCCCGCGAGACCATTTGGGGGTATCTATCGAACAGAGATGGCGGCACGAGAACGTTCAGCGAGGGCAGCGAACTACCCAGGAATTGCCGCTGGACAAAACCAGCGCTGTTTCGTGAGGGTATAAAGTTATCATGAGGCTCGCGAAACAGCGAGCGGTTGCTGTTGCGATACTGATCACTCATTACCAAATTGGCCAGACTATCCTCACGTATGCTGTATTCGTCAGACAGAGGTTCGTCAAATGGATTTCTGTCTATGTGACTGACCGCAGGGTCATTCTGTGTCAAATTGCGCCTGGACATGTGATTTCTTTTTCAGATCCTTTTTGTGTTACCCTCCGAGCAAAGTGCTGCAAAAAAATGAATGGAAAAGGAGTTAGTGGACAGTGGTCAAAATGTCTGTACAATGTCGGGTAAATGCTGTAAAAGCAAAGTTTGAGGCTTACAAGTCGGTGGTAACTTGAAGAAGAAGCGAATCTGAACAGACTGTGAAATTGTCTCTATCGTAAACAAATATTTAAGCGCCAGGGGGAAAGACCAAACAATCTAGAGTGTTAGCTATGGGCCAAATCTTTGAGCGGAGGTGGTGATGTGTTGCACTAACGAATAAATGTCACAGCGAGGCTTGGTTGCTGTTGCCAGTGTTACCTGTACAGGGAAGCTTTAGAATCGCGGAGTAAAGCAGGTCGAGTTCCCTCTTGAAAAAAGTCTCAGTAGTGGTAAGAAAGCCGATGTGTGAGTTCAAAGAAAACAGACGCGGAGATCGGGAAATGAAATGGCTGACAAAAAAAAAACCAACATTGGTGGTGCTCGATCCGGGATGTTATTGAGAGCGCCCTGGACAGGAACTCCCATATGAAGTCTTGGCTGTATAGCCTCGCCCGCTGCTCGCGTGGGGAGAAGCGCATCTGGGCACGGTTTGTGCAGGAGCTCCTGCAAAGGTCAGCTTCGTATGTACACCTTTGTGCCTTTTTGCTTGCCGTGTAAATGAGAACACATTCCGTGTTATCACAGTGCATTCCATCCTAGCAAACATTCAAATCCACAACAGTTCTAAGAATAAACCAAACAAAGTGTGCCTTCGAACGCCAAGACACATTTGGGCTACCACTTTTTTTCTTGCGCGAAGGATCTTTTTCCTTACAGTGAGCTTGGCACTAGCCCTTCGCGTTTGTATGCACTCCCAGCAACCGTTTTTGTCAACACACAATGCAGATCCACCACATTCTCAAACTGGAACGGCACTGCATATACCTCGCGACTGCAAGAATGGCCCGCGGCGGTCGAGTCTATTGATTCTTGGCCGGCTTGGCGAAAAGCGCAATAAAGAAACAAAAACCCCGTCGATAAAATAAGTGCATTTTTCGATGTTGAGAAAGATCTGTCAACCATATTTTCAATGGAAAAACTGGCTTCTTGAAAAAAAAAACTGTTTCCTAGATATGCAATTGGCGTGACTTCCCGATTCGTCTATGCCTCAATTAATCAACACCCATGCACCAACTTGTTCTTTGGGAATGAGTACCCGGCGTCTTCCCATGAAGTGTGGTTGGCGTTGTAATATGCCGGCTTGTGGCTAGCGATATAATCGGATGTTGGGTAATCTTCAGGGTCACATGTCATGTTGATCTCATCCTCAGGCTGGTATACTCGGACATAATCAATGTGCATCATGTTCGGGAAATGGATCGAGGGCCAATCGATATAAGCCCAATTTGTCGAAATACCCAAGTTCAATACAATCGACATTGGTTCTTTAGAGAGACGGCGGAAGCCTATGTTACCATTGGGGCCCAAAGCGTATGCGTGCACGGTGAATGTTGGGTCGTCTCCGACATACCATGTCAAATGGCCATTATCATCATCATTGAGGTACTCGAACCCGAAATTCTGAAAGTTGTGCTCGTGATCGCCATACTGATACCACGTGACATTCAACGTGGACGTTCCCGAAACAGCCTGTTGGAAAGGGCCTCCCGCATACGTGTTCATTGTGGTTACCTCGCTATTGTGAATCTCCACAAAGTTGTAGTCCGGCATGTACCAAATATCCATTGGCGCAAGCTGAAGTGACTGCGATGCAACGCCCACTTTGATATCGGTGTTGACCTCCCCTTCGATGATATCAATTTCAGGGGCACCACGAGCAGTGCCTCTGTTAGGATGGTCTCCGCCTGGGCACGTGCACACGTTCAACTTCTGGCCTGGAAGGTACGAGATTCCGTCTGGAGACGACTGATTGGCGGTTATTCCAGCATCACAACTATCGTATGAGTATGGCCACACGCCCTGTGTCGACGCCAAGTATCCTGGTCTGCCCAAATTGCCCATGGTCCACAAACCAGGCCACAATCCGGTCACATTTCCGTAGTTGGGCAACATTGCTGACACAACAATCATTCCCTGCGTGAAACAGAGCTTGTTCCATGATTGCACCATGCCAGAACGGTAGTATAGGTTGTGGTTTTTGATGGCATCCATACGCAAAATCAACGTACCGTTTGCCGTGGTGGCCGCGTCCGGGTCGTACCATTCCAAGTCGTGCGTGGCGTCATAATGAATGTCCACGGCCTGGAAAAACTGATCGTCACCATCATAAAACGTCCTTCCCTCGGCGTTAAACTCGTCTGAAAACGTCAAAACCCACTCGTCGCCCGTCACGCTTTTCTTTGTGCGTGCATCTTCCGGCGTGTCTGGGTCAATCAAGCTAGTACGGATCGCGGCCGCGAGCGGGTATTGATACTGTGTCAAGATCTCGTACGTCTCTGCCTTGTAATGCGTTGTCGCGCCTGTGTATGTCAACGCCGGCAACACCACGAAAATCATGGCTGCAAAGATGAAAAAGGCGATGAATCCGAACAAGCCAAAGAGCGAGCGCCGGTCCATGTGTTTCATGTCGTGCACAAACCGGTTCTTGTCGTACTCGGCGTCGGCGACAGGGTCGGGGTTATGCAAGTAGTCATCGGCTTCTTTTTCATCAATGTGAAGAGGGAACGACGAGGCCGGGTAGCCGCCAAAGGGCGAGAAATCCACATTGGACACAAACGGGTCCAGCGATCTGGTGGACGAGTCGTCCGGGCTGGCGGAACTCTCATTCCGGTGCATATTGTGTAACTGGGATGCCAAAGATGTGGAAGACACGACGCGTGACGTTGCCATCAGCGGGTACCGGTCGAATTCCGAAGGAACCTGCATTCCATCGGCATTTGTCGCCGGCCCTGGAGAATCGTGGTCCTCACTCAGCGCTGATGTGTGCAAAAGATCCTGCTGAGTGCCGTGTTGAGAGTAGTAGCCAGCATAGGGCGCGTACTTTTGGCCATATTGACCCGATTCGGACATCGGAGGATGCATGTTGTCACGTGAGTTGAGCGACAGCCCAGTGGACTCGTCTTCCGATGCAAACGGGTTTTGCGGATGCTCTTCGGCAACGGAATCCGCGGTCGTGTTGAACGTTAAATCCCGCTGCATTCTGTAAAAGTTTGAAGTATTGCGAAAGCTTCTCAGAGGATAGTAAAAGCCGGAGGATTCAAAGCCTGCTTATCCCAAAATAGTGTAGTTGGGAGAGTGTCTTGGGTATGTTGTTATGGGCCCGATGCAGATCTAGCAGATAGTCTTGAACAAGATGCAAATCACGCTAGGGGGCCGGAGTGGATGCAAAAACGAGCGTGTATATGCGTTCTGAGATGCAAATGTCCAACAAATCTCGGACTGGCTGTTTATAACGACTATGGGAAGTGCGTGATAATGAGAGCAGTTTGGATCAAGCCAGATCTATGAATTGGGCAAACCGCACTGGGATCGAGAATAGAATTTGCGTGCCGGATACGCGACGGAAAAAATATCGGTGTCTGACGTCTCTATGCCTAAAACCAGGACAGCCTGCATGCGCGCTGACGAAACATTGATTGCTTTTTTTCCAGCCCATTTGAAGTGTGCATCGCTGCTCGTAATACATCGAGTAATAGCCTATTTTTGCGGTGACAGCATTACTCACAAATGGAGATGAGCGTTCTTGAGAATCTTTTAATGATTTTTTTTGGTGTTCATCATCAAAGATGTCCTACCCTTGGGGTTACGTTTGAGGTTAAGGTTCTAATTTTAGGCGG
The DNA here is from genome assembly GCA_009746055.1 of Metschnikowia pulcherrima. Lineage (NCBI taxonomy): Eukaryota > Fungi > Ascomycota > Pichiomycetes > Serinales > Metschnikowiaceae > Metschnikowia > Metschnikowia pulcherrima. The sequence continues at coordinate 2,397,034 of VFXK01000001.1, forward strand.
CCCGCCTCACTCGTTGCAGCCCCTTTCGCATTGTTCCTAGCGCGATGGCTGTGCGTGCGGACCCCAGTGAGCCTAACGCGCTCAAACCAGGCTTATACAAGTGATGATATCATTGCTTGCTATGTTGGCGAAAGTTCTGGAATCTAGCTGATCCTTTCCGCCACTTTTTGAATCTTGCTCGATCATTTTGTCGAATAGACGCGTCCTTACTGAGGTGTTTGGCTGAGATTGGACACCCCCTGATTCGAACGTTTGTCGCTTGACGCAGTGTTGACCAGAATGCCGCCCGCTCGGGACCGCGTCGGACCTGCAGATAAGATTTTTCCTGCGCGACATTTCACAAGGCTTGTTGTAGCGCCTTGTTGCAAATCAAAATAGGCATCATTAAGCCCATGGTGTGGGCCGATGTGTATTAGGCCATTTGCATTTCACGAAGCCGTAATCTGTTTGATTATGGGAGTTGTTTGTTATGAAACCTAATTATAGATCCAGGTGTGCAGATGAAGCCTCGTTTGCCCGATCTACCGCACTGTCAACACTTCAACAGACGGCACTCCAATCAGCAAATGACTGCAAGTCGAGTGATATGTGGATTGACCACTATGAACTTTCTTTGTACTGACTGCAGCAAAAGACTCGTTTACATGTCAGTCATTATTCATGGAAAATTCACGTGAGGTAAATCAGTGGATGTCGAAAATGGGCATAAAGAATCAGAGACAAAGTTCAAACCTCTCAGGCCATATCCTCGCCTTCATTTCCCGTTTTTGACTAAATCCTTTGATCAAGAAATTGAAGTAAAATAAACACATACTCGAGTTCAGTTGAGTGCTGGCGCCGCATGCTCACAACTTTACATGAGGGCTGTTATGCCGAGCGATCTAGACCCTCACAGACCTCTTGCTTGGAAGATGAGCCACATGTGGAGATGTACGGGTGTTCAAGGTTGGATTGACCAGTTATATTTATGGTAGATGACGGCCAATGCAGTCAAGTTGATAAGCTCGTGTAGTTGGATTTCTTGTGAGCGGTTTTTGAGTTTGGTTAGACTTTCCGCTTTAATTTTATCCGGGATGAACTGAGCAATCGGCAGAGCATTGACATGATAAATCTTTCCCAGTGTTTGGTCACGTGATGTGCACCTTCTCACAAATATAATTTGGCCAGGACCATTTTGGGGAATCAAGTACTGTTTGATTGATGCCTCTTTTTATTTCATTTTTGAGACCATTCAGATATAAGGCTCTTTTCGTATACTTTTGCAGAAAATTGTCTCGCGGAGCTCAAAGCTTAGGAATCAACACACACACACACACACACACACACACACTAATATCACAAAAGATCTGCTTCTTTCAAATCTACACCATAGAAGCAGTCTTGAATACCTCAACAAGCAATTGAATTCAATTCAATTCAACCTTTCCCGGCCTTCAATGATCTTTTGAGTTGATAAAATGTAGCAATTCGAAAAGTGTAGCATCATATCGATGTGCACGAACAGACTCAATTGAGCACGTGACCTAGACGAGGCTGGTGGAGACCTCACCGAAAACAGTTCAGTCAAACAACAGGTAAAGTCACGTGAGTGAATACGCCATGAATAAAAATGTAAATGATAACTGTTTTTATTACTTCTCGTATTCTTCTTTTCCTTCTTCTACTTCACAAGGCCTTCTGACATAATTCGGAAAGTCTTGTTAGCTCATCCATCACCAAGTTCCCTTCTTATCGCAGGCGCACGTGACGCGCACGGTACTGGGGCTTATCGCCTGTACAAGGCCACCAGGAAGAATCCTAGCAAGGCAATCGTTAGGGGCACGAAACTGCACGAAATACGAATTTTTGGCCCAATTTCCGATCTTTCGTACTGAAAAATGGCCTCCTTCAACGATCCTATCGAGGGTCTGGATGATTTAGCACACAGCGATACTTTTCTTTCAAGAGTATTCGGGCTCCACTCAGTATACAACCAACTACCGGAGAACTATCAATACTATGACCCTGAGTCGGAGCTTTACGATATCAGGCTGGGTGAGGTCCTGGAGCAACGTGCATTTGCCACTTCTGGCGAAAATTTCACGGAAAGTGGGGCTCAATTGGGCTCTGCAAGCGGAATCCAAGATAGGGGTGCAGATTCCCAGCAATTGCCAGATAAAAATCTTCTAGACTCCGAATCTGATCTGGATTTGTCGTCTGTAGCGTCGCTGCTGCCGCCGTCGCCACTCCTCCGACCGCTTGGAGCTCCACCGCCAAATTTACACGCAAACTCGCCTCAAATCAGTTGGGACGCTGAAATTAGCCGCCAGGGGCCAAATGCATCATCTTTCTTGCACAAAAACGGGCATGTGCCAATGACAGCGGGTCTAGGTGCGCGAGATGGCAATAGTGGTGGCAGAATGGGGCAAAATATGCCGAATCGCAGCCTAATGTTCGATCTTCCCAACCCCAGAAAGAGTGCACCGAAGGAAGCTGGCCTTCCGCTTCGAACCCCGCTCCAATTCAAGAAAGCGGAAATTCAGGGTAAACCGCCGCCAAATTCTCATTACAGCCGCCCGGGTCCGGGAAGAATGGCTATCCCGCCAAAGGAGAGGGCATTGTATCTCTGGGCCAATATCGTGAATATGGACGAGTTTCTCATTGACGTATACTACTACTATCGAGGAAAAGGGTTCACCAGCATCGTGCTAGCGCGCATAGTTGACATTTCGATCCTTGTGTTTGTGTTATCTTTCACGACTTTTCTACGCTGGGGCATTGACTATGACTATTTCTTCAATGGCTGGTCGTCGAACTCAGACGTCAACTTGACTCTCTCCGATTTGATCATCCCGCACTTCTTGCTGGCCAGAGTGCCGTGGCTGATCAAGCTTTTGCTTTTAGGGTTTTCCGCCTACACGATGCTTCGTCTTTTACAACTCTATTTCGACTACAAGTATAAGCTTTCTCAGCTCTCGAACTTTTACA